>JAVUPR010000113.1:7200000-7925000 GCA_036785695.1 Gentiana straminea
TTGATTCTTTATCGCCTCATCCTCCCTATCCTTCCATCTTACGAACTTTTCTACCTTATTCTTAGTCAGGGGTACAGCTTTCTGACTTTCCTTCCTTTCCTCATCATCAGAATTATTTTCGTCCTCCGAAGAATTGTCACTAAGCTCCTCCTCATCGTTGCTTTCTTCGGCATGTGATTTCTGATTTCCCCCTCCTGAACTCATGGCGTCAGGAGGGGCTACTCGTTTCCCGACATCTTGCCGGGTCCAGCCTTCTTACCACTTCTCAGAGTTACTTCGTTTAACTCCTCTTCTTGCCCATACTCCCACTGAGGTGTAATGGCAGTGCAAACATTCACATCAGCTTTCGGATTTCTCTCGGTATAACTCGGAAGTTTACCGTGAGGTCTGGCTTGCTTGCTGGTCTGCCATTTGACCAACTTGTCTCTCAATTGCTTAACACTAGTAGACAGAGTCTTCACCATGTCTACCAGCTCATCGAATTTGTGTTGAGGGACACATGAGGTGGTATGATTGTTGTTCTGAGTTTGATTCCAGCCACCTTGAGGCCTTTGGGAGTTCTGAACTGGCCTTTGATAGTTCGAGTTGAAAGAATTCGAATTTGAAGGGCCAGGTGGTAACTTGGCTTGATTGAAGTTTTGTCTTTGAAATCCTGAATAGTTCTGGTTCTGGTTGAAGTTTCGGAAGGGTTGGTTTTGATTATCCATTAAGTTTACCTCCTCCGTCATCTCAGTCCCTGCCTGTGTTTCAAGATAATTTGAATTAGAAGGCCGCATCCGAAGATTGGCCACCGCTTGCTTATCAATTCCATCCGAGCAACCAACGGTTGTGTATCGTGATTGCTTGCGTACCTTCTTTCTTAACAATATTGGTCTTCTTAGGAGTCGACCACATATTGTTCTTGGCGATGGTCTCGGCCACTCAGTAGGCGATCTCATCACCTCCCCTAAGAAGGATCCATGAGTGTGGAGTCAAGATAGTCTCTATTAGGTTGAGAGACTCCTCGTAAAATAGTTCCAACAACTCATGTCTATCATATCCGTGATTGGGGCACTTCCTCATCAATAGATTTAATCTCTCCCAAGCCTTGCCAACAGCCTCATCCTCCATCCGTTCAAACGTAGCTATTTCCCGTTTCATCTCCATAATCTTGCCTGGTGAAACCCACTTAAGAGCGAAGGCTCTTTTGACATCATTCCATGTATGGAGGGAATGATGTGCTAACGACTTAAACCATCTCGCTTGCTTCACCTTTTAAAGCAAAAGGAAATAGCTTCAACTTTACGATCTTAGAATCAACACCGGGATAATGGCCTCGCTTCACGATTTGTACGAATGTGGACAAGAAGTCGTGCGGGTCTTCTTGAGCAAGTGCCATGGAAAGAGCTATTTTGGACTAGTGCAACTACTCCATTTTTAAGGTCGAAATTTACTCCCCCATATCGGGTGGACGAATAGGTCTATGTCCCTCGAGAAAATCTTGATTAAGATATGGAGTGTAGGGGTCCCGGTTCAACCGATTGCCGGTTTTGGCGGAATTGTTGAAGTTGTTGATTTATGCCGCCTTGCGATTCTCATTCGTTGCCGCAGCTTGCATTTGTTGAAGGAGTAAATTTAAGCGAGCTTGGGGATCGGGATTTGGAATTGGTGGATCTTGATCCGCCATTTTGTCCAAATCGGGGAGAAGCCTTCTTCTAAGGATAGATCGTTCGTGCTCGGGATCAAAGATCAGAAGTCCCTTCTTACTTCTCGTTTGCATAAACCAGAAGAAAGGAGAAGGAAGAAATCAACCCTTTGGGGTTGATTAGAACAGGTTTAGAAAAGATTAGATGGTTTAGAGGGAGAAAAGAGAAGAAAAGAGAAGAAAGAAAAGAAGTGATGATTGAACAGACTGAACTGGCGTCCAGTGTTAGTGGACGTTCGTTCAGAACTGAACGCTCGTTCAGTTGAATGAACGTTCGTTCAGAGGACAGAATTGAGGTGGACGGGCGTTCAAGTTGTTGAACACTCGTTCAAAAGGCTTTTAGTATTTTTTAATTTTCTTATTTTTAGAAAATATAAAGAAACCGAAACTGGAAAAGAAACCTACCTACGAAAAGTTTAAAAACAAGAAAAACACTAAGACGGTAAAAAAAAACGTGTTGAAATCTTCTAGGGCCAAAATGGAGGGGAAAACAGTGGATTTTGACCTCGAAAACGCACTGAACGGCCTACGGCGGTTCACCACGTCGTCGGCGTCGGAACTAGCTTTCCGAATTGGGGTCCCGCGTTCCAAACGGACACTCGAGCCGAAAGTTATGGTCAAAATACTACCGCGTGCCCTAACGACCCCTTTTTGACTCGAAAATTGTCCTAAATAGAATCCGACAACCGTTACCGACTCCCCGGCAACGGCGCCAAAAACTTGTTCGGTAAAAACGAGTTTTACAATTTATAACCGAAACACCCCAAGTATAAGGATCGTAGTATAGGATGTTTACGGGTCGTCCTAAGGGAGTGGAATGTTTATCGGATCAAAGAACAATTATTCTATCGATTATGTCACGACTATTAACTAAACTAAGGTTGAAACTAACTAAAACCTAAACCTAAGAATTGAAACTAAAACAGGAATAAAAACAAGCAGAAAATAAGAAAACAGAAAGACGGACGAACGTTCACTTTGATGAACGAGCGTCTGAAAACTAAACCTAATGGACGGGCGTCCGCTAAAGAGGACGAACGTCTAACTACGAACTGAAACAGAAAAGTGCAGGAAAACAGCAGGGACTTAGGGTTTATAAAACTAGAACTTAAACTAAACTTAATCTAAGCGATTTGATTAAAACAATTAAAGGAAAACACAGCAAGGCAACGAATCCACCCATCAACCAACAACCCCCAACTAGATGGTGATCTAAGATGTAGTTTTTAGTAGTGATCTATTCACGAATTCAATTAAATTTCTTCAACCAAATTCTAGGGTTCCGTTTATCTTTTCAAATAAACTAAACATGCAATCAAAACGAAATCACGAGGTTGTTTCCAAACTCTTACTCAACTAATCATGCATAATCTCTTAAAACACAATTAGATGCATTACTTTGAACAAAATAGAACTTAAACAATATATTTTCATCTAATCATTCAAGCATCAAATATAAATAGATCGTTTCATCAAATCTTAATCCAATAAAACATAACAATGCAAAACAGATCCAAAGTAATGAAAAACTAAATCTTTTACTCACTAAACATAGGCATAAAATCTCTAGTTGGTTGTGTTGTTGATAAGCTTCCTCCGTCGACTCACGCAAGGTTTCTAGCCAACAATCATATTGGAGATGATTGTTGGGTTGGAGAAGTTCATCTCTCGTGTAAAAGGCTTGTGGCCGCAGCTTTTTGGTGTGAAAGTGCGATCTCAATGATTTTTTGTATATTCATTAGGGTTGAGAGGTCGTCGCTATATATAGAGTTTTGAGTCGGTTATGACTAAGTCGGCAACGGACGCTCGTCCGAATATCCGACGCCCGTCCGAATGCCCGGACGGCGAGTAAACGCTCGTTCATCCTCCGTCCGAACTCTCTCGAATGTAAAATACGATTCGGACGCCGCATGGACGCCAGTTCACTTCTGGACGCTCGTTCAAGATCAGTAGACGCCCGTTTGAACTGCTGAGGATCGGATCTCTTCATCTTTATCCAATTTCTTCAAGCCAATTCCAACTCTATCTCTTATAATTCGACTTGAGCTTCATTTATCCTCATTATATGCACGAAAATCAACACCTACATGATAAATAAACAATGCAAAAAAGTAATAAAACTCAACTAATAATAATTCCATTAAATTAACACTTAAAATCATCAATTTTGCATACAATCATCTTAAAATCATCTTTACTCAATATTTACACTTAAACCCTTAATTCTCATGCAAATTACGCAAATGTGGGGAAAATAATAATGAAATAAACCTTTAATAATCATATAAATATGGCCTTAACAGTATATTCATCATACAATTCTACATCAACAGCTGAAGCTGAGTGTATAGCAGCTGGAAGCTGTTGTGCTCAAGTTTTATGGATAAGACAACAGTTAAGAGATAATGATATAGAAGAATGACTGATTCCTATAATGTATGACAATACAAGTGCAATAGCCATAATTGATAATCCAGTTTTGCACTCAAGGACAAATCACATTGATGTAAGACATCACTTTATAAGGGATCATGTAGAGAAAAAGGACGTTACAGTTCTCTATGTCCCAACTGAAGATCAGTCGGCTGACATTATAACAAAACCACTGGAAAAAGAAAGGTTTTCAAAGCTGAGAACTGAATTGGGAATTATCAAAGTCGGTTAATTCAGTTTAAGCTCAGAGATTCGTCAAGGGGATTGATCTTTGTCATGCTGGGTGCGCTCACTTGACAGATCAGTCATTGACATCAATAATCTCAAACTGACTACTGAAAGTGAAGAATGACAGAACTGATCTCCACAAGGAACTGATCTCAACAAGGAACGAATCCAGATTAATCGTTGTTGTACAAAGCCTCTCTTTTGAAGATTATGAAAAATTATGCAACAACACTCTTCTTGTAAATTACATACATGAAAATATCATGAAGAAACAAGGTTCGCAGAACCTGTTGTAGGTGAAATTGCAAAAAGATCTTGACTTGGAAGGGATTTTGCAATTCTAGGAAAATATGAAGATGGTGAGGAACTCACTAGTAACATGAGTTCGCGGAGTGATTGCGTGTAAGTCACTAACGTCGATATTACTAGCAAGAATACTAGGTACATCGTAGTATAGTAAATGTGAGTCAAGGTCGATCCCACAGAGATAATGCAACTATAAGTATAAACGATTCTAACCTAATTAAGAAGCAACATAGAGGCGGTCATGGACCAACAATGAACACAAAGAAAACAAACTTGGTATTTCTCCCTCTCTTCTCACCGATCTACTAACTTGGGTTAGTTAATCGTTACGTTTACTTCCCAACATAATTTCCTTAAATAAATCGTGACCTTTCATTTTAATTATCATTATCAGCTATGGGTGCAACTCCTACTCCTGTCTACTCCGACAATGGTAGTAGACAATCTATACGCAAGCCACCCTTCTTAATTGGTCCGTAATAGCCCACACACATAAAGAACTAGAATTTCCGATATCGAGCGCTAACTAATATTGCTAACCCACCTAGACAGCTGTTGACATTGATCAGCATGTTCCTAGGGTCCATTCAAGACTATGTCCAAAGTAAGCACTTCACTATTCGTATTTCATGCCAGTTTATGATTACAAGAACCAGATTGGCCATATCTAACCTACTGTTAATTAAACATGTCGATCAACGTAGCTGTAGTGAATCCTAGTTTTAGGTTTTCGAAATAATGCCTCGGTAAACCGGTATAGACCGCCGGTTTACCGGGGTCAGGTTTTTCTATTCCTGGATCTACATTGCTCAATTACGATTATTCTAAGTAAATTATGGGGTCTTTAAACATCCAGATTAACTAAAACACATAAATACGAACAGATCTACCATATTGAAGACAAAAAGGAACGTTCAAAGCTTCATACCTTCAACAATGAAGATCTAGCTCAATCTACTCAAGCTAGAGATGGTGGAGAAAGGGAGAAAACCAGAAATAACTCCTCAAAAGCTTGGAATAACTTTATTTCATCAAATGTAATTGAATATAATTGATAAGATATTAATCATATGAAAGCTTTCAGTATATGCGACTTTATATAGATACAATAGCCGACTTAAGACTCTCTAAAACCCTAACCGACCTAGATAATGCGGTAGAATCAATTTCGTGTCAAACAAGCCACCGGTTTACCGGCCCTAGCCCTCGGTAAACCGGGCCGACTTTTCTCCTTGTTCTTCAACATGCTTCTTCTTGGACTTTAATCACTTGACCCAATATACTTCTTTTGGTCCAGATCCATTCTCCAATGCTCCAGATGCGGTACATCCTATAAATCACGCAAAATGAGACAAAACAGTACCAAATTTTCGGGAAAATAACATAGATGTAGAATTACGATCCTGGAAACACTGACATAGAATTTAACATATATTCCACATAATAATGAGCCTATCTATCCTCTCTTGAGCAGAATTTGGGGTGAATAAAGGTAGAATTATTGGTACCATTTAGAGCGTTATCAACTACCCCTCACTTAGCTTTTGATCGTCCCGAGCAAAAAGGGGAAAAGAAAACGACACTCTGATCAATATACAAGTTAATTAAAAACAACCATGCCTTACAAAGTCAAGATCGAGATCATGCCACTCATATCCATCAGTAACGCATTAAACACCATTCATGTCACGAGCCAATATGTGTGTGCAATAACTTTCACAACCACTTAGTAATGCAGACAATCTCACCTTACATCAACCCGTAGTCGAACTAACCAGTCTCGAACATGTTATTTATTAATTAATTGAGCTGGCAAGGCGGATCGAGAACCGAGTATATATTACTCTTAGGCTCACATTTATTGGTCTATGCAAAAGTCATGCGTCTTACGCTCCATCGACTCAGATTTTTCCAAAGAGATTATAAATGTATATATTTCAATGCACTCCTCTTTCTTGAAGGGTAAACTCTCATTGATTTAACTATCCTCACGGCCCCACTCATGATAAACTACCGAATCCAAAATTCCTTTGCCTTTATAAGCGTTGGTGAAACATGATTCGTGATGAAGCCAAAGTCAACTCTAGTCAAAGCAATATGCTATCGACTACACACCAGGGGAAGTGAGTTATACGTGCTTAAAATTGTGGCTCATAACAGAATATGCGCTAAATACGCCACTACTTCAGAAGTGGGCATTCCTTTCACTCGTACATCGTGAAACAAAGATGAAGTCAATTAACTCGAAAAGATCAAAGATATCATATTTTTTCAAAATTATGTCAAAATGAATCAAAGTCTAAATGGTGAATCGTGCATCAAAGAGAATCAAGATAATCATGCAATTTATAGAATATAATGTTAAGAAGCTAAGTGACGTTCCTTGTAATATCCCGAATTTTTTCGACTTCTTAATTTAGTGGTAAAGGATTCAAATAAGGATTTATTAATAATTAAGAAGGGATTTTATAATTATTTTATAATTCCTTAATTCTAATCCCTACCTTGGCAATTAAAAGAATTTTACTTCCTTTCCCTTTTTCCCCCAACAACACGTGAAATTCCCTCCTCCCCCTAGCCGCCGTCGCCCTCTTGTAAAGAGAAGGAGAGGAATCTCTCCTTCGTGTTAAGGATTGTTGTTGCCGTCGTCGTTGTCGTCGGTAAGGGTTGTCGTCCTTTTCTTTTCCTACAATTCGAGCATGACGATCGGCCAGCCAAAGGCCATGGCCGATCCACACATGCGTGTGAGGGAGGGAGGATGTCGTTTTGGGTTGTTTTTCTTTATTTCATTGGAATTGTGTTGTAATTTTTTAGGCCTTTCCTTCCACCTATAGATATAGATTCGAGCTTCGTTGAGGAACAGTTCTAACTTGTAAGGGCTTTCAGAAACGCAGCAATTCCGGTAAGAATATTTCTACGTTTTGCTGTCAAGTTTTATTCAAGGGTGTCTACGCTTGGTTGTCCTGTTTCGGGGATGTTATACGTTCATAATAGCGTGTTGTTGCGTTGATTTAAATCTATAGTTGGCAAGATAATTTTGTATGGAGATTTCTGGGCTTAAAATGTTGTATTTGCTGCTGTTTTGTTGTGAAACGGCTCAGAAATCGCGTGTGGAATCGTTAGGGTTCGAGATGAAACCCAGGTGGACGGGCGTCCAGGATTTTTGGACCGGCGTCTGCCTTGATTTCAGTTCAGACGAGCGTCTGGGTTACCTGGACGGACGTCTGAGGGGTTGTTTTACATTCAGGATCTAACTCCGTTAGAGCGGACGGGCGTCTGGGTTTTCTGGACGGGCGTCTGCCCTGGGTAATTTTTTCCTTGAACGAGCGTTTGGGTTACCTGGACGGACGTCTGAGGGGTTATTTTACATTCAGGATCTAGCTCTGTTAAAGTCGATGGGTGTCTGGACATTCTGGACGGGCGTCTGACATCTTGGACGGGCATCCAGCAGAGTACCGGGACGGGCGTCCGGTCTTCCAAACGGGCGTCTAGTCTATGTTGTCTTCCTTCTTTGGTAACTGTGGTTCTATCTTATGAAGTAATTTTGGGAGTCATGTCTTGATCGGTCAGGGGTATTGACCTCACTATGGAAACTTGGATTTTAGGCATTGAGGTTTGTAGACCTATAGTGGTTGGGCCGGATAGGGTAGCACCCAAAGCCGGGAACCCGGGAAGGTTTCCTTACGACTTCAATGACCTTAGCGTATTTGGGGAGTTGCAGACATTGGTATGGTCGGGCCGGATAGGGTAGCACCCGAAGCCGGGAACCCGGGAAGGTTTCCTTGCACCCCAAGATGCGATGGTCCATTTAATTAATGGTACCATTGGATGACCTTTAGGACCCTCCTCTATGGGTTTACCCTTTTGAGGGATGTGCACATTCGGGGCCTTTAGGTGGATAGTGGTGATGTATGGTATCCGTTATGGATTAGTCGAAACTTTTATAGATTGGTTGAGTCTTTCATAAATTTGTGGTACTTTTCATGGGTTGGTTTTACCTTACGTATACTAGATTTATTCTTACTCAACTTTATAGTTGACGGTTTTGCTTTCGATTGACCCTGCTATGATCCATTTTTGGGGAGCAGATTCTTAGCAGGTACTTCTATGGATGTCTGCTTGTTGCTGGGATGTCGCGGGGTTTGAGAGCCACGTAGTCACAGTCACACGCTTGCATTTTATTTGGATTTCTTTCTTTTAAAAAAACCTTGGAATTTTGGATCATTCGCACGTTTTCATATTTCTTTTGAGAGACTGTAATTACTTTAAACCTTTTAATAATGAATGGTGAATGTTTATTTTCTGTCTGTTGTGGAATGTTGCATGTTACCGCCACGACTGGGTGTTGTGATGAGTGGCACCACAGTGACCAATACCGGCGGCCGACGGGATTGGAAACCGGGGTGTTACAAAGTGGTATCAGAGCCGTTCGACTCCAGGACCACCACCTAAAATGAACCTAAAGAATAAATTTACTAAAATAAGCACAGTGAGGATGTGTGGGGTAGGTATTGAGTTCTATGTAGGGAAGGTACGGTAACAAAGATCGACCAAGCTGCCTTCTACTTGGTTGACAGGGCTGATTTGTGGTGGGGTGCTAACAAAGATCGGTTGGCCCAGACTGAAAATGAGCAAGGGGAATCAGTGGTGATACCACCGAACCGGACCGAGTTTAAGCAGAGCCGAGGCGTGAATTCTTTCCCGAATCTAAGAGGAAAGAGTTGCGGGTTGAGTTCGATAATCTCCGATGGGGGATATGACCGTTCAAGAGTACTATGAGAAGTTTGTTGACTTGGCGTTTATGCATCGGATCTAGTGCCGACTGAAGAGGCCAAGATGGTGATGTTTGAGCAACACTTAGATTTAGCGATCCGGGATCGTATGGGGGCAAGCAGGGGCTTCACGAGCCTAAAAGAGATGTGTGAAGTAGCATGCAACATTGAGAGGATTCGGAGAGAGGTTAAAGCGACATATGCTACTAACAAGAGGAAGAGTGTCTCCGAGGACAATCAGGGGCAGCAAAAACGTAGTAATTCTAGGAACCCTCCAGTACGGCCCTCTTTTTTGGCAAATTCCCACGTCACCAGAGGCAGCGGCGGTCAGCCAGTGAGAGGTGACTCTCAGGGGTTTAGTCGGCCACGAAGTTATCATTGCAAGCGGTGCCAGAGAAATCATCCGGGTACCGATTGTTCAGGTGCACAAGTTCAGTGTCACAACTGCGGGAAATTTGGACATAGACGGTTTGAGTGTTTTGCGGCCCCAACACCTGCCGGGTCGGCATCGGTCACGGGAAGCAACATGGGTGGAGCTCCAAGGGGTAACACGGGCAACATGAGTAGGGGTAACCAGCAGCAGAGTAGTACCCCTGCACAGAGCCGACAGGGGGGTACACCTACGGCCACTGGTGGAAACAGGAACCGACCATCAGGGTCGGCCAGCACAGTTCAGGGAGCTGGAGTAAATCAGGCAGAGAGAGGCCAATCAGAGCAACCACGTAGTGACGGGTAATTTTCTGGAAAACTCATTTTTATCCTACGTACTTTTTGATTCGGGTGCATCATGTTCCTTTATAGCGGGTTCGCATGTTTTGAGGTTGGGTCTAGCTACATTCGAGGTAATTAACAGTGAGTTTATGCAACCGTCGGGAGAGTTAGTGCCGTGCTCTAAGTTGTATAGAGACGTACCGTTAGTGATTATGGGAGTCAACTTGTCGGTTGACTTGATCGAGTTCTCCCTCGAGAACTTCGACGTTATCTTGGGTATGGATTGGTTGAACCGGCATAAAGCCAAAATTGACTGTGAGCAGAAGAAGGTGACTTTGAGAGGCCCTAAAGGGGTGCGAGTATCTTACAAGGGGTTTGTGGATAAACCTAATGTGAAGATCATTTCAGTGGTGACGTTGAGATCTCTCATCAAGAAAGGGTACCCGTTGTTTATGTGTCACGTACATGATGTAAGCACAGGGGATCCTAAACTAACGGACATCGATGTAGTCCGTGATTTTGAGGATGTATTCCCGGATGAGATACCAGGTATGCCACCCTAGAGGGAGGTGGAGTTTGCAGTGGAGTTGATGCCCGGGACCAGACCGATATCGAAAGCACCTTATCGTATGGCACCTAAAGAATTAACGGAACTGAAGGTACAGTTGGAAGAACTGCTCGATAAGGGGTACATCCGACCGAGTGTGTCACCGTGGGGAGCACCGGTGTTTTTTGTGAAGAAGAAGGATGGTAGTATGCGGCTGTGTATTGATTACCGGGAGCTGAACAACGTCACAGTGAAGAACAAGTATCCGTTACCAAGGATCGATGACTTGTTCGATCAACTACGGGGGGCATGTATTTTCTCGAAGATTGATTTGCGATCAGGGTATCACGAGCTCAGGGTAGCAGATGCGGATATCCCAAAGACCGCATTTCGTACCAGGTACGGACATTACGAATTCACGGTCATGCCCTTCGGATTGACCAACGCACCAACAGTTTTCATGGATTTGATGAACCGGGTATTCAGACCCTACTTGGACAAGTTTGTAGTAGTCTTTATTGACGACATCCTGGTCTACTCTAAGACTAAGGAAGAACATGCCGAGCACCTGAGGCTCGTACTACAGATTTTACGGGAAAAACAACTGTATGTGAAACTGTCGAAATGTGAATTTTGGTTGGAACGAGTGGCATTCTTGGGGCATGTTGTCTCGAAAGACGGTGTATCCGTTGACCCGAGCAAGATAGAGGCAGTGACGAGATGGCCAACACCTAAGAATGTTGTGGAAATTCGAAGCTTCTTGGGTTTGGCTGGATATTACCGAAGATTTGTAAAGGACTTTTCCAAGATTGCGAGGCCGATGAGTGCATTAATGAAGAAAGAGAACCGGTTTAAGTGGGATGAAAGCTGTGAGGGGGCTTTCCAACTGCTTAAGGAACGGTTGACTACAGCTCCTATTTTAGCACTACCAGAGGGTAATGAGGACATTGAGGTTTATACCGACGCGTCGAAGAATGGTCTGGGTTGCGTACTGATGCAACGGAGGCGAGTGATCGCGTATGCATCGAGGCACTGAAACCATATGAGAGTAACTACCCGACTCACGACTTAGAGTTGGCGGTGTGTGGTTTTCGCATTGAAGATATGGCGACACTATTTGTATGGAATAACTTTCAAGGTGTTTTCGATCACAAGAGTCCGAAGTACATATTTACACGAAGGAGCTCAATATGCGTCAGAGGCGTTGGTTGGAGTTAATTAAAGATTATGACATGGAAATCCAATACTGCGAAGGGAAGGCCAATGTAGTGGCGGACGCTTTGAGTCGGAAATCGATTCACTCCTTGTGCGAGGAAGTAGCTCGGATCAGATTGTGAGAAGAGTTGGACCGCATGGATATCTGTGTCATCCAGAAAGGCGGAGATAAAAGCGACTTCGTCTTGCAACCCGAATTATACGCTGAGATCTGGGCGAGACAAGTGGGGGACAAGGTGATCGAAGCAAAGAAGGCCAAGATTGGTACAGATGGTGCAGCTGGTTTTACGTGGCACGAGGATGGCAGTATCCGGTTTAAGGGTCGGTGGTGTGTACCGGCCGACGAAGAACTCAAGAGGCGGATCTTGAGTGAAGCTCATAGTACGCCTTATTCGGTTCACCCGGGAGGAGACAACCGTATAAAGACCTTAAGAAAACCTTTTGGTGGCCCAATATGAAACGCGAGGTAGCGAGTTTGTGTCAAAGTGCTTGACTTGTCGAAGGTCAAGATTGAACATCGACGTCCACAGGGTATGCTGCAGCCGTTGGATGTGCCGGTTTGGAAGTGGGATTCCATCTCCATGGATTTCGTATGCGGATTACCGAGGAGCCCTAAAGGGAATAATTTGATTTGGGTCATTGTGGATAGACTGACCAAAGCGGCGCATTTCATTCCGATGAAAGACACTTGGAGTAAGACGGAGTTGGCTATGGCATACCGGAGAAATATTGTGAGACTACATGGTATACCCAGCAGCATTGTGTCGGATAGAGATGCGAGATTCATATCTCGGTTTTGGCAGAGCTACGGGCGGCCTTGGGGACGGAGCTACGAATGAGTACGATTTTCACCCCGCTACCGATGGTCGACGGAGAGGACCATACAAACTTTGGAAGACATGCTAAGGGCATGTGTATTAGAATTCAAAGGCTCTTGGGAGGAAAAGCTCGATCTTATTGAGTTTTCATACAACAACAACTACCATGCCAGGTTTAAGATGGCACCTTTTGAGGCACTTTATGGTAGGAAGTGCAAGAGTCCGGTTTGCTGGGACGATTCGTCCGAGGCAGCAATTTTGGGACCGCGAGATGATCGAAGATACGGTTAAACAAAAGATAATCCGAGAAAAGATGAAGGCTGCCCAGGATAGGCAGAAGAGTTATGCAGACTTACACCGCCGAGATATTGAGTTCGCCGTGGGCGATAAAGTATTGCTACGAGTGTCACCAACCAGAGGAGTGATGCGTTTTGGCAAAAAGGGGAAGTTGAGTCCCAAGTACGTGGGGCCATATGAGGTCTTGGACCGCATAGGTGAAGTAGCATACCGACTAGCCTTGCCACCGGCGTTGGATAAAGTGCATAACGTGTTCCATGTATCTCAATTGCGCAAGTACGTGAGTGATCCTTCTCACGTGATTGAACCGGAGGTGGTTGAGCTAGATCAGTCCTTGACTTACGAAGAGGTACCGGTACAGATATTAGATACCAAGGTACGGAAAACAAGGGGACGTGAGTTTAGCATCGTCAAGGTTTTATGGTCTAACCATGCCACCGAGGAGGCGACATGGGAAGCTGAGGATACTATGCGACAGAAGTACCCGCATTTGTTCTCTTAAGGTATGCAATTTTCAAGCCTTGTACGTTAAACCCTTTTGCTTATCTTCGGGGACGAAGGGTGTTTTAAGGGGGAGTGGAGCAACGCCCGGTACGAACCCGAACTTCGAGGACGAAGTTTTGTCTTAAGGGGGGAAGGATGTAATATCCCGAATTTTTTCGACTTCTTAATTTAGTGGTAAAGGATTCAAATAAGGATTTATTAATAATTAAGAAGGGATTTTATAATTATTTTATAATTCCTTAATTCTAATCCCTACCTTGGCAATTAAAAGAATTTTACTTCCTTTCCCTTTTTCCCCCAACAACACGTGAAATTCCCTCCTCCCCCCTAGCCGCCGTCGCCCTCTTGTAAAGAGAAGGAGAGGAATATCTCCTTCGTGTTAAGGATTGTTGCTGCCGTCGTCGTTGTCGTCGGTAAGGGTTGTCGTCCTTTTCTTTTCCTACAATTCGAGCATGACGATCGGCCGGCCAAAGGCCATGGCCGATCCACACATGCGTGTGAGGGAGGGAGGATGTCGTTTTGGGTTGGTTTTCTTTATTTCATTGGAATTGTGTTGTAATTTTTTAGTGCCTTTCCTTCCACCTATAGATATAGATTCGAGCTTCGTTGAGGAACGGTTCTAACTTGTAAGGGCTTTCATAAACGCAGCAATTCCGGTAAGAATATTTCTACGTTTTGCTGTCAAGTTTTATTCAAGGGTGTCTACGCTTGGTTGTCCTGTTTCGGGGATGTTATACGTTCATAATAGTGTGTTGTTGCATTGATTTAAATCTATAGTTGGCAAGATACTTTTGTATGGAGATTTCTGGGCTTAAAATGTTGTATTTGCTGCTGTTTTGTTGTGAAACGGCTCAGAAATCGCGTGTGGAATCGTTAGGGTTCGAGATGAAACCCAGGTGGACGGGCGTCTGCCTTGATTTCAGTTCAGACGAGCGTCTGGGTTACCTGGACGGACGTCTGAGGGGTTGTTTTACATTCAGGATCTAACTCCGTCAGAGCGGACGGGCGTCTGGGTTTTCTGGACGGGCGTCTGCCCTGGGTAATTTTTTCCTTGAACGAGCGTTTGGGTTACCTGGACGGACGTCTGAGGGGTTATTTTACATTCAGGATCTTGCTCTGTTAAAGGGGACAGGAGTCTCGACATTCTGGACGGGCGTCTGACATCTTGGACGGGCGTCCGGCGAGTAATCGGGACGGGCGTCCGGTCTTCCAAACGGGCGTCTAGTCTATGTTGTCTTCCTTCTTTGGTAACTGTGGTTCAATCTTATGAATTAATTTTGGGAGTCATGTCTTGACGGGTCAGGGGTATTGACCTCACTATGGAAACTTGGATTTTAGGCATTGAGGTTTGTAGACCTATAGTGGTTGGGCCGGATAGGGTAGCGGCCAAAGCCGGGAACCCGGGAAGGTTTCCTTACGACTTCAATGACCTTAGCGTATTTGGGGAGTTGCGACATTGGTATTGTTGGTCCCTTGAAAAGGCTTTAGTTAAGTTTAGAGGGGGGGGGGTGAATAAACTTAACAATTAAAACTTTGGAGTTAACAAATTCGCAACTTCGAGCACTCGCCGATACTTCGCAGTCCGTCGAGACCTCGTAGCCCGCCGATAAACGATAGTCTACCGACAGTTCGATTTTGCTGAATTTGTGCAAGCGGAATAATATCAAAATTAAGCCTTGTTACTTGTTGTTAAATATGTTACTAAGTATTAGATACTCGTAGTGTGTGTGTGTGATTTCGGTTGCTAGATTCAAGCGGGTTGATATGAATAAAGACTAAGTGCGAAAATAAATGCGGTAAGTAAGTAGAGAGATTTTTATAGTGGTTCCGAGGTGATGTAATCCCGTACGTCCACTCTTCTCCCGTGATGTTGGAGGAAATTCACTAGTAATCTTTGAGTTATACGTTACAAAGAATCCTAGGTTGCTTGTCCTTCACCAATAACTATGGCTTCACAACCGAAAACTAAGAACGGGTAGGATTGTTGCTCCCGAGTCTTCCTTGGTCCTTGAAGGGTAGAATTGCCTCTTCACCAGCTCCACCACAAACCAACGATCTTTCACACCTAACGGATGCTTCATTGTCTTCACGGGTTCTTTATAAAATAAAGAATGAATCAAATAAATGATTCGGTTGCGAAAGCAGCTTGATTAGGATGATATAATCACGACTTGCGTCTTCAAGTGTGTATGCTTGATGCGGCTTGAACACGAATGCACTTGAAGAGAATAACTAGATCGGCGAAACTTTAAGCTCGGTAAGTTCAAACAGGTGTTTTTCACTCGGTGTTATCACTTAAAGTTTATCTCAAAATTCATCATCTTTTTCTTGAGTTGAAAGTCCTCTATTTATAGGTAGGAATGCATGTGACTTGAATTTGAAATTCAAATGTGACCGTTCCTTGTATTTGTCCCATCCGCACCGCATTCCGTCACTATTCATAGGATCGACACCGTCGGGATTACTTTTTGACAAGGTACCGTCCACCCCTTTGACTTGTATCCAATGGATAAAAATATGGATCATCCCAACGTCTTTTTAATCTCGGCCTTTGATTTGCTTGATAAGTCGAGGTAGTTGGTCGTTCTTATCCATGTAACTTCCCAATAATCTTGAATTAATCGAGGTATATATCGCGAGGTCTATCATCCGTGTGAAACCAATCGTCTCGCCGAACATCATATTTTTGTCCGTAAAATATAATGCGGTGAATCTTTTTATCCAACTTTTGTATGTGAAGTTAGATTACATCATTTAAAGTATAACCAAGTTCCAAACATCATCCAACTTGTGGAACTTAGACCTTCTACACAAGGTATATGTAATCGTTTAGGTCATCACAGACTTGCCTAAATTCGATTCCATATCCTTGACATTAAATACTAAGTTTGATCCCTTAGCCTTCATTAAGCGAGTTTGAACCCTCGGCCTTCGGTCTTCGGTCTTCGGCGGGTTCTAGACCGGCCTACCGACCTATCTACCCTATCGACCTAGATCGTCCGTCGATAAACAATCGCACCATTTACGATGCTTGTTTGATCAAACCTATTTATGAATCAAACTCTAATAAACCTATACATTTTATCTAGACATCTTTTTGCCTTTGCACTATAACAGCTAGTATGGCACTCATCATCAAAACTAAGAAATAAGTCCAACAATTTCCCCCTTTTTGGTGATGATGCCACTACCCTCACCTAATCAGCAAAGCAAAAAGATAAAAACACAAACAGAACAAATTCAGTCATTTCTCATTATAAACATTTGTTCACAGTTATTACAACTAGATACAGCAAAGATAAACAATGAAAAGTAGCTGATCTATTGTCTCTTTTCTCTTTCTTGTCTAGCCTTCTCAGCTTGCTCTTGATAGGCTCTGATCTCTTCTATCATTTCAACCATCCATTCATTCTCAATAAGTGTAAAGTCAATATAAGAATTGACTTGTTTCCACCAATTCCATGCTTCAGGCAGGACAAGATTGATCTGATTCACCCTGAAGCCAAACTTCATATATAGCTCCTTAAATTCATTCAGTGAATCTTTTGCTTTTGTAATTGGCAGCACCTTTTCACCTCTTGCTACTCCTTCGTCTCTCGGTAGATGCTCTTAAAGCTCTAATCCTTGCCTCCCAAAACTTCAAGCTCAAGAAGGAGTTGAGACCTTCATGAAATCCCATGTCACGATAGGGTCTCCTTCGTTGTAAAACTCTTTCTTGTACCGTGATAGGAGATCATCGCAAGTTGCACTCGCCAGTGCGGGTTGCCTAAAGGCATTTGTATCATCAGTCCATCTCTTTTGTGCAAAGAGTCTAGCAGCCCTCCTTTGCGGTCGATTGGCCCTCTTCCCCCTTAGTGACATCATCAACAAAACGTGAGATGAGGCCATGAATAGCTTTCCGTGATACTATCACTCGTGTAATTGACCCGCCATAGTTCCAGTTCTAGTATCAAGAGAAGTAATCCTTGATTGCGAGTCTCTTCCAAATCTGTTGATCCTTTCAAGTAAATTTGGGATCGGGCATAGCAGTTGTTGTGCAAAGCGTTGAGCTCGCAGCGGCTTCAAGCAAGCTTGTCAAGTTTTTGATGAATGGATGTAAATTGATCTTTCAAAAACTTGTCCTTCGATGTGTTCCCTTGCTTGATATATCTCACATCATATATCATATCATTCAAAGCATTTTGAGTGGAAGCAAAGTTTGAAGCATTTGTATTAGCAGCATTGTCCGTTTTCATTGACCATCTTCATCGAGTTCTTCAAATCTCTGTTCTTGCTGTCCAATTGAGTTCTTAACTCGTTGCATGTCATTTCTTACAGTTCTTAACTCATTGACAACTTCAATTGGCACTCCACTGGCCATTCTACTGTCAGTAGATCCATCAGCAGGCTCCTCAACTCTATATTGTGCCTGTTGTCTGCTGATGACCATGGCCCTACTCAAATCTCTCCCAGCAGGGGGAGGTCCTTCCTCAACCATTGCACCAAGAATGTCTTCCATGGCGCATCTTGTGCGGGTTCCTCAAACAACTTCTTCCCCGTCCAAAAATTTGAAATTCTTCATCACCGTAATTATAGTCCAAGAACTCGCTCATCCTCATTAACGCTAGCGGTCGCGACTATCTTTTCCTACGGTGGCATTGGCTCCAGCAGCTCCACTACGGCAGCCTCATCAATAACGGGGGTTTCCTCCAAACCCAAACCTGGTTCCAACCTTTGTCCAGTGTCGTTTGAGACTCGGCGACTGTACCTCCCGTTCCAACCTTTGTGCGAGTCCGTTTGTATCCCAAACAACACCGTACCTCCTCTTCAACTTCCCGTGGATTGAATATATTGGTATTATCCACTTGGAAACCTTCAGCATGACCAATCTTGGTCAGAATCATGGCAGTTTTGGTGAGAGTGCCTTCAATGTCAAATCCATCTTGATATTCAATGGATTCCTCAGAACTAGCACTTGGTTCACTGAAGTCAGTGGTCTTTTCCACATCCAAATCAGCATTCTGTACATCTTCAGGTTGTGCAGTAGGCTCTACAACATGAAATGTGCTTGGTTCATCAGCCAGCCTACCAGTACTCAAATTTATTCCTTCATTTATCAAGGCTTCTAGATCATCCATGGTGAGATCTTGTAGATCCTCATCCATTTCTCCAGTCTGCTGGCCCACAGCAGACTTACCAGTACCAGTGGACTGTTGTGCGGGTGGATCATTTATCAAAGCGGTCCACTAGGTTCTCCTGGTCCTGAGGGGAAATCTCCCCTTGAGTCAGATGATGAGGAAGAATCATCATCACCATCTCTTGGGTCTCTGAACTTGATACCCTCCTCCTTCTGTTGCTCATCAAACAGATCCATCAGTCTTGATTGCAGCAAGGTTGTATCAATCGATCCAAGCAAGTTTTCCACTCCTAACTTGTCAAAAACCCATTCTTCAAAATCGTCATTGGTTGAGCAAATTTGTTTTTGTCTTTTGTAGAACCCAAACTTCCACCGGAAGTAATCAACAATTTGTGAAGTTTGGGATCCACAAACTCTTCGCTTTTCTTGCTCTTTTTCACATGCCTCTCAAATGGCATAAAAGATCTTCTTGGAGCAGCTTTCCGTAGCTTGTTGACCTCCAAAGGTTCCAACAAGCGAGATTCAAGGTATCTTCTACGAGATGTTTGAAAGTCGGCACAGTTCTTTGTGATGGTGCATTTGTACCTACTACTTCCATCCGTATCACACTTGGTTCCCCCGACTTACATGCTCATCGCGGGGTTAGCGACAGATCGCTCTTCCCCCGAACTATTGCCAAATTTGCGGGGTCTTCAACCAAGTCTCCAATCACCTCTTCAACCACCACGGCGGGTTCGGGTTCGGTGGTTTGTCGTGGTTCTTCGTGGATGCTACGGCAGGCTCGGGGTCGAGATCGTCGTACATCCTCTACGCATTGCTCAAAAACAACCCGTTCAAAGCATCAGTGGACTTGATAACTTCTTCATTGGAGGAATCACTGATAACAACTGGTGGAATGATAGTTAGAGGCTCAGCTTCAACAGCCTCTTCTTCCTCCTCTACTGATGCTTCTTCTTGGGCTCTCTGTGCCTCCAAATCTTTCAACTCTTTCCCCTTGCCATATTTCTTCTTTTTGGCAACTTCCTTCATCCTCTTGGATAGGGGTTCATCATCATCATCTTTTCTAGTCAATTTTCTTTTTCTACTTGCTTCCTTCTGTTGTTCTCTAAGAATTTCAACAACAGTTCTTCTTGTGCGCTACAAAGCAGGTCGGTAACCTCCACTTGACCCTCGGCGGACTCGCGATCTCGTGTTGTTTCCTTTCTTGTTCTCTTTGATTTCAAGATTTCGTAATCTTTCTATCATCAAGACTCTTCTTCCTCTTCCCTGCCAGTTTTCTTTGGTGCGGCGGGTTTGATAGAAATCTTCTTAGTTGGTTGAACTCGCTCACCACCGTATCACCATCATCTCCATCATCATTATCATCGCATGACTTCTTCAACAATTTCTTCATCATCATCAAGTCCGGGATTGCATAATCAATCTCCTTTTTGTATCCGGACCGATTTATATCAACTCGGTTCAATGTCGGGAACCTCCAAGTGATTCGAGCGGGGTTTGAATCATCAAACCTAAGGGTAAGGCCTTTGATTTCCTTTTCCCTAGTTTGTCCTCCTTTGCAACTTTCTTCATATAGTGAATAAAGTATCCACCTTATCAAACTTCATGCTCCCGAGATGATAATCATCAGCTCTATCTTGGGTCCTGATAGAGTATCCATACTGCCAGTTAGCCCAAGTATGTTCTTTGCAATGAGCTTGCTCAGCAGACTATATTCATTCCCAATGTGTCTGCAATTGATGCCAGGAACAGATTTGGTGGTTTGATTTGTCTTGATTTGATCTACAAACGCCAACTTGTCCAATCCCATTGCTTCAGGATTCACTGGACCATTTTCCACTTCTTCAAATCCAAACACTTCCCTCAGCAGACTGGGGGAGATAACAAGCTCCTCAGCATTCACGGTTGTATTGAATGCTTCGGTTCCTTCTTCCACCACCATGTTCTTCCGAAATCAACAACATTGGTGTATGAAATTGTGTCTAATCTGATATTGAGCTGTTCTCCAAGCCTTGCAAACCTCCTTATTCTTCGACCTATATTAATGGCCAACTCTGTTTGGTTTGCATCAACAACATAGCCTCTTACACTTTGGCTAGATTCGATTTGAACTTCAACTCTTTCCGCCATTGAAATAAGAAAAAGATGAAGAAGAGTTCCTCTCAAATCTGTGTTCACACGAAGTAGAATTTGCAGAGATAAAGCAGAAGATGCAAGTGGTGAATCTCGCTATGTAATACCGATTATATAGACAAGTGGGTAGTTGAAACCGTCATAGCACGTACATTGAGGTAACCATGATTAATCGAATAAATTCGTCTTGACACGTGGCCCATTACTCCACCATAACGTTTGTAACCGTTGGATGGTTTAACTCGTGGTAATAATGGATAAAATAAATATCCCGCCAATATGCTTTTTGACTTTAATTATTTTGATCGAGTAACGTTCCCTCCAAACAAGGTATCCCTCGGCGGGGTGGGCTCAAGCGGTCCGCGATAATGTGCTTCGGCGGCCTACCGCCGACAAGGTGACTTTGCCGATCCTTGTTTTCTCCTTGTTTTGTTCAATTGATAATACAAGATGAAGTTTAATACCAATGACCGATCCGTCAAGTGAGCTCACCCAACATGACAAAGACCAATCCCCTTGGCAACCTCATTTGCTCAATTGTTCAAACATAAGTACATGGAATTGTTGATACCAATGACTAATCTCGCTAAGTGAGCTCACCCAACATAGCAAAGACTAATCCCCTTGGTGAATTCCGGTACACTGCTTTGAATATCGTCAATCTTTATAATTCCAAGTTCGATCCTTAATTTGGCAAATCTTTCACTATCAAGTGGCTTAGTGAAAATATCGCAAGTTGATCTTCGTAGGGATGTATAGAACCACCACATCTTTCTTTTCAACATGATCTCTTATAAAATGATGTCTCACATCAATGTGCTTGGTTCTTGAATGCAAAACAGATTTTTCGTGATTGCAATTGCACTTGTGTTGTCACACATGATTGGAATTTCCTTTTCTTCAATTCCATAATCCCTTAATTGTTGTCTTAGCCATAATACTTGTGCACAAGCAGCCTTCCAAGAAGAATGTATTCGGCTTCAAGAAGTGGAAGTTGAAATAGAATTCGTTTCTTGCTAAACCAGGAGACCCGATCTATTTCCCATTAAGCGACGGAGTTCCCGAGGTGCTTTTTCTATCAATCTTGCATCCAAGATAATCGAATCCGAGTAGGATATTACCTTGAAGCTTCCTTCCTTGGAATACCATATCCCTACTCCCAAAGTTTCTTTAAGATACTTGAGAATTCTCTTAACCGCACCTAAATGACTTTCTTTAGGTTTGGATTGAAATCTTGCACAAACACCTACAAAGCAAAGGATATATCAGTCTCCGTTGGCGATGAGATACAAGAGACTTCCTATCATCCTTTCGTATAAAGTCCGATCAACATCTTTGCCTTCTTTATCTTCATCCAATCCGATGTTTGTACTCATAGGAGTTGAGCTCTTAGTCTTTGTTTTCCATACCAAATTTCTTCGGCGAGTTCTTTGGTATACTTGGTTTGATGAATGAAGATTCCATCCTTTATTTGTTTGACTTGCAATCCCAAAAAGTAGTTCATTTCTCCCATCATACTCATTTGGAATTTACTTTTCATTAGATTTGCAAACTTTTCACAAAGTAAATCATTTTCAGAGCCAAAAATTATGTCATCAACATAAATTTGTACCAAACAGGTGTTGTCCCCTTCACTGATTCTGAAAAGAGTCTTGTCAATGGTCCCTTTTGTAAAACCATTGTCCACCAAGAATTGAGATAGAGTCTCATACCATGCTCTTGGTGCCTGTTTCAATCCATAAAGTGCTTTGTTGAGTCTATACACTTTATCTTCTTGATCTTTAACTTCAAATCCAGGAGGTTTGCCGAACATACACTTCCTCCTCTAGGATACCATTCAAAAATGCACTCTTGACATCCATTTGATATACTTTGAAGTTCTTATATGCAAGCATGTGCCAAGAATAATCTCGATAGCTTCCAATCTTGCAACAGTGCATAAGTTTCATCAAAATCTATTCCTTCGCTTGAGAATAGCCTTTTGCAACTAGTCCGGCCTTATTTCTTACAATGGTACCGATTCATCAAGTTTATTTCTATATACCCACTTAGTACCAATGATATTTGCATGAGTGGCCTTTCAACTAGTGTCCAAACTTGATTTCTTTCAAATTCATTTAATTCTTCTTGCATAGCAATTATCCAATCTGGATCCGAAATTGCTTCTTCAACAACTTTAGGTTCCATTTGAGATAGAAAACAAGTAAACATAGCTTCCGGTTGTCTTCTAGTCCTCACACCTTGCCGTACATTGCCAATAACTTGTTTCAAACAGGTGATTCCTTAACCATTGTGGATTTTGGTTATTTTGATTTTCGGTGAATATCATCTTCGCAGGGTCCGCTTGTAGTTTCTTCTACGGGGGGTCGCAGATCCTTGAATTGCTTCGCTTGTTGCATCGGTAACATTGTCGGCAGGGTGTTCAAGCGAGGGCGTATCGAAACTTTTAGGTCATTGAATCTTTCCAAAACTTCAACACAACTGGATCGGTGATTTGTTGATTTTCAACAGTTCACACTCTTTATCTTCCATACCAAGTAAACTTAGGTTCATCAAACACAACATTGATTGTTTCTTCATGTTTCGTTGTTCTTTTGTTCGCACTCGAATGCTCGCCGACCGAAGAATATCCTAAGAAAATTCCTTCATCTCGATTTTGGTTGGAAAGTTTTCAAATGAACTTTATGATTTAGAATAAAACATTTGCTTCCAAATGGGTGGAAATAGGATATATTAGGTATCCTTCCATTCCGATCTCATAAGGTGTCTTTCGAGCGGCTTCTTGTTTACCGATGTTCTATTTTGTGTATAGCATGCTTTGTATTTATCGCTTCACCCAATATCTTTCGTGTAGCAAAGCTTCACGGATCATTGTTCTTCCCGCTTCCTTTAATGTCCCGTTTCTTCTTTCAAAGCAACCCCATTTTCTTTGAGGTGTACCAGACTGAGCAAGTTGATGAAGTACACCATTCGTTCACGTATTCTCTTATAACTTTGTTGAGAAATTCAAGTACTCGATCCGATCTAATCTTTATGATCGTTAGACTTTTCTCATTTTGTAATCTTTTCAAAAGATTAGGTAAGCTTTGGAGAGTCTCACTTTTCTTGTTCATGAATATCACCCAAGTGTATCTAGAAAAATCATCCACAACCACTAAGGTGTATTTCTTCCTCGTCACACTTGTTGGAGTTATAGGTCCAAAAAGATCCATGTGCATAAGCTCCAACACTCGTTAGTTGATTGTTTAGTCTTTGACTTGAAACTAGACTTTATCTGTTTACCTTGCTGACATGCATCACAGATAGCATCCTTCTTGAATGTGATCTCAGGTAAACCAACCACTAACTTCTTCTTCACTAGCTGATTAATATCATCAAAATTTAGATGATTTAACTTCTTGTGCCATAACCAATTGAGTTCAGATTTGGTATGCACAATCAGGCAGGTTTCTGGAACTGCAGTAGACCAATCCACAACATACATGTTCTGTTGCCTTCTACCAGCAAGTACAACTTGATCACCTCTTTCACTAATGACAATACAGTTGTTTTTGTCAAAAGTGACCTTGTATCCCATATCACAGAATTGTCCAGTGCTCAGCAAGTTGTAATCCAGTCCTTCCACATATGCAACATTCTTGATTGTAAGTCCATTTCTGATAAGTGTTCCATATCCTCTTGTATAACCAGGTGTATTTTTGTTGCCAAAATTCACCCTTGGACCATCTTTTGCCACAAAATTTGTAAGACAGTGCTTATTCTTTGTCATGTGTCTGGAACATCCACTGTCAAAGTACCAGACACCCTACAAAACAAAGTTAATGCATTTTAGGTACCCAAACCTGTTTGGGTCCATAGTGGTCAGTGGCAAGCATGACCCTTGGTATGTTTCCATAAGGTCTTCTCCTAAATGTGTCATACTTTGGTTCATACTTTGGTTCATACATGTATTCCACACATCCATAAGTTCTAACAAGAGGTTGTGTAGGAACCACATATGTTTTACGGCCTTTTGGTACATAATGCTTTGTTTGAAATGATTCTTGTTGTTAGAAACATTTGCATAACCATAGATGTCTTTGTCTGTTAGGAGCGACCGTAATATGGAGTCCGCCGAGGTCTTATGTAAGTCCTCGTCGATTCCATTGTCTAGGTTTTACCCTAGCAAGTATGGTTATACCGATCGTTTCTAGCATTAGATGCGGGAATATTCCAATCATTATCGCAGGGAACAAGTCTACCTTTCCCCCGAGATAAGTATCCCTTGAATGATCAACATTTTTGGATTTGGGATTCTTATTCTTGGAATATTTCTGTTTCTTTCCCTTCGTGGTCCAGCAGACTTGGTAGCAGGTCTGCTATCAGCAGGCTTAGAAGGTACAGCAGTCCTATTTTTGGATTTATTCTTTTTACTAGGAGCTGTTGACTTCTGAGACTTCTGATTTTGCTTCTTTGAGGCATTCTCATTTGGTTTTACTGCTTCAGCAGCCTTACTGGGAGATGGATCTAGTGCAGGCACAAACTTAGGACCAATTCTGGTACTAGGTTCAGTAACCTTACTGGATCCACTCTTGTTAGATTGCCGAGTTCCAAATCCAAGCCCGTTCTATCTCCATAAGGCTTTCCCGATTTGTATGCGTATTGGAACAAGATGGTTCGAGCAGATTCGAGAGGTCGCTTGGATGTGCGCGCAGACTTATGCTGATTCTGTCCAACATCTTTTTCCTTACCTTTGAAAACCCTTAATTTAGCTTTCAATCTTCCAACTTCTAACTCAAGAGCCTCTTTTTCAGCCTTCACAATCTCATAACCAGATTGTATTATCCTCAGTTGATTAAGGATGGCATCCAAAGTCTCATTGTTGTCAGAATTTCTAGGATTTGAACCACAAAGTTGATTCACAATCACTTCCAGCAGAGTGTTTATAGATACGGTGTTGTATACCTCCTCGTTTCATCCATGTTGGCCATCAAAGCATAATCCTCCATATCAAGAACCGGTCGTGTCATCCGACTCATTTCCTTTTTCGTATCCCACTTCATATCCCGATTCATCTTCAAAGCAACCATAGCCTTCTTGCCATGTCTCCTTTGTTGACTTTTGGTCTTCGTAGGTCCGGACAATCGTGTCTAAAATGTCCAGGCTTCTTACGGTTGAAGCAAAGATAATCGGGTTCCTTGCCTTGTTTCAATTCGGGACAATCGAGTCCGAAGTGTCCCGGTTTCTTGCGGTGAAAGCATAGATAGTCATTATCTTTCTTTGGTTCTTCTTTCCTTCTCTCGTAGGCCTCTTTGTGAAATTTCTTGTAGGGGCCTTTCCGGTCTTCATCATTCGATCTTCTTGCTCGCAGGGCAATTTGCTCTTGCATTTCATCTAGCATATCATCCCGTCCTCCCGATGTTTCTTCATGATGTGAAGCAGCCAATGCAGTGGTCTTTGGCTCTTCCTTTTCAGTTTCAGGCACTAACTTCTTGCTAAATTCATAGGCCTTAAGATCAGAGAACAATTTGAAGGTGTCTTCCTCATGCAGCTTTCTCATTTCTTCAATTGCAGTCACCTTCATTTTCCAAACATCTCTTGCAGGTAAAGCTTCCAAGATTTTGGTGTTTACTTCCTCTTTTGAATAACTTACACTCAGCAGAGTAAGCTCATCTAAGATTGCATTGAATCTGGACTCCATTTGCTCAATGGTTTCATTAGGTAGCATTTTGAACTTTTGAAACCTTTTTCGGCCACACCGATTTTGTTCTTCTTTATTGCATCGGTGCCTTCACGGATTAAGTGAATCTTATCCCAAAGTTCCTTTGCGGTCTTGCAATCTTTGACTTTCATGTACATATTGCTATCCAAGGTTCTCGTAGATGATATCAATAGCAATGTTGTTGAGGTTTGCTCTTTTCCCCGTCTCTCGCATTCCATTCTCTCTTTGGTTTAGGAATGTACTCGTTCGTCACCCATTCTTCGCCTTTGTAATCTCCAAGTGGTCCTTCGTTAGTACATCCATCATCTCATCATGAGTAGCAAAGCAAGATATGCCTCGCATTCGACGTTTATACTCATCAAATCTATCAAGAGAGCACATCAACATGGTTCTAGCATACCGTGTGTTATCCATGATGCAAGTCTTGAAAATCGGTAACTTGAAAGAAAGTTTTAAAGAATTTTCACAAGCACAACAAGTAGGATTCCTTCGAACGCTAAGCACGCTCCGATACCAATTGTTGGTCCCTTGAAAAGGCTTTAGTTAAGTTTAGAGGGGGGGGGGGGGTGAATAAACTTAACAATTAAAACTTTGGAGTTAACAAATTTCGCAACTTCGGCAGACCGCCGATACTTCGCAGTCCGTCGAGACCTCGCAGCCCGCCGATAAACGTAGTCTACCGACGATTCGATTTGCTTTGAATTTGTGCGCGGAATAATATCAAAATTAAGCCTTGTTACTTGTTGTTAAATATGTTACTAAGTATTAGATACTCGTAGTGTGTGTGTGTGATTTCGGTTGCTAGATTCGGCAGTTGATATGAATAAAGACTAAGTGCGAGAAAATAAATGCGTAAGTAAGTAGAGAGATTTTTATAGTGGTTCCAGGTGATGTAATCCGTACGTCCACTCTTCTCTCCCGTGATGTTGGAGGAAATTCACTAGTAATCTTTGAGTTATCTCGTTACAAAGAATCCTAGGTTGCTTGTCCTTCACCAATAACTATGGCTTCACAAACTGAAAACTAAGAACAGGTAGGATTGCTGCTCCTGAGTCTTCCACTGGTCCTTGAAGGGTAGAATTGCCTCTTCACCAGCTCCACCACAAACCAACAAGTCTTTCACACCTAACGGATGCTTCTTGTCTTCAAGAGTTCTTTATAAAATAAAGAATGAATCAAATAAATGATTCGATTGAAGCAGCTTGATTAGGATGATATAATCGACGACTTGCGTCTTCAAGTGTGTATGCTTGATGCAGCTTGAACACAGAATGCACTTGAAGAGAATAACTAGATCAGCAGCTTTAAGCTCAGTAAGTTCAGCAGGGTGTTTTTCAGCTCAGTGTTATCACTTAAAGTTTATCTCAAAATTCATCATCTTTTTCTTGAGTTGAAAGTCCTCTATTTATAGGTAGGAATGCATGTGACTTGAATTTGAAATTCAAATGTGACCGTTCCTTGTATTTGTCCCATCTGCACTGCATTCTGTCACTATTCATAGGACTGACACTGTCAGGATTACTTTTTGACAGTGCAGTCTGTCCACCCCTTTGACTTGTATCCAATGGATAAAAATATGGATCATCCCAACGTCTTTTTAATCTCGGCATTTGATTTGCTTGATAAGTCGAGAGGTAGTTGGTCGTTCTTATCCATGTAACTTCCCAATAATCTTGAATTAATCGAGGTATATATCGGCGGGTCTATCATCCGTGTGAAACCAATCGTCTATTTCGAACATCATATTTTTGTCCGTAAAATATAATGCAAATTTGAATCTTTTTATCCAACTTTTGTATGTGAAGTTAGATTACATCATTTAAAGTATAACCAAGTTCCAAACATCATCCAACTTGTGGAACTTAGACCTTCTACACAAGGTATATGTAATCGGTTTAGGTCATCACAGACTTGCCTAAATTTCGATTCCATATCCTTGACATTAAATACTAAGTTTGATCCCTTAGCCTTCATTAATCGAGTTTGAACCCTCGGCCTTCGGTCTTCGGTCTTCGGCGGGTTCTAGACCGCCCTGCGACCTATCTACCCTACCGACCTAGATCGGTCTGGCGATAAACAATCGGCGGCCATTTACGATGCTTGTTTGATCAAACCTATTTATGAATCAAACTCTAATAAACCTATACATTTTATCTAGACATCTTTTTGCCTTTGCACTATAAATGACTAGTATGGCACTCATCATCAAAACTAAGAAATAAGTCCAACGGTATGGTCAGGCCGGATAGGGTAGCACCCGAAGCCGGGAACCCGGGAAGGTTTCCTTGCACCCCCAAGATGCGATGGTCCATTTAATTAATGGTACCATTGGATGACCTTTAGGATCCTCCTCTATGGGTTTACCCTTTTGAGGGATGTGCACATTCGGGGCCTTTAGGTGGATAGTGGTGATGTATGGTATCCGTTATGGATTAGTCGAAACTTTTATAGATTGGTTGAGTCTTTCATAAATTTGTGGTACTTCTCATGGGTTGGTTTTACCTTACGTATACTAGATTTATTCTTACTCAAATATATAGTTGACGGTTTTGCTTTCGTTTGACCCTGCTATGATCCATTTTTGGGGAGTAGATTCTTAGCAGGTACTTCTATGGATGTCTGCTTGTTGCTGGGATGTTGCGGGGTTTGAGAGCCACGTAGTCACAGTCACACGCTTGCATTTTATTTGGATTTCTTTCTTTTAAAAAAACCTTGGAATTTTGGATCATTCGCACGTTTTCATATTTCTTTTGAGAGACTGTAATTACTTTAAACCTTTTAATACTGAATGGTGAATGTTTATTTTCTGTCTGTTGTGGAATGTTGCATGTTACCGCCACGACTGGGTGTCGTGATGAGTGGCACCACAGTGACCAATACCGGCGGCCGACGGGATTGGAAACCGGGGTGTTACATTCCTTACCCCTCACTTAAATGAAACATTGTCCCCAATGTGTAAGGTGAAAAATGAAAAACGAAAAGGAACTTAGCTTCGGTTGAGGGTGGAACCAAAGAAGAATCGGATCGTCTTATAAATCATCGGGCTCATGTAAGTAGTCCATGAAGAATCTGAGCTAAGCATCTCAAACATACCAAGAAGAATAGTGGTGACAAGAAATCGTATAATAAAATGGCGGCAGTAAAAGAGAAAATAAGTAACTCCAAAACAAATTAATCCCACAAAATCATTATATTATTAAATCTGCAACATCAACTAGACAACAAAGAAAAATAAAAACAAAAATGGAAAATAACAACAACGAAAAGAAGAAAAACTAATCCTCAGCAGAATAACCCTCCCAGTCATCTCTAGGCTCAAAACCGGGAGGTGGACTAGAATTGGAGGCAGCAGTGGTCGAAGAGGAGGCTCGGTGAGGTGGGGCAGTCCTTGGTGGTGGGGTCGATGGAGGTACACCAAAGAAGTCTATAATCCTATCCATTTTGCGATGCAAACTCGCAATCTCTCATGAGTGCTCCTCTAGCATAGCTCTCTGAGTCCGGGGTGCTCCGAGGATCGGAGTACGCTCCCTCTCAGCTATCTGACCAACCCGTCTTGGAACTTTTCGAACCGACTGCAAACTGATCATCGGCTCAGGGTCTTACCAATCATCACTGACGAGAATTTTCACCTCATCCTCTAAAGAAAACATGTCAATCATCAGCCCGTATGGCAACAACTCGCACTCGAATATGGCGGTAAGTTCATGAATACGGCTATGCATCAGTAGACAGATGTTGACTGGAGATCCCTGCTCCAGATAAAACATTATCTCCGCCTTCTTGGCGGTGACAGATACAGTGTACTTGGTCGGAAGAAGGCGGGCACAAACAAATCAGTTGACCATCTTCCGATCCCAGGATAATTTGTTCTCTAGGAAGATGGTAGGGGCTCCCATAGGGTTGCGCTTCCATTGCACCCCAAAAAATTCAGCTATCATGTTCATCCTCTCAAGATCTTCAATGTTGCTTGAGGATGTGTACTCATCCGGTCCTATCGGTGGATTTCGAACACTAAAATGAGCATTGATTCACTCAATAGACAAATCAATCTTAACCCCTCGGACCATAGCAAATGTAACTCCGGGGTTGGGGGGTGGTGCAAAACATAAACATAGAATTCTCTTACCACTGTGGCGTTGAACCGAGTCGGTGAGTCTGCCATGTCCAAAATGTCTTGCTCTTGAAGGGCTCATGGAAAAGATCGAACCGCAATCATCTAGTTCTAGCCCTCGTTCTCGAGCCACTGGTCTTGCGTTCCAATGCCCTCAGAACGACTCGTAAATCTCTAAAGAATGGAATTGCTCAACCCCATCTATCAAAGGGTTAGCATCTCCGTATATGCTTTGATAACCACTAGGACGAACAGCTGATCGCCTACGCTTGGGATCCATCCTGGATGATAACAGGACTAATATTGATGCTGATTCTGGAAAATTGACCCTCAGTAAACCAGAGGTAGGTCAGGGTTTACCGGCCTGATTTTTCTGGATTTCTTTTTGGGATAGTGCTCTATTGAATGGAAGATGAAGAATTGCAGCACCTCACTAGCACAACAACACTAGACAACAACAGAGTGAAGAAAATGGCATGGTTTGTGTTTTGGTTGCTGAAAATGGAAAAAAGGTTTGGTTTTGGTGGAGGTTTGGTGGTTATAGTGGTGGTGATGGTGGCCAACTGAATTGGAGAAGAAGAATAAATGAGAGAATTTTGGTGATTTGAAGAGAAGATGGTAGATGAGAGTGATGATAATGGTGGTGAATGGGTGGTTTAAATAGGAAAATGAGTGAAGGTGGAAGGATTTAGTGGAATAGTGGGAGAGAAGTAAATAGGGTGAGGGATTTGAGGAGGTGATTGACGGGATTGAGGTGGAGTTATGGTGGAGTGTGGGAAAGGATGAAAGGTTTGAAAAGGGGAAAATGGGACGGTTTTTGTTGAATGGTGGCGTCTGATGCAACGTGTGTCCTCCACGTGTCTCTAAAAATTCAGCTTTATAAACTGACGTTCAGAAATCTGAAAATCCAAGCTCGGTAACCCGAGAGTAACCTAGGGCTTACTGGGGGTTCTTTTTCCCCAAATTTCTCTGTCTCCTTCACTGCACACTTTGCTCAACCTCTCTGCTCAATTCTGACCTCAAATTGACTAGCCTCATACGTCCTTTGTTGTTATTTCCGACTCAATCCTAACCTACTTCACTAGAATCCACAACGAGTTAAAAAAACCTTTCCACAACCATCGGTTTCAAGCCTAAGGGTGAGGTAGGATGAAAAAAAGGCTCATCCCTTCATCTGGCTACTTTTATTCATTCCTAATCCACCTAAGGGTTTAAGAAAATAGTTTAGAGTTTATAGTCGCCAGCTCGACTTTCTTCAGATCTCTGATCATTCAGGGGTTGGAGCTTTAACTCGCCAAACTTTCGGTCTAGAGGTTTGTACCTTCCTAGAAAATTTTTGAGCTCTCTTCCTAGCACGCCTCTCTCTCTTAGCTTGCGTACTAGGTCTGCCTCTGCGTCGAGATTTAGACTTTATACCCAAGGACTCCACATTTCCTTCTTTAAGCTCAAAGCGTTCACTACGCAACACGGAAGGACTAGCTTCCGTGAGCATCTTGTTTTGGTCCTTCTCTTCTCTCTCTCTCTGCATTAGTCTCATGAATTCCTTCTCAATGGTTTCTACTACAACCTCTCTATGCTTATGCTCTTCCTTTTCTACCTCCATAATTTCCACCTTTCCTGAAGCATACGTCATCTTGCAACTTTCCGGCCTATTTTCTAGGGGCTCTATGATTTTGAAAGATACAACATCATTATTCAACCTCAAAGTAATCTCCCCCTTATCAAAATTCATGACTGCTCTGCTTGTTGCTAAGAAAGGTCTTCCTAACAGAACTGGGGCACTTGGGTCCTCTGGTCTATAACCGTGAAATCAATTGGAAAAGTGAACCCTCCTGCCTTAATCGTGCACTTCCTAAGCAGACCGGCAGGCATTTCTCTAGTTCTATCGACAAACGTCATGGTTTGAGTTTGATTCATGACGACCGGAAACTTAATCTTTTGGCAGAGGGAAAAAGGTAGAATGTTGCAACTCGAGCCAGAGTCGCAAAGACCTAATCCTACTTATATACCATTAACAGAAATTGGAAGTCGGAACGTGCCAGGGTCTCCTAACTTCACCACGGTGTCTGAGTCTAGGTAATCCTCAAGCTCAGAGAACATCGTGTCGGGATCCTCTTCAGGATCATCAGAATCATAATCCAAAGATGATATTTCAAATTAACTCAATATGGAACTCACCTGGACGATACGTATTATACTCCTCTAAGTTATCTTCAGGCTCTTGCTTGATTGCTTCTTTCTCTTTTTCCAACCGCTTCTTAATATATTCATAATGTTGTCTTGCTTCAGATCCAGGTTACATGGAAATCGGTGTGATGTTCAATATTGTTCTAGGCATATTGCTTGACTTGTTTGCACTTTTTCAACTCCGGTTTGATCGAATCTCTGAAGTGTTCTGACTTTCCTGCGAAAAAGACAAAATAAAACAAAGAAAAGGGTAGCAACTTCCGCTTCAGTTGGGTATGATCCCAACTGTTGCGAACCTACTAACTAAAATCAACAGGGAATAACACAGAATAACAGGGGCTGTCAGAATTCAATTTTTTAGGCCTCGGTAACCCGTTTAACCACGGTAAACCGGCCCTGAAATTTCTCCTCTGGAAGTTTAACAAGTGTAGGGTTGATCCAGAACGACTCAAGACTAAAAATAAAATAAAATAAAATAAAAACAACTTCTTAATCAGAATTAAAACGTTTATATTTAAAATTGGCCATTGACCCGGCAACGGCGCCAAAAATCTTGATCGCGTGTAAGTCACTAACGTCGATATTAGTAGCAAGAATACTAGGTACATCGTAGTATAGTAAATGCGAGTCAAGGTTGATCCCACAGAGACAATGCAACTATAAGTATAAACGATTCTAACCTAATTAAGAAGCAACATAGAGGCGGTAATGGACCAACAATGAACAATAAGAAAACAAACTTGGTATTTCTCTCCCTCTTCTCACCGATCTACTAACTTGGATTAGTTAATCGTTACGTTTACTTCCCCACATAATTTACTTAAATTAATCGTGAGCTTTCATTTTAATTATCATTATCAGCTATGGGTGCAACTCCTACTCCTATCTACTCCGACAATGGTAGTAGACAATCTATACGCAAGCTACCCTCCTTAATTGGTCCGTAATAGCCCATACTCATAAAAAACTAGAATTGCCGATATCGAGCGCTAACTCATACCGCTAACCCGCCTAGACAACTGTCGACATTGATCAGCACGTTCCTAGGGTCCATTCAAAACTATGTCCAAACTTAGCACTGCACTATTCATATTTCATGCCAGTTTACGATTACAATAAGTAGATTGGCCAAATCTAACCTACTGTTAACTAAACATGTCGATCAACGTAGCTGTAGTGAATCACAGTTTTAGGTTTTCAAAATAATGCCTCGGTAAACCGGTATAGACCGCCGGGTTATCGGGGTTAGCTTTTCCTATTCCTGGATCTACATTGCTCAATTACGATTATTCTAAGTAAATTATGGGGTCTTTAAACATGCAGATTAACTAAAACACATAAATACAAACAGATCTACCATATTGAAGACAAAAAGGAACATTCAAAGCTTCATACCTTAGACAATAGAGGTCTAGCTAGATCTACTCAAGCTAGAGATGTTGGAGAAAATGAGAAAACCAGAAATAACTCCTCAAAAGCTTGGAATAACTTTATTTCATCAAATGTAATTGAATACAATTGATATGATATTAATCATATGAAAGCTTTCACTATATGCGGCTTTATATAGATACCATAGACAACTTAAGACTCTCTAAAACCCTAACCGACCTAGATAATACGGCAGAATCAATTTTGTGTCAAACAAGCCACCGGTTTACCGGCCCTAGCCCTCGATAAACCGGACCAACTTTTCTCTTTTTTTCTTCAACATGCTTCTTCTTGGACTTTAATCACTTGGCCCAATATACTTCTTTTGGTTCAGATCCATTCTCTAATGCTCCAGATCTGGTACATCCTATAAAACATGCAAAACGAGGCAAAATAGTACCAAATCCCCGGGAAAATAACATAGATGCAGAATTACGATCATGGAAACACTCACATAACATTTAACATATATTCCATATAATAACGAGCCTATCTATCCTCTCTTGAGCAGAATTCGAGGTGAATAAAGGTATAATTATTGGTACCATTTAGAGCGATATCACAGAGAAAAGGTGATTATCAATGTAGAGATAATCAGGCAGCTATTCGATTTCAAGGAACCAATTGTGAAATTGATTGATCTAGCCTGTTTTTCACTTAAGCGTGAACCCTTCCACAAACAAATTTTAGCAACAGATCAACCTGCCGACCTTAATACGAAGCTCAACTGTCTCAAAACTGAGTTTGCTCTACTAATAAGATGGATTGGAAAGCATGTCGTAGAACATCATAAAAGGTTGGATAATCTATCTAAAGATGGGATACATCTAATGAACAACATATGGGATGAAGTTGAATTCAACTGGGCAGGATATGTATTCAACCAGATCAAGAAACAACACATAGCTGAGTTAGCATGTGTTAGCAAAACTAAAGCTGAAGGAAGACAGTTAGTAGGCAGATTTTGGTTGAAGAAATCACTCAGTATGGTAATTCATCATTACATAGAAAGGCTCAGTCAAGAAAAGGAGGTAGAATAAACTGTTGATGCATGTACGCAAAGAGCAGCAGTAGTAAGTTCCAGGAAAGAAACCTCGAAGACTTCCCAACCTGAAGCTAGTAAAACTGTATCTCAACAAATAGATGACTAGAAAGGAGTTAAGTGGAAACCTGACTCACAGAAGGTTAAGTCAGTTGGAAGACGTTTGTTCCCAGGTACTTCAAACAAGACAACACCAACAGAGGGGGAACAACAACTGACAACTGAAGAGCAACAGCAATTTCAGCAACAGCAAATTCAACAGCAGGAAACTCAACAATCAGGCTACATCCTTGAACCAGAAAGAATCATCAATTTAATGAAATTGATGCTCAAGACTGAAGATTCCCGAGAATATATCAAAGATATTTTGCAGAGTGAAGAGAAGCTATTCTTGGATAAACTTGAACTAGAAGACTTATATGCATTGTTTCCGATGGATGAATTTCTCACCAAATGCTCTAAGAGAATCGAATAAATATCTCAGAGAAAATAATCAATTACACCATCTATACCAAAGGATGTTTTAAAGAAGAAAGATGAAGGAAGCAGAGCAGAGTACAATTTTACAACCTGAAGGTCAAACTGATGGTCAAGAATGCAAAACTGTTACTCAGCAGGAAGGTTTTCCAGTTGGAGATTAGACAACTGACAAACATGAAAAAGCAAAGGAAAATGATAATCAACAATTGATGGTGTTAGAAGATGACACTCAGTCTCTAATCAAATAAGAAGAAGATCCAACTGAAAGATTGACAGCTGAAGAACTGAACAAGGTCCAATCAACCTTGGACAGTATGTTCAATCAGAAGAAATAGTACAATACTCAACTGTCAAAGATTTCTGGATATTTGGATTACAAAAAACTGACTGATGCCGCAGTTCATACAAAGCTGGACACTATCAAGAAGACAACTTCTAACTCAGTTTCTGAAATCTTAAACTGAAAGAAAAAGTTTAAAGTCACAACCATGGAGGATCGTGAAACTCAAGCTCAATTAGAATAGCACATGAATCGGATAATTTATGGCCTATAAACTCAGCTTAATGCAGTTCTAACTTCTTAAAAAGGCATATCAGAAGATCAGAAAGCAACTCATCTTGATCAATCAGATGTATGATGCCGAAAAGAGGGAAGTAGAAGAAGAAAAGCTGAAGTTACAGGAAGAGAAACTGAAGCTAGAAGCTGAACTGACAGACTTGAAAAATGCAAATCATCAGCAACCGAATCCTACATCAGACAAACTGAAGAACTCGGTGATGAGCAGCTCATTTTGAAATACAGCCAACCAGGAAATAAAAGAGCTACTCTAACACAGGATTTGTGGATGAAATTCGTCAGAGATTACAATCATACCAAGACCAAGTACTAGTACAGGAATTATGAAGAATCTCTTAATTACTTCTTGTCAGATGAATTTCATAATCAGAAAATGGCAAACTATAAGAAGATAATGAAGATTGAAGAAAGACTATAGATCAAAGACAAGAGAGATCAAATGAAAGCAGATATTGTTGAATTTGAAGAATACTACAGTCATGAAAGTAGTCTTCCCAAGTTAATTATTTGGAAAAAATGGAAGCTATCAAGTCAAGTTGATTACAACAAAACCTTCTCCAAGGAAGATACAAAGTTAGAGAATGAATATCATCTCCATGACAAACTAAGGAAATTCATTCTAGTTACACATAAAGCTGTTTAGTTCATATTTCAGTTTATATTGACAATTGTGTAATTTGTTCCAGCTTTTATGATTTCTAATGATATATCCAGTTTCCAGTTTTACATTTGTTTTTCATTGTTTTGTATCTTTAAGCTTTTCTTTTAAGGAGGGTTTTGGCATCATCAAAAAGGGGGAAATTGTTGGAAATAAAATTTATGTTTTGACGAGGATTCATAAGTTATTCAAGTATTACTTAAAACCCCATTGATGAAGTGCTGAAACTAACTGTTATAGTAAAGAGCCAAAAGATGTCTAGAACTAAATGTATAGGATTTATTAGAGTTTGATAATTGTGTAGTTATGTCAGACAATCACTGTAATAGTTAGAGAGTCAAAAAACTGAGAATTGGAAATCATCTAGAAAACTGGAAATTGACTAAAGCTGAAAGAGTCACCAGAACTTAGAACTGAAGTTTATGCAGAACTAAAAAAGGTAAGTTCGCTGAGGGACACAGTCTTGGTTGACTTATCTAGAAGACTAAAAACTGAGGGACACAGACTCAGTTACTGAAGAATGAAGAACTGAGGGTTCAAACTCAGTTATGAAGATCAAAGCTGAGACTGTAAAGTTAGAATTCAGGTAAGTCTGTGATGGCCTGAACTGACTATATAGATCTTGTATAAAGACCTGAGAATCACAAGGACAATGATATCTTAGATGATTTATTGAGGATATGGTGTACTCTGATTTAGCCATATGAAATTAGATGAATAGAGTACTAGGTTTTAAGGAAGAGTAAAAACTCAGTTAATGCTCTAAGTCAGTTGACAAACTGATAACTGACATACTCAGGATACTCAGTTTTAAGGTCAGTCGTCCAAGGAACTGAACCTACATTTGAACGTTACAAATCAAGAAATATTATTGGATGAAGCACTGACATGTCAGAACGGTCACTGACATCTGAAAATATAGATGTTGATAGAATTCAAATTCAAGCAAGATGAACGTTGGACCTCACACTATACATAGAGGACTTGCGCCAAGGATCAAAAACACGAATTAACAAGTTTACAAGCTTTATTGTGCCCAAGTCTTGTCCATCCAAATTGCTATCCATCTTTGCGCTCAACAAGATCATATCTAGAATTCTTCAAGTGTTCAAGCTTCAAAGACTCAATCCAGAATTCGACACTTAGAAGAACCACAAGCAAGAATCAATTTATTGATTCTCAGTCCAACTCTGATTTTTATCAAAGGTTTAGACTGTGAAGCAATCCGGTTTAGGATTTTTCAAGGATAGTAGTTGTTGTTTAGCAATCGGGTAGACTGTGTTTGTGGTGGAGTTGGAGTAGAGGCAATACAACCCTCTAAGGACCAGTGTTTCAAGCAGCTGCAGAGTAGCAATCTCACATGTTCTACAGTTGTTTAGAGAAGCTAGGGATTAGTTAAGGACTATTAATTAGGACTTTTTGTAACCGGCTACCTTAGAAAGTTCTAGTGGAATTTTCCTCCTACATCACAGGGGAAGAGTGGACTGACAGGATTACACCTCCTGGAACCACTATAATTCTTTCCTTACTTGCTTTATGCATTTATTTAGTTTATCAGTAATTGTGATTGTTTTTCATATAAGTTTTTCATACAATATAACTGAACAAACTGTTTGATATTCATTCACAGTTCACAAACTGACATTCAGCAGAATTCAGCTTTGCATACTGGTCAGCTCTTTCTTAGAAACAACGAGATCCGCATAAAGGATTAAATGTATCCGCTGCCGGTTGAATCAGTTTCAATATAATTCATTTTTGATTTATACTCAGCTAAGTCAGCTCAACTCCACACAAGTTTAAAACTGACCTAAACAGACTTAAAATCTAGTTTTTGGTGACAAGTTTATTAAACCCCTCTAAACTTGTGTCAGCCTTTCCAAGGGACCAACACCTTTTACATCGTCAAAATAAAATCATTACATCATGGTAGCAGTTGATTATGTTTCTAAATGGGTGGAGGCAGTGGCCTCACCTACTGATGATGCTAGGGTTGTCCTGAGATTTATTAAGATGAACATTTTGATGAGGTTTGGAGTGCCCAGTGCCACAATTAGTGACAGAGGGAGCCATTTCTGTAATAGGTTGTTTGAGGAATTGATGTTGAGAAATGAGGTTAGACAAAAGATTGTAGCAGCATATCACCAAGTTGACATGTGGAGGTAATGATCAGAGAGATAAAAAGAATCTTAGAGAAGACTGTGAATCCCACATGGAAAGATTAGTCTTTGAAAATAGATGATGCTCTTTGGGCTTACAGAACCGCTTATAGGACCACAATTAGGATGTCACCGTACATGATAGTTTTTGGAAAAGTATGTCATTTACTGGTAGAACTCAACCACCGAGCCCTGTGGGATACAAGGTTTTTAAACATGGATGAAAATTTATCCGGTGAGAAGAGATTACTAGAATTGAATAAATTGGAGGAATTTAGACTTCAAGCATATGAGAATGCAAAGATTTATAAGGAAAGAACAAAGCGCCTGCATGACAGAAGGATTCTTAACTTCACGTTTAAAGTTGGAGATAAGGTGCTGGTATATAATTCGCGTCTTTGTCTTTTTCCTGGGAAGTTGAAGTCTAGATGGTTTGGACCACAGATAGTCACAAAAGTCTTCAATTCAGATGCGTGTGAAGTTAGGAATGAATACTCTGGGAAGACTTTCATAGTGAATGGCCACAGGCTGAAGCATTACCTAGAGCACAAGTATGACCCTGAATTGGAAGTCTTTATGTTGGATGATCCATTATAAGAATAAATGAGCCCTATTAGTATAGTCGAGCTGGCGACTATAAATTCAGAACTATTTCTAAACCTTTATTTACTGTTTTTCTATTTATTTTGAGTTGTTTGAATCAATAAAGTAGCATGAAAATCGCAAGGTTTTTTCATCACATATATCCTTGGTCATCTGACTAGAGATATATGTCGTTTTTTTTCCTTCACGATTCTCGTATGATACCCTCGTAAAAGTTTTCGCATCTTGCATAGGTCAATAAAGAATAAAGTGGCTTAAACTATTTTTGTGCATCCCTGAGGTATGCACAATTACCACCACCTTATTGTATTATTGCCCTTCGCTTGTTACTCACAGTTTTTTGGAAGTATTTTGGAATGCAGTTACATACTTGGAAGATGGATGACCCTGGAGCTAATGATTATGCTCTTTGATTCACTATTTGACTCAGCCGACCAATTCCAGAGCTAAATACCTTTTCCTTTTTATTATTAGTCATTGGGGACAATGCCTATAATAAGTGGGGGGGGGGGGTAGGTGTTCTTAGCTGGTTAATCATTAAAGGGAATAATTTTGAAATTTTAACACTGTTTTTAGCTTGCCTATTGAACGTGCCGAGTAAGGAATCGATAGAAAAGGAACCCAAGAACGATTTGAAGTTAGCTATAGCATATTCAATTTAGTATGAAAGAATGAGCATGTGTTATGTTGCATGAAGTAGTAACTTATTAATTGTTATTCCACTGTTGCACTCAATTATTTGAGCACATAATCTGAGTGAGAAGTGTTTGAGACTAGATGATGAGTTTTTTTAACCGGGAATCATTATTTGTCTGTATATACTTTAACTAATTGTTGTAGGACAAGGGAAGCAACTTGAATGCCACAAAAGGTAAACCGGGACAAAACGGGCTTGCAAGTGAGAGAGACAAAAGAGTGAGAAATCGCCCAAAAGAAAAAAAGAAAAAAAAGACAAAAAAGACAAAAAAAAGAGAAGTAAAAAGAAAAAAATATATATATATATATATATATATATATATATATATATATATATATATATATATATATATATATATATATATATATATAATAAAGGCAAGTGAGGGAAGAAAACTTGTAGCAAAAAGGGCACGACCCTTGCATAAAAAAAAAAAAAAGAGGACCTAAGAGAAATACTCGGTCCCCAAGTCCGTCCGGCCCGATTAAGGTACCATGTTGTGTAACCAAGTTTGAAGGCAAGATGAGCGAGTGTATGGACAGGTAAGTTAAGATTGTGGGGTTAATACAACTTGATTCTACTCCCGAACGCACTATCACGAAAGATTTATCACACTACACATTGATGCTTGGTAAGTAATGAATAATGGGAAGCTTATGGATTTTTACGTGATGTGTGTTCTACCGGAAATCTTTATTGAAAATGTGGTAGTTGATGGGGATTCCTCTTGGAGGTACATTCTGCCTTGATACTCTGCTCGAGGACGAGCAAAGGGCTAGTGGGGGGTAGTTGATGATGCTTAAAATAGTATATCCTATGACATCAACATTCTATCCATTACGAGCTAAAAATAGTTGTTTTGACCTATAATTATGAACCATTTGAGTTGAATGTCATATGTCGCGTTCGTGAGTCGAGTATTTTGCATTTAATGTTTATTTTCCCTCATTCGATATTATTTCGTGCTTTATTTGATTATTTTCAGGATACGAAATATTGGGCTAAGCATTGTGGACAATTCTGGAGCAGACTGAACGAAAGGATTGGGCCTAGGGTATTTCTAAATGGGTGGAGGCAGTGGCCTCACCTAATACTGACGCCAGGGTTGTCCTGAGATTCATTAAGATGAACATTTTGATGAGGTTTGGAGTGCCCAGAGCCATAATTAGTGACGGACATCAGACAATCTATATGCAATTAACCTCCTTCGTTCGTTTTATTAGTTCATACGCAATAAGTTTTAGAGTTGCCGGCCCCAGACCGAAAACCTCCCTAGGCAGCTATCGACTATGACTAACACGTTCTTAAGGATCCATCAAGACAATGTCAAAATTAACACTTCACTAACAGTCATGCTAATTTATGATGACATGCGAATAGTTGATCAAACTACTAACATGTAAATTAAATCTGTCGATCAATGTAACTGGCGCCGATTATCATGAACTATAATTTACTAGGTATTCAGATCTAGCGATATAGACCGTCGCGGATCTAAAAAAACACAATCACTACTTTATGATTTCTTCACCAACGAATCAGATCTATACTTACACGGGGTAAAATAAACTAACTACTACATAAATAAACTAAATAAACAATCAAAACATACTAGTCAATAGAACAAAGACAAATCTACATCTTGGAACAGACCGAAAGTCATACCTTCGAAGATGAGTGTAGATCTCCCTTGCATCTTTTCTTAGGAGGCGAATCCGTCGACTCCGTGACTAGAACACATAACAAAAATAAATGAAGATCAAAGTACTTTATTGCAAAATAACTTGTCTTGAAAATTGTACATTGTATTATGAGGGTGATGCCTCTTATTTTTAGCTAAATAAACTGACTTAGAAAGACCTAGAACTATCCATTGTCCAAGAAAACGCGTTTTGGAAGATTCTGGACTCACGATAAGTCGGCGTTACTTCCCGATTAATCGGGGGTACTTTTGTCCTTTTCTTTCTGCCTACTTAACTTGGACGGTTTTGGAATCATAATCAACTGCTATCAGGATGTAACGATTTGATTTTGACGATGTGAAAGGCCCAACAAAATCAATTCCCCACACATCAAATAACTCCACTTCTGAGATACTATGCAGTGGCATCTCATTCTGCTTGGAAATGTTACCAGTCATTTGACAGGAATGACAGGCTCCTGTAAACTCATAAGCAGATTTATGAATTGTCAGCCAATAGAATCCATACTGCCGTACCTTTGCTGCTGTCTTTTCTGATCCATAGTGACCTCCAACTTCTCCGGAATGACATTGTCTCAGAATACTTGGAATCTCATCATCATAGACGCATCTCCTAAGAATGTTATCGGTCAAATCTTGTATAGGTAGGGATCATCCCAATAATAATGCTTTAGATCTATAAAGAACTTCTTCTTATCGGCACTGGTGAATTCCGGTGGTAGGTACCTTCCTGCTAGATAATTTACAATGCTAGAAAACAAGGGTATACCTTGCCCACTCTTGATGTATTTTTTTGGGGCCGAGATTCGACTGGAGCTACTACTGAGATGCCAAAAAGATGTTCATCAGGAAAGCTCTCCCTGATCTCAATCGGTTGCTCCTCTTATAGCAAAGTTAATCTGGACAGGTGATCAGCCACCTGGTTCTCAGATCCTTTTTTATCTTTCATCTCGACATCAAACTCTTGTAAGATTAAAATCCATCTCAACAATCTCGGCTTGGATTCCTGCTTGGTTAGAAGGTATTTCAGAGCTGCGTGGTCAGTGAATACAGTGACTTTCGATCATATCTGATATGGTCAAAACTTGTCAAATGCAAAGATAATAGCTAAGAGTTCCTTCACTATAGTCGGATAATTCCTCTGGGCACTGTTGAGGGTATGACTGGCGTAATAAGTAGTCTTAAAGATTTTATCCTCCCTTTGTCCCAGGCTGCTCCAACTACCGTGTCGCTTGCATCACACATAAGTTCAAATGGTTTATTCCAATCTGGTGCTACCAGGATTGGGGCGGTTATAAGCATTTGCTTCAATGTTTTGAATGCTTTCTTGCACTCTTCTCCAAGTACAAAAGGCACATCCTTTGCAAGTAATTCCATCTAAGGTCGAGTAACCTTAGAGAAATCTTTAATAAACCTCCTATAAAAGCCTGTGTGGCCAAAAAGGCTCGCAACGTCTTTATGTTTGTTGGAGGGGGTAACTTCTCTATTACCTCTATTTTTGCCTTCTCAACCTCCATTCATTTCCTTGGGATCTTATGACCAAACACTATTCCTTCTGTGACCATGAAATGGAATTTTTCCCAGTTAAGTACAAGGTTGGTCTCTTCACATATCTTCAGCACTCTACTCAAGTTGTCCAAGAATTTATCATAGCTGTCTCCAAATACGGAAAATTCATCCATGAAAATTTCTAGAAAGTATTCAACCATGTCCGGAAATAGTGACATCATTCTCCTTTGGAATGTTGCTGGTGCATTACAATGTCCAAAAGGCATGCGATTGTACGCAAAAGTTCCACAGGGACATGTGAAAGTTTTTTCTCTCGGTCCTCGGAGGCAATATGGATCTGGTAGTAACCAGAATATCCATCTAAGAAATAATAAAAAGCATGACCGCTTAACCTTTCTAACATTTGGTCAATGAATGGTACGGGAAAATGGCCTATACAAGTTGCGTCATTCAGTTTCCTGAAATCGATGCAGACTCGATGTCTAGTTATTAGCCTCATAGGGATTAATTCATTGAACTCATTAGGTTGAACAATGAATCCTCCTCTCTTGGGCACTACGTGAATTGGGCACACCCATTCACTATCTGCAATTGGGAAAATGATTCCGATTTCCAACATATTTATAATTTCCTCCTTTACATCTTTCAATTATGGCGTCAGCCTCCTTTGAGGTTGTGCCACTGCTTTCTTCTATGGGTCTACAGAGATTTTATGCATACACACCGATGGGCTTATTCCTCGTATATCTGCAATCGTCCACCCAAATGCTCCCTTATGCTCTCTCGGTACTCTTAACAGTTCCTCCTCCTCTAAAGGTGATAAAATGATGAAATTATGAGGGTACTTCATGTGAGATGACAATGGTTTCAATGTTAACTTCCTTGGTGGCTCTTTTACGATGATCTTAGTAGTTTACCGGTCAATTGCAAGTCAAAGAACTTGTGCCATAGAGGTCTATAGATTATTCCTCCTACATCCACAGAAGATATAGGCTCTACTTCTCATACTTGACCTTCGCTATACTGATGTAAGTCAACCTGATGTTATAATTCCCGATGATTTACCCCATTTTCTGGTGCAATTAGCAATATTTTGATATCAATTTGAGCAATTTGTATGATGATTGGAACCATATTTTATGTATATAGAATTTTCAGAAAAACCATGTTTCTAGTTATGTTATATTAGTTTTAGCCGATTTTGTTATCAGATTTAGACGTGGTATCTTTGTGTCTATTTTGCAGCACAGATATCACGGTTGGGAATGTGGATTCTGACCTCAGGGTGGCTTTTGATTCTTTTGTGATGATTTTGTGCCGTGGCGAGGATTGCAGCCCATGATCATTATTTGATACACATTAGAGGGTTCAATCCAAGCCATTTGTGAGAATAAAATTATGATTTTGTGATTTATGTTACACATGACCTGCGCCATGTCACAGTGACCTGAGTCATGGAGTAGTTGAGCATTTAATGCAGATGTCCTTCAGCCAGCTACCACAAACTAGATGTGACCCGCGCCATGAAGCTCTGACTTGTGCCACTAGTGCATTTTTGGGCGTGACCTACGCCAAGATGGAATGACCTGAGTCACCAGTGAAGAGTCAACAATTATTGATCCTTTTATTCTTCCAAACACATAATTATCAAGACACACTTTTATCTTCTCCAACTTTTCCATCTTGCAGGCACCATTCACCCCAAGGCTCTTATTCGAATTTTAGTAGAAATTAGCACTTGAATTTGATTGTAAAAGCTAAGGATTCTAGTTTAGCTTTGATTTCTTGTTGAAGTTTAATACACTAGTGTTGGCTTCATTGAAGTTTTTGAGGTTGGATGATGAACACCAACTCGAATTTCAACATTTGAAGTGGTAATCTTTAATCTTTATTATCATTCAGTTGTTCTTATGTTTATGAATGTTAATCTTGAGATGATTATGTTTGTAGACATGAGTGGCCAGATTTATCTAGCCAAGATTATGTTGTAGTATTAGTTTATCCTCTTGTGATTGACTGGGAATGATTGTTTGTGTTGTTAGTTTTAATTGTTGTGAATCTTTTCCTACTTGTATTGTATTGATTGCTTGCATTAGAGTAATTGCCTAGTGTTAGCACTTACACGTTTAACGGATACCGAAAGGAGATGTTAGACGTGGGAAGAGGGTAGGAGAACCGGAAGGTAAAATCGACCTCTCGTAGGCATTCGATTTCTTATCCGGGGATAGTTGGCTTTGCCATTCCATTCACGGGCGTAGCATACCGAGTCATTAGGTTTAGGTCAACTAGACCAAGGAGGAGGTAGAGAGAAATTTCATTCACTCGTATGAGGGGGAATTGCTTGTTTAGGAATGCACCGTTTCACAATTTCAAACACTAATGGTAGGAAGGTAGGATGTCATTCTCATGACGTTGCAAGAGGATAGCTAGACTACACATTGTCTTGGTTAGCTTCTTTATTATTTTATCATCTTTGTGATTTCGAGCACTTTACTTATGCAATTGATTAATCTTTCACTAAATTGCGACCTAGATCGAAATAATATAGATTTTTTAGTGTGTAACCTCATAATTGTGTTTTCCCCGAGGAGACGACCTTGACTCACCAAACTAGACTATAGTCGACCTGGTACACTACCGGTTAGATTGGACACCTCGTTTTGGCCACATCAAGCTTTCTGGCACCGTTGAGAGCAATTTCATTCACTCGTATGAGGGGGAATTGCTTGTTTAGGAATGCACCGTTTCACAATTTCAAAAACGAATGGTAGGAAGGTAGGAAGTCATTCCCATGACGTTGCAAGAGGATAGCTAGACTACACGTTGTCTTGGTTAGCTTCTTTATTATTTTATCATCTTTGTGATTTCGAGCACTTTACTTATGCAATTGATTAATCATTCACTAAATTGCGACATAAATCGAAATAATATAGATTTTTTAGTGTGTAACCTCATAATTGTGTGTTCCCCGAGGAGACGACCTTGACTCACCAAACTAGACTACAGTCGACCCGGTACACTGCCGGTTAGATTGGACACCTTGTTTTGGCCACATCAAGCTTTCTGGCGCCGTTGCCGGGGAATTTCATTTTTATTTTGTAAATGTTACTACTTGTATTAGTCTTAAAATTTTCGAGCATAGGTCAAGTCTCTTTCTAATCACATTTCTGTTTACTTTTGTGGTACTTACCATTTGGTAAGTTACCAAGTGCGTTTGATCGTTTTCTTGTTGTTTCACTTTTGTAGTTGATGACTCGGTCCCGAACCGGTAAAGCTCCCCTTACTCCATATCGTTCGGACATTAACACGTACGAAAGACAGTCGAGAGCTGAGCATAAGGTTGCTCAGTCTAGTGGAGAATCACTTGGTGAAGAATCATCCGATACTCATCAACTCGAGAAGAGATGGCGGAGAATTTTGAGAATGCACAACTTGAACCCCCACCGGAAGATCCAAATCCCCAACATAATCCCAATAACCATGGCCAAAATAACCAAAATAACCGAAACAACCGGAACCGGAAAAACCAAAACCACAATCAAAACCAAGGCCAAAATGTCCAATTTTTTAGGCCTCTTTGTGATCAACCGTTGAGAAGAAATGCACCCAATAATCCAATTAGATTACCTAATGAAGGGGAAAATAATTTTGAAGTGAAAGGGCATCTTTTCGGGTTGATCGATAACAAATGCCAATTCGCCGGAGAAGATTTTGAAGATCCACATTATCATCTCTATTCTTTTGAACAACTATGTAACACAGCCAAGAGTCATGGAATTCAAATATAATTGACAAGATTGTCTATGTTCCCATACTCTTTGACCGGGATAGCTAAGGAATGGTTTGTATCTTTACCCCATCATTCATTAACTACTTGGGATGAAGTACAAAACGAGTTCCTAAAGCAATATTTTACACCCGGAAGGAATTTGAAGTTGAAGGTTGAAATAGAAAATTTTGCACAAGGCCCCGATGAAACTCTAGGTAGTGCATGGGAAAGATTCAAGAAATTGTTGAAGGCTTGCCCTGATCATGGTTACCCATTTTATACGCAAATACAACTTTTCTGTAGGCAGTTGAGGATAGAATCACGTGCTAATATTGACCACGCATGTTGAGGATGCTTGATGTCCCGCAATGCTCAAGAAGTTTATGATGCTATCGAGAGAATTTCAAAGAACCATCGGATGTGGGAAGCCGGAGCTAGCACAAGGAAGGTTAGTTTTACAGAATGACCAAAGGACAATTCCGAACTTATGGAAAAAAATTGATAAGTTGTCAAAGAAGTTTGACAATTTGCAGTCAAGCAAGAGGATGGAAGGAAACTTTTTGATTGAGAATAAGAGAGATAATGTTTATGGCAATGAGGATGTGATATCTATTGAGACGGAAGAGCCCGGTGACTTACAAGCGGAGGAAGTAAGCTTCATGCAACAACACCGGAATTTGAACAATGCATACTCTAACTCTTTCAATGCTATTAAGAGAGATCATCCGAATTATCATTGGAATGAGAGCTCATATAAGCAAGGACAACCCCCATTTGCTCCACAACCACGAAACTCCTATAACACCAATATCTCAACTCAATCACCAACCACTCGTTTATCCTCAACCCACCACACAAACTATCCCAATAACCGAGAGTTCCAATCACACACGAGAAGATAGATGGGACAACACTTTGGATAAACTTTTGGGAGTAGTTGCCACTCAAGCTCAGAATATGGAAAATGTGATGACTTCTCTTAGTACAGTCACGAAGGACATGGGAATGATGAAAACAGCTATGAGTGGACATGATGTGAGAATGAAAATGATTGAGGCATCCATGAGGAATGTGGAGGAACACTTGAGTAGAGAAGGTGAGAGGAATGCTAGTAGACCACCAGGTGGTTTGCCAAGCAATACAGAAAGGAATCCGAGGGGAGTGGATGCTATCATAACCCGAAGTGGAAAGGTTTGTGGAAATCGGGAGTTTCATTAGAATCTAGTTGGAAACGAAGTTGAAAATGATTTGCATGATGCCAAAGAGGAGAAGGAGTTGAGTGAGGAAGAGGAGGAAATTGTTGATAAATTTTTGCAGAATGACGGATATGTCAATGTTGGAAAAGAAGACGAGGATTGGGTAAAAGTCCCGAGGAATTTGAAGAATCCGAGAGCAAGTGATTTGAGGACCCTTTTTAAGGAACATGTCTCAGTGACCCCCGCCAAGGATGAACTGACGCGCGCCAACAGTCACTATTCATATTCAGAGAGTTTTGCGCAAAAGTTGACCTGAGCCAATAAGGCTATGACGGATGCCAAGGAGACCCCGACGTGCGTCAAGGGTGATCCAAATAAGAACATGATGCACGCCAATGATACTTTGACCCACGCCAAGTCTCAGCAGGCAGTTTCTAAGCAAGACAAGGATAAGATGGTGCACACCGATAATGAATGGAGGCCACGAGCAGCTCAAACATTGAGAAAAGCTTCTGATGATTCATCAAGCGGCAAAGGTAAGGAAGGTATGAACTCCAAACCTAAATTTATTGATCTTTAGTCATTGCCTTACCCTCCTAGAGAAGAAATTAAGAAGAAGAAACTAGATAAAAAGTATGCTCGCTTCCTTGACACGTTTAGACACTTGAATGTTAATCTTCCAGTCATAGAAGCACTTACTAACATGCCGGTGTATGGTTAGTTTTTAAAAGACATTCTCACTAACAAAAAGAGGTTAGAGGATTATGAGAACATTTGTCTCAATGCGTAATTCTCCGCCATGTTGCAATATAAGCTTCCACCTAAGCTGAAAGACCCCGGGAGTTTTACCATCCCGTGTGAAATTGGGGGATTTTTGTTTAAGAGGGTGCTTTGCGACCTAGGTACTAGCATTAACCTCATTTCATATGAGGACTTTATCAAACATGGAATAAGAAAGTTGAAAAACACCGAGATGACTCTACAATTAGCGGATAGGTCCATAAAACGTCCCAAGGAAGTCATTGAAGACGTGTTAGTGAAAGTTGATAAGTTCTACTTCCCCGTTGATTTTGTGGTTATGGATATGGAAGAAGGGTATTCAACGCCCCTTATTCTCGGTCGTCCATTCCTAGCCATGGGAAGGACTATGATTGATGTTCAACGTGGAGAATTGATTTTAAGAGTGAATGAAGATGAGGTTACCTTCAATATTTTCAAGGCCATGAAACACCCGTATAATTCACGAGAGTCATGTTCTTTTGTTGATGCAATATCTTGTGTTTGTATGGAGAATGCTAACTTGCAGGTCTTTGAAGATAAGCTTGAAGAGTGCCTGGCCTTATCAGTATTTGAATGTGAGAGTGATGATGAGGAAATGATAGCAGGGATTTCTTATTTTGATGTCGGGCGTATATTTGACAAACAACCGTGGCACCGATATCTGGAATTGGAACACGATGGCCCGTTGTTGAAACCTTCCATAGAGGAGCCACCAAGGAATCTTGAGTTGAAAACTTTACCTCCTAACTTGAAATATGCTTTTCTTGAAAATGATAATCTACTTCCTGTTATTATTTCTTCATCACTAACCAATGTGCAGAAAGATTTACTATTGAGGATGCTAAGAAAACACAAGAGAGCGTTTGGTTGGACTGTGGCTGACATTCAGGGAATTAGTCCCGAAATCTGTGTTCACAAGATTATTCTCAACGATGACGCTAAACCATGTGTTCAACCACAACTTCGGTTGAATCCCAATATGCAAGAGGTTGTCAAGAAAGAAGTTATCAAGTTATTGGAGATGGGTATTATTTTTCCTATATCTGACAGTGAGTGGGTGAGTCCTACTCAAGTCGTGCCTAAGAAAGGTGGATTTACTGTGAAAGAAAATGATAAACATGAGTGGATACCAACAAGGGAAGTGACAAGATACCGCATGTGTATTGATTTTCAACGACTCAATGACCATACCAAGAAAGATCACTATCCTCTTCCGTATATTGTCCAGATGTTGGAGCGGTTGAGTGGGCATAAATTCTATTGTTTTCTTGATGGTTATTCAGGCTACTTGCAAATATTCATTGCGGCTGGAGATAGAGAGAAGACGACTTTCACTTGTCCTTATGGAACGTTTGCATACAAGAGAATGCCATTTGGTTTATGCAACGCCCCATCTACATTTCAAAGATGTATGACATCTATCTTTTCTGACATGGTGGAGAGATTTTTGGAGATTTTCATGGATGATTTTAGTGTCTTTGGGGATTCTTTTGAGGAATGTATCTCTCATTTGGAGCGTGTGTTACAGTGATTTGAAGACACGAACTTAGTGCTTAATTGGGAGAAGTGTCTGTTGGAAATAAAATTTATGTTTTGATGATAATTCATCTTATGTGTTAAAATATTTTCTTAACCCCATTGATGAAGTGCTGAAGCCAGCTGTTATAGTGGAAAGCTAAAAGATGTCTAGAACTGAATGTATAAGTTTTACTAGAGTCTGATATTTGTATAGGTTACATCAGACAAGCACTGTAATTGTTAGTATGGCGTAAAACTGAAAACTGGAAATCATCGAGACAAGCAAACTGACTCAAAATACACCTACATGAAACTGAAGAAGGTAAGTTCGCTGAGAGTTACAGACTCGGTTGGCTTATCTAAAAGATCGAAGAACTGAGGGTTCAAACTCAGTTATTGAAGAATGAAGAACTGAGGGTTCAAACTCAGTTATGAAGATTACAAGTCGAGACTGTAAAGTTAGACTTCAGGCAAGATTGTGGTGACCTGAACTGACTTTATAGATCTTGTATGAAGAACTGAGAATCGTAAGGACAAAGAATTCATAGATGATAATGAATCATAGTATACTCTGATTAAGTCAATTATAATCAGATGAAAACTGGAGTACTGATATTTGAAGAAGAGTAAAATCTCAGTTAATGCTCCAAGTCAGTTAGGAAACTGACAAAAGAAAAACTCAGTATAAAACTGATATGGAAACTCAGTTTTATAAGTCAGCCATCCAACAAACTGATCGTATAGTCGAACGTTGTAAAGAAAGCAATTTCATTGGATGAATTACTGACACAGCAGAACGGTCAGAAAATATAGCCGTTTCAAGATAGACGTTGATACAATTCAAATTGAAGCCAGATGAACATTGGACTTCACACTATAAATAGAAGACTTTGCACCAACAACAAAATATATAGAACAGAGCATATACAAGAATCAACAAGCAATTTTGTGCATCAGTCTATTCTATTCAAATTACATCTAGTATTTCTTCAAGTGTAGATCATATCTAGTAGATCATATCTAGTATTTCTTCAAGTGTTCAAGCTACAAAGAATTTATCAAGAATCCAACACTTTGAATAACCACAAACAAGAATCAACTTATTGATTCTCAGCCCAACCCTGATTCTACATCAGAGGTTTTAGACTATGAAGCAAACCGGGAAGGTTTCGCCAAGGACAGTTGTGACAAGCAGTCGGGTAGACTGTGTTTGTGGTGGTAGCTGGTGAAGAGGCAATCCTACCCTCTAAGGACCAGTGGTTCAAGCATTTGAAGAACATCAATTATACCTGTTCTACAACTGTTTAGATAGTGAAGCTAGGGATTAGCCAAGGACTATTGTTTAGGACTTTTTGTAACAGTTCACCTCAAGAAGTTCTAGTGGAATTTTCCTCCACACCACAGGGGAAGAGATGACGTACAGGATTACACCACCTGGAACCTCTATAATATCCGCCTTTACGCATTTATTTATTTATTCAGCATTTACTTACAGCATTGTGATACCTGATTGTTATACTCCTCACAGTCACAACTGACCTTCAATCAGAATTCAGTTCACAACACTCAGTTTTCATAATAGAATAACAAGATCATGAAAAAGGCTAAAATCATATCCGCTGCCGGTTGACTCAGTTTCAGCTTAAGTCAGTTTGACCTAATCTCAGCTTTGTCAGCTTAACTCCACACAAGTTTTTAACTGAACCTTAATTTACTTTAAATCCAGTTTTAGGGACAAGTTTATTCACCCCCCTCCCTCTAAACTTGTGTTAGCCTTTCCAAGGGACCAACAATTGGTATCGGAGCGGTGTTTCTTTAACATGATATCATTTGCTCTTTATCTCCTCTAGTTGTTCTTATTTGAAAGCTCAGTTTTCCAGTTAATCTACTGTCAGTCTTCACTCACTCACACTGGACAACAATCAATATGCAAGACAAATGCTTATGTGCAACATGGATAGATTTGACGAATAAAACGTCGTATGCAGGCATTTCTAGCAGCTACTCATGATGAAATGATGGACGTACTCACTGATGGACCAATTCAAATCACTCATATGCAAACTGTTGGTGGAGAGCAAGTTCAAGTTGCAAAACCCAAATCCGAATGGACTAGTGATGATCGCAAGCGAAACAATCTCAACAATGTTGCCATGTACTTTATCCTTAGAACTCTTGACAGCAACATGTACTTGAAGGAGAAAGAATGTACAACTGCCAAAGAAATGTGGGACAAACTTCAGTTAGTTTGTGAAGGAACAGATTCAATCAAGGAAAATAAAATTTCCGTTGCAAAACAAAAGTTTGAGAATTTCAAGATGAAATCTGGAGAAACCATTGACCAAATGGAGACAAGATTCAGTGCTATCATGGATGAACTAGATTTACTCAAGATTGAATACTCAAAGAAAGTCATCAACACAAGAATCTTGAAGGCATTACCAATGTGCTGGAAGATGAAGGTCACTGCTATGGAAGAATCCAGGAGACTTGATGTAGAAGATTCATTTAGGATCTTTTCAGATCTGAAAGCTTATGAATTCAGTGAAGATTTCACAACCACAACTGCAATAATCAATGCTCTGGAAGAACCAAAGACCACAGCACTTGCAGCAGCATCAAATGAGATTCAAGAAAACTCATCTAACAATCTTCATGAATTGGATGAAATGGAAGAACAAATGGCTCTTATGATGAACAGAATTCGAAGAATGAAAAGTGGACACCCAGTCACTCAAAAGTTCATCAAAAGGACTCCTGAGAAAAGAAAAGATGATGAATACCTCTGTTTCAACTACAAGAAACCAGGACATTATAAAGCTGAATGTCTAGAACTGATCAAGAAAACTCCACCAAGAAGAGTTGGTAGAAGAGCACTTCTTGCTGGAGAAGAATCAGATTATGAAACTAGTACTGAAAGAGTATCAGATGACACAGCTTTAATGGCACACATGGAAGATCCAAATGAGGTATGTGAATCAAACTCTAAATACTCTTCACTCGATTTCCATGATAAATGCATGTTCTTCGATCGCCGACTCCAATCCAAAAAATCTAGAATTAGAAGAAACTCTTGACGAGTTGATGAATCGCCTAGTAACCATACAAGTGGTTATGAATCAATCAAAGCCGAGAAAGAAAGTCTAATTCTTGAAGTTGAAAGATTGAAGTCCGAACTAAAAATATTGAAATCGACTAAAATCGATAAAGAAAAGATTCAAGATCAAGAAGAAAGAATCGAATCGTTTGCTCAATCAAGTTCAATTACCGGATTCAAATCAAAGAAAACCATATGGAGAAAAAACTGGTTTAGGATTTGATACACAACAATCTTCAAAGAATGGAACTAGCAAAGTCAGTTGGGCCTAGTACCAAAAGCGGTATTAAGTTTGTAGCCGAGCAACTTCCACAACCGAGAAAATTGCTTTGAACCAAGTAAAGCCGTATCACACAGATAAATCAGTTTTTTAAGAAGACAACTGAATCTACCAACAAAGGTAAATCAAATGGTAGATCAGCTGTATCCAATGGAAACCGAAATGGCAAATCAATTGCCAGAACCACAAAAACCAATGAAGTCAGGAACCAGAAAAATTACAATCAAAATAAATCCAAGAATGTCAATCATTCAAATATTCACACATTTAGGGGGAAAGGAAGACTATATCCCACTGATGATGATTGGAATTTTACTGAATTTGTTAATAAAACTGATAATGACAATCATTCCAGACCGAAAACTTATCACAAGTTTCAGTCCAAAACTCAGCAGAGGACTAATCTCAGTTCTCATCAGAAGTCATAGTACAAAGGTCAATCCAGACCTCAGTACAGAAGGAATGATGGTTATCACTCTAGCTTTAATAACAGAAATCAACATAGAAACAAATTTCAACGAAGATTCGAGAAATCATATAAATAAGACACAAATCCGAACATAGATACTATGGGAGTGTGGCTTACATATATGAAAACAAGTGCAACAATATCCGAAGAATCCCAAAAGGATATATTCGCAGAGTTGTACTGAGAACTGACCCCCATGGACCCAAACTGAGTTGGGTTCCTAAAAACTTCTAATTTTCATTGCAGGATATATTGTACTTTGACAGTGGTTGCTCTAGAGACATGACAAAGAGCAAATACTGTCTCAGTAATTTTATTACAAAGGATGGACCAAAAGTCAATTTTGGAAGTAAAGATAAACTCGGTTACACCAGAGGTTTTGGCACCTTAATCAGAAATGGACTTATAGTCAAGAATGTATCTTATGTAGAAGGACTACACTACAATCTACTCAGCACAAGTCAATTTTGTGATATGGGATACAAAGTTACTTTTGATAAATAATTCTGCGTTGTCATCAGCAAATCAGCTTATCAAGTTGTCCTAGCCGGAAGAAGAAAGGAAAACATGTATGTGGTAGATTGGACAACTGCCGTTGCTGAAACTTGTTTGCTCGTGCATACCAAATCAGAAATCGGTTGTCTATGGCACAAGAAAGCGAGTCACTCAATTTTGATGACATCAACACACTTGTTAAGAAGCAGCTAGTCATTGGACTACCAGAGATATCATATAAGAAGGACAGCTTATGTGATGCATGTCAACAAGGAAAACAAACAAAAGCAAGTTTCAAGACCAAGTCTCAGCATTCAACAACCAGACATCTAGAATTGCTACACATGGACTTATTTGGACCTATTACACCAATTAGTATCAGTGGAAAGAAATATACATTGGTGGTAGTAGATGATTTTTCAAGATATACTTGGGTAATCTTTCTAACCAAGAAAAGTGAAACCAAGCAAAAGCTCACAGAACTTCTCAAGAGACTTCAGAATCAGAAAGGAGTTTCAATTGTGAAGATAAGATCTGATAAAGGAACTGAATTCCTCAACAGTGTGATTATTGAATATTGTGAAGAAAATGGTGTCTTACACCAACTTGCTGCCACAGGAACACCACAACAAAATGGTGTAGCTGAAAGAAGAAACAGAACACTCAAAGAAGCTGGGAGGACTATGATCTGTGAAGCTAAACTACCTAAAAGATATTGGGCAGAAGCAGTTAACACAGCTTGTTACACTCAGAACAGAGCTCTCATGAACAAGAGACATGAGAAGACTCCTTATGAAATTTGGAATGGAAGAAAACCAAATGTTTCATACATTCATGCTTTTGGAAGCAAATGTTTCATACACAATAATGGAAAATATCAACTTCACGTTTTTCAACCCAAAGCTGATGAAGGAATTTTCCTAGGATATTCAAGTGTCAGCAAAGCTTTTAGAGTACTAAATAAAAGAACACTCAAGAATGAAGAATCAATACATGTAGTATTCGATGAACCAAACTTCCCTGGTGAAAGAACTGAAGACCGACCAGAACCAGTTTCTTAGTCTCAGTTACCAGTCACACCAGAACCAGTTTTAGTTGACGTTGGAAGAATACAAATTTCGGAATGTTCAGATCAAGATCAGCCTCAATTTCCAATTGCTCAACAACTTGAACAACTTCATTCAGATTCAGTTGAACAAGTTCAAGAACCAGTTTTTGAAGAATCAGTTGAACAAAATGCAAATCAGTTGATACAAACTCACTCACATCAATGGATGAGAGATCACCCTGAAGAACAAGTTATTGGTGATACTCAAGCTAGAGTACGAACAAGACATCAACTAGATGCACATTGCATGCTTTCTATCTCAATCAGATCCTAAAGAAATTGAAGAAGCTTTAAAAGATCCAGATTGGATATTAGCTATGCAAGAAGAACTCAATGAATTTGAGAGAAATCAAGTATGGGAATTGGTAGATAAACCAGTTCATGTCAATATCATTGGAACCAAATGGGTTTTCAGAAATAAACTTGATGAAGATGGGAACATCATCAGAAACAAAGCCAGACTTGTAGCCAAAGGATACTCTCAAGCAGAAGGCATAGACTTTGATGAAACTTATGCACCGCTTGCAAGACTAGAAGCAATCGAGACTATTTCTTGCTTATGCAGCTCACAAGAAATTCAAAGTTTATCAGATGGATGTTAAAAGTGCGTTTCTAAATGGAATTCTTGAAGAAGAAGTATATGTTCAACAACCACCCGGATTTGAAATCAAAGATCAAGCAGATAAAGTTTTCAGACTAAGGAAAGCTCTTTATGGACTTAAACAAGCACCAAGAGCTTGGTACGAAACTCTATCTCGGTTTAGTGGATAATGGATTTATCAAAAGAACAATCGACAAAACCTTATTCGGGATGAAGAATGGAGAAGATACTCTACTTGTTCAAATTTATGTTGATGATATCATTTTTGGATCAGAAAATGAACAGTTATGTGAGAAATTTGCAAGTTTGATGAAAAGCAAATTTCAGATGAGTATGATGAGAGAATTAAATTATTTCCTAGGATTGCAAGTTAAACAATTAGCTGATGGAATTTTCATTCACCAAACCAAATATACAAGAGAACTTATCAAAAAGTTTGGTATGGAGAAATCTACTGGAATTTCTACACCAATGGGGACCAACATCAGATTAGATGAAGACAAGGAATGTAAAGATGTTGATCAAACACTCTACAGAAGGATGATTGGAAGCTTACTCTATCTTACAACAAGTAGGCCAGACATATCTTTTACTGTCGGTGTATGTGCAAGATTTCAGTCAAGACCAAAGGAAAGTCATCTCACAGTTGTGAAAAGAACTTTGAAATATCTGAAAGACACAGATGGGGTTGGAATTTGGTATTCAAAAGAAGGAGAATTCAAGCTGATTTCTTATTCAGATTCAGACTATGCTGGATGCAAAGTGGACAGAAAAAGCACATCAGGCACATGTCAGTTATTGGGAAATAGAATTGTGTCATGGTTTAGCAAAAAGCAAAACTCAATCTCAACTTCAACAACTGAAGCTGAATATATAGCTGCTGGAAGTTGTTGTGCTCAAGTTTTATGGATCGACAAAGACAATTAAGAGACTATGGGATAGAAGAAGGAACAATTCCCATAATGTGTGATAACACAAGTGCAATTGCAATTACTGATAATCCAGTTTTACACTCAAGGACAAAGCACATTGATGTCCGTCACCACTTCATAAGAGATCATGCGAGAGAAGAAGGATATAACAGTTCTTTATGTACCTTCGAAGATCGGTTAGCTTGCGATATCTTTACAAAGCCATTGGACAAAGAAAGATTTGCCAAATTAAGAACCGAGTTGGGAATAATTAAAGTCAGTTAAGTCGCTTAAGCCGTAGATTCGTCAAGGGGATTAATCTTTGTTATGTTGGGTACGCTCACTTAACAGATTAGTCATTGACATCAACAATCTCAAACTGACAAACTGAATAATTTGACAAAACTGAATAAATGATGGAACTGAATTATCTCTAGAACTGAACTCAGCATCAGTTCTCATTCCAGTCAAATTTAGTCAAAGGTTGATAAGATAGAATCAACAGCGGTTATATCGCATTAAATTACCACAGTTCTTTTTGTCAAAATTTCGTGTGTACACCCCACGGCTGTCAGAACAGTACACGTATCGGTTATCAAAACCATCATGGAATTTGAAAAGTTGTACCACTCAACCGCCAGAATATCCTACCTATTTATTCAACCTCCGTTCACACTATTCTCTATCAAAATTCAAAATTATTTTCAGAAAGCAAAATAGACTCCTTGCAACCCTCTCTTTCAAAAATCAAATCTTTGTGTTCACACTCAAATATGGCCACTTCGGATGATTCGAAAGACAAACGATTGATCACAGAGCTGGATGAACTAACACTTGAAATGTATGAAGGTATGTGTCAAAACACCTTGTTAGCCAGCTGTGTACGAGATAAAATTGAAAAACAACCAGGATTGAACAACATCCTCGAAGTTAGTTTCAAAGAAAAATGAGATGTGGAAGGCATTTTGCAATTTTGGCAAAATATGCGATTAGTCAGAGACTCCTTGATAACTACAGTTCGTGGAGATCGCATTGTTCTCAATGAAAGAGTCATGAGGTCACTCTTTGGCTTCGCAAATACAATAGCAACTTCAACAGAGTTTGCCACTCTACCATTGAAGAAAGAAGATTTTCTCTCAATGATTACTTCGTCTACAGAACCAATCGAACCTGGTATTCATGTCGACAAAATCAAGCCGGAATTTGGAAATCTCAGCAGATGGCTCAGCAAACACGTCATTGGAAAATCCAAAGGAATTAATATACTTTCGGAAGAAAATATTTTGCTGATGAACATAATCTGGGATAAGATAGAATTTAATTGGGCAGGTTATATAGTCAATCAGTTCAAGAAGCAACACTTAGCTGAATTAGAAAGTGTGAAAAGAGCTCAAGCTGAAGTAAAAGTAACTGATGGGAGATTCCGACTGAAGAAGACTCTTAGGGGAATCATTCAGTTTTATTTAGAAAGAATTAAGGAAGGGAAGCAAGCAAGGCAACCTGCAACATCGTAGGAAATCGCAGAAACAACTTCCCAACCTGAAGCAATTCAGACAACTGTGTCTCAGCAGGAAGCTGAACACAAAGGGACTAAGCGAAAAACTGAATCCACAGAAGGAAGATCAGTTGTAAGATGTTTGTACCCTGAAATCTCAAGTGAGAAAGTACCAACTGAGGGGGAACAACAACATCAATTAACAATTGAAGTTACTCAAAAGAATGTCACTGCTGACCATACTTCTCAATTAGAACAGCAATCGGTTCAGCAATCAGCACCAGTCTTCGAAGTTGACAAAATCATTAAAGCTGATGAAAATGAAACTTCAACCAGAAGATTCTCGAGATGTCAGTTTACAGACTGAAGAAAAATTACTCTTAGAGAAATTGGAAGTTAGAGATCTTTACTCTCGTTTCCTATTACAGATTTTCTTGACAACTGTTTCAAAAGATTTACCGAACTAGCAAAAAAAAGAGAATCAGGCACATCATCTAAAGACAATTCAAAGAAAAAGGATGATGATGACCATGATAAGTCAAGAAAAGAAGCTGATGATACTACAGTTTTGCAAACAGTCACTCAACCTCAACCTCTAGCAACGCAAACTGTACCACAGCAAGAAGGATTGCCAGTTGGAAATCAGACAACCGACAATCAAAGCGTAACGATGAAAACAGACAACTGATGGTTATTGCTGATAATACTCAGGATAAGGATCAAATAGAAGCTACATATGATCCCTCTGATTTTCTATCTAAAGATGAATTGGCCAGAGTTCATGAAAACTTTAAAATTGTACTCAGTCAGAGAGATACACAGAATGGCCTTTTATCAAACATCTCTGGATATCTTGATTATAGAACTAGAACTGATGTTTCAGTTCATGCAAGACTAGAGATGATTCACAAATCAAGTTCAAGTTCTGCTTCAGAGATTGTGTTACTCAAACAACAACTCGAAGATTCAACCGCAGTAGATAGAGAAACTCATGCTCAGGCTCATTGGCATATAAATCAACATATCTACGGGTTAGAAACTCAGCTTAAGGAAGTACTTGCTTCTCAGCGACAGATTTCAGAAGATCAAAAAGCAACCCATGCCCTGGTAGATCAGTTATATGATGCCAAAAAGGGGAAGCTGAAGAAGAAAAGCTGAAATTACTTGGAGAAATGAAGCGACTTGAAGAAGAATTACAAAGATACAGATCAGATCCTAAATTTTTGAAGAAAGAGTTAACTGATGATCAACTTATTGAAAAATACAATCAACCTGGAGACAGAAGAGTTACTCTCACAAAGGATCTGTGGACACAGTTTATCAAAGATTACAATCCTATTAAAGCCAAGTACAAGGACATAACATTTGAGGAATCCTTGAACTACTTTCTATCTGATATTTATTCAAAGCAAAAAATTGCACAACATAAGAAGAATCAGAGGATTGATGATAAACTGAAGATTAAAGACAAGACTGAACAAATGAAAACCGATCTAGTAGCATTTGAAAATTACTACTCGAAAGACTCAAGCTTACCCAAGCTAATTCAATGGAGAAGATGGAAAGAAAGCAGTCAAGTTGACTACAACAAGACCTTTTCAAAAGAAGGCTCCATGCTTGAAGAAGATTTTGGATTGTATGACAAAGCAAAAAGATATGATTCAGTCATGCAAAAAGCTAAGAAGAAGCTTAGTCTTTAATCACAGTGATTTAAACAAAATGTACGTATCCAGTTTTTGCTCATTCTAATGATAACCAGTTTTCCAGTTTTACATTGTTTTGATCTTTAAGATTTTCTTTTAGGGAGAGTTTTGGCATCATCAAAAAGGGGGAAATTGTTGGAAATAAAATTTATGTTTTGATGATAATTCATCTTATGTGTTAAAATATTATCTTAACCCCATTGATGAAGTGCTGAAGCCGGCTGTTATAGTGGAAAGCTAAAAGATGTCTAGAACTGAATGTATAAGTTTTACTAGAGTCTGATATTTGTATAGGTTACATCAGACAAGCACTGTAATTGTTAGTGTGGCGTAAAACTGAAAACTGGAAATCATTTAGAAAACTGGAATTCATCGAGACAAGCAAACTGACTCAAAATACACCTACATGAAACTGAAGAAGGTAAGTTCACTGAGAGTTACAGACTCGGTTGGCTTATCTAAAAGATCGAAGAACTGAGGGTTCAAACTCAGTTATTGAAGAATGAAGAACTGAGGGTTCAAACTCAGTTATGAAGATTACAAGTCGAAACTGTAAAGTTAGACTTCAGGCAAGATTGTGGTGACCTGAACTGACTTTATAGATCTTGTATGAAGACCTAAGAATCGTAAGGACAATGAATTCATAGATGATAATGAATCATAGTGTACTCTGATTAAGTCAATTATAATCAGATGAAAACTGGAGTACTGATATTTGAAGAAGAGTAAAATCTCAGTTAATGCTCCAAGTCGGATTAGAACCGACAAAAGAAAAACTCAGTATAAAACTGATAAGGAAACTCAGTTTTATAAGTCAGCCATCCAACAAACTGATCGTACAGTCGAACGTTGTAAAGAAAGCAATTTCATTGGATGAATTACTGACACAGCAGAACGGTCAGAAAATATACCCGTTGCAAGATAGACGTTGATACAATTCAAATTGAAGCCAGATGAACATTGGACTTTGTTCGGAGGATTTTTGCATCACTAAACAAAAACAATTTATAAACCCTAACCTATATGCAAAACTAACTCCTAACCGACCGAATATCGGGTAATTGCTAGTAAAGCGGAATAAGTAAGGGGTCGATCCACAGGGAATTGGGTTGTTGAATCTAGTTTTATTAATTCCTTTCAATTGTTACTCATGAAAACAAATAAACGGAAGAACAAACATAAAAACACATAGAACAGATAAAATAGATCTAAGCTATAACAACTAAGATAAACATAAAATAAAGATACATGGAATCAAACAATATACAAACCAAGTGATTTCAATCCAAGTTTACCTCATGATTTTAATTCAATATTGTGGTTTCACCTTTACACGAGATACGAACTCCTAATTCCTTAGTGAATCCGTTTCTCAAGCTATGAATTCCTAATCCCTTAGTGAATTCAATTATCGATCTCTCCTCTCTCGAATGTTGAGACCAATTTCATACAAAACGAAGGTGTAGATTCAAGTTAACTCTCGTATTTTAGAATCTAGCAACCTAGATAATTAACCAATTAATTTGTCACGAATTAACGATTAAAGATCCTATCTTTCTATGGTGATCTAGCGTTTACGCAACTCTCGTATGTAAAACATCAATAGCAAACTGATCGCTCGATCTAATTCACATGACATCATAAAGCGCATAGAAAAATACAAATCGAATTAAAGCTCATGAAAATAAAACAAGGATCGAATAAATTAAAAAGGATTAAACTCACATAGTTTGGTACAATGGATGATCTCCATGAATCAACAAACGAAAAGAAAAAACATCCTAATCTAACCCGGATCACCCGAGCACAAGGCTCGGGTGATCGGCCTTGAAACCCTCAGAAAGTGCGGCTGCTGTGTTGTTTTTGGTGTGTCGAAAATCTGATATATTTAGGGTTGGGGCGATGCGGCTATATATAGAATACTAAGTCGGCTGTGGTTAAGTCGGCCGTGGACGCTCGTCTGGTCTTCCTGGACGCCCGTCCAGATGCGTTGAACTTTCGAGTCGGGCCGAGTCTTCTTCAGACGCCCGTCCTATGCAATTTTGGACGCCAGTCCACTGAAAATCTGAACATCCTGAATGTAAAAGCTCCTCCTGGACGCTCGTCCGCATGTCAAACGCCCGTCCCTGCGGACGCCGGTTTGATGAATCCGGACGCCGATCCGGTGGTTCAACACTTGATTTCTTTCCTTATATCCTCTATTCTTCCATAAATCTGATTGATTCCTTTCCACTCGAATTTATCTCTTTAAAGATCATCTTTCCCGTCAACAATGTGTATCTACAATGTAGGAAAAACATACCAAAGCGTGACGATATTCCAAAATAGTATAAAATCACAATTTAAGCACATAATTCGTTACGTTTTGCAATTTAACTATTAAAAACACCACTTGCTCAATATTTCAATTATAAAGCTCGATTTCTATGAAAAACATCCACATATGGGGGAAATTGATATAAAACATATCCTTATAAAGCGTATAAAATCACCCTTAACAGACTTCACACTATAAATACAAGACTTTGCTCCAACAACGAAATATATAGAACAGAGCATATACAAGAATCAACAAGAAATTTTGTGCATCAGTCTATTCTATTCAAATTTCTATCATCTCTGAACTATAACAAGATCATATCTAGTATTTCTTCAAGTGTTCAAGCTACAAAGAATTTATCAAGAATCCAACACTTTGAAGAACCACAAACAAGAATCAACTTATTGATTCTCAGCCCAACCCTGATTCTACATCAGAGGTTTTAGACTGTGAAGCAAACCGGGAAGGTTTCGCCAAGGACAGTCGTGACAAGCAGTCGGGTAGACTGTGTTTGTGGTGGTAGCTAGTGAAGAGGCAATCCTACCCTCTAAGGACCAGTGGTTCAAGCATTTGAAGAACAATAATTCTACCTATTCTACAACTGTTTAGATAGTGAAGCTAGGGATTAGCCAAGGACTATTGTTTAGGACTTTTTGTAACAGTTCACCTCAAGAAGTTCTAGTGGAATTTTCCTCCGCACTATAGGGGAAGAGAGGACGTATAGGATTACACCACCTGGAACCTCTATAATATCCGCCTTTACACATTTGTTTATTTATTCAGCATTTACTTACAGCATTGTGATACCTGATTGTTATACTCCTCACAGTCACAACTGACATTCAATCATAATTCAGTTCACAACACTCAGTTTTCATAATAGAATAACAAGATCAAGAAAAAGGCTAAAATCATATCCGCTGCCGGTTGACTCAGTTTCAGCTTAAGTCAGTTTGACCTAATCTCAGCTTTGTCAGCTTAACTCCACACAAGTTTTTAACTGAACCATAATTTACTTTAAATCCAGTTTTAGGGACAAGTTTATTCACCCCCCTCTAAACTTGTGTTAGCCTTTTCAAGGGACCAACATTGTCATCTTATGGTATCAGAAGGTATTGTTCTAGGCCATAGAATTTCTAAGGATGGAATTGAGGTAGATAAAGCAAAAATTGAAGTAATTGAGAAGTTACCTCCACCGGTTAATATGAAGACGTTGAGAGGATTTCTTGGGCATGCTGGTTTCTATAGGCGATTTATTGAAAAAATTTCTCGTATTACCAAGCCTCTCAGCCATCTCCTTGAGAAAGAAGTACCCTTCAATTTTTATGAAAAGTGCATGGTGGTTTTTGAGACTTTGAAGAAAAAACTGATTAGCGCACCCGTTCTGGTAGCGCCGGATTGGAATATACCTTTCGAGTTAACGTGTGATGCAAGTGACCTCACAGTTGGGGCCGTGCTTGGCCAACGTCATGGAAAGGTACTCAAGGCCATTTATTATGCTTCTCACACATTGAACTCCGCTCAGGTCAATTATGCAACAACCGAAAAGGAGTTACTCGCCATAGTGTTCGCCCTCGACAAGTTTAGATCTTATCTTGTTGGTTCTAAGGTCATTGTCTATACCGACCATGCGGCTTTGAAATATTTGTTGAACAAGAAATATGCTAAACCAAGATTGTCAAGAATTTGATATTGAGATCAAGGACAAGAAGGGTAGTGAGAACGTGGTGGCGGACCATTTAATTCGGTTGGATTTCATTGAAGAAGATGAAAAACGAAGAGAGATTGATGATTATTTCCCGGATGAACAACTCATGATGGTGGATGCTCCTCCGACAATGCAACTTATTCATGCCGGTTCAAAACCGAAGGAGAGCTCACCATGGTTTGCAAATATTGTAAATTACTTTTCATGTGAGTATATTCCACCTAATTGGACATGGCAAAAGAAGAAGAAATTCTTCCACGATTTGAAATTTTATTATTGGGAAAGACCGAACCTTTTTCGGAGGTGTTCGGATGGTATCATAAGAAAATGCGTTCCCGATAATGAAATCTCAAGCATACTCTCCTTTTGACATGCCCAAGATACCGGTGGCCATCATGGAGGATGGAAGACAGCATACAAAGTTTTACAATGCGGATTTTATTGGCCTACACTTTACAAAGATGCACATCGTTTTTCACAATCTTGTGTTTCATGCCAAAAGTGGGGAAATGTGTCTAAGAGGCATGAGATGCCCCTCCAAACGATCTTGGAGTGTGAAATATTTGACGTTTGGGGCATCGACTTCATGGGCCCATTCCCTCACTCGTTTGGTAATAAATTCATTTTAGTGATGGTTGACTATGTTTCTAATGGGTTGAAGCACAAGCTTACCCCACTAATGATTCTAAGGTGGTGCTAAAATTCTTAAAGAAAAAAATATCTACTCGATTTGGCACTCCCCGAGCAATCATTAGTGACCGTGGCTCACATTTTTGTAATCGACCATTCACTAAACTTCTAGAGAGTTATGGTGTAAGACACAAAGTCGGCACACCGTATCACCCACAAACAAGTGGGCAGGTTGAAGTGTCAAACCGTGAGGTAAAACGGATTATTGAAAAGACGGTGGACACTAACCGTAAGAATTGGTCGGTGAAGCTTGACGACGCACTTTGGGCCTACCGCACCGCTTTTAAAACACCAATAGGATGTTCACCATACAGATTAGTTTTTGGCAAGTCTTGTCATTTTCCCGTTGAATTGGAGCACCGAGCTTATTGGGCTATAAAGTTTCTCAACTTTGACCCCGAGCTTGTAGGAGATCATAGGTTGCTCCAACTCACCGAGCTTGACGAGTTTCGCCTTGACGCATATGAGAACGCCCAAATTTACAAGGAACGAACCAAGTCATTCCATGACCGAAAGATTTTTAATCGAGAGTTCCATTTAAACGATAAAGTGATCTTGTATAACTCACGTTTGAGATTGTTTCCAGGCAAACTTAGATCGAGGTGGACAGGTCCATTCATGGTTATGAAGGTGTATAAATCTGGTGCAGTTGAGCTAACTGATGGAAAAACGACAATTGTTGCCAATGGTCATCGCATTAAGCATTTTGTTGGAGGAGAGGGCATACCTCGATAGGAGGAGGTGTTGTTCCTCGAAGACACCCCGTTGGACTAAAAAAAAAATTTGCATAGTCTAGCTAAAAACTATAAATATAGCACACCACGGGTACTACCTTCCAATTTATCTTTTAAGCATTATCTTTTGGGTGGCTTATGTGCTTATATGCTACGTGTTTAATTGAGTAATTGTGATAGTGTCCTGATTTGACAATCTGTATAACTCCATCATCTCTACCGTATAATCTTGTCGAGCCAACGACGTAAAACAACAGCGCTCTCGGGAGGCAACCCGTTTTGTGATAATTGTAATTATTTTGTGGGTTATTTTGATAAGTTTGGTGAACTTTAGCATTTTGGAATTAATTGTTTGGTTAAGAGTCTCTTGACTCACGCCAAGGCTCCTTGACTCACGCCAACAATCACTGTAGACATACAGAGAGTTTGGGCAATTTTAGTGGCATGCGTCAGAGTGCCTTTGGCGTGCGTCGTTGGATGTCATCTAGGGCTTGACCTACGTCAATGACTTTTGACGCGCGTCAAGGGGGCATTTTTTTAATGAAAACGGTTTTTCTCTCTTCTCTGCCCTCCATAGCTCCTTTTCAATCGAATTTACCCTCTTTTCTTCCTATTTTTCTTCAGTTTCTCTCCCACAACTCCACAACTTCCTCCATTTATCACAACCCCTCACTACCCACTCTTTCTCCATTCCTTAATTTTATTGCTTTAGGGAAGTGAAGTCCCATCTTTTTGCTTCTAAGGCATAATTGCTGCATTTCCGGCCAACTCCATAACTTCCGGTGACCTCCATTTCTGTCTGCGGTGTTCATCATTCCAACAAGGTATTTTGGCTTAGTCCTCCTTTTGAAATCTAATCTTGTTTAGTCTTTTGAATGTTTTGAATTTTTAAAACCGGAGGAAGGGCTGATTGTTTTCTTTTGTTGCTTTGTTTGGATTGTTGTTACACCGTAGCCATGTCTGAGTCTTCAGCTCGTACTAGTGGTCGTCAGGGTGACCAGAATAAGAAGAGGAAAGCCCCTGCCCCTAGTGAACCTGAGTCTGTTGTCTCTTTTCCCTCTACACCCTTTGGTAGGAGAGCGATGAGGCTTTTTGTTTCATTTTTCAGTTAGTGCACGTTGCATTTCGAGCGCGGAATTGATTTCAAGTCGGTCAGTCCTAGGATTCAAAAAATTGTTATGGACCGTAAGTGGGAACTCCTAGCGGCTAACCGTACCTCTACGGTCAATGGAACAATCGTGGCTGAATTCTATGCTAACCTTGCTGCTGATCCTGTTGAGGCAGCCAAAGGTTCTGTACCTGTACGTGGTAAGGACGTCGTTTCTTCAGTCGAGGTTATCAATAATTTCTTTGGTATTCCTGAGATCCCTGCCGATACCATCTTTTCTAATGTTTGAAAGTTGAGTGAGGAGGAAAATTTGAGGGCTAAGGCTAGGGAGGCTAAAACCTATCTCTGTCTGTCCGCCACGTGGGCAGGTAAGCGCTTCAAGTACGGTCAGGCGATTAAGGATGTGAGGGTGATGAAGAATTTCATTAGTCATAATATCATTCCATCCCACAAGGTTAATACTTTTAATTATACCGAGTCCTGCCTCGCCCTTGCTATTTTCACCGATTTACCAGTGGATGTTGGATACTACATGTATCAGGGAGCGGTGGACTTCGCAATGAATCGCCGTGCGAATAGCAATATACCCCTACCCTGACTGATTCATGAGCTTTGTGCCCAAGCCGCAGTCCTTAGTTTGTCTGATGATACCTTTACTCTTATGATTGGCCCTAGTATCCCAGAGAATGTTAAGAAGTCTGATCCATCTCCTGAATTCTCTGTCTCAGCTAGTGCTCTGCATCCTGTTGATGTTCCTACCTCCGGTCCACCTGTCTCGTCGCGTCCCCACATTCATGATTCAGCCGTGAGAGCTAGGTTTGAGTTGCTTGAGTCTCAGATGGCAGCTATACGTGGAGCATTGGTGGCGGCTGACACAAACTCTAGGCTAGGATTCGAGAGTGTGCTGTGTGGTTTGAACGATTTAAGGATTGGTTCCCGTGGTCATCATTCATTTGATGAGATTTGTCATCCCGGTTATGCGGATCGGGCCGACGATTTGATACACCCATGGAGGATGACTATCCGATCCCTGTTTGGATTCAGCCTTTTCCTTTTCTAGCAAGACCTCCACCCCATCCCATGGCTCCAGGTAACGCTTCTGACTTTTCTTCTGCAGGTACAGGTTCGGTCGGTGCTGGTTTTGCTGCTTTTGCAGGACAAGGTTTGTCAGGTTCGATGATTCCGTCCATTGGTGACGGAGCTGGCAGTTCATCTTTTCAATCTATGCTATCTGCTGGTTTTCCGGATTTTCCTATTCAGATGCTATCCAACCCTTTTGCGGCTGATGATCAGGGTGCTGGCTTATTTCACCCTTCGATGATCCCTCCTACCAGTACGATTACTCCTTTGGATGCTCACGTGCTTCTTGATGAAGATGGTGATGAGGAGCTTCCCCTTGCTTCTTCTTCTGTTCCCGCATCTTCTGTTGATGCCGTTTAGTGATTTTGTTCACCAGACTTTGTTTGTTTTTATTATTTAGCCGTATGTGGCTTTGGTATTATTTCTGCAGTTTGTGTCGTTTTGTTGAACTATTTTGTCATTTTAATGTTTGTTTGGATGATGCAATGTTGTTTCGTTTTAGGATTGTTGCTTTGTATTCAAAGTGCTACTACCGTGTTGAAGTTTTGTGTTCTTATCTATCTGCCCAGCATTGTTAAATTATCTGTGCTTAGCTCCTTGTGTAGTGATAATTGTAACTAATTTGGGTAGATATGTCTGTCCAGGTGTTTTGACCTGCGTCATTACCTTTTGGCATGCGTCAGTGTCTTTTGCCTTGTTGACGCACGCCATTACCTTTTTTTCCACACCTTGCACACACATAACAAGCTTGGCGTACGTCAATCTACCCGTGACGCGTGTCAACCGACTTGACAACCATCAGTCACGCCTCTGCCACCACAGAACCCTAAGATCAGTCTTTGTCCCCTTTGACGCACGTCAAGATAGGCCTGACGCGCATCACGCACGCGTTTTCAACCTATTAAATCTCTCAAACCTAAAACCTTTTATTAAAACTCCACCATCCCCTCTCTAATTCATTCCCTCCCTATTTTCATCTTTTCTTCTTCTGCTTCCTGTCATCATGTCTTCTCTCCAAGCTGATCGTCCCGTGCTTTTCATTGATGTGGCTGGTGCAGACGCCGTGCACAACTACACCGAGCTCTTCAGTCGTCGTCCCATTCTCTTGGAACGAGGTGTTAACTCCAAGAAGCTTTCAGATTTGACTGAGTATCGCATAGAGTGGGGAGGATGGAATCGTTTGGTCGCACTGTGGGGGCGCATCAACGAGACTGTTGTTCGTGAGTTCTACGCCATGTTGTCCACCGAGCCTGAAGAGCGGTCCACTAATTCGATCATGGTTCGTGGGATTGAGGTTCCTTTCCACTGGATGGATATCAATGACGCTTTTGGCCTCTCTTCCACCACCGTTGCTCCTCATCAACACTATGAGATTAAGTGGGGCCTCAACAACATCGGCAGTTTCTTGGCTCATCTCTCTACCGCTACTGCTGTGCTTTTTCCGGGACGGGAAGGTCCTAGGGCGGACTATTCCATTTCTGCTCTTTATTCTGAGACGCGGGCATGGAAGCGTTTTATCAACAACCGCATTCTCCCCACAGACAACTTCGAGACATTGACGGATAACGAGTTGCTTTTGCTTTACGCAAACAGGCGCGAGGTGTTTATCAATTGGGGTAAGTTGATCCATCAAGCTGCATGGTCCTATGCCATGCCTACGTGCACTTTCCCCTTCATTCCCTTTGCGTGGCTGATCTCTCATCTATGCACTCGTGTAGCCCGAGTCCCCACCTATTCTCACGATGAGTTTTTCCCTAGTCCGGTAGCACGTCGTGGTCTTTTTGCCCGAGATATGCTTGGTGCTTCCCCGTCTTCTGATGAGTCTGATGTTGAGCCTGATGTCGAGTCTGATTAGTTCGCCTGTTTGTTGGTTGGTTGGGCTGGTTTGTGGTTTATCTGGTTAACTTTTGATGTTGCTTTGAATCTTTGTTGCACTTTCCCTTTGTTGTTGAAAACAATGCTTTTGCAATCCTAATAATGTAATATATTTGTCTTTCTTTTCATTGATTTTGCTTGTTTCCAGTTTCAGGCCATTGTACAAATATTTTTTTTTAAGATAGTTACCCCCCCACATGGAAAACGCTCCCTTTATTGAATTTTTGCACTACTGACCTACGTCAATGATGCTTTGACGCACACCATTTCTCTTAAATTTGAGAATGACGCGCGTCACACCAATGTTGGTGTACACCAATTTTATAGGCTAAACTCTCTGTATTGCAATAGTAACTTTTGGCGCGCGCCACCTTCCTCTTGGTGTGAGCCGCCAGCCCTATTAAGCCCCGATTTTGCCCTAATTTTGTTTATGGTCATCTCATTCATTTTGCTTTTTTTGATTCCCCGTTGTTCCCCTAACTATATCTTCATTACTCACTTCGCATTGAGGACAATGCAGACTCGTAAGTGGGGAGTGGGAGTACAGTTAGTCTAACAACGGGTAATGTCTCTAATTGCTTGAGAAAAAGATTACCTTTGATCATCCCCGAGAAATTTAGAGTTGTATAAATTATCTTTTGGCATGAATTACGATCTTGTAATTGATAGAGCGAGTATTTCAATAAAACGAGTAACTTTGACGAAACACAGGTGCATGTTATTCACTAAGCTTTGTTGGTAGTGTGATCCCTGGTGAACGTATATTCCAATTTCTGTGTTAACAAACAACCTTTCATGAAATTGTGCATGCATACTCTGATTTGCAACCTGAATTAGGAATGTTATTCTGTTGAGATGAAATAACAGGTATTTGGAATCGGAATAGGGATGACGATTTTTGGCATTACTTTGACTCAACCATAGCCAAATGGCCACCCCGAACGTGAATTTCCCTTTTTGTCCCCATCTTAGCCTTGTAGAGTGGTGAGACCCCACTCGAACTAGCCATTCGTATTTAGCCTCATTATAATCCGACCCTTACCCAAAATTTTGGTCTACATTCCTTTGGCCTCCCGCAAGCATAGCAAGAGTCTAGTAATTGTGAGAGCAGTGGTTGGGACTAAGAGTTGGATGAAAGTGCTAGTAGGTTGAGATGGCATCTTGTGAAGTTGGTTCGGAAACCATTAGTGTGGTGTCATTCATCATTAAAAAAAATAGTCTCTTTTATTTCGTATATATTTCAAGAGTCGAATAAAGGCTTCTAACAATTCAAGACTCAAATCAAAAGAAGCATATGAATTGTAAATACATCTTTGAATAATGAGTCATTGAGGGCAATTTTGAAGCAAATTGTAAGATCCAAAGTGATGTAAGGGTAGGACGTGACTAATTTGGAAGAATGGTGTCATGGAGGAGAAGGTGCGGATTTTTTCTATCTTGCCTTATTCTTTTGATTATCCTTTTATTCCCTTTCGGTTAGCCACTACCCTGGCCTGAACGTTACAAGCCGATTTGTCAACTACCTAACCTAGTTCCTTGATTCTGAGTACCTCATTAGTGGAGATTGATCTCATTCCTAAGCTTAGGGTTTCATGTTTTGAGTAAGGCTTGCATGATTTCATGATCGTTAGTTGATAACAAGTTTGACGAATATTCACTCACACACTCCACTACTTCCTTAGATCGTGGAGAACATGTCCTTGTGATTTTGATAGGTTGCATCGCCTAATTGAATCCTCAATTCTTGATGTTGCATTATCGTATCTTTGTGTTTCTAGATAACCTTATCGCTCTAGCTGCTTGAGGACGAGCAAACGCTAAGTGGGGAGTGGTTGATGTAAGTCAACCTGATGTTATAATTCCCGATGATTTACCCCATTTTCTGGTGCAATTAGCGATATTTTGATATCAATTTTAGAAATTTGTATGATGATTGGAACCATATTTTGTGTATATAGAATTTTCAGAAAACCATATTTCTGGTTATGTTATATTAGTTTTAGCCGATTTTGTTATCAGATTTACATGTGGTATCTTTGTGTCTATTTTGCAGCACAGATATCACGGTTGGGAATGTGGATTCTGACCTCAGGGTGGCTTTTGATTCTTTTGTGATGATTTTGTGCCCTGGCGAGGATTGCAGCCCATGAGGATTATTTGATACACATTAGAGGGTTCAATCCAAGCCATGTGGGAGAATAAAATTATGATTTTGTGATTTATGTTACATATGACCTGAGCCATGTCACAGTGACCTGAGTCATGAAGTAGTTGAGCATTTAATGCAGATGTCCTTCAGCCAGCTACCACAAACTAGACGTGACCCGCGCCATGAAGCTCTGACCTGCGCCACTAGTGCATTTTTGGGCGTGACCTACGCCAAGATGGAATGACCCGAGTCACCGGTGAAGAGTCAGCAATTATTGATCCTTTTATTCTTCCAAACACATAATTATCAAGACACACTTTTATCTTCTCCAACTTTTCCATCTTGCAGGCACCATTCACCCCAAGGCTCTTATAGCCGAATTTTAGTAGAAATTAGCACTTGAATTTGATTGTAAAAGCTAAGGATTCTAGTTTAGCTTTGATTTCTTGTTGAAGTTTAATACACTAGTGTTGGCTTCATTGAAGTTTTTGAGGTTGGATGATGAACACCAACTCGAATTTCATCATTTGAAGTGGTAATCTTTAATCTTTATTATCATTCAGTTGTTCTTATGTTTATGAATCTTAATCTTGAGATGATTATGTTTGTAGACATGAGTGGCTAGATTTATCTAACCAAGATTATGTTGTAGTATTAGTTTATCCTCTTGTGATAGACTGGGAATGATTGTTTGTGTTGTTAGTTTTGATTGTTGTAAAGCTTTTCCTACTTGTATTGTATTGATTGCTTGCATTAGAGTAATTGCCTAGTGTTAGCACTTACACGTTTAACGGATACCGAACGGAGATGTTAGACGTAGGAAGAGGGTAGGAGAACCGGAAGGTAAAATCGGCCTCTCGTAGGCATTCGATTTCTTATCTGGGGATAGTTGGCTTTGGCAGTACATTCACGGGCGTAGCATACTGAGTCATTAGGTTTAGGTCACCTAGACCAAGGAGGAGGTAGAGAGCAATTTCATTCACTCGTATGAGGGGGAATTGGTTGTTTAGGAATGCACCGTTTCACAATTTCAAACACGAATGGTAGGAAGGTAGAAAGTCATTCCCATGATGTTGCAAGAGGATAGCTAGACTACACGTTGTCTTGGTTAGCTTCTTTATTATTTTATCATCTTTGTGATTTCGAGCACTTTACTTATGCAATTGATTAATCTTTCACTAAATTGCGACCTAGATCGAAATATATAGATTTTTTAGTGTGTAACCTCATAATTGTGTGTTCACCGAGGAGATGACCTTGACTCACCAAACTAGACTACAGTCGACCCGGTACACTGCCGGTTAGATTGGACACCTCGTTTTGGCCACATCATATACCCAGTCCATGTTTCCTCGTTACTTTCTTCATCCTCTTTCAAGAGCAAAGTCTCTACTACTTCAGGGTCTAGTGCCACTTGCTGATGTAATTTCAAAACAAGCTCGTCTATGGCATCTAGCATGTAACATGCTTCTCCCTCATCTTGTGCGTACCTCATTGTTTTCATCACATTGAATACTACTATATCCTCATTTACTCTTAGAATCAGTTCACCCTTATGAACATCTATCAATGTTTTGCTTGTTGCTAGGAAAGGTCTTCCTAGGATCAGTGGAACATCGTGGTTAGCTTCCATGTTTAGTACTACAAAGTCTACGGGGAACATGAACTTATCCACTTTCACTAGCACATCCTCCACTACTCTGCAAGGTTGGTTCATAGACCTATCGAGCAATTGTAGGTTTATAGATATATCATTTAACTCTTTTATGCCTAAATTATAGAAAATGGGGAGTGGCATTAAATTGACACTGACTCCAAGATCACACAATGCTTTATTTAGGCACACTCCTCCAATGTGCAAGGTATGAGGAAGCTCCTAGGATCTTTACACATAGGAGGCAGTTTGCGTTGCAAAATTGCCAAGCATTCATCATTAAGGCAAATAGTCTCAAGGTCTAACAACTTCCTTTTGGTAAAGATTGCTTCTTTCAAGAATTTTGCGTACTCTGGCATTCTGGCCAGAGCTTCTACCAAGGGTATATTCACTTGCAATTTCTTAAACATTTCTATGGATTTTTTATAACGAGCATCATCATTATTCAGTTTATATTTCCAAGGGGAAAAGGGTAAAGTAGCAGGATTAATAGTTACAGTTTGTGGAGACTTACCTACTGCCTGTTGTTGTTCTATCTGCTCGTCTGTTGAATCTACAGACGCCCGATTAATCAGCGTGGTGTCCCAATTAATCGGATCCCCTTTTCTTTTTGATTTTGCTGTGTTCTGATGCTGACTGCATTCTGATTCTTCCTGGATAGTTGGTATACCGGTCCAGGTAGTTTCTTTCCACTTCTAGTCATAATTGGATTCACGTCCTTCGGATTCTTCTTAGTGTTACTTGGTAATCCTCCCGGAGGACAGGCTGACACTTGTTCGATGATCTGCCCTACTTGGCGCGACAGATTATGCACTAAGGTTTTCTGATTGGTTAGTCTTGTATCATTCTTCAGACAATATATGGTGAAGTTTGCATTCAGCTCGGTCATGGATTTTGTGAGTTGATTGACCGTGTCGGCCACAGTTAAGCTCATTTTATCCATGGCTGATTCCCAACCGCCTGATTTGTTTAATTGATGCACGAATCCCCCAGTTTGTGTTGGTTTCTCTCCACTTGTAGTGTCACCTAGTCGAAAACCATGGTGGTCATGAGAACCCGGGAGATATCCGCCCCTATAGGGATTTCCTTGCCTCCCTAAATAGTTGACATCTTTGGTGTTGGTTGCTTCAACTTCTTGAACTTTCTCTACCTTGGCAATGTGGTCTTTCATGCCGTCTATTTTCTTGTTCATTGCCATTAACTGGTATAAAATATTTTGTGATGTATCTTCTCCAAATACTTATTCAGCTACCTTTACATTCTCAATTTGATGAGTTCCCCATTGGCTTGTAAGTGCTATTTGTTCCAACTTCTCTTCAGCTTCTTCAGGTGACACCAATGCAAAACATCCGTTGCTCGATGCATCAACTCTCATTTGTTCACTGGGCCGCAATCCGTGATAGAAACTATGCATTCTTACGGGCTGAGTGATTCCGTGGTGAGGGCATCTCCGTTGTGCTTCCTTAAACCTTTCCCAAGCTTCTTCGAAATTTGTTGCCGTCTTTTGCTTGAAATTCATATTGTCTTGTCTCATCTGTAGTGAATTCCCAGGTGGGCAGTATTTATTCATAAATTTTTGCAGTAAATCGGTCCAAGTTTCGATCGATCCTTGTGCTAGAGACGATAACCATATATTTTGCCTGGTCTTTCAGAGTGAATGGGGACAATTTTAGCTTAATGTTATCTTTTGGTACTCCTACTGGTTTGACTGTGCTGACTATCTTCAAGAAGTTTGTGATGTGTACACAAGGATCTTCATTCGGTACTTCATGGAAGGTAGTGTAATTGGTCCCCATATGTATCACATTTGGGTTTGGGTGAAAGACCTCAGCCGCATTCTCTGGATGAACAATCGCTGGTATGAATCGCTCAATCTTCGGCATTGTATAACTCTGTAGGGTTCTTCTATCTGCTTGTACCACAACTCCTTCTCCGTTTCCTCTTCCATTGACACCGTTTTCTCCATTCTGCACCATTGTGTTATCTCTATCCTCCAAACGTGGAATTTCTTCTTCCTTCTCGCTGCGATCTCTTTCGTGTGAACTCACGTCGTCCGCCAGCCTATCAATCTTCTCTCGAGCTTGCATTCTCTTTTGTCTAGCAAATTTTTTCAATCTCATGTATAAATCTCTCGAGTTATGCTGCTGAACTCCGTGTAGCGTACTACAAGACATGAAAAGAATAAAAAAGTTAGTGACTTGCCACGCCGGCTGTTAGACTCGCCTGGAAGACTCAAAAATACGGACTCTGACTACTAACTCGACGTGGAACTGACAGAACAGAGTCTGCCGAATCTAGGAAGCTTGATTAATTATGGGTAACCCTCGATTAATCGGGAGTGATTTTTTTCCGGATTTAGACAAGACTGACTATGTACGACGCCAGTATATACAGACTATAACACAGACTCAATAAAACAGACTCAAATATATACAAATTCTCAATCTCAAATAAAAAGTATTCTTGACACGAGTCCCTGGCAACGGCGCCAGAAAACCTTGTTCGTGTGCAAAGCACTAACTAGCATTAGGACTAGGTCTATCGTAGTAGACCACTAGCGAGTCAAGGTCGAATCCCACATAGACTCGTATGAACGCAAAGTAATCGAGATTGAATTCTCACAATAATGGTCTACGACCAACTATAATATAGGAAGAAGTAAACTGGTGCCAATAAACAAACAAGATTATGCAAGTTCAAATGGAGCACAAAAGAGTTTCTAATGTATTAGTCTAATCATGAGTTATTAGTTATTACCCCCATAGCATGCATTAGTCATCCCCGCTGATAAATTATAATTCATTGTCAGCTATGGGTGCAAACTCCTAACCGTATCTACTTCCACTGTAAGGATAGTAGACAATCTATAAGCAACCAACCTCCTTCGTTGGTTGTATTAGTTCATATGCAATAAGTTTTACAGTTGCCGGCTCAAGACCGAAAACCTCCCTAGGAAGCTATCGACTATGACTAGCACGTTCCTAAGGATCCATCAAGACAATGTCCATATTAACACTTCACTAACAGTCCTTCATGCTAATTTACGATGACATGCAAATAGTTAATCAAGCTACTAACATATAACTAGTAATTTACTAGGTATTCAGGTCTAGTGATATAAACCGTCGTAGATCTGAAGTACGCAATCACTACTTCATGATTTCTTCACCAACGAATCAGAGCTATACATACACGGGGTAAAATAAACTAACTACTACATAATTAAACTAAATAAACAATCAAAACATACTAGTCAAATAGAACAACGACTGATCTACATCTTGGAAAAGACAGAAAATCATACCCTCGAAGATGAGTGTAGATCTCCCTCGGATCTCTTCGTAGGAGGCGAATCTGTCGAGTCCGTGACTAGAACTTATAACATAAATAAATGAAGAACAAAGAACTTTTATTGCATAATAACTTGTCTTGAAAATTGTACATTGTATTCTGAGGGCAATGCCTCTTATTTATAGCTCAATAAACCAACTTAGAAAGACCTAGAACTACCCTTGTCCAAGAAAACGCGTTTCAGAAGATTCTGGACTCTCGATAAGTCAGCGGTACTTCCCGATTAATCGGGGGTATTTTTGTCCTTTTCTTTCTGCCGACTTAGCTTTGAAGGTTCTGGAATACCCTAGGCCCAATCCTTTCATTCAGTCTACTCCAGAATTGTCCACAATGCTTAGCCCATTATTTCGTATCCTGAAAATAATCAAATATCGCACGAAATAATATCGAATAATGGAAAATAAACGTTAAATGCAAAATACTCGACTCACAAACCCAACATATGACATTCAACTCAAATGGTTCATAATTATAGGTCAAAACAACTATTTTTAGCTCGTAATGGATAGAATGTTGATGTCGTAGGATATACTATTTTAAGCATCATCAGTAGCATTAATTAACTTTACAGCATGTAAAAGACAGAAAACCCCAATATTCAATGGGCAAATTACTCTGGAACCTCAGTCCCATAGCAACATTCACCAGATGCTGATGTTTCCTTTCAACAACACCAGTTTGTTCAGGTGTGCTGACACAAGATGTCTGATGTATGATGCCCTGCTGAGCATAAAAATCAGTGAGCTGGAACTCAACTCCATTATTAGATCTGATAACTCTGATAACTTTGTCAAATTGTGTAGATACAAATTTAACAAAAAGATTTAACAAGGTTAGAAGCTTCAGATTTGTGCCTCATATGAAAAACCCAAGTAAATCTAGAAAAATCATCTACAATAGTAAGAAAATATTGCTGTCCATTCACAATATGTTGCCTCAAAGGACCCTAAATATCCATACAAGATCATAAATAGAATTTACAGCAGTTGTACTTAATGGAAAGGGTTTTTTCTTTAAATTTTCCATAGGGCAAACATAACAAAGATTGTGACTGCAAAATTTGACATCAGCAGACTGTGAACTAATAACTTACGGTCTCTTATCTGGCAAGTGTCCTAGTCTGTAATGCCATAAAAGAGAATCATCTAATCTATAAGATAAGGTGTGATTTTTTACAGCATTGGCAACAAAAAGCCTTATTGGTTGATCCATGACATAGAGCCCTCTGTGTAACTCAGTTGAACCAATCACTTTCTTGTTCTTGTCCTACAAAACACACTTGTTAGTAGAAAAGACAACTGCACCTTTTGTATGGTTAATAAAAGAAGGTAAAGATAAAAGGTTATATTTAAAAACAGGAATGCCAAAAACATCATGTAGGACCAGCTGAGGGTTGACCCTTACTTGTCCTATATGTGTGACAGCAACATTTTTTCCATTAGGTAATCCTATTTTTATACCTAGATGAAGGTTTTGGATTATTTAACAGATCTAATGATCCTACAATTTGATCTGTTGCACCAGAGTCCAAGATCTATTGTATTGATCTTACTAAATTCAAATCACATGTCCTTATTATCGGTGAGTAATGTGTAACAATCTCAACAGGTTGTCCAATATAAAATCTTGCATGTCTAGGAGGATCAGAACTCAGCAAAGCCATCAACTTGTCAAGTTTCTATGTAGTAAGATTTGGAAACCCTGGTCCAGTAGACCTATTTTGGGCATGATCTTCTTCTGTTGATTTTTCTTCCTCTACGAAATTAGCCCTTTTTTATTTGAAACCAGGAGGATAACCATGTTTCTTGAAACAGGTCTCTTCAGTATGACCATTGCATCCACAAAAACTACATTGAACCTTTTTGAGATTCTTAGGTCTAGGATTTGCAGCAGATGCAGAGTTTAGTCTACTGGCTGTTTGATTTTTCCCCTGTCCACTTTTCCGAGACAATAGAACCATGGAATCTTGATTATTGGCCCTATTAGCTACATATAATTTATGTCTTTCATATTCAATGGCCATTGCAAACGGCATCATGAATTTTTGGGAAAGGCACCATCAGCATTGCCTATGAAACCGTAGGCTCAAAATCAACCCTGAAACCTTTTACGAATTTCATAACATGTTCAGCCTCCATATGATCCATTAGTGTGCTAATTGCATATGCGTTGACATTGAGGATCACAAGAACAAACTGAAACATGCCTGATAGTCTTAATTTCTTCCCACAAAACCATCAATTTTGTGAAATATTGATTGATAGAATCAGTACCTTGCTTCGGCAGATGCATCTCTTCAAGAACATCGGAAAGCCTTAAGGCATCAACATTAGAAAATCTAGCTGCAAGATTCTTCCAAACTGCATGTGCACTCTTGAATTACATCAAACTCTGGGCAATGGTGTTCTCTACAGAAATCAAGATCCATGATCTCATTATTGAATCACACTATCTCCAGGCATGAAAATCTGCTGAATCTGCTTCTGGCCTTTTGATTGTGCTGTCTATGAAGCCAATCTTATTCTTGGTAATCAACACCATCTCCATAGACATCTTCCATGGATTATTGTTGTTGCCATTCATCAATGGCTGAACAAGAACCAGAGACAGATTCTCATTAGGATGAACATAAAATGGACTGGAGGGACTTATTTCTTGTTTCTTTGTTGCCATGGCTATCAAGAACTCAAGAATTTGTCACAAATCAAGAATGAAAGTGGGAAAATGATAAACAAAATGATCACAAAACTCAGGAAAAATGATCACAGTTTACACTCAAGAAACTGAAATCACAAAGAAGATGAGGAACACTCTCAAGATTCTTCAAAGACTAAGGAAAACACACGAAAGCATTCATAAATTCTCAAATTTCTACTCTAATACCATGATGAAGTTTATAGAATTATACACTGAAAGTAAAACGCGGAATTACTGTTAGTGAATTGAAAATTACAAGTTGTATTACAATGTGGCTGATCATAAGGTATTTATAACTTCATACACCTCATCAATCAGTTAGAAGTATGTTGCAAGCGGTTACAACAAACTATAACTAATTAACTGCTTTCTGCATCATCCTACACTAGATTGCTCAGCAGGCTACTGTGTCATACTATCAGAAGGCTGTTGTGTCTTCATACAATCAGCAGAGTGTATCATACAATTAGCAGAGTGTATCAGCTGATTGCACTCAGCATTCTCTTCCGCCTATATACTGTACGATACCTTCCATACATTAGGTCCATCCCACACCTTATCATTTCCTTCCGGTGTTACAGTATAAAAGCTGATAGGAATGCAGAGTGCTCGCTACTGATCAATCGAAGATATCGGCGGCCGTCGACAAAGATGAACACCAAGCGGCCCGGCGACACTATGAAGACTCGGCACCGCGATCCGTTTGATATATTGTAATATAGAAAGTGGTTATCTAGTTGTAATCTGTTGTAACCGTTTGTAACCAACTTCCAACTGACTCATGTGGTGTATGAAGCTATAAATACCCCATGATCAGCCACATTGTAATTGACTTGTAACTTTTACTTGAGTAATTATAATTCCGCATTTTATTTTGTTTGTTTGTAATTCTACAAACTTCATCATGGTATCAGAGCAGAAATTTGAGAATTTCTAAGAGCTTTCTTGCGTTTTTTGAAGAAACTTGAGAGTGTTCTTCATCTTTTTTCCGAGTTTTCAGTTTCTTGATAGTAAACTGTCATCCTTTTCCTATTTTTGGTCAGTTCTTGATCAGATTTTCTCCATCATTGTTGATTTGAGAATCAATTATAAAATTCTTGATAGCCATGGCAGCTAAGAAACAAGAAATAAGTCCTTCCAGTCCATCTATGTTCATCCTAATGAGAATCTGTCTCTAGTTCTTGTTTAGCCATTGATGAATGGCAACAACTACAATCCCTGGAAAATGTCGATGGAGATGGTGTTGATCACCAAAAACAAAATTGGCTTCGTAGACGGCATAATTAAAAGGCCAAAAGTAGATTCAGCAGAATTCCATGCGTGGAGACAATGTGATACAATGGTGAGATCATGGATCTTAAATTCTGTTGAAAACACCATTGCACAAAGTTTGATGTACTTCAAGAATGCACATGCAATATGAAAGAATCTTGCAGCAAGGTTTTCAAATGTTGATGTATTAAGGCTTTTAGATCTTCTTGAAGAAATGCATCTACTGCAACAGGGAACGGATTCTGTCAATCAATATTTCACAAAATTAATGATTCTTTGGGAAGAAATCAAGACCATCTGGCCTGTCACAATCTATTCTTGTGATCCTCAAGGTCACTGCAATGCAATCATCAATCTGATAGATCATATGGAAGCTGAACATGTCATGAAATTCCTTAAAGGTTTAAGGGATGATTTTTGAACCAATGTTCTCACAGGCAATGTCGATGGTGCCTTTTCCAGAAATTCATGATGCCTTTGCAATGGCAATCAAGTTTGAGAGACAAAAGTCATATGTTGCTAACAAGGCCAAGAATCAGGATTCCATGGTCCTATTGTCTCAAAAGAATGGACAGGGACACAATCAGACTGTTAGCAGGCCTAATTCTGTTGTAAATCCCAGGCCTAAAAATCCCAAAAAGATGCAATGTAGTTTATGTGGATTCAATGGCCCTACTGAGGAGACTTGTTACAAGAGACATGGATTTCCTCCTGGTTTCAAGTCAAAAAGGGCAAATATGGTAGAAGATGAGCAATCAACAGAAGAAGATCAGGCACCAAGCAGGTCTGTTGGACCAGGGTTTCCCAATCTTACTGCACAACAACTTGACAAGTTGATGGCTCTGCTGAATGATCCTCTTAGACATGCAAGATTTGTTGTTGGCCAACTTGCTGATATTGTCACACACTACTCACATGCTACAGGAACAAGTGACCTAAATTTAGTAAGATCAACACAATGGATCTTGGACTCTGGTGCCACAGATCACATTGTAGGATCATTGTTGGATCTATTAAGTAATCCCAAACATTCATCTGGTCTAAAAATGAGATTACCTAATGGAAACAATGTTTCTGTCACACATATTGGACAAGTGAGGATTAACACTCAACTGGTCCAACATAATGTGTTTTGCATTCATGTATTTAAGTATAATCTTTTATCCTTACATTCCTTTATTAATCATACACAAGGTGCAGCTGTTTTTTCTGCTAACAAGTGTGTTATGCAGGACAAGAACAAGAAAATGATTGGTTCAGCTGACTTACACAGAGGACTCTATGTCATGGACCAACCAATAAGACTTTCTATTACAAATTCTGTAGAATATCACACTCTATCTGATAGACTAGATGATGCACTTTTATGGCATTATAGACTTTGACACTTGCCAGACAAAAGACTGCAAGTCATCAGTTCACAGTCTGCTGATGTCAAATTTTGAAATCAGGATATTTGTTATGTCTGTTCTATAGCAAAACTAAAGAAAAATCATTTTCCTTTAAGTAGAACTGTTGTGAATTCTACATTTGATCTTGTTCATATGGATATTTGGGGTCCTTTGAGACAACATACTGTAAATGGACAACAATATTTTCTTACTGTTATAGATGATTTTTCTAGATTTACTTGGGTTTTTCTTATGAGGCTTAAATCTGAAGCCTCTGACCTTGTTAAATCTTTTTTTAAATTTGTTTCTACTCGGTTTCATAAAATCATTAAAGTAATTAGATCTGACAATGGTGCAAGATTCCAACTTACTGACTTTTATGCTCAGCAGGGTATCATACATCAGACATCTTGTGCAAGTACACCAAAGAAAAATGGTATTGTTGAAAGAAAACATCAGCATCTGCTGAATGTTGCAAGAGGTTTGAGGTTCTAGAGTAATCTACCAATTGAATATTGGGGATTTTGTCTTTTACATGCTGTAAAGTTGATTAATGTCATGCCTACACCACTGCTGAAGGAAAGCACTCCACATGAAGTTCTTTATGGCACCAAACCAGACTATTCTGTGTTTAAAGTCTTTGGTTGCCTAGTTTTTTCATGTACACTTCAGCAGTATAGGACCAAATTTGACTCAAGATGTAGAACTTGTGTCTATCCTGGGAATTCAACCACCTCCAAGGGTGCTATTCTCTTAGATATTGCCAACAAAGATATATTTGTTGCTAGAAACAATCAATTCCATGAAACTTACTTTCCTCTTTTTCAGCAGGTCTTGGGAAAGCCTAGATATCTAGCTGACCCAGTAATGAACAGTTTTGATGACCTGCTGAATGAGTCAGCAGACCAACTAGCAGTGGGGTCAACAGTAGCTGATACATCCAATACAAGGCATGAACCAGTAAATCAGGCACCTGAACCCACACAACTAAGAAAGTCCACAAGAACAAGGAAATCACAAACCTTTTATCAAGGGGATGCTCATAATGTTCAGTAGACTCCATATCTGTTGAGTGCAGTAATGAGTCTGGTCAACCTCTTAGCAGACTATGCCAGATTCATTAATGCTATTGATGTTGTTGAAGAGCCTAAGACCTACAATCAAGCCATCAAGCATGATGAATGGAAGGAGGCAATGAACAAAGAAATTGAAGCCTTACAAAAGATTCACACATGGGATATAGTTGAACTGCCCCCAGGCAAAAAACCTATTGGATGCAAATGGGTGTACAGAATCAAATACAATCCTGATGGATCAGTAGAGAGATATAAAGCTATATTAGTAGAAAAGGGCTACACTCAAACATATGGGATTGATTATCAAGAAACTTTCTCACCGGTTGTCAAGATTACTACAGTTAGAGCCTTACTTGAAGCAGCAGCAGCCAACAATTGGCACTTACATCAGATGGATGTCAATACTGCTTTTTTACATGGAGATATGCATGAAGAAGTATACATGTAGTTACCTCCGGGCTGTGCAGCAACCAAACCAAATCAAGTTTGAAGGCTTACTAAGTCATTGTATGGCCTCAAGCAAGCCATCAAAAAATGGAATTGCAAGTTGACTGAATCTTTGTACGCTCAAGGATTCACTGAATACAAAAATGATCACAGTTTGTTTACCAAAGGGTCAGGACTGTCCTTTATTGCTTTACTAGTCTATGTTGATGACATCATAACAGAAAACCCCAGTGAAGGTTTGATTCAACAAGTAAAGGATGCTCTACATCAGCAGTTCACCATCAAAGATCTTGGAAAATTGAGATATTTCCTAGGTATTGAAACTGCTAGATGTCCACAAGGCATATCCATTTCACAAATAAAATACACACTTAACCTCCTAGAAGAATATGAATTTTTGGTAGCCAAACTTGCTAAGACACCTATGGAGTCCAAGCAGACCTTACAACATGGTGATTCACCACTTTTAGAAGACAAAACTACATAGAGATCCCTAGTAGGTAAATTAATTTACCTTACTTTTACCAGACCAGACATTGCCTTTGCAGTCCAACAACTAAGTCAATTTCTGGAACTTCTACTAAAAACCATATGATGGCTAGACTACTGAGATACTTGAAGACCAATCCTGGCAAGGAATCTTCTTCCCAACAGACAATATTCTTTTACTTAATAATTTTACAGATAGTGCAAGAAGATCAGTATCAGGTTAGATGTTTCTAGAAGATGCTCCAATCTCTTAGAAGGCAAAGAAACAAACAACAATTGCTAGAAGCTCATCGGAGGCTAAGTACAGAGCCATGGAAAATGTAGTTTGTGAAATCCAACGGCTTATCTACATACTACAGGATTTACAAATTCCAGTCCAGTTGCCTGCTGTTATATTTTGTGACAATGCCAGTGCAATACACATTGTTCATAATCCTGTTTTCCTTGAAAGAACCAAACATATTGAAATTGACTGTCATGTGTTGACAGACAAGGTCAAATCAGGACTCATCAAACTTCTTCCATTCAATACCAAAGAACAAATAGCTGATATCCTCATCAAAGACTTAGATGCACCTATTTTCTCTTATCTACTATATAAATCGGGAGTTTTGAAGATCTTTCCTACTTCAATTAGCTGATGGGAATGCTGAGTGCAAGCTGTTCATGAATCACTCACAGCTTGAGGGGGGTGTTACAATATAAAAGATGATAGGAATGCTGAGTGCACCCTGCTGATCAATCGAAGATATCGGAAATTTCGCCGACAAAGATGAACACCAAAGGCGGCCGCCGACACTACGAAGACTCAGCAGCCTGCTGATCAGTTTGATATAATGTAATATAGAAAGCGGTTATCTAATTGTAATCTGTTGTAAACGTTTGTAACCAACTTCCAACTGACTCATGAGGTGTGTGAAGCAATAAATACCCCATGATCAGCCACAATGTAATTGACATGTAACTTTTACTTGATTAATAATAATTCCACATTTTATTTTGTTTGTTTGTAATTCTACAAACTTCATCATCTGGCTCCCTGCAACACCATATATATCTTGTAGCTATTGTAGCCAGAAATGAGCCTTGTACTTTTAACAAGGCTATGCAAGACACTGGGTGGCGAGAGGCCATTCAACATAAAATATGGGCCATAGGAAAAAATGAAACATGGGTGATTGATAAATTACCTTCACGTAAGAAGGCTCTCGGCTGCAAATTGGTTAACAAAATTGAAAATCAGGCCGATGGGACAATACAACATTGCATGGATCATCTCGTTATTTTTGGCAATCTACAGATAGAGTGCATTGATTATAACGAGAAATTCGCCTCAGTGGCGAAGATGGTTAAAGTCCAACTTTTTCTGCCAATCATTTTTGTGAAAAACATGGAGCTTCATCAGATGGAAGTTCACAACGCTTTTCTAAATGGTGACCTTGAGGAGGAAGTATATATGAAACTTCCACCCGGCTTCACTGTGCACCAGCCGGGAATGTTTTGCCGCATCAAGAAGTCATTATATGGGTTGCACGAAGCCCGCGATGTTGGTTCGCAAATTTAGTAGCCTCTCTGACACGATATGTTTTCACATAGACATACTCGGATTATTCTCTATTTACTCTCCATCGATGTCAAGTTCAGCTTAATGTGCTCATCTATGTTGATGATCTTATCATCTTGGGAAAAAATTCTTCTGCTATTGTTGTTTTTAAAACATACTCGCAAAACTGTTTTCACATAAAGGACTTGGGCATCTTGAAGTATTTTCTGGGGATTGAGGTTGTCCGGTGCTCCGAGGGGATTTTTTGAGTTAGCGCAAAAATACTCTTAACATTATCGCCGAGACTGGTATTTTAGGTGCTCGCCCTGCTTGCTTCCCGATTGAGCAAAACCATAATTTGGCTCATGCTAAATGCCTTTTTGTCGACGATCGAGACCGATATCGGTGCTTAGTGGGTTGTCTGACCTACTTATCTTTCATGCCCTGATTAGGCCTACACAATCCATATTTTGTGTCAATTTATGCTCCAACCTCGACAAGATAATTGAGATGTTGCGCTCCGTACGCTGCGCTACTTGAAGAGTTTTCCGAGTCAAAGAATTTTTTAACGAGTGGACAGTGATCACTCCCTAACAGGCTGGTGTGATTTTAATTGGGCCAGCTGCCATTGACCCATCGCTCTCTCATTGGTTGGATAGTGTTTCTTGGAGATTCCTCGGCGTCCTATAAAATCAAGAAACAACACATGGTCTCCCGCTTCTCGGCCAAAGCCGAAGATCTCTTAATGGAAACTGTTACATCGGAATTAACCTGGTTTAAGTCATTGTTTTGAAGCCTGGGGATTGCACATCCGCGTACAATGTACCTGTTTTGTGATAGCTACTCACCCTTGCATATTGCCTAAAATCCCATCTTTCACGAGCGAACGAAACATAATGAAGTGGATTGTCATTATGTCAAGGATGCCATCCAGGCCAGCCTCATTCATACATCCCACGTCCCAACTGTCGAGCAGCTCACCGACATTTTCACTAAAGTGTTAAAAGAGCGTCAATTTTCCTGCTTATTTCGCAAGCTGGGCATTTATGACCTCCACGCTGCAACTTGAAGGGGTATTAGACCATATTCTTAGGATCTATATTTAGCAAATTTGACTTGATTGTCCCTCATATCATATTATACTCCTAGACGTAATTATATACGTGATTGGTCGGAGAGAATAAATCAATACTTGCATATACGTATCAAAATTATTCATAATAAAATCAAGGGAAATCACATCCTTGATACCCTTTATCGCAAAATATAAGAATAAACCCTAAACTTTTATTTGGGAGCCTTTAAAGACACCACATATAATTACTTGGGCATCCAAATTAAACGACATCACATTTTCACATACTAATCTACTTTAGTCACAACGTTGACTTTTTACATATACTCATTGCACCCATTATAATTAAAAAAATTGACATTTATACTTATGGCACCACACTTGGAAATAAAATTTACACTCTTATCAAAATAATTACAATACAACCCATTAACTTATGATTTTTATGAATTCACCCTTCACCCTAAGCACCACATTTTTTTCCTGTAAAACAATTATACCATGATTGAACTCCTCTTCTCCATCGCCCAAACTTTTCTTCGTCACCAAGATTCTTCATCTTCTTCATCACATATCTCCTCATCATTCTCCCTTCATCTCCTTCTCAACCCTATTTCATCTCTCTTACTCTTATCACCATTATCATTATCTTCTTTTTTCTCTTGAAAGATTCCCTTTTTTCAGAAGTTGTGATTTTTTAGGGAAGAAAGTTGTGAATTTTTTTTTGAGGAAGAAACTTGTAATTATCATCACATTTTCTAACCAACTTGATTGTTTCAATGAAGAAGACATTTTGCACTCAGCGGTGTTATTTTGGTAATTTTTTTTGGAAATTTAGATTGATCCAACAACTCCTCAGTTGGATCTTTTTCAGAATATTCTTATAATACATCCAACATCCAACAACTATGTAGTTGGACCGACACATTCAACAGCTCCATAGTTGGACCACATCCAACAGCTCCATAGTTGGATCTTTTTTAGAATGTTATGCAATATATCCAATAGCTTCATAGTTGGATCTTTTTCAGAATGTTATGCAATACATCCAATAGGGTTTTATCTTTGTAGAAAAGAATAATAAAAAAATGTTAATGTAAATATTTTGGGGACTAATTCATAAATAAATAAAATTGACAATAGTCAAAATACTCTGGAAATAACATATTTGGTTATTTTAAGAAGTGTGGTGTATTGAGTAAGATTATCATTTAAAAATATAGTATGTGGTGCTAAAGGTAATCACTTCATTTTAAAAGAGATGTGGTGCCATGGGTAAAAACAGTGTGATGCCTTTAAAAACACCCATTTTATTTTGATCGTGACTCCAGAATTCACCCCTGCATTCCCTCTTCAAACAAAAATAGTAATAAACCATATGCAAGCAACAAAATTTATGGACAAACAATATGGGAGGATTGCATCAATAAACAAGAGTAGTGATAGTTATATAAAAAAAAATTAGTCACACACACACACACACACACACACACACACACACACACACACACACATATATATATATATATATATATATATATATATATATATATATATATATATGTATATATATATATGCGTTTATGGAATACACACGATGGGATGATTACATCAATAAACAAGAGAAGTGATAGTTTTATAAATAAAATAATCACAAAAATTGCACAACAAAAAATATAATTCACGCTATTACAATTATCTCTTACAGTAAACACCCATGTATTGACAATACAAATCTGCACATATCAATCTTCTAAAGTAAATAATTTTTTGGTCAGAAACACGCTTTACGTTGCCTCATGTTGCCAACTCTTCAATGTATTTAATCGCGTACACAACATAATCTCCATTGCAAAACAAATATTACTCAAATTAGTTACCCTAAAATAATTCGAATAAAGATATACTCAGTCTAATTGTTTGCAAACCTTCCTTTCATTCGCGGAAGCTTGTAATCGTCAAGCAAATCTATTTTGAATAGGGGCTTGGAAGAGTCCACCTTCTCCGGAATATCTTGTACAAACCGATGACGACTTAAATATAATGTGCCCATGCATACAACTGTTTATTGTTCGCATCTAGACTCTCGTACCCATCAAACGAATCATGTACATAGATTGTCCACTCTTTCAAAGATATAACCACAACAACCCTATGGTCTGACTTGATTTCCCAAAAGGTGTAAGTCGTGGTATCTAGTTTCCACATAGGGTGCATACAACCCAGATGAGGAAACGGAGCTCTTGCCATTGCGTCACCAAAAGTTTTTTCTAACAAAACGGAACCAGGCTTGAACACTTCATGATATCCCATTATCCGCCACTTTAACAAGTTCATATAAAAATCGTCATGATGCATACAAACAATACATAAAATGGATTACATAATTACTTTGAAAGCATTTGTTATTTTATCGTAAGTATATTTAGCGCTCATCTTACCAGCCCGCTAAAATTTCTATTCGGACTCAAAATCTCTTTAAACCAATCCGGACCCACAAAAGAATTGGCAACTGAATCTCTTAATTCAACTCCAGTTGCAATGGATATTTGCTTCGAACTGGAGGAGTTCAACAAGTTCCTTAAATTTACAATCCGTTCTTTAAGGCTGCACTTAGCTTCCACCCTCACCCGTTTGGCGTCAAGGGATTCACATGTCTCGACCATTTCGTGCTATCGTTTTCCCTTTCTTTCATGTCCTAGAACTCCTAAACAAAATAATTGATATAATCACTATTAACTAAATAAAATTAATACCATTCATAAAATAAAATGCAACTAACCCGATAAAGAAGTTGCCTCTGTGCCTCTTATACGGCATTTAAGTCATTACAGTATGTGGCTCTTTGATTTCCTCTTTGACCCACTCCGCCTTATTTCTTTCAGATACCTGTGAATTGTCGACGTACACAATATAAAAGTACGCCATTAGTGCTAACATCGATGTAGCAATGGTAAGTTATGGCATAATGGTTGTGTAATTATCCTTAGACCGGAGTCGTTATAATATCGTGTTGTGGATTGTCATGCTTTGACGCTATTGAAATTTTCCCAAGTCATGGGGCGATCATTTGATAGTGATTATGTGTGATTTTGAAACATACGTAGGATTTATGTTGCTTCTCCGGAATCAGCATTTCATAATGGTAGGATTGTGTATCGAAAGAGCCGTCTTAAAAGGAATGCTTTATTCTCCTAACTCATTGCAAAGCCGAAGCAAAGTGTTATTTCGAGGAAATAATATTCATATTAGAAAATACAGTCGTTGATGTATCGACACTCAAGTAATGATTACATGGATATTGCGTATGTGAAAAGATTCTATTTCCACAGTAACGTTTCAAATGAAAGGTTGTAGTCCATAGCACTTGACTCCTGTCAGCAAAGGTGACATGATCTCTAATCTGGTAGAACTAATCTGATGGCCAGCTGAGTGATGGTAAGCTGAGTAAGTGTATTCAAGTCTATGAGCTGACTTTCTTCTAGAGTCAGTAGTCTGGTGAGGTCTGCTGAGGGTTTATTGAATACAACTTAGTTCTACCTCTGGACATTGGTTAACTAATGTTGGGTCAGCAGTGGGACTTACGCTAGGGGTATTTAAGATAGATCAGACAAAAATCCTTTTGGCAGTAAGGGTTTAGGGATCTGTGCCCATAAATACTCATCTTGTAATGTATGTAATATGGGTAATCCGTCTGAATTTCATTGCATAATAAAATATCTCTTTTCTGTCCATGGAGTAGTTGGCACAACGCCGTAAACCAAGTTAAATCTTGTGTTCATCTTGGTTATGACAAACTTGTATCAGAGCGAACATGTTCTAGGAATCATCTGTATGAATGAATTTTATCTTCACCAAGACCTTCATCGGTGCTAGGATTCTATGATAAAAGTTCTATTCTTTGGCAAGAAAGACGTCTGCAGTTAACGTAAAAATTGATAAATTTCCAGGAAGAAACAGATTTAGTCTATGCAAAATCAAGATGCGGGCCTTGTTAAAGCAACAAGGGTTATGAACTCTTTATCTAATAAATGAGATGTCAGTTCTGCAGATTATGCTAGTCTAGAAAAGAAAGCACATTCAACCATCATTTTGTGCTTATTTGAAGATGTTATCACTGAAGTTGATGAGGAAGACACAACTGCCAAGTTGTGGTAAATTCTTGAAAGCCTGTATACGACTAAGTCATTAACCAACAAGTTGCTGCTGAAGCAGAGACTGTTCAGTCTAGGGATGCATGAAGGAGGTCAGCTGAGGAATCATCTTGATCAGATGAACATAATATTACTTTATCTCAAAAATTTTGATGTTAAAATTGAAGAGGAAGATGTAGCCCTAATATTGTTCGTGTCATTACCGACATCATATGAGAACTTTAGGAAGTCCTTCCTAGTTGGGAAGGATTCAGTGGCTTTGGAGGATGTAAGGGCAGCTTTGCACGCAAGAGAGATGAGAGGCAATGCAGCAGGCATAGACAGTCGGGCTGCTGGACTAGCATTCAGCAATAGGAGAAAATGACATGGTTGGTCTAGGAAGAAAAACTCCTAGAAGGCAGGGTCCAATGATTAAAATCCCACAAATGTCTGTAACTACTGTAAGGAGCAGGGACATCGGAAGTCCAATTGTCCAAAGAATAAAATACAATATGAGAGAAATTCTGGCACATCAGTTGTGGCTGCTAAGCATTCTGATGAGGATCTAGTCCTAATTTCTTGGGATTCAGCACATCATGCTGATGTTTGGATCCTAGAATCTGGAGCATCCTACCATATTGTTTACACAGAGAGTGGTTTTCTACTTATGAACAGATAGATGGTTGTAATATTTCTATGCAAACAACAAAGTATGCAAGATGGTGGGAGTTAGCTCAGTTCAGCTACGGACAAATGATTGTAGATTCTGCACACAGAAAGAGTGTTTAGGGTATATTTTACTATATTTTCGGGCTTAATCCCTAAACAATTTACCTTATTTTTAAGGGAAATAAATGAGAAAAGCGTGTTTTTAACCGTTAAATTCCTATAACGGTTATTGAGAGGTTATAATTTAATTATGAGGAAATATTGAGGTTAAATGTTATTTTGTTACACATTTTATTATTATTATCGTTCGATGACTTGGTGTAACAACAATTTTTGCAGAAAATAAAGAAATGCAGGGGGGGTGTTATTTATTGAGAGATTTATCTCATTCAATCAAGTGGTTTCAAAATTAAGAAGAAAATCGGAGCATTGAAGAGAGGATAAATCAATTCTGGTCGAAAGAGTGAAGTGGGGAACACGGTATACGAAGCACAGTGTGAACGCAGACAAGTGGTACGCTCGGTCGACCGAGCCGTGCTATTCGGTCGACCGAGCCAAGACGTTCGGTCTACCGAGGCTGAATTGACGCGTTTTTTTTCTAGATCCTTCCTTTTGTCGGCAAAACTCCTATATAAGCAGCACCATTCGAGCAGAAACGAGGACACAGAAAAATACAGAAAAAACATTAGCAATAAATTAGATTCATAGCCTTTCTTTTATTTATCTTTCAATTTCATATTCAGCAATAAGGGTTTTACTATGAAGAGGATGAGTGGCTAAGGGCCCAAGGCTAGTGTTAAGGGTGTTTTTATATGTTTTATATGGCTATATTTTATGATAATTTCCCCCGTATTTGTATGATTTGCATAAGAAACGAGAACGGAAGTATTGATTGAATGAGGTTTTTAACGAGCTATTCGCAAAATTGGTTGATTTTGGTGTTTTAATCTTGATTTAATGATTATTTGAATGTTATTACATTTTGCGATGCTTTTATGTGTTATAGATACATGTTTGAGGCTCAAGAGATGATCAAAAGTTGATTTAGTTCGAACTAATTGATGATAAAAGAGATAATGAAGGAATGGGATAGAGGAAAAAGAGATAAAGATCAAGAAATCAGAATTCGATCATATTGAACTGGCGTCCGGGTCCCGTCCAGTGGGACGGGACTTTGACATCCTGGACGAGCGTCCAGGAGGAGCTTTTACATTCAGGATGTTCAGATTTTTCCTGGACGAGCGTCCAATTTAAAGAAGGACGGGCGTCTGATCCAGCTCGGCCCGACTCGAAGAAGTTTACACAAGTTGGACGGGCGTTCACCCTTTCCGGACGGGCGTCCAACGGCCGACATAGCAGAACCGACTTCGAATTCTATATAAAGGCAGCGTATTTTCATACCAACTACACAATACTAAAAACCCTAATCCTAGGGGCGGCTTTAGGCTGCGATTTTCCTTAGTTTACAAACAGTTTTTCTTTAGATACTTTTATGCACTTTTATTCAAACAATTCCAAGTTTCAAGAGGATGCCGAGAGGCTAAAAGCCTTGAACGAGCGTTGTGAAGCCGTCCGACTCAACAATTCAGTTCCGTTCTTGATTATTTCGTGAGTTTTTTAATATAAGTTGTTTCTTTTATCATGCTTATTGTTATTTATGCAATTTGATTGTTTTATTTGATGAAAATCATCTAAACGTTAGATCACCATGATAAGAGAATAGTTGTTTGATCTATATAACGAGAGTTAATAGGTTAGATTTCTAGATAAAAAATGTTAAAGTTTACATCTTTGGTTAGAAGAAGCGTTAATCTTAGATCCAAAGATAGAGATTAATAGATGAACTATCTAAGAAATTAGGTTTCGTACTTTAGATGAGATGAATCACAACTTGGTTAGAAATCACGAAATAATCTGAATTGGAATTGAATGTTGATAGGATAGGTGGATCAATCGTTCGTTTGTTCATTAAAACTTGAATTTAATCCCGTGAAACTTGAATTGTCTAGATTAGTTGCTTTTACTTCATATTAATTTAAGTTTAATAGTTCGCAGCCCGTATCTTTCCTGGCTTTAGATCATATCTTCTGTCCATTTTTACGTTTTAGTTAAGTTTGTTTTCAGTTTCGTTTAGTTTTATCCGCTGTTTAGATTAGTTTTTCATGACATAATTTGATTAGACAAAAACTAGGGTTAACAATCGCCAGTTCCCCGTAAGATCGACCCAGTATCAACCGCTATACTACGATACCTACACTTGGGGTATACCGGATTTATAAATATTTATTACTTGTTTATTTGCATTGATAAAATCCGTGTCAAGTTTTTGGCGCCGTTGCCAGGGAACCGGACGGTTGCCTAGTTTTTGTTTTTCGTTTTTCTTGTTTTTTTTATTTCGTTTTAATTCCTGTTTTTAGTTGATAATCGTTTAGGTTAGTAGGATATTAGAGTTTTAGTTAGGGATTAAGATCTTCTCTTTATATAGTTCCCCTGTGATTAGTTCTTTCTTTCTATCTGTCTTTCTGTTTTTCTTTTTTCTGTTGTTCTTCTCCATTCCTGCTTCGTTTTCTGCTTCCAAACGGGCGTCTAGACCAGTGGACGCCCGTCTGTTCTAAATTTTTCAACTCTGAACCGTTTTTAACCTGTTGGACAAGCGTCCATCCAATTTGGACGTCCGTCCACTTCTTCAACCTATCGGACGAGCGTTTGGATTTCCAGACGCCCGTCTAGTTCAAATTCCAGCCAGACGCCCGTCCATGTTTCTGGACGTCCGTCTGTGCCCTTGTCTTAACCATTTTCATTTCTTTTTCTCTTCTTAGGCTTTAATTTTTAGTTTAGGCTTTTAATTTCTTAGTCTTTAGGTTGCTTTCACTTGTTTTTGGTCCGGTTTATGCAAACTTGGAGTCAAAAGGGACCGTTACTTTACACCCCTGACCCCGAGCGAACCGTAGTCCGGCCAAACAGGCGGATCTTCCGTTCTGCGGTTCTGGCAGGCGGAGCCGAGCAAGATCTTGAGGATCAGTTAGCCAAGGAAATCACTGATTTTGTAATAATGGCTGCTAATGATAGACGTACACTGGCAGACTACGCCATGCCTGGCGCAGTCACAGTCAACCCGGCTATTGTCATTCCAGCCATCACTGCACAGACTTTCGAGCTAAAGCCTGGACTTATTCAGATGATGCAGCATGCATCTATTTTCCACGGTTACCAGTCAGAGAATCCCCATACTCACTTACATACGTTCTTAGAGATATGCGGCACCACACGCATTCAAGGAGTAAGTGAGGATGCCATCAAACTGAAACTCTTTCCTTTTTCGTTGAAGGGAGAAGCTAAGGAGTGGTATAGCTCTCTCCCTCCGAATCTATTACCACCTAGGCCGAACTCGAAAAGGAGTTCTTGAGTCGCATTTCCCACCTTCAAAAAACATTTCCCGGTGTTTAAACGAGATTTTCACTTTCTACCGAAAGAGAATGAATCCTTCTTCGATTGTTGGAAAAGATTCAAGTCTCTCGCTTAGAAAGTGTCCCCACCATGGCTTGCCACCGCAACGGCAAGTCAACACCTTCTTTAGTGGATTGACCGAGCTTACAAAAGGCATGGTCAATAGTTCATCCGTGGGGCGTTTCGAAGAAAACGCCCGATGAGGGATGGGCACCGTTTGAGGACATTGCAAAGTACAACTACGCCCCTCTTATCAAGCAATTCAAGCACCTCCTCCTCCTCCTAAGGTAGAGGAGGTAAACATGCAAAGTTTGATCGCCATGCCGCGAAGCGAGATGGCGGCATCTCAAGTTTCAAATCCGATAAATCAAACTTCTTCTTTTCCACAGAACCCTCAGGTTCTGTACTGCGAAAGCTGCTATCAGACTGGCCATATGAATGGCCAGTGTCAATTCAATCCCCCTACGCCTTATCAAGTGAATGTTGTTCATGATTATGGACAAGATAATCAAGTCACATGTCAAAATTGTGACGAGGTGGGGCACACATCTAAATTCTGTCCTATGAACGGGCAGAATGCGGAAGTAAATGCGTTCTATGGCCAGAACACTCAAAGGTCTAATCAAGTTCCTGGCCAGAATAATTTCCAAAACCACGGGTTTAATCAATCTTCCAGTTTCAATCCTAATTCGAATTTTAATTCGAATCAAAATTTCAATAGAAACCCTGGTTTTAATCAAAACCAAAACTCAAATTTTTCCAATCCTACACAAAGATTCAATCAGAATTGGCCTTCCAATTCAAATTCTCAATTTCAAAGTCGGCCCAGCCAGCCCTATGCTCAAAATTTCCCAAACTCTCAAGGCCCCTCCCAATCTAACAATCTTGAGGCAAAACTAGAGGAGCAAAATAAAAGTATCCAACTCCTGATGACTACAAATAAGAACCTTGAGAGGCAAATTGGAAAACTGGCTGAGCAGTTAACTTCTAGACCCCCAGGGCAACTGCCCAGTTTCACTGAGAAGAATCCAAAGGGTGGTCAAGTTGCTCAAACCGACTTGAACAAAGGCCCGTGTACTGACCTCGTACCTTCAATTCCTTACGGTAGAGAGGAGGACAGTGCAATGAATTTAAGAAGTGGTACTCAAGTTAGTGGACCTTCCCACCAGGGAAACCACTAGCCCCTCCTGCCATTGATACGGCAGGAGGGGAAGCTGAGCACCTACACTCCCCTTGGCCAAAAGAGAATACTCAGGTGGTTGCTCCCTTGAGAGGTGAAAAAGTTGGAAGTCCTCAGGTGGCTGATCCCCTGAGGAATGAAGAAACAAGTGGAAGTCAGGAGGCTGATCCCCTGACTAATAAACAGGCTGAAAAAGCAGTTAGGTGGAAGGATCTAGAAGACAAAGCTGTCAATGCATCCTCAAAGAAATTTTTTTCTGAGAGTGACCTGAAAAAGCTTCCATTTCCACCAAGAAAGAGCAACATCCCTTTAAGTAAGGATAAGAAGTATGAAAAGGTGTTGAATCTTTTGAAAAATACTCAGGTAAATCTTCCATTATCCGAGGTCTTGGTTGAAATGCCTAAGTATACAAAATTTATCAAGGATGTTGTTTCTTCGAAAAGGAAATTGTCAGACTTGGAGAGGCTGATTGGTGAGGATTGTTCAATGATCAACTATGAAGACTTACCAACCAAGAGAGGTGACCCTGGGAAGTTCGTGCTTACAGTGTTAATGGGAGGCCTGGTCTTCCCTAACTCTCTGTGACCTGGGTGCATCTATAAGCCTCATGCCATTGTCTGTGTGCAAACAGCTGGGTTTAATTGATCTTCTAGAATCCACTACCATGAATTTGCAATTCGCTGATAGATCTTCTAAGAAAGCAGCGGGAATCTTAAAAGACGTACTAGTTCAAATCGATAGGTTTACCTTTCCTGTCGACTGGTACGTCTTGGACATTGAAAAGGATGAAAATGTTCCCTTAATTCTTGGAAGACTTTTTCTGTCTACAGCTCGAGCCCTCATTGACTGCGATGGTGGGCGAGTGACAATACGCGTTGGTGATCAAGAGGTAAGCTATACTGTTTCCAAATTCACTCAAGTACCCTCTGGTCCCCCAACTGGTTTTTCCATTGAGGATACATCTGATGACTTCGATGATTTGATGGAAAAGCAAGTCATGGCTGTGGCAACTGAGTATGAGCGACTGGTTGATAATTTGAATAATCATGGTATGGTAAGTCTAGAGCAGTTAGAAGCTGAATTTAAGGATGAGCTGTTGAAGGGAGAAGCTTTGGCAGTGGGACCGCTCAGTAAACTCGGTGATGTTGAGTTGAAAGGTGGAGAGCTTAATTCTAGTTTAGAAGACCCCCGCATTTGGTGTTGAAGCCGTTGCCTAAACATCTTAAGTATGTGTTTCTAAGAGAAGGTGACAAGCTTCCTTTAATTATATCTCGCCAAGTCGTCTCGTTTAGAGGAAATGAAATTAATCAACGTCTTGAAGAAAAATGAAAAGGCCTTTGGATGGCGGGTAGGAGATATCGAGGATATCTCCCGACATCCGTATGCATAAGATCAAGACTAATGAGGGTGCGAAATGTGTCGACACCGGAGAGGAGGCTCAACCCTCATATGCAAGAGGTGGTTAAGAAAGAAATCATCAAACTTCTGGACATGGGAATCATTTATGCCATCGCTGATAGTGAATGGGTCTCCCCGACTCAGGTAGTTCCCAAGAAGGGTGGAATTACGATTGAGAAGAATGAGAAGGGAGAGGAAATAGCATTGAGACTTGTCACTGGTTACAGAGTCTGCATCGACTATCGAAAGCTCAATGAGGTAACCATGAAAGATCACTTTCCCCTTCCATTCATTGACCAGATGCTTGAACGTCTGGCGGGACACGCATTCTACTGCTTCCGGATGGATATTCGGGATACTTCCGTATACCCATTGATCCAAATTTCGACCAAGAAAAGACCACTTTCACCGCCTTATGGTACATTCGCTTACTGGCGAATGCCATTTGGTCTCGCAATGCCCCGAACTACATTTTAAAGATGTATGCTGGCTATCTTTGACGGGCTAGTAGAAAAGTGTATGGAAATCTTTATGGACGATTTTTCGGTCTTTGGTCAGTCTTTTGATGATTGTCTTGACAACCTTGACCAGGTCTTATCCAGATGCGTGGAAAAGAACTTAGTACTCAATTGGGAAAAATGCCATTTCATGGTTGATGAGGGAATAGTTCTTGGCCACAAAATCTCCGCCAAAGGTATAGAAGTCGACAGGGCAAAAGTAGAGGCCATCGAGAAGATGAGTTATCCCAAGAATGTGCGTGAAGTGAGAGGCTTTCTTGGACATGTCGGTTTCTATAGAAGATTCATTCAGGACTTCTCCAAGATAGCCAAGCCCCTGTCTACTTTACTTAAAGAAGACGTTGAGTTCAATTTTGAAGAGAGCTGCAAGCAAGCGTTTGAGGAGCTTAAGGACCGTTTAATATCTGCTCCAATTCTCATATCGCCTGACTGGAACCTACCTTTTGAGCTTATGTGCGACGCGTCAAACTATGCAGTTGGTGCTGTTTTAGGACAAAAAATCAAAGGGAAATTCCAGCCGATCTATTACGCCAGTCACACATTGAATCCTTCTCAAGTTAACTATACTACTACTGAAAAGAATTATTGGCCGTAGTCTTTGCTATGGACAAGTTTCGTAGTTACCTGTTGGGAGCTCAAGTGATTGTGTGGACTGACCACGCTGCTTTGCGGTATCTGATGACTAAAAAAGAGGCTAAACCGCGCCTACTGCGTTGGATACTGACCCTACAAGAGTTTGATGTTCAAATTAAAGACCAAAAGGGTAGTGAAAACGTAGTGGCTGATCATGTTTTGAGAATGTTCAGTGAGGAAAAGGATGACCCTGACGATATAGATCTTTACTTTCCTCTAGAAAACATTATGCTTATCGACGGTTGTCCTCCTGATGTTCCATGGTATTCTTCCATTGTAAATTACCTTCATGCCCGATATCTCGATCCAGAATTGTCCTATCAGGAGAAGAAAAAGTTCTTCTCTGATTTGAAATCTTTCGTTTGGGATGAACCTTATCTTTTTAAGATCTGTAAAGATGGTTTGCTTAGAAGATGTGTTCCAGAATCTGAGCAGCGCGATATTATTGAGCAGTGCCACAGTGGACCCACCGGTGGTCACTTTGGTCCTTGGAAAACCGTTGCTAAGATTTTCCAATCCGGTTTCTATTGGCCTACGATCTTTAAGGACACAGAAGCTTTCTGTAAAGCTTGTGATAGGTGTCAACGAACCGGTACTATGACAAGGCGTTTTGACATGCCTTTGAAACCCATCCTAGAATGCGAAGTCTTTGATGTATGGGGTATCGATTTTATGGGACCATTCCCATCATCTTGTGGTAACAAGTACATCTTAGTCTGCGTGGACTACGTGTCGAAATGGGTAGAGGCTCAAGCCACTCCTCACAATGATCATAAGACGGTTATGAAATTTTTAAAGAGAAACATCTTTGTGAGGTTTGGATGTCCACGTGCCTTGATCAGTGATGAAGGGACGCATTTCTGCAACCGACCCCTAGAGAAAGTTCTTGAAAAGTATGGTGTTCGCCATAAGACTGGTACACCATATCACCCGATGACTAGTGGTCAGGTTGAAAGAAGCAACCAAAGCATCAAGAAGATCTTGGAAAAAACGGTCAACAGTCATAGAAAAGACTGGAGTTTGAAGTTGGATGATGTACTATGGGCATACAGGACCGCCTATAAGACTCCTATGGGCACATCTCCATATCAAATGGTTTATGGTAAGCCATGTCATCTGCCAGTCGAGTTAGAGCATAGAGCATATTGGGCTACAAAGTTTCTGAACTTTGATTCCCAATCTTGTGGTAAGCACCGACTGCAGCAGTTGCATGAGTTGGACGAATTCAGACTCCAGGCCTACGAAAGCGCCAGGATTAGCAAAGATAAGATGAAACTCCTCCATGACGCCAAGATTAAGAAGAGAGAATTTCAAGTCGGGGAACAAGTTCTTCTGTATAATTCCAGACTACATCTGTTCCCTAGAAAGTTAAGGACACGATGGTCCGGTCCCTTTGAGATTCTCCAAATTATTCCTGGAGGTGTTCTAGAACTGCGCGGTTATGGTGACCAACCGTTTCGAGTGAATGGTCAAAGGTGTAAGCACTACATTGGTGAACCTAAAGAAAATCCTTTGATTGTTCGTTTCCTCGATATCCTCGGGTGTGGTACTAAAGAAGTCGAAGGATTTGACGAGTTTTCACCAGACCTGTTTTCAGAGGATGACGGTAGTGGTCGATCTGAAGAAGTTCTAGCAGGTAGTTGGGATATGGAAGAATATGAGAGGGAGCGTCAGCTGAAACGTCATCAGAAGACTCAGAAGATGAAGAAGTCAACCATGGGGAAATTCAAACGTGTTTGGAAAGCTATCACAGATTTAACCCCATGTGTTAAGTGCTGTTTCTGCAGCCGAACTACTAACCCAAGTCTAGACGAGGTAGTGGCTGGCAGAAAAGTCAAATGGCCTGATCCAGGCTGAACTTTAAACGGTGTCGAGCTAACGACATTAACCAAAAACGCCACTAGGGGGCAACCTAGATATCGTTATATTAGTTGCTTTTGTTTTATGCTTTTGTAGTTTAGTGTTTAAGTTTAGCTTACTAAGTTTTGCTTTTGTTTATATCTGTCAGTTAGTTGTGCTTTCTAGATATGGATTTCGGAGTTCTACCAGAGGAGTTACCTTTCCTTAAGAGGATCCCACTTATCACTGTAGATGACGGACCGGGTGGGACTATCGTTTTGCACGTAGATTTTGATATTAGTACCCGCATCAGGACTGTCACCTATGTTCTTATTGTTCACCGTTGTTCGGGAGGTGGAGACTTTACTACTGAGGAGTTGCAGGCAGCTCTAGGACGTCCGTACACAATCCTGAATGATCCAATGCTGACAGATTTAGCGCTAGTGCTGCAAGCTGAACATTTTCGAGGTGTTGATGTAGCTGGTGAGGACTGGGGTCTGCAGGATGAATACGATTTCACTCCAGCAATTGACATGCTCCGCCGTCTTATCCGGGTGATAGATTGGTCAGAAATTTACGATGACTAGCGTTGTTAGGTTGTTCGTCGAGCCAACAACGTAAAACAAAAGCGCTCGGTGGGAGGCAACCCACTATGTTCTAGTATTTTTATTTTTTTGTCCACGTTTTTATTTGTTATTTGAAATTTTGTATGAGTTTATTATAATGAAATAAAAAAAATTGGGTTTGAATTAAATGAATTTTTTTAAAGTTTTGCTGCATTCTACCTTGGACGTGCGTCCATGTCTTTGGACGCCCGTCTGATATGTATTGCACTGGACGAGCGTCCCCAGTTCCTGAAAGCCCGTCCGTCCTTTGGAAACCTTGAACGAGCGTCCAAAATTCTTGGACGCCCGTCTGATAAACTCCCTTCAACTCTGTACGTGATTTGGACAACTGGACGCACGTCTGAGATTTCAGACGCCCGTCCAGCTCATGTGATCCCCAACTGAACGCCCGTCCATTATCAGGGACGCCCGTTCGAACCTGCATTTATATATACCCCCTGCTTCCATTTTTTTATTCGAATCGAAAAATTTGAATTGCATAACCCGACTTTTGCCCTCCTTCGCCCTAAAATCTTCATTTCTACACCAAATTGGGCGATTCAAGGCCCTACAAACAGCTCTCGATCCCCTCTTTTTGATTTTTCAAACGCAATCCACCAACATACAACCGTTGTTTCGAATCAGCAACCTAGCTTGTGCGGTTTTCTTGGAAGAAAAATCCGAACTTTCGGTCATTCGTGCGTTGTTAGGGCTGCAAATCACCATTATCATAATCCTATCATCGTACTTGGTAAGAATCCATAAACTTTTCTGGGGTTAATTCACGTTTTTCTTTGAGTTCGATTTTCGAATCGACTTTTTCATACGACTTTCACCTTATTGTCTTTTTTCTTGTTTTGTTTATTTGTCTTGCTTCGTTGATGATCTGGGATAGTTATGAATGATGATGGTTGGGCTGCATTGTGATTTGTTGTGGTTTGGTGTTGGATTGTTTGGAAAATCCCGTTTGGACGATAAACGGGTGGTTTTGTTTGATTTTGGGGTTGGGTTTGTTGTTTGTGTAGCCTTATTTCACCATGGTTCGTAAAGCGGTAATAAAGAGGCATGGTAAGGGAGTTGCAACTGAACCTGCTAAAAAGAAAAAGACTGTAGACCCCCCACTAGTCAATCCGAACCGAGGCATTCATATTGGTGAACGTCAGAATCCTCCCAGAGGTCAATCTAGGGTCCCTTTGCGAGATGAGTCTGAGTCGGGATCAGACACCGATGATGAGCCCTTAGTGAGGAAGATGCCTAGAGTGTCGGAAACTCGGGGTGAGAGAGATGCAAACGAACCGAGGGGTGGAGCTGAGGAAGCAACTAAGGAAGCTGAACCGGTTAGACAGGCTGTGAGGCCTCCTATCCCTATTCTCTTGGCTCGTAGGTTCATAAATCCAAAGGCTTTCGAGGTGTATAACAAGCACTACGTCTCGAGGACGATGTTGATCGAGAGAGCCGTTCTTGAAACTCAAGTTGATCCTTTATTTGTGAAGTTATTGAGGGATAGGATGTGGGGAGCTTTGATGGTAACTCCGAGGACCCCGGTGAATGCTACATTAGTCCGTGAGTTTTATGCCAATTGCTCGGAAATGGACTTGGAAGCCGTAGTTGTGACGGTTCGGGGAGTAAAGGTGCCATTTACGCCCAAGGTTATTAACGAGAAGTATGCCTTGGCACCTTTTGAGGGGTTGGACTATAAGGAGGCGATTAAAGCTAAACAGGATGCCGGTGAGGATCCGTTGGAGGAGTTACGGTTGTTGGTGTTCCCGGAGGTGCCGTGGACACTTAGGCTGGGCGGAGATAGGAAGGAGTTGGTGACTACTAGTTGGACAGAAGATTGGAAGGTCCAATGTCGGTTTATCCAGAACAGGTTGTTACCTAAGAATAACCTGACGGATTTTGTTAAGGGTGATTTTATACGTTTTATAAGGATATATTTTATATCAATTCTCTAAATATTCGTATGTTTCTCATAGAAATCGAGCTTCATATTGAAATATTGAGCAAATGGTGTTTTTAATAGTTAAATTGCAAAACGTAACGAATTATGTGCTTAAATTGTGATTTTATATTATTTTGGAGTTATGTTAGGCTTTGGTATGTTTTTTATTATTGTAGATACACGAGATATGGATTAGAAGAGGATTTAAAGATGAATTAACTGAAGATTTATATGATGGAGAGGAGATAAAGATGGAAGGAAAGGATAAAGATAGAAGAAAATCGAAGATCAAGCCGGTGAACGAACGTCCAAGTCCCGTCCGGCTGGACGGGTGTCTAAAATATTGGACCGGCGTCCGGGGAGAGGAAATTTGATACGAGAGAGTTTGGACGTTGTATGGACGAGACGTCCAAGGAAGTCCAACAAGAATGGACCGGCGTCCGTAATCCTTGGACGGGCGTCCAAAACCGACATAGCAGAAGTAGCCGACCTAGTTTTCTATAAATAGCAGCGCGCGGGATTTCAACCTAATAACATAAGATTTTCACACATTATTCGAGACCTATTGATACATACTCATTTGAGAAAAACCCTAGGCAGCTCCAGCCCCCTTTGGGGAGGCTGGGGTTGCGGATTAATTAGGTTTTTATTTTCGTTTTCTTTTCTTGTTCGATCTTGATGATGGCTTGAAGCTGTGAACTTGGAGCAGCCATGGGAGATTTTCCAGCAGCGTTTTTATTCTTTCTTTGGATGATTTTGTGAGTGTTTTAATTAAAGTTTGTATCTTTCCTTTGTTTATTTGTTTATGCAATCGATATTGGAAGATGTATTGCTATTTGATGCTTACCGTATGATGGAAATCGGTGTAAACCTTAGATCACCATAGGAGAGATTAGACTTTTAACCTTGACATAACGGAAGTTGATAGGTTAGATTTCTAGGTTGTTAGATCTAATAAATCTTGCACCTTGTTTTGAGAGCGTTAATCTCTATAGATCGGAAGATGATGAGATTGATAGATGGATTACTTACGGAAGTAGGAATTCATACCTTTGATTAGGTGAACCACAACTTTGATTGAATCATCATAAGATAATCTAGGGAAGAATTAAGGGTTGCGGGATGGTGGATCATGTTTGTTCTATGTTGATTTGCTTCAGTCATTATCATGATAGTTAGTTTTATTGTTTTCTTAGTTGTAGTTTTATTTATTTATTATCGCTTTTATCCTCCCTGGCTTTGGACTGACAATCCTCTGTCCAGTTTATTTTATCGTTTTTAGTTTCGTTTTAGTAGTAACAACCTTAGGAAAATTAATGAACTAGATACCCCGATTCCCTGAGATCGACTCCGGTATTAATCGCTATACTACGATCCCTACACTTGGGGAATACCGGATTTATAAATTTTATTACTTGTTTGCTTTGTTAGATAAATCCGTGACAAGTTTTTGGCGCCGTTGCCGGGGAATCGGTACGGTCATCTAGTTTCTTATTAATTTTTTCTAAAGTTGTTATGTTTTGTTTTTCGTAGGTAGTTTGTGTTATCTAGTGATTATTAATTTTTCATAGGTTTGTGTTTAGGTTCCAATTAGGGTTTTGTTTAGTTTTCGTGTTTTGTTTGGACCTGTTTTCGTGTTTAGCAGCGTTTATGTGCTTCAGTTTGAACGTAAACGGGCGTCCTGAGCTATTGGACGCCCGTCCGTCCAAATCTGATCGTCTCTGTTTGTGTTTTGCCAGCGGACGAGCGTCCCGCAACTTGGACGCCCGTCCGTTCTTTCTCCGTGCGGACGTCCGTCCGTAACTTGGACGCCCGTCCGGCTCCGTCCGTCACTCGATTTTTTTTATTTATTTTTGTTTTAGGTAGATATCGTGGTTTAGGGTTTCTGTTTTTCGTAGGTAGGTTTCGTAGGTAGGGTTCTGAGGTTATATCATCTGACTCCACGTTTTTCACGGTCAAATTTTTGGATAAAAGGGATCGTTTTGGCACTCGTTAGTATTTTGGCCGTAACTTTTGGCTCGAGTGTCCGTTTGGAACGCAGGACCCCAATTCGGAAAGCTCGTTCCGACGCCGACGACGTGGTGAACGGCCACAGGCCGTTTGATGCCGTTTTCGAGGTCAAAATCCACTGTTTTCCCTTCCATTTTGGGCTCAGAAGATTTCAACACGTTTTTCTCCTTTTTTTTCGTTTTTTGTTTTAAATTTTTCGTAGTTTAGGTTTCGTTTAGGTTTTCCGTATCTTTTTAGTTTTTGTAGTTTTCAATAAAAGTAGCGTTAAATAAATTGAGAGTTTTTTTTTATTTTTGCCGTGTTTCGATGACCGTTGGGTTAAGAATGTGCAAAAAGTTTTTTACTCAATTTATGAAATGTGAATTTAGGTTTCATAGTTTTGTTTTCGTTTTTAATAAACACTAGGGTTTTGTTTTAATGATATGGTATTAGGTTATGATTTAGGGTTCTTCTTTTGTTTTCTCGGTATCAATCGAGTCCGATGTGCTTTTTGCCGAGTCGACGGGCGTCCATAGTAAGTGAACGTCCGTCCACCCCGAATATGTTTTAAACGTCCGTTTGGTATGTCGAACGCACGTTCGGTGTTCCCGTTTTTCTGAATAATTTGATTTTTAATGCTTTATTTGACGTGGATACTTTCTACGAGCTTCGTGGCTAATTGTTTTTACGTAGTGTTACGAACTTGCATGTTTACATCTTTCCATCTACCGATCCATGTTAAATAATTGATTAACTTTTATATACATGATTCATCTATGCATGTTATAGTTAATGTCGGTTCTCGTATGCTATAACTGTTCTTATTGTTATTTAGTAGCTAATGTCGGTTTCCGTATGCTACATATCGTTGTGATGAATCCTGTGAGCTTTGAGACTTATGTGCTTTCTTGTTATTTTTGTAACTCATATGGGTAGCTACTGTCGGTTTTCCGTATGCTACCATGTCTTCTTATGAGTTATATCTATTTAGTATAGCTAACTGTTGGTTTTCCACAATGCTATCACCTTTGATGAGTCTTAAAGCGCGTCTCCACTGCATATAATGAATAGTACTGTCGTTTATCGTAAACTATCATTATTTGGTAGACGTTTATGATATACATGTCGTGTTGCAAATGAGTGGGCTAGTTTTCTTTCTTTTATTTTCTTTTATTTTTGCATATCATTTAGTTGCATGTCATCTAGTTGCATTGTTTTTTTCTATTTTTCTTTTATTTTTCTTGAGGGTAGTTACTGTCGGCTTGCCGTACGCTACCACTTTATCATGTAGATTGCATTGTAATATCTTTTTCATTTGGTTGCACCTAGCCCTACTGTTTTGTAATGTTCCATGTATAATTTCCATCTTTATATGGGCTTAATCTGAAAAATCTCTATGACTTCTTTTCCATGTATAATCCTCTATCATTATTAGTTGGAATTTGATGTTTCTGTATGCATATGTGGTCCATATTTGTTTTAAAGCTTCGTGGCTTTATTTCTTTTTGTGCTTTATACTTCGTTGGTGTTGTGTTTAGACGCTTAGGTGTCCCGTGTTTTCCCGTGTGGTGATTTTTCCATCCGAGCAATTATACCATGTGCTTATATCATTATTGTTGCATGTTATATTCCCCCGTGTTCCCCGAGATATCGCCATGTTTTTCAAAGTGGTGCGGGTAATTACACTTTTAGTTGTTTTTGTCGAAGCTACCTTGGAAGTGAATCGGGAAGGACTCCATGACATCTCGTGCCTCGGAAACGCGGATCGATTTTCTATCCTTCTTGAGCCTATCTTCATATCATTACCAAATCAGCTAAGTTCTTTTATCTTTTCTTTAATTCTGCACAACATGAGGACATGTTGTAATTTAAGTGTGGGGGAGGGAAATGGTTTTATGTATCTACATTCATTTGCCATACTATTATATTTCTATGAAAAAGTGCTAAATTTTAAAATTTTGTTTGTTTTGTCCCAAGTGAGCAATGCATATCTTTATTTGAGTTTTTATATCATTGGTGCATTATTTTGCATATTTAGTAAATTTAGATGTTTCACCCAACACTATTTTTCACGTGCCATAGTAAATGATGAGCTATATTTTAAAGCTATGTCCATTTGATTAGAGATTTTTTATGATTATCGCCTGATTCTTTGCTTGCATACGAATTTTGAAAATTTTAATAGTTTGTGTTTAGAATTAAAGTATGACATACTGTGAATATCTGAAGGTTTGAATGTGATAGGAAGGATATAATTTAAGGTTTGTATACCAATCTAAGATGAATAATGAATATGAATAAAATATGTGTATGTCGGAAGTAGCTGCCAATGATTTGAGTGCGGTAGGGCATTATCACGAAATGTCCTATACCACTATGAGGTTAATAGCTCCCGACTGCCTGATGATAGTAGTCCAGCTAGGGTGTTATCACGAAACATCCTATTGCTGGGAATGAGGGCATATATGCTATATATGTGGAATTAAGTTAATCTTAAAGAAAAATTTAGTGAATGGTAATGTGAAAAGATGGGTGAGAACCGTAGTTATCTTCTAACTATCCCCGTATAAACCGAAAGATATGTTGTAGGGATTATCCTCTGAGTATGTCGGAAAGATCCTAAGCGCATTTTATTATCCTTTTCGGAATATGTATATTTTGTGAGGTGCATGTTATAATCCTTTTTTTATTTCTAATTTGAATGGGATGTTGGCTAGTTTTGCTTGAATTCAATTTCAAGTGTGGATTTAGTGGAAATTTATTATGGCTATGCACACACACGTGGGTGAACCTCTAAACTATTGAATATGCTTTATGGTTGCATAAATGTTTATATGTCTCGAGTCTTGATTATGTTTTGTCTTGCTCGGGACGAGCAAGGTTTAAGTGTGGGGGAGTTGTTAAGGGTGATTTTATACGTTTTATAAGGATATATTTTATATCAATTCTCTCCATATTCGTATGTTTCTCATAGAAATCGAGCTTCATATTGAATTATTGAGCAAATGGTGTTTTTAATAGTTAAATTGCAAAACGTAACGAATTATGTGCTTAAATTGTGATTTTATATTATTTTGGAGTTATGTTACGCTTTGGTATGTTTTTTATTATTGTAGATACACGAGATATGGATTAGAAGAGGATTTAAAGATGAATTAACTGAAGATTTATATGATGGAGAGGAGATAAAGATGGAAGGAAAGGATAAAGATAGAAGAAAATCGAAGATCAAGCCAGTGAACGAACGTCCAAGTCCCGTCCAGGCTGGACTGGCGTCCAGAATATTGGACTGGCGTCCGGAGGTGAAATTTGATACGAGAGAGTTTGGACGCAGAGGACGGACGTCCGAAGGAAGTCCAACAAGACTTGGACGGGCGTCCGTAAACTTGGACGGGCGTCCAAAACCGACATAGCAGTAGCCGACCTAGTTTTCTATAAATAGCGGCGCGATTTCAACCCTAATAACAAATTTTCACACATTATTGAGACCTATTGATACATACTCATTTGAGAAAACCCTAGGCGGCCCCAGCCCCCTTTGGGGAGGCTGGGGTTGCGGATTAATTAGGTTTTTATTTTCGTTTTCTTTTCTTGTTCGATCTTGATGATGGCCTGAAGATATGAACTTGGAGCAGCCATGGGAGATTTTCCAGCAGCGTTTTTATTCTTTCTTTGGATGATTTTGTGAGTGTTTTAATTAAAGTTTGTATCTTTCCTTTGTTTATTTGTTTATGCAATCGATATTGGAAGATGTAATGCTATTTGATGCTTACCGTATGATGGAAATCGGTGTAAACCTTAGATCACCATAGGAGAGATTAGACTTTTAACCTTGACATAACGGAAGTTGATAGGTTAGATTTCTAGGTTGTTAGATCTAATAAATCTTGCACCTTGTTTTGAGAGCGTTAATCTCTATAGATCGGAAGATGATGAGATTGATAGACGGATTACTTACGGAAGTAGGAATTCATACCTTTGATTAGGTGAACCACAACTTTGATTGAATCATCATAAGATAATCTAGGGAAGAATTAAGGGTTGCGGGATGGTGGATCATGTTTGTTCTATGTTGATTTGCTTCAGTCATTATCATGATAGTTAGTTTTATTGTTTTCTTAGTTGTAGTTTTATTTATTTATTATCGCTTTTATCCTCCCTGGCTTTGGACTGACAATCCTCTCGTCCGAGTTTATTTTATCGTTTTTAGTTTCGTTTTAGTAGTAACAACCTTAGGAAAATTAATGAACTAGATACCCCGATTCCCTGAGATCGACTCCGGTATTAATCGCTATACTACGATTCCTACACTTGGGGAATACCGGATTTATAAATTTTATTACTTGTTTGCTTTGTTAGATAAATCCGTGACACATTTTCACATTGGCGACCTTGGGATGCTATACGCTCTGAATTTTAAGCTGAATGTCGATGTGGGACAAGCCATCTTTGATGAGATCTCTACGAATCAGAAGGTATATACACGGTGCTTGATTTGCCCGCATTTGATCCACAGTCTCTGTCAGGACGCTAGGGTTCCCGAGTACAAGACCGATCATAAACCAAAGAATCCGAGGTTCTTGCAGCGGGAAAAAGTGAAGTCTTCTGGTCAGATCCAGACTGAGGCTGAGGCAGGTGAGCCTGGTTCGTCTTCGGCACCGCATCGACCATCCTCCCTTCCTACTTTATCTCCCTCAGTCCGGATGAGGTTGAGTATGGGCAACAGTGTGCGGAACTGGATGGAGGATATTCGGACTTCCCAGAATAACATCTTGACTATTCTGAAGTGTATGAGTGAGGGCCGGCCTGTAAGGGATGACAGAATCTACGCTCCGAGCGTTATCGATTACACTTATTCATACGAGGTTAAGCGGGCGATTGCGGATGTCCTGGACGAGTCTGAGTCGTCGTCGGATGAGGAGCAGTCTGACTCTCTTTCGGGTGGAGCACCTCCGGCTGATGATTCTGTGGCACCGGGGCAGCCCTGATCTTATTTTTCCATTCTATATTATGCTTTGTCTATCATAGCTTATGACTGTATTATTTTGCTACATGTCATTACTTGATTCGTTGTACTTTTGATATTGCTACTGTTTCTTTTTCCGATTGAATCATGTAAGCCATAAGGCGCCCGACCTTTCCTTTCTGCTCTGTTTACACTTTTGGATGTATTCAATGCTTTTTCTTTTGCTTTACTCGTTTTTGCTATCTCTTGTCATTTTGGTATGATTCCCCATTTTTCCCACGAGATGTTTCCGTGTTTGTCAAGTCGTGCAGGTGTATTTTTAGCAGTATTGACGAGCTCCATTGTATGGTTACGAGTTCTACGTGTCACTGTGTAGGCTCCGGCCTGACCATCGATTCGAGTATCTGTTACAATCAGCTAAGTCCTTTATCTTTTCTTTAATTCTGCACAACCTGAGGACATGTTGTGGTTTAAGTGTGGGGGAGGGGAATGATTTGATATGTATTTATACATTTGCTTAATTCGTTACGAGTCTGTGCAAAATGAGCTAGAATTTTCAAAATTTTCCGACATTTTGTTTTTGTTTTGTCCCGAGTGTTCAATGCGATTCAATGTTCGTTATTTTTATAGTCATTGATGCTATATATCATATGTTTGATAAGTTAGTTGTTTCACCTGAGATCTATTTTTCACGAGCCATAGTGAGCGATGAGCTAATTTATAAAGTTGTACCCTTTTTTGGACGAGTGATTTCTGATTTTCTTATAAGTCATGTGCTTAGTGCTACGTATATATCTTGAGATCTATGATAGTTTGTATTTAGATCCGAAGTAGGATATACTGTGAATATCTAAGGTTTGAATGTGATAAGTAACACGTAACTTGTTGTCAAATGAAAAAGTTGAGAATATAATGAATTAATTGGGTGTGTCGAAAGCTAGTCGATGATTTGAGTGCGATAGGGTATACCACGTATGTCCTATACCACTATGATGACTAAAAGCTCACGACAATCAGAAAAAACTGCCTTATGATTGGAGAAAGGTAGGGCATATCCCGAATGTCCTATTCTGCTATGACAGGGCAATGGCTCATTCTGATGTGCGTTTAAATGTGAAAATAGTTAAATCAACTTGCAATGAGAAGTAGTATGAATAAAAGACTTAGTTATCGTATACCTTATCCCCAGTATAAACTGACAGATATGTTGTAGGGATTATCCTCTGAGTATGTCAGAAAGGTCCTAAATGTATTCTATCATCTTTTTCGGGATATGTCACGTTTTGTAGGGTGCATCTTATGAGTATCATTTATCTCTAGTTTGAAGGGGGTATTAGCTAGTTTGCTTGTTTTCAAGTTTGGACTTAGTGGAAGTTTGCTATGGCTATGCACACACACACATGGGTGAACTTCTAATTTATTGACTATGCGTTGTATGTGTTGAAGTATCTATATTTTTCCGGAGCCTTTATCTTGTTTTGTTTTGCTCGGGACGAGCAAAAGCTTAAGTGTGGGGGAGTTGTTAAGGGTGTTTTTATATGTTTTATAAGGCTATATTTTATGATAATTTCCCCCGTATTTGTATGATTTGCATAAGAAACGAGTGTTTAACGGAAGTGTTGATTGAATGAGGTTTTTAACGAGCTATTCACAAAATTGGTTGATTTTGGTGTTTTAATCTTGATTTTATGATTATTTGAATGTTATTACATGTTGCGATGCTTTTATGTGTTATAGATACATGTTTGAGGCTCAAGAGATGATCAAAAGTTGATTTAGTTCGAGCTAATTGATGATAAAAGAGATAATGAAGGAATGGGATAGAGGAAAAAGAGATAAAGATCAAGAAATCAGAATTCGATCATATTGAACTGGCGTCCGGGTCCCGTCCAGTGGGACAGGCGTTTGACATCCTGGACAAGCGTCCAGGAGGAGCTTTTACATTCAGGATGTTCAGATTTTTCCTGGACGAGCGTCCAATTTAAAGAAGGACGGGCGTCTGATCCAGCTCGGCCCGACTCGAAGAAGTTTACACAAGTTGGACGGGCGTTCACCCATTCCGGATGGGCGTCCAGCGGCCGACATAGCAGAACCGACTTCGAATTCTATATAAAGGCAGCGTATTTTCATACCAACTACACAATACTAAAAACCCTAATCCTAGGGGCGGCTTTAGGCTGCGATTTTCCTTAGTTTACAAACAGTTTTTCTTTAGATACTTTTATGCACTTTTATTCAAACAATTCCAAGTTTCAAGAGGATGCTGAGAGGCTAAAAGCCTTGAACGAGCGTTGTGAAGCCGTCCGACTCAACAATTCAGTTCCGTTCTTGATTATTTCGTGATTTTTTTAATATAAGTTGTTTCTTTTATCATGCTTATTGTTATTTATGCAATTTCATATCGAAAGATCGTTGCTTGTTGATTGTTTTATTTGATGAAAATCATCTAAACGTTAGATCACCATGATAAGAGAATAGTTGTTTGATCTATATAACGAGAGTTAATAGGTTAGATTTCTAGATAAAAAACGTTAAAGTTTACATCTTTGGTTAGAAGAAGCGTTAATCTTAGATCGAAAGATAGAGATTAATAGATGAACTATCTAAGAAATTAGGGTTCGTACTTTAGATGAGATGAATCACAACTTGGTTAGAAATCACGAAATAATCTGAATTGGAATTGAATGTTGATAGGATAGGTGGATCAATCGTTCGTTTGTTCATTAAAACTTATTTAATCCCGTGAAACTTGAATTGTCTAGATTAGTTGCTTTTACTTCATATTAATTTAAGTTTAATAGTTCGCAACCCGTTTCTTTCCTGGCTTTAGATCATATCTTCTGTCCAGTTTTACGTTTTAGTTAAGTTTGTTTTCAGTTTCGTTTAGTTTTATCCGCTGTTTAGATTAGTTTTTCGTGACATAATTTGATTAGACAAAAACTAGGGTTAACAATCGCCAGTTCCCCGTAAGATCGACCCGGTATCAGCCGCTATACTACGATCCCTACACTTGGGGTATGCCGGATTTATAAATATTTATTACTTGTTTATTTGCATTGATAAAATCCGTGACAGCTAGAACCACCATGTGAAGCCACCATCACCGGAATAAACAAGGATTTTGCATTTATTCGTTCTAGTAAGCTTTCTTGTTCTTCCTTCATGTTTTTATTGTTTATTTGCAATGTGTATGAACCATACATGTTTGCATGCTGATTGAATTTAAATAAACGACAGTTGATAAATTCATAGAATACCGTGAAGGAGAGTGATAATATTTATCCTAACAAACGAGAGTTGAGGGAGAATATTGTTAGAATAGGATTTATATCCATATCTTTGATTCGTAGTGCTTTAGTCAAACTGAGAGGTGGACTAATTAACGGTGTTAAATCGAGAGAGGAAACGCCTATTTAGTAGATATTAATCCAAGGCTTGCAAATGAATGTGTGATTTTCTTGTTAATTTCGGTGGGGTGGTGGAACAACGGTGAGTTCTAGTTGTTTAATTAAAATTGTTACAAAAAGATTTATCAAGTAGTAGTTTTTCTTTTCGCTTTTGAAACCTTTATTTCGTTTTTAATCCAAGATCGTAATCATAAATCTTAGAAAGAAATCGAAGGAAAGAACTATTTTTCGTACAAGTCCCTGTGGATACGACCCGGTTTCACCATTATAGCTGCGAGCCTTTGCACTTGGGGCTGACATCGGTTTTTAATTAAATTTTATCACTGTTGTGTAAAAACCGCAACAAGTTTTTGGCGCCGTTGCCGGGGACTTGGCACGGAAAGTTTTTGTTTTCAGTCTCTGTAATTTCTGGACGGTCGCTAATTCCGGTGCGTACTAATCTTTCAAAAATAAAAAATAAAAAATAAAAATAAAAATTTAATAAAAAAATTCATTTCGGTCGACCGAACCTGACCTCTCGGTCGACCGAGAGTTATTTTATTTTAATTTTTCTTTTCTCTGTTTCTGTTCTGTAATAGACTTACAGTATTCTGTTCTGTTTTATTTGCGTTTTTCGAGCCTGTTTCGAGTCTGTTTTAGTTTAGTTTTTAGTTGTTGAGTCTAATTAAAGGATTATACTTAATTTAAACATGAAAATAAAAAAATTTATTTTGACCCGAACATTTCGTTCGAACGTGGTTTATGCAAACTCGAACTCACGGGGGACCACTTTTATATAACCCGGAGCTAGAGCGAACCATCGTTCGACCGAATAGACGTTTGGCTCGACTCGCCGGATCGACGGACGAGGCAAACGATCCTGAAGAATACATTGAGGAAGAAGCCCAAGTTGAGGAAATGGCAGATCAAAGGACATTGGCGACTATGCCATGCCGTCTACTGTGAAAGTAAATCCTGCAGTCGTGATTCCTGAAATCACGGCTAATAATTTCGAACTCAAAACTTCTTTAATCAACTTGGTGAGAGGTTCCACATTCCATGGCTTCTCCACTGAGGACCCACACGATCACATTCACTCATTTCTAGAATCGTGCGGGACTACTTTAATCAAAGGGGTCACTGAGGACGCCCTGAGGATGAAACTTTTTCCCTTCTCACTGAAGGGAGAAGCGAAAGAATGGTATAAATCTTTACCAGTGGACTCCATTACTTCGTGGGAGGAGTTGGAGAAAGAATTTATGAGCCAGTACTTTCCACCTGCAAATACGGCTCATCTTCTGAATCAGATATTCACTTTTGTGCAAACTGAGAGGGAATCGTTTTGCGATGCATGGAAACGATTTAAGTCTCTCTTGAGAAAGTGCCCCCACCATGGGCTGGATAAACAAAGATTGGTCAACACTTTCTATAGTGGTTTGACCTGAATTGACTAAGGGAATGGTGAATAGTTCTGCTGGAGGTGCATTTCTGAGAAAGACACCTGAAGAGGGATGGACGTTGTTTGAAGATATTGCAAAGTATAATTATGCCCCTACCTATAAGGGTGCATCCAGTCAGAAGAGCTCGACTCCAGGGAAGTATGAGGTAGATGAGACAACACTCCTAAAGGCTCAGTTAGCCGCACTACAGAAGCAAGTGGCGGCAATGAATGTTCAAAGTCTTGTATGTGACAACTGCCATGGCCAAGGCCATCGCAGTAATCAGTGCCAGCTTGACCCGATCTCTCAGGTCAAAGCTGTGCAAAACAATGTTGTCTGCCAAAATTGTGATACTATTGGGCACACATTCCATCAATGTCATCTATTGCTGCATTCAGAGGAGGTGAATGCATTCAGTTCTCAAAATTATCGACCTTTGGGTCAGAATCAGAACACTCAAGGGTTTAGTTACTGGAGTGACCCTTCTAGGGTAGCAAATCCCCATCAGTTTCAGGCCCCTAGGCCTAATCTGAGCAATTTTCAATCCAACTCTCGACCGGCATGGAACAATAATCCACCGGTCAATCAAAATCAAAATCAGAATCAATCATTTCAGATCTTAGAACAAAAGTTGAGTGAGCAAGCCACGGCCAACACTCGGTTGGCAAATGCATTGAGTACTTTCACCCGATACGGTGAGGAATTTAGAGGTGCAAATGGGACGATTTCGGGGCAAAGCAAGCAAGTCGACCTCAAGGTCACCGCCGAGTTTTGCGAGAAGAACCCCCGAGGGGTTAACGTGATCCGAGAATACTTGCACCGATCGGCTGCACCATGGAACTATGGTCAAGATGAGTTGAATGTCGTAAATCTGAGGAGTGGGAAAGCGGTTGGCGGTCAGGCCAACCAGGGAAACGAATAGCCCCTCCTACGAGCAGAGAGGCAGGAGGGAAAGATCTTTTTTCTCCTCAGAATGATGCTAGGACGTCTGTTGAGCCAAGTGAAAAAGGAAATTCTGAAAGAAACGTGAGAGTTGAGAATACTGCTGAAAAGAAGTCGGATTCTAAGTTGAGTTCTGGGAAGCATGTGAGGTGGAAAGATAGGGAAGACAAAGCAATCAATCATAAGACGACAAAGAAGAACTTCACCGAGGAGGACTTTTTGATCTCCCTTACCCACCTAGCAAGAACAAGCTGTCATTAATAGTCGATAAGGAGTATAAGAAGGTTATCGATTTGCTCAAGAATACTGAGGCAAACATTCCATTAGTTGATCTTTTGGTAGGGATGCCAAAGTATACAAAGTTTATAAAGGACGCAGTGAGTTCGAAGAAGAAGCTTCAAGAGCTCGAGCACATAGTATTGAATGAAGAATGCTCCGCAATCGGCCAGACTAAACTTCCTGTGAAGTGTCCTGACCCTGGTAAATTCACGATTTCGTGTACTATCGGGAACAGGGACTTCCAAATGTTTTATGCGATTCGGGAGCATCAGTCAATCTGATGCCTACTTCAATCTTCCAATCTCTTGGATTGGATCAATCTATTACTCTTAGACCAATTTCTCTTCAACTTGCAGATAGAAGTGTGAAGTATGCAAGGGGAATTATAGAAGATGTGTTGGTCAAGGTTGAGAACTTCATATACCCAGCTGATTGGGTAATCATGGACATGACCAATGATGAGAAAACCCCATTGATCCTTGGACGACCTTTTCTTGCAACTGCCCGTGCCTTACTAGATTCCTACAGTGGCGAGATAACCCTACATTTGGAGTATGAGAGTGTAAAGTTCAATGTGGGCAATGCAGTGAAGCACGCATCCAGTGACACTTGTTTAGCTATTGAGGACGATTTCACTGATGAGTATGATGAACAAGTGTTCATGGGTAGTTGGGATGAGGAAGAATTCAATAAACAATCTGCAACTTGGACTGATGAGGAGTGGAAGAAATTGTTGGGATGAGGAAGAATTCAATAAAAAATCTGCAACTTGGACTGATGAGGAGTGGAAGAAATTTTTAGAAGAGATTGAGAAGGAGGAAAAGGAAAAGGAAAGTTCTGATTACCAGGAGACGGTAAGAAAGAAAATGAGGAAGAGGCATGGTGACATGGCCAGATTTGCAAAAGGGGATGAAACCCCTGTCTGCTGGGAGGCCATGATGCTTCAGAGCCCTTATGATAAGCTTGGAGATATGGAGCTTAAGGGCGATAAATTAAGACCAAGTGTGGAGGAGCCACCGTCAGATTTAGTGTTGAAACCCTTGCCTCAACACTTGAAATACATTTTTTCGAGGGACGGTGATAAGCTCCCTTTGATCATTTCATCTAAGTTAGAATCAAAGGAGGAAGAAAAGCTTATCAAAGTCTTTGCAAGATAATATCCTCGCCTTTGGTTGGCAAGTGGGAGATATCAAGGGGATAAGCCACGATATCTCGTATGCACAAGATCGGGGATTTGTTGAGGGATCGGAGAAGGTGCGACGGCCTCGAGAAGGCTAAACCCTCACATGCAGGAGGTCATTAAGAAGGAAATCATCAAATTGCTTGACATGGGTATCATCTACCCAATAGCCGATAGTGAATGGGTGAGCCCCACTCAGGTGGTGCCAAAGAAAGGAGGGATTACTATCGAGAAGAATGAAAAGGGGGAAGAGATTGCCCTACGGCAAGTCACTGGGTATAGAGTTTGCATCGACTACAGAAGACTAAATGAGGTAACTCTAAAAGACCACTTCCCCTTGCCATTCATTGACCAGCTCCTTGAGAGGCTTAGTGGAAAGCAATTTTATTGTTTTCTGGATGGCTATTCAGGATACTTTCAGATAGCTATCGACCCCACTTATCAAGAAAAGACTACCTTCACCTGTCCCTCAGGCACCTTCGCTTACCGAAGAATGCCATTTGGTCTCTGCAACGCACCGGCTACATTTCAAAGATGTATGCTGGCTATCTTTGATGGTTTAGTGGAGCGAGGTGATGGAGATTTTTATGGATGACTTCTCTATGTTCGGGGACGAGTTTCGACCACTTGTTTACACAATCTTGATAAATTTTTGTCCCGGTGCATAGAGAAGGACTTAGTCTTAAATTGGGAGAAGTGCCACACGATGGTGGAAGATGGAATTGTTACGGGACACAAGGTGTCCAAAGAAGGTATTGAGGTCGACAAAGCGAAGGTAGAAGCTATTGAAAAAATGACATACCCCAAAAATGCAAGAGAAGTAAGAGGATTCTTGGGTCATGTCGGCTTCATAGGCGATTCATCAAAGACTTTTCTAAAATAGCCAAGCCTTTGTCATCTCTCTTAAGAGAAGATGTGAAGTTTATTTTCACCCATGAGTGTGAAAGAGCGTTTAAAGAATTAAAAGACAAGTTGGTTACCTCGTCAATTCTTATAGCACCCGACTGGAAAGCTCCTTTCGATCTTATGTGTGATGCTTCTAATTATGCAGTCGGCGCGGTGCTAGGTCGAAAGTGGACGGAAGGTTCCGACCCATCTACTACGCTAGTCACACTTTAAACCCAACGCAAGTAAATTATGCAACAAGCGAGAAGGAGTTGTTGGCGTAGTTTTTGCCATGGATAAATTTAGAAGCTACTTGCTTGGGTCGGAGGTCACGGTCCGGGACGGACCATTACGCATTGAAGTATACGTTGAACAAGGCGATGCCAAGCCTCGTTTGTTGAGATGGATCTTGATTTTACAAGAGTTTGATGTTCATATCCGGGACAAGAAGGGTAGCGAGAATGTGGTAGGCGACCACATGTCTCGGCTGACCGACGATCCTCGGGTAGAGTCGGATGAGATTGGAATTGATATTCCAACCGAGCAACTCATGACCATTGATGTGTGCGAGGTTGCTCCCGCCCGTCTTTGGAAAAGGTTCTCCTTGGTTTGCACCTTTTGCAAATTTCTTGAGCGGCGGATATCCGGACCCCGACGACGACATATCGGCAAAAGAAGAAATTCTTTTCGGATTTGAACTATTATGTGTGGGACGATCCCATTCTCTTCAAGCGTTGCAAGGATGGATTGCTCCGTAGGTGTGTCCCCGAGTTCGAGCGAGAGGGCCATTATGGAACAATGCCATGGTGGACTGTGGGAGGTCATTATGGGAGCCGGGAAAGGCGCCGCGAAGATTTTTCAGTCCGGTTTCTACCGGCCAACAATTTTTAAGGATACGAGAGAACTTTGTAAAGGGTGTGACCGGTGCCAACACACCGGTAAACTTTCTCGGCGAATGGACATGCCCCTCCACCCCATCAAGAATGCGAGGTTTTCGACGTACGGGGTATTGATTTCATGGGACCGTTTCCATCCTCGTATGGGAACAAGTACATTCTGGTCTGCGTCGACTACGTGTCAAAGTGGGTAGAGGCGATAGCAACACCGTGGAACGACCACAAGGTGGTCAAGAACTTCCTGAAAAAAAATATTTTCACGCGGTTTGGCTGTCCACGAGCCCTCATCAGTGACGAGGGAACTCACTTCTGCAATACTCCACTAGAAAAGATCTTAGAACGATATGGGGTAAAACACAAAACTGCTACCCCCTATCACCCTCGACGAGTGGACAAGTTGAAGTGAGTAACCGAAGCACGAAGAACATTCTTGAGAAGATGGTGAATTCTAATAGGACGGATTGGAGTCGAAAGCTGGATGATGTGCTCGGGCCTACGGGACGGCTTTCAAGACTCCTATTGGCACGTCTCCGTTTCGGATGGTTTATGGCAAGGCCGCCACCCGCCAATCGAGCTTGAGCACGGAGCGTTCGGGCTATTAAATTCTTGAATTTCGATAGCCGATTATGCGAGAGAAAAACGATTATTGCAGTTGCAGGAGCTTGATGAGTTCAGACTCCAGGCCTATGAGAGCTCGAGAATCAGTAAGGAAAGGACTAAACTGCTTCACGACAAGAAAATCAATATTAGGGAATTCAAAGCGGGCGAGTGGGTTTTACTGTACAATACCAGGTTACATCTGTTTCCTGGTAAGCTACGCAGCCGTTGGTCTGGCCCCTTTGAAATCTTTCAGGTACTCCCTAGTGGAGCGGTTGATTTGAAAGATAAGCAGGGCGGGTTGTTCAGAGTAAATGGTCATCGGTTAAAACACTATATTGGTCAACAAAAGGAACGACCGGTGGTTTTCTATCTGAACGACGTCCCTAGTCAATCCAGCTCCGATCCTTCGGCACCCGATGATTTACATCTCTGTGAGTTCTTTGATGATGTTGTGCTCCCTGATGTAGCACCTCGGCTTGTGAAACAGAAACCTAAAAAGAAGAAGAGAAGAATCATAGGTACGAAGTGGATACAGAAGTTTGATGATATGGCCAAGACGTTGGCGAGACTTTGTTCCTGTGGATTCCAGCCTGTTGACCCCGAGAAGGTCGAGAATAATTCCGGGATGAGGCTTCACTGGCCTGACCCCGGTTGAGTTTTTATTGGTTAGTCGAGCTCCCGACTATAATTAAGCCCTACTAGGACGGTAACCTAGATATCTTTTTCTTTTTATTTGTAGTTTATTTTTGCTTGTTTCTCTTGTTGGTTGCTAATGTTTTCCACCTAGCAGTTTCTGACTATGGATCTGTACTTGGACGATTGCCCACATCATGACCCTTGTTTGTTTCTTTTTCTTTCCTCGTGTACCCCAGTATCTCTCGATATTACATTTGTGCACTACATTTCACATAGATTCGGTTATTATCAATTTTTGCATTGCTTCGCTTTGTTCCATGATATTGCCTTGTCTATCATCTTTTCTTGCCCCTATCCCCGAGGTACGTCTTGTTTTCCCATGGTGTGCAGGATATCTGCGATAGCGATTGTGAGCTTTTAGATAAATCAGTTTCCCGGTGGATGGTCCACAGTCTACTGATTTCATCAAGCATTTCTGAATTTGGCTCCGGACCACTTCCAGAAGTGCTTCATTCGAATTACAACCAGCTAAGTTTTTCTTATTTTGCACATGCTGAGGACATCATGTAACTTAAGTGTGGGGGAGGGTTTAGAGGTTTGTTGTACATGTTATGTTATCTAGTTTTGCTCCCTTGAAAAATGTGATAAAATTTTTTTGAAAAATTGTGAGTCCCGAGTAACTTCAATAACATGATAGTTTTATAATTTGGCACGTTTAATTGTTATCAGTAGTCGTATCATGTTCTAAGAATAGGTTTGGTAGATCAGATACTCACTCGAACCTCAGTACACGAACCTGTTAGATGAGGAACCAAAAATATATAAAATAGTCTCCGGTTCGTTAAAGGATAGTCAATTCTAGCTGAGATAACCACTTACTTAGTCTTTATTTGAAAGTTGAGAACTCGTACTCTACTCACAGTTAGAATCTAAGTACCTTAGTGTTCTTGAGAACCTTAAAAGTCTTGAATGTGTTAGAAATGATACCTGACCGGGAGTTTCCAAAGAGTTTGAAAAAAGAAGAAAAATTTTGAAAAATTTGAAAAATTAAATTGCGGGAGTTGTTTGCGACTATCACCTCGAGTCCATTTGGATACTGCCCCAATTGGGGAGTGTGGTTTACCTTGGACAGTATAGGTTTGAGTGATCTCAGGGTGACTGCCTCTAAAGTAGGGGAGAGTGTTATACTTTTGAGACGCGACGATGGAAGAAAATATAGGCCTTTTGGAACTCTAAGTCGAGTTGATCTAAACCCAGTAGAGACCTGAAAGGTATTTTCTTGGCACCAAGTAAAGGAGTTTAAATGTGAGTTTATTACTTTGTTTTTGATAAGTAGTTTTGTAGGGTAAGTGTTGTAGACAGAACGAAACTTCCGATTATTCAACCGGATGACTGTTAGTGCTTGATTTACATCAAGAGAGGATCGGTGGAAATTTAGCAGGTTCAGCACGCACAATCACCAAGTGAGTTCGATTTGCTAGATACTAGCTTGACGTGAGCATGACTACATCTCGTGTCAAATTATGTGGATTTTGATAGTTTATCGTTGTTTGTTTTGCTCGGGACAAGCAAAAAGCTAAGTGTGGGGGAGTTGTTTAGGGTGTATTTTACTATATTTTCGGGCTTAATCCCTAAACAATTTACCTTATTTTTAAGGGAAATAAATGAGAAGAGCGTGTTTTTAACCGTTAAATTCCTATAACGGTTATTGAGAGGTTATAATTTAATTATGGGGAAATATTGAGATTAAATGTTATTTTGTTACACATTTTATTATTATTATCGTTCGATGACTTGGTGTAACAACAATTTTTGCAGAAAATAAAGAAATGCAGGGGGGTGTTATTTATTGAGAGATTTATCTCATTCAATCAAGTGGTTTCAAAATAAAGAAGAAATCGGAGCATTGAAGAGAGGATAAATCAAATCTGGTCGAAAGAGTGAAGTGGGGAAAACGGTATACGACGCACAGTGTGAACGCAGACAAGTGGTACGCTCGGTCGACCGAGCCATGCTATTCGGTCGACCGAGCCAAGACGTTCGGTCTACCGAGGCTGAATTGACGCATTTTTTTTCTAGATCCTTCCTTTTGTCGGCAAAACTCCTATATAAGCAGCACCATTCGAGCAGAAACGAGGACACAGAAAAATACAGAAAAAACATTAGCAATAGAATAGCAATAAATTAGATTCATAGTATTTCTTTTATTTATCTTTCAATTTCATATTCAGCAATAAGGGTTTTACTATGAAGAGGATGAGTGGCTAAGGGCCCAAGGCTAGAACCACCATGTGAAGCCACCATCACCGGAATAAACAAGGATTTTGCATTTATTCGTTCTAGTAAGCTTTATTGTTCTTCCTTCATGTTTTTGATTGTTTATTTGCAATGTGTATGAACCATACATGTGTTGCATGCTGATTGAATTTAAATAAACGACAATTGATAAATTCATAGATTACCGTGAAGGAGAGTGATAATATTTATCCTGACAAACGAGAGTTGAGGGAGAATATTGTTAGATTAGGATTTATATCCATATCTTTGATTCGTAGTGCTTTAGTCAAACCGAGAGGTGGACTAATTAACGGTGTTAAATCGAGAGAGGAAACGCCTATTTAGTAGATATTAATCCAAGGCTTGCAAATGAATGTGTGATTTTCTTGTTAATTTCGGTGGGGTGGTGGAACAACGGTGAGTTCTAGTTGTTTAATTAAAATTGTTACAAAAAGATTTATCAAGTAGTAGTTTTTATTTTCGCTTTTGAAACCTTTATTTCGTTTTTAATCCAAGATCGTAATCAAAAATCTTAGAAAGAAATCGAAGGCAAGAACTATTTTTCGTGCAAGTCCCTGTGGATACGACCCGGTTTCACCACTATAGCTGCGAGCCTTTGCACTTGGGGCTGACATCGGTTTTTAATTAAATTTTATCACTGTTGTGTAAAAACCGCAACAAAGAGGTTAGACATGTTCCACATATGACAAAGAACTTGGTATCTCATAAACTTTTGGACAGAAAGGGGTTCAATTTCAAGGGAGAAGGTGGAGAGCTGAATGTCTACAAAGATTCAGTTGTTGTCCTCAAATGTATCAGGAAGGAACCATGTATATATTGCAAGGTTCTACTGTATCTGGTTCTGCTGCTGTGACATCCTCAACAGTTCATCGGTCATAGCGAGACTATGTTGTGGCACATGAGACTTGTTTTCATGGGTGAAAGAGGAACGTATGTTTCTTCTTCGTAGGTTTTCTTAGGGGATATAAGGTCAAGACACTTGGACTTTTGTGAGAACTGTTTTTATGGGAAGCTACATAGAAGCAAGTTCTCAGCAGGCAAACACAGTACAAAGACATCACTTGATTATATCCATTCTGGTTGCTGGGGTTCATCAAAGGTGGAATCATTGGGTGGTCCTGGATATTTTGTTTCATTCATTGATGACCATTCAAGGATGACTTGGGCGGTGATGATAAAACACAAAAGTGAGGCATTCGAAAGTTTTAAGCAGTGGAAGACTCAAGTGGAGAATAAGACATGCAAGAATATCAAGAGGCTTCGAATAGTTAATGGTCTGGAATTCTGCTGGTCAAATTGTTCGGTAAAAACGAGTTTTACAATTTATAACCGAAACACCCCAAGTATAAGGATCGTAGTATAGGATGTTAACGGGTCGTCCTAAGGGAGTGGAATGTTTATCGGATTCAAATATAAATCTATATCAATTATGTCACAATTATCTATCTAAACTAAAGCTGGAACTAACTAAAACCTAAACCTAAGAATTAAAACTAAGACAGGAAATAAAAACAAGCAGAAAATAAGAAAACAGAAAGACGGACGAGCGTTCACTACAGTGAACGAGCGTCTGGAAACTAAATCTAATGGACGAGCGTCTTCTATTGCGGACGAGCGTCCAACTACGAAGTGAAGCAGAAAAGTGCAGGAAAACAGCAGGAAACTAGGGTTTATAAAACTAGAACTTAAACTAAACTTAATCTAAGCGATTTGATTAAAACAATTAAAAGAAAAACACAGCAAGGCAACGAATCCACCCATCAACCAACAACCCCCAACTAGATGGTGATATAAAAAGACATAGTTTTTAGTGGTGATTTTTCACGAAGTTGACTAAATTTCTTTAATCAAATTTCTAAGGTTCCGTTTATCTTTTCAAATAAACTAAACATGCAATCAAAACGAAATCACGAGGTTGTTTCCAAACTCTTACTCAACTAATCATGCATAATCTCTTAAAACACAATTAGATGCATTACTTTGAATAAAAGAGAACTTAAATAAACATACTTTCGTAAATTTATTCAAGCATAAATTAAACATAGATCGTTTCATCAAATCTTAACTCAATAAAACTTAAACAATACAAAACAGATCCAAAGTAATGAAAAACTACGAAATAAACTCACTACACATAAGCATCGAATTCTCTAGTTGGTTGTGTTGTTGATGAGCTTCCTCCGTCGACTCACTGCAAGGTTTCTAGCCAACAATCATATTGGAGATGATTGTTGGGTTGGAGAAGTTCATCTCTGTGTAAAAAGGCTTGTGGCCGCAGCTTTTGGTGTAAAATTGCGATCTCAATTATGTGGTCTGAATTAGGGTTAAGAGGCCGCTTGCTATATATAGAGTTTTGAGTCGGTTATGACTAAGTCGGCAACGGACGCTCGTCCGAATATCCGGACGCCCGTCCCGGAATGCCCGGACGCTGAGTAAACGCTCGTTCATCCTCCGTCTGAACTCTCTGAATGTAAAATACGATTCTGGACGCTGCATGGACGCCAGTTCACTTCTGGACGCTCGTTCAAGATCAGTAGACGCCCGTTTGAACTGTTGAGGATCGGATCTCTTCATCTTTATCCAATTTCTTCAAGCCAATTCCAACTCTATCTCTTATAATTCGACTTGAGCTTCATTTATCCTCATTATATGCACGAAAATTAACTCCTACATGATAAATAAACAATGCAAAAACGTAATAAAATCCAAATAATAATAATTCCATTAAATCAACACTTAAAATCATCAATTTTGCATACAACCCTCTTAAAATCATCTTTATTCAATATTTACACTTAAACCCTTAATTCTCATGCAAATTATGCAAATGTGGGGAAAATAATAATGAAATAAACCTTTAATAATCATATAAATATGGCCTTAACAACTCCCCCACACTTAACTTTTTGTACGTCCTCGGACAAAACAATCAAAACTATAGCTCAACTTTATAAATAATCCACATAGATCTCTAACTCACGTAACGAAAGATACAACAACTATAGCAAATGATACCAACACAGAGATAGATTCGGTGTAAGTGTGACAAGCCATTCTCAATCTAACAAGCCTTTCAAAGAAATATCCTCTCAAAAATTCCAATGACTATCCTAGGTACAAACAGTAATAGCTCCACTCAAAGCCTTCCCACGCACTCAGTAGGATAATCCCTACAACATATCATGCGGTTCTACTGGGTATAAGATCCATGATAACAAAGACTTCACTTTATTTTTACTCATCATTTCCAAAATTTTCAAATTTGACGCATATCAGAATGAGCTCTTACCCATCATAGTAGAATAGGATGTTTCGTGATAACACCTTACCTTACTCAAATCATAAGGTAGCTTCTTCCGACTGTCGTGAGCTTCTGGTCATCATAGTGGTATAGGACATACGAGGTATACCCTACCGCACTCAAATCATTAACCAGCTTCCGACAAACGTATTTATTATGATTGCTTATTCATTCTTTTTTTTCAAGACATAAGTTACATCTCACTTATCACATTCAAACTTTATGATATTCACAGCACACGGTCCAACTAAGGTATTACTATACTGACCTTCCTAAGATAAATCACTAAAACAATGAAAGGATATAGTTCAAAAATCTTGCTTCAAAATCAAAGGCTCCGTGAACGTGAAGAATGAATACTATCTCCATGAAAGTAAAGACATGCTATAATTATCCGACTAAGTCACATACTATCATCGTTAGAAAACTACAACTAGCAAGCATTCAGTTTCAATCATATGCTCGAGATTAACAAAAATTTTAAATTTAGTGGAAAATTTAACATTCACTTTTTACTCATATTTCAAAGGATATAGCATAAAAACATACCCAAACACCCCCCCACACTTAAATCACATTATGTCCTCAGAATGTGCAGAATAAAATAAAAATAAAAAAACTTAGCTGGTTTCAACAGTGGTTGTCGGATGAAAGTTGGCAGAGGCCAGGCCGGAGCATGAGTATACCGCAACAACTCGAATAGACAACACTGGACATAAAAGCTTGCGAACCTGCTCAAAAGTATCGCCACACTCGACATACCATATAATCTCGGGGTACACGGGGTATATGAGCAACACATACAAAACACTTACAATGCATGTAGGAGGAATAACCATCAACACATAATCAACTAAAGTATTATTTCTAAACAGTAAAGCAACCTAAGAAAAGAAAACGAACAAAGAAAACTAGGTTGCCTCCTAGGAGCGCTCTTTTAATGTCAATAGCTTGACACAGATTCCAAAAGATCAACCCGGATCGGGCCACTTTGGTTTGACTACCGCCACCTCAGTATCAGAATCAGGAGCACTGGGGCGGAAATGATTTTCACCACAACAACAAGTCAAGTGTGCTATAAGATCATTAAACTTTTCTCTCCAAACTACACTGACTCTCTTCTTCTTGTTCTTGCGCACGATAGGCATAGACATAGTGGTATGATCAGAAGTCTCAACAGAAGGTACCTTACGGGTGGATATAGGAACGTCATCATCATCTGACTCAAAGAAATAAGATGGAATCTCCTCACAAATCGGGACATCTCGTACTCTCATCTCTTCTTTGGAAATAAAGAATCTCGGGCTTTTCCTTTGGTTGCCCAAAATATTTCTTAAGTCTATGACCATTCACTTTGAAAGCTTGATTACCATACCCGTTCAAAGTAATTACTCCACTTGGATTAACCTCGAGAATCTCAAAGGGACCGGACCATCTAGACTTTAGCTTACCGGGAAATAAATGAAGTCCGGTATTATAGAGTAAAGCCATTTCACCAACTTTGAATTCTCGGTCCTTGATCTTAGCGTCATGGAGTATCTTAGTTCTCTCCTTGCTGATTTTAGCATTCTCGTATGCCGAGTCCGAATTCGTCGAGCTCGTTCAACCGTAACAACCTTTTCTCCCCACAGAGTTGGCTATCAAAATTTAAGAATTTAATTGCCCAGAAAGCTCTGTGTTCAAGTTCGACAGGTAAATGACAAGCTTTGCCATAAACCATTTGGAAGGGTGACGTGCCCATCGGGGTTTTAAATGCAGTACGATAAGCCCACAATGCGTCATCCAATTTAAGACTCCAATTAGATCGATTATTGTTCACGGTCTTCTCCAAAATTCTTTTCAAGCTCTGGTTGCTTACCTCGACTTGGCCACTGGTCTGAGGATGATATGGTGTACCAACTTTGTGTTTGACACCATACTTCTCAAGGATCTTGTCAAGCGGCGCATTGCAAAAGTGAGTACCTTCATCACTAATGAGTGCTCTCGGACGAGCCGAATCTAGTAAAGATATTCTTTTGCAAGAATTTCTTCACGACTTTATGATCATTAGTTTGGGTAGCTATGGCTTCAACCCACTTGGAAACATAGTCGACACAGACGAGGATATATTTATTACCGCATGAAGATGGAAAAGGTCCCATAAAATCTATGCCCCAAACGTCGAAAACTTCGCATTCAAGAATGGGCTTAAGTGGCATTTCCATCCTACTACTCGCCGTCCGGTTCCGGCACCTATCACAACCTTTACAAAAGGCTTCGCATCTTTAAACGAGTCGGCCGGTAGAATCCCGGCTTGAAGGATCTTTGCAACCGTCTTTGGTGTTCCATAGTGACCTCCGGTAGGACCGCTATGGCATTGTTCTAGGATATCCCACCGATCATGCTCGGGAACACACCGTCGAAGCAACCCGTCTTTACGGACTCGAACAAATAAGGATCTTCCCATACGAGATATTTAAGATCAGAAAAGAACTTTTTCTTCTCCTGATACGTCATATCCTCTAAATGACCACTCGCTAAATAGTTGACGTAGTCAGCATACCACGGCCTAACCGTTTCAAGCTTCATCAATTGCTCAGTTGGAAAATCAATGCCTATATCATTGTGATTCTCTGCACCCTCATTTACTAAGCGAGATAAGTGATCAGCCACAATATTCTCACTACCTTTCTTATCTTTAATCACAAGGTCAAACTCTTGTAAAATCAGAATCCATCGAAGTAACCTTGGTTTTGCATCTGCTTTGTCCATAAGGTAGCGCAAGGCTGCATGATCGATCCAAACAACAACTTGAGACCCTAGAAGATAACTTCTAAACTTGTCAATGGCAAAAACAACAGCTAAGAATTCCTTCTCAGTTGTGGTATAATTGCATTGAGCCGGGTTCAAGGTGCGGCTCGCATAATAAATGGGTCTGAACCTTTTATCAACTCTTTGACCTAAGACTGCGCCTACGGCGTAATTAGAGGCATCGCACATCAACTCGAAAGGCTTGGTCCAGTCAGGTGCAACTAAAATAGGGGCACTGATAAGCTTGTCTTTCAGACAATTGAAAGCTTCTTTACACTTCGCATCGAACAAGAAATCAACATCTTCTTTCAAAAGATTTGATAAAGGCTTGGCAATAGTAGAAAAGTCTCGAATAAACCGCCTGTAGAAGCCAGCGTGTCCTAGAAAACCTCGTACCTCTTTCATTGTCTTAGGGTACGTCATCCTTTCAATGGCCTCGACCTTAGCCTTATCAACTTGAATGCCAGCATTGGACACCTTGTGTCCCAAAACTATTCCTTCATCAACTAGAAAATGGCATTTTTCCCAGTTAAGCACCAGATTTTTCTCAACACACCGTTGGAGTACCATATCTAGATTCCTTAAGATTTCATCAAAGCTATCGCCGTAGACTGAGAAGTCATCCATGAAGACCTCCATGCACTGCTCCACAAGTCCATCAAAAATGGCTAACATGCACCGTTGAAAAGTCGCGGGTGCGTTGCATAGGCCGAATGGCATTCTGCGAAAAGCAAAAGTACCAGATGGACACGTAAAAGTTGTCTTTTCTTGGTCATTACGATCAATGGCTATCTGGAAGTAACCAGAATAGCCATCAAGGAAACAATAATACTTATGACCACTTAGTCGTTCAATAAGCTGGTCAATGAAGGGTAGGGGAAAGTGGTCCTTGGCAGTAACCTCATTAAGTCTACGATAGTCAATACAGACTCTGTAGCCTGTCACGAGTCGTAAGGCAACTTCCTCCCCTTTTTCATTCTTTTCGACTGTGATTCCTCCCTTCTTCGGCACAACTTGGGTGGGGCTAACCCACTCACTATCGGCAATTGCATAGATGATGCCCATGTCAAGCCACTTTATCACTTCTTTCTTGACAACCTCCCCGCATATGCGGATTCAGCCTTCGCTGAGGTTGTCTTACCTTTTTAGCTCCTTCCTCCGTTCGGATTTTATGCATGCATATGTCTGGGCTGATCCCTCGGATATCACCCACTTGCCAACCGAACACGAGGATGTTTTTCTTAAGCACTTCTATCATTTGTGCTTCTTGCTCTTGGTCGAGTTTCGAAGAAATGATCAAAGGCAATTTATCTCCATCCTTAAGAAAGATATACTTAAGGTGTTTCGGAAGCGGTTTGAGCTCTAAATCAGTAGGTGGTTGCTCAATACTAGACTTTAACGGGCCACCTTTCTCTTTATGAGCTTGGAGTGGTTGACTAAAGAATAACTCATCTTCCCGAGGCTCAACCCCGAAAGGTACTGGATCAAATCATCCATCGGAATCCTCCGGTCAACACTTGCTTCCTTTTTCTTGTGATCGATCATTTTTCTTAACTCTTCATCTTTAAGCTCTTTTGCCAGCTCTTCCCAATCATCTACTTCCCAATGAGTAGCTTCTCTCCAAAACTCTACCTCGTCCCAACTACCCATCGAGCTTCTTCTTCACCGGGGATGAAGTCTTCCCGACTCGGCTCTTTGAAATCATCGTTTGTTCTTGGGCATCTCCATGCTTCTAACTCAATAACAGGCCCAGTGTGAGCGAGTGAAGATGACTCGTCAATGCCTACGGCTTGAAATGAATTAGAAGGTGGTCCGCAGTCAGCCGGATCCTCAATGTCCATGACTTCAAAAACACCTATCTCTGTCAACTCCTCTGCTTCTTCAAAGTAGGCATCTTTTTCGTCCTCATAGATAGCTTCGACAAACGATATTTCATCAATTACGGCTCTTTCAGGATGTGTCCCTCGTGCGAAGGTGACAGATGTGTCACCGACTCTAAGAGTAATATGTCCTTTGCAGAAGTCGATGAGAGCATTGGAAGTGTCCAAAAAGGTTCGGCCTAGAATTAGAGGCATTTCCTTATCAGGTGGATAATCTAGGATAACCCAGTCGGTAGGGAAGACTAAATGTTCAATTTGAAGGAGAACATTAGCTACACAACCGGCTGCAGTCCGGCTAGATTTATCTACCATCTGAAGAGAAATCGGGCGTTCCTGCATCCTTTTATCTAACCCGAGCTTTTTGCATACGTTTAATGGCATCACATTAATAGAGGCCCCTGAGTCGCATAAGACAATTTCGAATAAATGGCCTTCAATCTCACAGGAGATTGAAGGTCTGCCAGGGTCACCTCGCTTAACAGCGATTTTCTGTGAAACCATCGCGCAATCCTCGCGTAGCACTTCTTCAGCCATCCCCTGAAGCTTTCTCTTACTCCCACAGAATTCTTTTAGATACTTAGAGCATTTAGGCATTTCAGTTAATACCTCGGCTAAGGGCACACTCACTTTAGTGTCCCTAAGTATCCTCCTCACCCCATCATACTGCTTGTCATTAGTGAGGGCTTTCTCTTTCCTTTTTGGGGGATAAGGAAGGGCTTTATCATTCCCTGTAGCTTGATTCTTTATCGCCTCATCCTCCCTATCCTTCCATCTTACGAACTTTTCTGTCTTTTTCTTAGTCAGGGGTACCGCTTTCTGACTTTCCTTTCTTTCCTCATCATCAGAATTATTTTCGTCCTCCGAAGAATTGTCACTAAGCTCCTCATCGTTGCTTTCTTCGGCATGTGGTTTCTGATTTCCCCCTCCTGAACTCATGGCGTCAGGAGGGGCTACTCGTTTCCCGACATCTTGCCGGGTCCAGCCTGTTTACCACTTCTCAACGTTACTTCATTCAACTCCTCTTCTTGCCCATACTCCCACTGAGGTGTAATGGCAGTGCAAACATTCACATCAGCTTTCGGATTTCTCTCGGTATAACTCGGAAGTTTACCGTGAGGTCTGCTTGCTTGCCGGGTCCGCCATTTGACCAACTTGTCTCTCAATTGCTTTAACACTAGTAGACGAGTCTTCACCATGTCTACCGGCTCATCGAATTTGTGTTGAGGGACACATGAGGTGGTATGATTATTGTTACGAGTTTGATTCCGGCCACCTTGAGGCCTTTGGGAGTTACGGCGGCCTTTGATAGTTCGAGTTGAAAGAATTCGAATTTGAAGGGCCAGGTGGTAACTTGGCTTGATTGAAGTTTTGCCTTTGAAATCCTGAATAGTTCTGGTTCTGGTTGAAGTTTCGGAAGGGTTGGTTTTGATTATCCATTAAATTTACTTCCTCCGTCATCTCCGTTCCTACCTGCATTCCCAGATCAGAAGGCTGCGTCTGAAGATTGGCCAGCTGCTTGCTTATCAATTCCATCTGAGCAACCAACAGCTTTGTATCAGGACTGCTTGCAGTACCTTCTTTCTTAAAAATATTGGTCTTCTTAGGAGTCGAACACATATTGTTCTTGGCGATGGTCTCAGCCACTCTGTAGGCAGTCTCATCACCTCCCCTAAGAAGGATCCATGAGCTGTGGAGTCAAGATAGTCTCTATTAGGTTGAGAGACTCCTCTTGTAAAATAGTTCCAACAACTCATGTCTATCATATCCGTGATTGGGGCACTTCCTCATCAACAGATTTAATCTCTCCCAAGCCTTGCCAACAAGTCTCATCCTCCAAATTTGTTCAAACGTAGCTATTTCCCGTTTCATCTCCATAATCTTGCACGGTGAAACCCACTTAAGAGCGAAGGCTCTTTTGACATCATTCCATGTATGGAGAGAATGATGTGCCAACGATTTAAACCATCGACTTGCTTCACCTTTCAAAGCAAAAGGAAATAGCTTTAACTTAACTATTTCAGAATCAACACCAGGATAATGGCTCGCTTACACGATTTGTACGAATGTGGACAAGAAGTCGTGTGGATCTTCCCCGAGCGATACCATGGAAAGAGCTATTCGAACTAGAGCAACTACTCCGTTCTTTAGATCAAAGTTCACTCCTCCCATGTCAGGAGGACGAATAGGTCTATGCCCCTCGAGAAAATCTTGATTTAGATATGGGGTGTAGGGGTCCTGGTTCGGTTGATTAAGGCCGGTTTCGGCGAAATTGTTGAAGTTGTTGATTTATGCCGGCTTGTTGATTCTCGTTGTTGCCGCAGAGCTTGCATCGCCGAAGGAGTAAATTTAACTGAGCTTGGGGATCAGGATTTGGAATTGGTGGATCTTGATCTGCCATTATGTCCAAATCAGGGAAAAGCCTCCTTCAAAAAATAGATCGTTCAGGCTCGGGATCGAAGATCAGAAGTCCCTTCTTACTTCTCGTTTGCATAAACCAGAAGAAAAGAAAAGGAAAAATCAACCTTAGGGTTGATTAGAACGAGTTTAGAAAAGGTTTGATGGTTTAGAGGGAGAAAAGAAAAGAGAGGAGAAGAGAAGATAGAAAAGAAGTGATGATTTGAGAGGCGGGCGGCGTCCGGTATGAATGGACGTTCGTTCGAACCGAACGCTCGTTCAGATGAATGAACGTTCGTTCAGAAGACAGAATTTAGGTGGACGGGCGTTCAAGTTATCGAACGCTCGTTCAGCTACGAAAACCTAAAAAACTAGAAAAACACTAAGACGGGAAAAAAAACGTGTTGAAATCTTCTAGGGCCAAAATGGAGGGGAAAACAGTGGATTTTGACCTCGAAAACGGCACTGAACGGCCTACGAGCTTTCCGAATTGGGGTCCTGCGTCCCAAACGGACACTCGAGCCGAAAGTTATGGTCAAATTACTACTGCGTGTCCTAACGACCCCTTTTTGACACAGAAAACTGTCCTAAGTAGAATCCGACAACCGTTACCGACTCCCCGGCAACGGCGCCAAAAACTTGTTCGGTAAAAACGAGTTTTACAATTTATAACCGAAACACCCCAAGTATAAGGATCGTAGTATAGGATGTTAACGGGTCGTCCTAAGGGAGTGGAATGTTTATCGGATTCAAATATAAATCTATATCAATTATGTCACAATTATCTATCTAAACTAAAGCTGGAACTAACTAAAACCTAAACCTAAGAATTAAAACTAAGACAGGAAATAAAAACAAGCAGAAAATAAGAAAACAGAAAGACGGACGAGCGTTCACTACAGTGAACGAGCGTCTGGAAACTAAATCTAATGGACGAGCGTCTGCTATTGCGGACGAGCGTCCAACTACGAACTGAAGCAGAAAAGTGCAGGAAAACAGCAGGAAACTAGGGTTTATAAAACTAGAACTTAAACTAAACTTAATCTAAGCGATTTGATTAAAACAATTAAAAGAAAAACACAGCAAGGCAACGAATCCACCCATCAACCAACAACCCCCAACTAGATGGTGATCTAAAAAGACATAGTTTTTAGTGGTGATTTTTCACGAAGTTGACTAAATTTCTTTAATCAAATTTCTAAGGTTCCGTTTATCTTTTCAAATAAACTAAACATGCAATCAAAACGAAATCACGAGGTTGTTTCCAAACTCTTACTCAACTAATCATGCATAATCTCTTAAAACACAATTAGATGCATTACTTTGAATAAAAGAGAACTTAAATAAACATACTTTCGTAAATTTATTCAAGCATAAATTAAACATAGATCGTTTCATCAAATCTTAACTCAATAAAACTTAAACAATACAAAACAGATCCAAAGTAATGAAAAACTACGAAATAAACTCACTACACATAAGCATCGAATTCTCTAGTTGGTTGTGTTGTTGATGAGCTTCCTCCGTCGACTCACTGCAAGGTTTCTAGCCAACAATCATATTGGAGATGATTATTGGGTTGGAGAAGTTCATCTCTGTGTAAAAAGGCTTGTGGCCGCAGCTTTTTGGTGTAAAATTGCGATCTCAATTATGTGGTCTGAATTAGGGTTAAGAGGCTGCTGCTATATATAGAGTTTTGAGTCGGTTATGACTAAGTCGGCAACGGACGCTCGTCTGAATATCCGGACGCCCATCCAGAATGCCCGGACGCTTGAGTAAACGCTCGTTCATCCTCCGTCTGAACTCTCTGGAATGTAAAATACGATTTGGGACGTGCATGGACGCCAGTTCACTTACGGACGCTCGTTCAAGATCGCAGTAGACGCCCGTTTGAACCGCCGAGGATCGGATCTCTTCATCTTTATCCAATTTCTTCAAGCCAATTCCAACTCTATCTCTTATAATTCGACTTGAGCTTCATTTATCCTCATTATATGCACGAAAATTAACTCCTACATGATAAATAAACAATGCAAAAACGTAATAAAATCCAAATAATAATAATTCCATTAAATCAACACTTAAAATCATCAATTTTGCATACAACCCTCTTAAAATCATCTTTATTCAATATTTACACTTAAACCCTTAATTCTCATGCAAATTATGCAAATGTGGGGAAAATAATAATGAAATAAACCTTTAATAATCATATAAATATGGCCTTAACACAAATCTTGATACATTTTGTAAGGATGAGGGTATTTCAAAATATCACACAGTCAAGAAACACCTCAACAGAATAGTGTAGCTGAGAGAATGAATCAAACTCTTCTGGAGCGGGCTAGATGCATGCTCTCTAATGCTGGTTCATCAAGGGGATTTCAGACAGAGGTTGTAAGTACAACATGCTACATAATCAAAAGAAGTCCTCACACAGGGATCAATCTCAAGACACAAGTTATGATAAGGCCAGGCAAGCCTGCTGACTACTGGGTTCTAAGGGTCTTTGGAAGCGCACTTTACTATCATGTTAGTCAAGGGAAACTACAACCAAGAGCCAAGAAGATAGTGCTTGTGGGGTATGATGATGGGGTGAAGGGTTATAGAATTTTGTCATCAGTAGAAACAGAGTTATTCTCAGCATAGATGTTGATTTTGATCAAAATCTATGCTCGGCTCAACAGTGAGAGAGATTGTTGAGTCTGAAACCAGTGCTAAATCTGAGAGGGCTGAGAAACAGGTGAAGCTTCAGGTGGAGTCAGCGGAGATGCAACACTTAGTTGATCGAAGTCAGAACTTATCTGGTCTGGTTGTTGAACTAGAGTTGAAACCAAGCTAGTCAACTGAACAACGGTCTTCTGAGTGTCAAACAGCGGATATTGGTCAGTAGAGTATAGCTGTCAATAGAGATAGAAGAACCAATTTTGCGGTAACTCCCAAGAGGTATGGTTTTGATGATATGGTCGGATATGCACTTCAAGGTGCAGAAGAATAGGAAGGTTTTGAACCTTCTACTTACAGGGAAGCACTGACATGTTCTGAATCATCTCAATGGCTTGATGCCATGGGAGATGATATGGAGTCATCACTGAAAAATCAGACATTGGATCTGGTCAAACATTCAGCCGATAAAAGAGTTGTTACTTGTAAATGGATCATCAAGAAAAAAAGAAGGAATGATTGAGGCTGAAGGGGTCAAGTATAAGGCACATTTGGTTGAAAGAGGGTTCAATTGGAAAGAAAATGTAGACTTCGATGAAATATTCTCACTAGTTGTTAGACACACTTTTATAAGAGTGTTACTAGCAATGGTGGCACAACAGGATCTTAAACTTGAGCAGTTAGATGTGAAGACATCCTTTCTACATGGTGAGGTAGATAAGGAGATATACATGACTCAGCTAGAGGGTCTCCAAGTTCCTGGAAAGAAAGATTTTGTGTATAGGTTGATGAGGTCCTTGTATGGACTAAAACAAGCTCCGAGGCAGAGGTATAAAAAGTTTGACAGTTACATGATCCATCTGGGTTATAATAGAAGTCCATATGATTGTTGTGTGTATCACAGTTAGCTGAGAGATGGATCACATATCTATCTTGTCCTGTATATGGATGATATGTTGATAACTGCTGAAAAGAAGTCGATCTTCGATTTGGCATGTCTGCTGCAAAGGCAATAGATACTCCAATGGCATCTAATGTTCATTTGTCTGTTTATGCTTCACAATAAGATGAGGAGAAGGAGTACATGTCAAAAGTTCTCTATGCTAGTGCAGTTGGCAGTCTGATGTATGCCATGGTGTGCACCAGGCATGATCTGTCTCATGCAATAAGTGTTGTCAGCGGGTTTATGGCTTAACCTTGAAAGGAACAATGGAAAGTTGTGAAAAGAATGTTTTCAAGTACCTTAGGGGTACAACTGATGTTGGTCTCATTTATGGAGGTGATACTCAAGGTTTGATCATAGGGTTCTGTGATGCTGATTATGCACATGATGTGGGAAGCAGAAAATCTATGACTGGGTATGTTTTCACATTGGGAAATTCAGTTGGTAGCTGGAAAGCAACTCTTCAGGCCACAATGGCCTTGTCAACTGGATCATGTAACTGTCAAACCTCTTATACCACTGCATTGGTGCTTGTTTCAGTCCATACAAGGACTTCTTCAACTTGCACACAAAATCTTCCTTTCCGGGAACTTGGAATCCTTCTGGAAGAGTCATGTATATCTCCTTATCAACCTCACCATGTAGAAAGGTTGTCTTCGCATCTAACTGCTCAAGTTCAAGATCCTTTTATGCCACCATTGCTAGTAACACTCTGATTGAATTATGTCTAACTACTTGTGAGAATATCTCATCAATGTGCACCCCTTCTTTCTGAATGAACACTCTTGCAACCAAACATGCATTATACTTGACCCATTCTGCTTGAATCATTCATTCCTTCATTTTGAAGATCCATTTGCAGGTAACAACTCTTTTATCAGCTGGATGTCTAACTGGATCCCAAGTCTGATTCTTCAGTTATGACTCAATTTCGTTTCCTATGGTGGCAAACCATTGAGATGCTTCGGAACATGTCATTGCATCCCTATTAGTAGATGGTTCAAAACCATCCACTTTTCTCGCAACGTGTTGGAAAGGTGTCCTAAACCCAATCGGGTTGGACCGGATCCGACCGGGTGTCGGGTCGTTTACGATCTATTTAGTTCATGTAATAACTTTATTATGATTAATAAAAGCACTTATGTTATTATATATTGTTTATCTTCACATTATTTGTTGTGTATATATATAGTAACGTCCTTAATATCAATCTGTGATAGAGAAACCATAATAGTGATTATGGTTGATGAGATCTCTAATCACTATAAAAGGTGGGTACTTAAATGTCTCTAGTCTTATGTATTATCAAATGGGACATTGATAGTATAATCAGACTAGCACGTATTGGATGTCTTCTATCTTTTAGAAGATAGAGATAGATCTTGTCTATCGAAGTGTAGGGACACTTGGATTTGTACGTGGACGTGTATTAGGGAATGCGTACGTTAGGCGACCCACTTACATTAAGTGTCACACTATGTGGCGGTTGTGTAATTATCCTTTTGACCGGAGTCTTCATGGCATCACGGTGTGGATTGTCATGCTTTGACACTATTGAGATTTCTCCTAACCACGGGGCGATCATGCGGTAGTGATTGGGTATGATATTGAAGCATGCGGAGTATACATGATTGGTCGTCCGGGAATCGCGTATCCTATGATTGGGATCGAATATCCGAAATGGCCTTCTTATAAGGAATGTCTAGCTCTCGAGAATCTTTGCAAAGTGGGAGTAAATGTGTTATTCCGAGAGAGCGTGATATCAGATTATAAGATACGATCGTCAATGTATTGACACTCTAGATACGATCGTATGGATATTGTTACAGCGATAGGATTGTAAGTTACACGGTAACTGCTTCACATGAAAGGTAGTAGTCATTGCTTTTGACTCTTCCGATGATTGGGGGTCACGGTGTGTTGCTAGACGCTATCCCGTGATCGTTAGGTATGAAGGGCATTTTAGTAAATTGCACTTTGTGTCTACGGCCAACATATTCGGAAGCCTATCGGGTCACACACATATGAACATCGAGTCGGATTAAAATGCGGTTATAGTTGATAACCAAATAAGGAAAGTTTATCTCTAGACTATAAAGGTTATAGTGGTAAATTAATATGGTGGTATTTATTTATTATGAATAAATAAAATACAAGATATTAATTATATATAAATTATATTAATTAAAGAATATTCCGGAAGTCAATTTGTTGACTAATGGGGCGCCACTTTTAAGTGTATGAGATACACTTGGATTGTGCACTTTAATTAATAAAGATTGCCATAATATTAATATAAGATATTAATTGATTTTGAAAAATAGATTTATGGTAATAAGATAATTATAATCAATATAGGATATTGGCAAAATAAATTATAATTAAAGAGATAAATCAATCTAGTTGATTTTCCTTATTTTATTGGGAAAATGTTTTCTTCTCTACACACCTTTGGGGCGCCACCTTCTACTATATATAGGAGGTGGGTGTCAAGCTCTTTTGTACATCACAATTGCAAGAGTTCATAATTCTTGTGTAAAATAGAGAGCCTTCCATAGTGAGTTTGTGAGGGAAGAAAAGGTCCGGTCTAGCGGCCGGAGTTTTCCGATAGCAATCCAAGGAGGATTCCGGCGAGGGGTTCGTGTGGATTAGCGATAGAGGCCGGACGCGTGGACGGCTTGCGCATTGAACTACTCTCCGTTGGCGGTCAAAGCGACGATCTTATAGATCATCGAGGTATAACCGTCAAACTACTTAACGTGTTTATTGCATTAAACGAAGAACGATCTAGAAAAGGAAATCAAAATTTTAAATTCCGCTGCGTTAAACTAGTGATTTCCCAACAGTGGTATCAGAGACAGACTTCGAGCTTAAGCAATAAGCATAATTTAAATGCGTAGTATTTAATCGATAGATGCAAGATTTAAATCACGAAACGTTAAAAAAAAAAAAAAAAATTAGGGTTCATGGGGGGTCGGCCGACTGGCGGCGCCCCCTCCCTCTGCGGCGGCGGCGGCGGCGGCGGTGGCCCTAGGGCTGCCGTCTGTCGACTGTCATCTTCCAATGGGGGAGATCGACCCTTTTTGTTTTGTGATATTTATTGTGCATAGATATCTCGTTTGTTTAGTTGTGTCGTATGGCCAACCAATGGTTCAAATAGTTTGGACCATTGGGAAACCATATGGCATATTGGCCTTTCCAAATTTTGATTTGGAATAGGCCTAGGTCCTTTCCAAATATTTGATTTGGAATAGGCCTAGGCCTAGGCCACTTCCAAAATTTTGATTTTGGAAAGTGGCCAGGCCTAAACCAAAACTATTTGGCCTTTCCAAATATTTGATTTGGAATAGGCCTAGGCCTAGGCCACTTCCAAAATTTTGATTTTGGAAAGTGGCCAGGCCTAGACTAAAATAATTTGGCCTTTCCAAATATTTGATTTGGAATAGGAACTAGGCTTTCCAAATATTTGATTTGGAATAGGCTAGGCTAGACGAAACTTCCAAAATTTTGATTTTGGAAAGTGGCCAGGCCTAAGCTAAATTTATTTTTGGAAAGGAAACAAATAGGAGACTTAGTAATTTTAATTTTGTTTTGAATGGTTCAAATTTAATTAAAATTGAAATCGATTTAAAATTAAATGTTAATTTTAATTTTCGATTAAGTCATATAATTAATTAAAAGTTATTTAATTATTTGATGTGATAAAATAAAGACGCATGAGTAGTTAAAATTAGAATTTGATCTTTTTCATAAGATAAAATTGTATGGATTAGATGTGTAGATATAATGTGATTATATGGACCCCGATTGATCATGGACTCGACCAATAGGATAGATGGGAATGTTTTCTTTATGTTGTTTTTTTTTTTGAAAAATTGTCTAGGCCGTTATGAAGAACGTGACCTAGTTTACTTTTTGCAATTATCCCATTCCCGTTAGCTCCCCCCGTGTGCGGCGGGTGTAATTATTTATTATGTAACAAGAATGGAGCAAGAAGTTAAAGACCAAGAAGAGATAAAGAACCCATTGGCGTACAACAATAAAGATCCTATTGGCGGTTGCAGATACCCTTAGTTTGTGACCCGCGGTTTCGTCAGTTTGTATTCGAAACCGCACCTAGGAAAAGTCCATGGTCATACCGGTTATTTTATGCGCGGAATGTTGTGTATGTTTTACTTTATATGATATCGTAGTAATATGCACATAGTAGATGAGACCATAATTAAACCAAATTAATTAAGTGAATTAATTTAAAATTATTCCCACGTCAAAAATCAAGTCGGAATTGCCTCCCCATATTATAACGACGGTGAAGAGCCCTTGTTCGGACCCAACTCACCAGCCAAAGCGGGGGTTGACCTACCTCGGGTATATCGTCGTTATCGAGATATGATCGAAAGAGATCTCATGAATATTGGGGTTAAGACTCGACTAAGAATTCTCTCGGCCACCAGCCAAAGCGGGGTCGTTTGGATTTTAGAGGCAAGGGTTTGGCTATTTTTCATAAGATGAAATATTGTCAAAGAGTTGGTGGTCAAACAACAAGAATCGTATAAGATACGATCGACAAATCGTTGTCCACCTGTTTAATTATTTTCGGCCCATCAGCCAAAGTTGGGGGTCGGGATAGTTCGATGGGATCTTGCCCACTAAAGGAATTATTTTCTTGAAAGCCAATAGGGAATAGTTGGCTGGTGGGAGTAAAAACCTTATAGATTTATTAAGTGCAAATTTAGGGTTTTTATACATGAGCTTTTACTTATTCTATCTTTATTTATTGTTGTAGAAAATGTCAAACAAATTGAACCTTCGTTTTATCATCGAAAACAAGCTTGACGAGACAAATTTTCTCGATTGGGAAAGAAACCTCAAAATCGTTTTGAGGCACGAGAAGATTGGCTATGTCTTGGACGAGGCCCTACCGGAAAAGCCCGGCGAGGTTCGGCTGCGGATGTTGTCGAGAAGTACAACAAGCAACTTTGTTACGACGATGCGATGCTACATGTATCATGCTTGCTTCTATGACACATGAACTGCAGAAACAGCATGAGTCTATGGACGCCTACTCTATCATGGTCCACCTAAAGGAACTTTATGCTTCTCGGTCTCGCATTGAGAGGTACGAGGTCTCGAAGGCCCTGTTTAGTTGTAAGATGGCATGGGACTTCTTTGTGGGGTCACACGTGCTTAAAATGATCGGGTACATAGAGAGGCTTGGGAAGGTTTGGGCCACAAGTTGGAACGAGAGTTGAGTATTGACTTGATTACGCAATCTCTACACGATTCATTCTCGCGAGTTCGTGATGAACTATCACATGAACAAGATAGATTGCTCCCTTGCGGAGTTATTGAACATGTTGAAGGCTGCGAGGGCGCGTAGGGAAGGGAAAGCAAGTGTTCTTTGGTCACTTCGAGCAGGGCAAGGCTAAAGCCCAAAAGAAGTCCAAGAAGGCGAAGGCTGCACCTAAGCCAACGCCTAAGATAGCGAAAGACAAATCCAAGGATGCTTGCTTCCATTGCGGTGAGACCGGACATTGGAGGAGAAGCGCAAAGGCTTCTTGAGTACCAAGAAGAAGCATTCGATGCTTCGACTTCGGGTATATTTATGATTGAGATCAATATTGCTTCTTCTAAGTCTAACCCCTTTGGGTATTAGATCTTGGTTGTGGTTCTCATATTTGTACGAATATGCGGGGACTAAGAAGAACTAGAGATACGAGGAAAGGAGAGGTGGACCTACGCGTTGGAAATGGAGCAAGTGTTCTTTGCGGCGGCCGTAGGAGTTTATTTTCTTTCATTGCCCGGTGGGCTAGTATTAGAACTCAATAGCTGTTATTTTGTTCCTTGCTCTTACGAAGAGCATTATTTCTATTTCCGCATTAGATGTTGATGGTTTTTCATTTACGTTTGAGAATAAATGTTGTTCTTTTTCACGTGATGGAATCTTTTATGGTGCGGCATACTTAGCAATGGTCTCTACATATTAGATATGAATGTTGACGTACTTAATATAAATAACAAGAAAGCCAAAACAAATGACTTGAATGAATCCTACTTATGGCATTGTAGACTTGGCCATATAAATAAGAATCGCATTTCCAAACTCCATAAAGATGGAATGTTGGATCAATTCGATTACGAATCGTTTGACGTATGCGAAGCTTGTTTACTTGGTAAGATGACAAAGTCACCTTTCAGTGGCAAAGGGATAAGATCCAATGAATTACTTGAGCTCATACATGCGATGTGTGTGGCCCAATGTCAATTCAAGCCAAAGGAGGATACTCTTATTTTATCACCTTCACGATGACCATTCTCGCTATGGTTATATATACTTAATGAAGTATAAGTACGAAGCCTTTGAAAAGTTCAAGGAATTCAGAAGTGAGGTGGAGAAACAACTAGGTAAAGAAATCAAAACACTTCGATCCGATCGAGGCGGAGAATACCTAGATGGAGAGTTTCAAGATTATTTGAAGGAGAATGGGATTCTACTTGAATGGACTCCTCCCGGAACGCCACAGATGAATGGCGTGTCTGAGAGGAGGAACCGCACCTTGTTAGACATGGTGCGATCCATGATGAGCTACGCAGTTCTTCCAAAATCGTTTTGGGGGTATGCTCAGAAACCGCATCCTATACAACGAACCGAGTTCCATCAAAGACGGTTGACTACGCCATACGAGGTATGGACTAAGAGAAAACCGAGCCTAGGTCATCTAAAACCTTGGGGTTGTCCGACTTACGTGAAGCGGATGATGCACGACAAATTAGAGCCCGAAGTCGACAAATGTCTATTTGTGGGATATCTAGGGAAACCAAAGGGTACCAATTCTACCATCACGAGGAACAAAAGGTGTTTGTTGCCGGGGATTGGCCACTTTACGGAGAAAGAGTTTATTACGGATAGGGTCGGTGGGAGTAAAATTGATCTTGAAGAAATTCGAGAACCACTTACGGATAATAGTCGGTTGATGGAAGTAGAGGACTTGCCACACACGGGTGTGACACCGGCCTCTACCGTGGACACACTAGCACCTCGAAGATCCACCGGGGAACGCCGTGAACACGAAAGGTACACGGGCGTATATCTCATGGAAGATGAGGACCACTAGAACTTATGAGGAAGTGCTATTAAGGCATGACAAAGAGAAATGGCTGGAAGCCATGAATTACGAAATGGAATCCATGAAGGACAATCAAGTTTGGAACTTAGTTGATCCACACGAGGGAATAGTTCCCATAGGGTGTAAATGGGTCTTTAAGAGAAAGACCGACATGGACGGTAACGTGACTACCTACAAGGCTAGGTTAGTGGCAAAGGGTTATAAGCAAAGACAAGGAGTTGACTATGACGAAACCTTTTCGCACTGTTGCCATGTTAAAATCCATTAGAATTTTGCTCGCTATTGCGGCATATCATGATTACGAAATGCGGCGGATGGATGTGAAAACGGCTTTCCTTAACGGGAACTGTCGAGGAAGTGTATATGACACGGCTGAGGGTTTCACAACCAATGACGATTTGGGATGGTATGTAAGCTTGCAAAGATCCATTTATGGATTAAAGCAAGCTTCTCGGAGTTGGAATCTTCGCTTTGATGAGATAATCAAACGAGTTTGATTTCATCAAGAATGAAGATGAGCCTTGTGTTTACAAGAAGGTTAGTGGGAGTGCCATTGTGTTCTAGTGCTTTATGTAGATGACATATTGCTCATAGGGAATGATGTGCCTATGTTACAATCGAGTCAAAGCTTGGTTATCCAAGAACTTCTCTATGAAGGACTTGGGTGATGCGGCCTATATTCTAGGAATAAAGATCTATAGAGATAGATCTAAAAGGTTGCTTGGTCTGTCGCAATCCACCTACATAGACAAGATGCTGAAGAGATTCGGCATGGAGCGATCAAGAAAGGATTTTGCCCATGTCACATGGGGTCTACTGTCAAAGGGAATGAGTCTAAGACGAGAGGAGGAAAGGGCACAAATGAGTAAAGTCCCTTATGCTTCGGCAATCGGGTCTATCATGTATGCCATGTTATGCACAAGACCGGACGTCTCGTACCCTCTTAGTATGACTAGTAGGTACCGGTCAATCCAGGTGATGGTCAACTTTGGATTCTTGTCAAGAATATCCTTAAGTACTTGAGACGTACTAGGGATATGTTCCTAGTTTTCGGGAACGATGATTTAGTATTACGAGGTTACACGGATGCCGGTTTCCAAGCGACAAGGACGACTTCAAGTCGCAATCGGATTTGTTTTCACGCTTAATGGCGGAGCGGTGGTGGAAGAGTTCCAAGCGAGGAGACTACTGCGGACTCTACAACGGAAGCCGAATACATAGCGGCCTCGGAGGCGGCAAAAGAAGCGATTTGGATGAAGAAGTTCATTGCGAACTTGGTGTGGTTCCCTCCATTGAAGGTCCGGTGCCTCTGTCTTGTGATAATAATGGAGCGATATCTCGATCTAAGGAACCAAGGTCTCATCGAAGTCCAAACATGTGCTACGGCGCTATCACTTGATTAGAGAGATAGTAGATAGAGGAGATGTAAAGATAGAGAAAGTCCACACGGATGATAACATAGGCGATCCGTTAACCAAGGCATTGTCTCAAGCTAAGCATGAGAAACATGTTCACTTGCATGGGCTTAGGCATATGGGTGATTGGCTTTAGGCCAAGTGGGAGATTGTTGGAAAGGTGTCTAAACCCAATCGGGTTGGACCGGATCCGACCGGGTCGGGTCGTTTACGATCTATTTAGTTCATGTAATAACTTTATTATGATTAATAAAAGCACTTATGTTATTATATATTGTTTATCTTCACATTATTTGTTGTGTATATATATAGTAACGTCCTAGTATCAATCTGTGATAGAGAAACCATGATAGTGATTATGGTTGATGAGATCTCTAATCACTATAAAAGGTTGGTACTTAAATGTCTCTAGTCTTATGTATTATCAAATGGGACATTGATAGTATAATCAGACTAGCACGTATTGGATGTCTTCTATCTTTTAGAAGATAGAGATAGATCTTGTCTATCGAAGTGTAGGGACACTTGATTTGTACGTGGACGTGTATTAGGGAATGCGTACGTTAGGCGACCCACTTACATTAAGTGTCACACTATGTGGCGGTTGTGTAATTATCCTTTTGACCGGAGTCTTCATGGCATCACGGTGTGGATTGTCATGCTTTGACACTATTGAGATTTCTCCTAACCACGGGGCGATCATGCGGTAGTGATTGGGTATGATATTGAAGCATGCGGAGTATACATGATTGGTCGTCCGGGAATCGCGTATCCTATGATTGGGATCGAATATCCGAAATGGCCTTCTTATAAGGAATGTCTAGCTCTCGAGAATCTTTGCAAAGTGGGAGTAAATGTGTTATTCCGAGAGAGCGTGATATCCAGATTATAAGATACGATCGTCAATGTATTGACACTCGAGATACGATCGTATGGATATTGTTACAGCGATAGGATTGTAAGTTACACGGTAACTGCTTCACATGAAAGGTAGTAGTCATTGCTTTTGACTCTTCCGATGATTGGGGGTCACGGTGTGTTGCTAGACGCTATCCCGTGATCGTTAGGTATGAAGGGCATTTTAGTAAATTGCACTTTGTGTCTACGGCCAACATATTCGGAAGCCTATCGGGTCACACACATATGAACATCGAGTCGGATTAAAATGCGGTTATAGTTGATAACCAAATAAGGAAAGTTTATCTCTAGACTATAAAGGTTATAGTGGTAAATTAATATGGTGGTATTTATTTATTATGAATAAATAAAATACAAGATATTAATTATATATAAATTATATTAATTAAAGAATATTCCGGAAGTCAATTTGTTGACTAATGGGGCGCCACTTTTAAGTGTATGAGATACACTTGGATTGTGCACTTTAATTAATAAAGATTGCCATAATATTAATATAAGATATTAATTGATTTTGAAAAATAGATTTATGGTAATAAGATAATTATAATCAATATAGGATATTGGCAAAATAAATTATAATTAAAGAGATAAATCAATCTAGTTGATTTTCCTTATTTTATTGGGAAAAGGTTTTCTTCTCCTACACACCTTTGGGGCGCCACCTTCTACTATATATAGGAGGTGGGTGTCAAGCTCTTTTGTACATCACAATTGCAAGAGTTCATAATTCTTGTGTAAAATAGAGAGCCTTCCATAGTGAGTTTGTGAGGGAAGAAAAGGTCCGGTCTAGCGACCGGAGTTTTCCGATAGCAATCCAAGGAGGATTCCGGCGAGGGGTTCGTGTGGATTAGCGATAGAGGCCGGACGCGTGGACGGCTTGCGCATTGAACTACTCTCCGTTGGCGGTCAAAGCGACGATCTTATAGATCATCGAGGTATAACCGTCAAACTACTTAACGTGTTTATTGCATTAAACGAAGAACGATCTAGAAAAGGAAATCAAAATTTTAAATTCCGGCGTTTGCGTTAAACTAGTGATTTCCCAACAGACTAGCAGAATTCCAGACCATTATCAGTTCAAAGCCTCTTTATTTTCTTGCATGTCTGATTCTCCACAAGAACCTTCTACTGCTTGAAACTATTGAATGACTTGTGTTTCATCATCACCACCCAAGTTATTCTTGAATAGTCATATATAAATGACACAAAATACCTATGACCACCCAATGATTCCACCTTTGATGGACCTCAGCAATCAGAATGGATATAATCAAGTGATGCCTTTGTACTTTGTATGCCTGCTGAGAACTTGCTTTTACGTAGCTTCCCAAACACACAGTGCACACAAAAGTCCAGAGTCTTGACCTTATATCCCCCAAGAAAACGTGATGAAGAAATGACCTGCATACCTCTTTCATCCATGTGACCAAGTCTCATGTGCCACAACATGGTCTGCTGTGTTTGGTGAACTGCTGAGGATGCCATAACAGCAGAGCCAGATACAGTAGATCCTTGCAATATATACAAGGTTACTTTCTTGATACCTTTAAGGACCACATCTGAATCTTTGTAGACATTCAGCTCTCCTCCTTCTCCCTTGAAATTGAACCCCTTGCTGTCCAGTAGACAAAGAGATATCAAATTCTTGGTCATCTGTGGGACATGTCTAACATCTTTCAGTGTGCAGAATCTACCATCCTTTGTCGTGAGTTGAACAGAGCCAATTCCACTATCTTACAGACCTTGCTGTTTGCCATAGCAATATGTCCACCATCTATCTGCTCATAAGTAGAAAACCACTCCTTATGTGGACAAATATTATACGATACTCCAGAATCTAGGATCTAGACATCAGCATTATGTGCTAAATCTCCAGCAACTAGAACCAGATCTTCATCAGAATGCTCAACAACGACAACTGTTGTGCAAGAATTGCTCTAGTGATGCCTTTTCTTCTTTGGAAAATTGGACTTCCAATGTCCCTACTCCTTACAGTAATTACAGACATCTGTGCGTTTTGGACCTTTAAACCCTGCCTTCTTGGAACTCTTCTTCCTAGATTGCCCATGCCCCGTTCCACTGCTGCAGACTTCTAGTCCAACAGCCTGACTGTCTGTGCCTGCTGCCTTGTGTCTCAGCTCCCTTGTATTCAAGGCTAACCTTACATTTTCCAAAGTCATTGTATCTTCCCAACTATAAAGTACTGTACAAAGTTCTCATATGATGCAGGTAATGACACCAACTGGATTAGGGATGCATCTTCATCTTGAGTCTTTACATCAATATTCATAAGATCAAGTAATATTGTTTTCAGCTAATCAAGATGTTCCCTCATCTAACATCCTTCATGCATCCTCAGACTAAACAGTCTCTGCTTCATCATCAACTTGTTGGTTATTGACTTAGTCATATACAGGATTTCAAGCTTTGTCGACAACTTGGCAGCTGTGTGTCTTCCTCAACAACTTCAGTGATAACATCATCATATAAGCATAACATGATTGTTGAATTTGCTTTCTCTTCCATACTGGCATAATCTACAGAACTGGCATCTCCTTTACCAGATAAAGGAGTCCATAATGCTTGTTGCTTTAACAAGGCCCGCGTCTTGATTTGCCATAGAGTAAAACTGTTTCTTCCGGTAAATTTATCGATTTTTACATTAACTGCAGATATCTTTCATGTCAAAGAACAAAACTTTTATCACAGAAGTTTAGCACCGGTGACGGTCTTGGGGAAGCTAAATTATTTTGTTCAAATAGATGATTCCCAAACAAAACCTGATCTCTCTGATACCAGTTTGTTATAACCAAGGACCAGCGAATCCAGATGCAAAAGATAAATACAGAAGCAATGTAACGTAATAATCATAGAAAAAAACAAGAAGAAAACAAGATTTAACATGGTTTTCGGCGTTGTGCTGGCTACTCCACAGTAGAAAATAGATATTTTACTATGCACTGAAATTCAGATTTTTACACAATTTTCATTGATCATTACAGTTGGTATTTATAGGCACAGATCCCTAAACCTAACCTCCAAAGGATCTTTGCCCCAGAAGTGGGTCTTCTGCTGACCCAACTCAGCTGTATCCAAGAACCTCAACAGGTTGCTGACACCAGAAAAAACTCAGCAGACTCCACCAACAGCCTTTCACAGACTTAAATACACTTTTCAGCTGACCATAACTCAGCTGGCTTAACAGATTAGTTATACCAGAATCAATACAAGAAAACCAAGTTTTATTGACGGGAATTCTCATCATTACATGGCTGCTTCCGGTCATTAAAGACTTTTAATGACGGGAATTTCCTTTTATTGTTGCCTCTCTAGATAAAAGTAAATAATGATGGGAAACTAATTCCCGTCATTAATTGTATAGCACATTCAATGATAGTACTATCCCGTCATTAAACATTATCTTTAATTACAACGCATCCCCTCATTATAAGGTCATTTCCCCATATTGAATCATGATTTAATGAATACATAATCTCTCGCTATAGGCTCCTCTCCCCTCATTAAATAATGATTTAATGATGCCATATATCCTCATTATATTGTCATTTTCCCGTCATTAAATCATGAATCAATGACAAACCATCCCCTCATAAATCATAGATTAATGACCCCAAAACCCCTCGTTATAAGATCATTGACCCCTTATTGAATCATATTTAATGACAATATATCTTCTCATTATGAGGTCATTTTCCCCTCATTGAAATTTATTTATGATAAATCTATCTCACTATTGTTCACATAATGGATCATAAAGGATTCCACAACATCAAATGACTTACAACAATGATGTTTGGGATTTCTAAAAAGAAAATTATCAGAAAAAATCATATAGATGCATACATTATTTTCCAGTATCACAATACAAAAATAATTATCTACTATATATGTAGTACACTTGATTGTTAATCCAAAATATCATGCATCGTCACTACTTGAAGCTCGAATTACAGTAATGATAGTTTATTAACCTTGTTGTAGCCAGAAGGTGGCCAATTCCTCATATACAAACACAATGACTCCTTCAAGCAAGATGACTCCTTCAAGCAATCAACATTAATTCAAGTTAGATTAGACGAAGAAACAATACAGATGCACAATTGATCGAAAAAAAGTAAACCTGGAAAACATACTTAAGCCCATAAGAATCCTACATCTGTTGATTGCCATTGCACTTATAAAAGAAAAGAAACATCCGTTCATCCCATAATAAAAAGGCATTGATAATATACCCTTTTTCAATGAGAGCAATAATTTCACCTCAAATTAAGAACCACATGCATCCAAGAATTCCATCATTCTATAACATGCAAAAGAAAAAAGAAATTTATCACACAACTCTCAAACAAAAATAATGAAAAGACATGCATCAAAAGAAAGCAAATACAATACTATATATAAGCGAAACAAGCAAAAGGGGAAAAAGCAGTGATATAAACCACAACGAAATTTGCCCATGCGTTTATATGTAAACTCGTCAAATAGCATTCAAGCTAAAATGTTTGATGTATGTGCTAATGTTGCTACAACAAAACATCAACAGATTCCTAATGGAAAAAATATTGTCAATGGAATGGCCACTGTTCATAGATGAAAAAGTATAACCCTACCAACACAAAAGAGATAGAAAAGTAATCAACTTTCATATGCATAAGGAAAAATGCACATCAGAGCCATAAGAGTAAGCAAGAAAAAAGAGTGAAATAAAAACAAAATAAAATGGTGGTTTGTTGTAGAAACCCCAATGATGATCGTGGGAAAAAAAATGTGTACAAAAACAGTACTTTGAGTCAAAGGGGTTGCAAAGAATTAGTGTGTACGAACTAGATAATTAATTAGGCTATTTCAAGTACAACAAGCTAATAGTAAAAGTATGTATGCTTAACAGATGAAGTCATATCAAATTTAAGAAGCAAGCACAAGGCACACACGAGATGATTATATTATTCCAATGAAGAATGGAAATTCAGAGTATCTCTAGTATTGTGCATAATAAGTCGATAAACTTGGTACGCAATACAACATTAGTATGATGTCCATGAACTAATCTTTTAATCCAATATTGAGTATAATCATTGGTTTGAAAAAACCACAATAACAAAGCATAACCCTTTTAAAGAAGAAAAAAAAACAAAGTAGAAAACAATTTTGCTGTAAAATTCTAAATGCATGCAAGAGAACCGAACACTTTGAAAGAAAACCTATAAATAAAAAAATAATAAGTTGAATGCATGCATCTGTATACCATTATTTACTACTTTTATAGAAAATATGCATCTGCAATAGACTACATGCGTCTATTAAGCTTGAAAGGAAAACAACGCATATAATGAAATAAGTAACATTGAAGCAACAAAAAAAAAAAAAAACCTGACAGAAAAACGGATACCTGAAATAAAAGTCTGATCATTTGTTGTACCAACGCATGTACATTGTCAGACGATATTCAGCACATCAATATTTGACACTGCATAGATTTTATAGTGAATGGTTTTACAACTGATACCAAGTTTTAACTACTCCAAATAAGTCAATAACCCAGATGAGTGTTTTTTACAAGCATAAACAAAACAAATCACAACACGCAAATGCTACTATAGCAGTTAAATGACAACCAACATAAACAGATATTCAACTAGGAAAACAAACAGTAAGCCCAACCACTTACCATATCCACACCGGAAGCAGCTTTAACCATTCACTTAAACCTCCTGAGCCTCTTACTCATCATCCTCATAGTCATACTCATCTTCATCTGCCGTCGCGTCTTGATAATGCTGATATTCCGCGAACAAAAAGTTCATATTACTCTCAGCTTCAGTTGATCTACTCCATTCCGTCCAAACTTTCACTGGTATACCAATGAAGAAACACCCTGTAAATTGCTCGCTCACACGGCAAAACATTTCTTGTACATGTAACACTCTTGAATGTTTAGATAGGCAGCAAGATCTCAACAGCATCTGCACACACCTATCTATTAACCCTTTTCATACCATGCTTCTCAATATTGATGCATTTGAAAAATCAGCAATAACATGTCTAATAAAGTTGTATTCGATATTGAAAAACATTAACAAGTAAATTAGAAACTTAAAAATGTTAGACGGCCAATATCCACAAACACTAAACTGAAATAAAATAGTGTTACAAAACATAGGGCATTTCACGAACCTGGGAACCTAATTCAAACACCTCTTTACAAACAACATAGAGTGATTCATTTGCTATGTAATTATCATCTACCATGATTTTTAGCATTGATTTATTCGATGATTTTGAAACAAGTGGATTGTCGATTCTACCGATCCCATTGGCGTCAATCGGAGCTTATTGATCTCAAATCCTGTCAAAACCCGACCCGAGTAGAAAATGTGACATACTCACCAGTAAGGGTCTCAAACTCAACCCGACACCATCATCGTAATACATCTCAAACCCACAGCCGCCCTCTCCCCTCAACCATCAGGGGTCCGTAGAAGACTATGACTAGATTAAGAGGAGAATGCCTAATATATAACGTCCTATGTAAAGTTACACAAATTGTTATCTTCTAAGTTAAATTTTATCATCCAATTAACCCAACAACAGAACAGAGGAACGGCGGAAGAGGGTGCTTAATTTAGGTTTTGAGCTATGTTGCACCGACACCGACACGGACACGGCGCACGACACGACACGGACACGGCGACACGGCAACTTTCAAAAATATAGGACACGACACGCCGGGGACACGTAGTATATATATATATATATATATATATATATACAAAAATATATATAAAAAATACAAAAAATACAAAAAAAATATAAATAGCCGTGTCGGGAACGTGTCCCCCCGTGTCGGGGACGTGTCCCTCCGTGTCGCTCCGTGTCCTTGACGTGTCCCTGGCGTGTCGGGGACGTGTCCCTGGCGTGTCGGTTTTAAAATTTAATTTAACATTATTTTAAATCAACCGACACGTTTCCAACACAGTGTCGGCGCGTGTCGGACGCGTGTCGGATACGGCGCACGTTACCCATATTGGAGTGTCGGTGCAACATAGGTTTTGAGAGATACAGAACATATGGAGGATTTTCTTTATTATTGGTAGATATATGTTTTTATTAAAAAAGAAATGTTTTGGTAGATTTTAGGACAAACATTTTATAAAAAAAAAAATTTGAAATAATGACAGGAAATTTTTTTTTTTTTCAATGAAGGGAATTTTGCATCAATAATGATAGGAAATAGTAGTTGGTCATCAAATTTGTCCTCCTCTCATGAAAACTATAATTTAATGACTGATTTACCCTCCCGTCATCCAATTTTCGTCACTGAAAGAATAGAGATCAAGTCACATTGCTGACAGCAACAACCATATTAACCAATACATTAAGAGCCTCTAGGAACAAAAGGAAGAGAATGGGAGAGAGGGAATCACATTGCCTAATCCTTCTCTCCATTTTGAATTCATTAGATGCACTCCCGTTGATCAAGATAGAGATACGCGCCAATGATATGCATCCTTTCGTCTGAATCCCCCACTTTGTGCCGAAGTTTATTTTCTCAATAATGGAATCTAAAACCCCTGTAATTTACTGAATCAAAAGCATTTTCAAAATCTGCCTTAAATATTAAAGCTTGTCTTTAGATGTTTTTCAAGAGATCGATCACCTCATTTGTATTCAAGACTCCATCCAGAATATGTCTTCATTTTATAAAGGCAGTCTTTCATTGGTCAATAAGAGTGGGGTTGTTTCTGCTAACAATTTAGCAATGTTTTTATATAACTCACCAACCAAGACGATAGGACGGTAATCTTTGAAGGAAGTGGGGTTGTTTCTTTTTCGTATAAGCATGATGAATGAGCTATTGCAGCCTTTTCCAATCTTCCCCGAAACGTTCAAAATCTTAGACACATCTACAATGTTGGCATTAGCTACAATGTCATTAAACTCAGGTTTAGAGAAGTATTTGGTCAGCAGGACGGAAAATTAGGTGACACCAAAGCTCGGTCTACTCTACCATTTTAGTGTCGTCTTCGCAAATCAAAGTGTATTTATAACGTTCCAGTACCTTAAAGAAGTCTATTAGACCCGCACTAGAGATGAAGTTTAATTAAGACCATATCCGCATCGTTTTGATATAAAGTGCTCTCTTTTCTCTCATGACCAGGGGCGGCGCCAAAGAGGGCATGTATGGGTCACTTGACCCCGTAAATTTCTTTCTTCTATGTATTTATTACACTATTTAAAAGAAATTACACACTAATATCTACTAACCCACCTGTTAATTTTTTTAATATTGACTATTGACCCGTAATTATACTTTGATTTTTAAATTTAATGCTTTTAAACTTGTAATACGGTGCGTGTCTCTCAATCAATGACTCGTGTCACAGAATTTCTGCAGCCTCACGACGGAAGCAAACAAAACTTAGATCACCCATGCATTCCAATAACGAACAAGAGAAAATATGTTGTCCCACATACCGACTTTGGCAGAGAAATTTTACGTCCGCAGAAGAGTAGTGATAGTGTCACAACAAAATCGATATAACAAAGTGTACAACACATTTTTAGATAATTGATTATAATGTGGGGACCTATTTATTCAAATGGGTCCCATAAAAATCAATGGTAGAAAATGTTGTCGTGGTATTTTGTTGAGGGTAGACACATTTCCCCCTCAAAACAACCAGTTTTGACCCCTAAAAAAAAAAAAAAACCAAAACAAAACAAAACAAAAAAAATACCGGTTTTGGTGAAAATAGTATTATTCCATAATGTATACTTAATTTAAATCCCTCCCCTAATAGTCATTGCTCATAGTACAGAAAAAGAATAACAAATGTTGTTATGAATTTGCAAAATGACAGTAAAAAATGAATAAACATATTAAATAATTCATCAACTAATAATTAAGGTAGAGGGGAGTATTGTAGTAGTAGATAATATTTTTTTAATATTTTTTTTTTCAAAACGTAGTAGATAGTATTGAAACCTCACAAGTTTGTTCACATAGTAATCGTCGGCGTCGCTAGCAATTTCTCATTTGTAGGTTTTTTCTTTTTTTGATACCCCTCATCTGTAGTTTACTATGTGTCTGTATTAATAAAAATTATACTACTCTTGAGACGGTCCAATTGAAGATTCGTTATTACGCACAAGTTTGTTCACATAGTCTTACTGTATATTGCATACGCAATATTCTGATACTCTTAGTTATGGATTTCATGATTAACACCCCAGGGTTCATAGTTATGGAAGACTAAATCTTTGTCTAGCCATGTTAATGTAAAGTAGAGTATCGTACGTTTTATGATGGATTGATAATGTTTGGTTAAATTTTGCATGCACAACGAGTTAATTATGGCTCAAATTTAGAGTGGGAAAAGGACTCGGTAGTGAGAGTAAAACCAAATTTAGCAAGACTCGGTTTCCAGAGTAGGGTATCTAACGAAAATTAGAGAGATCTAAAAAAAGTTTGGCAAACCATTGAGATTTAATCCATGTCAACTCTTCTACGCCTGACATAGGGCGATTGAACATGCGAGACCTAGTATTTGCTAAACTGAGGATTCACACGAATAACTAACACATAGTAACTAATGGAAGGTATATAATAATTAAGGTCACTCACACTCATATAAACTCATAGAACGTACTCCCCCCAACTGTAACATCCCGAATTTTCAGAGAGGGTAAAATAGTAATTGCGCATACCCACTACGACCTAATTATTATTTATCCTATAATTTAATTAAAAAGGATTTAATTAAGGGATTCATTTATTATTTAAAATGGATTTAATTAATAACTATAAAAAGGAAATAATCCCTTAATCTTCTAATATTAAGCCACGCCAATTCTGATAAAAAAAAATTAGAGCAACAGCGCTACACAGAGAAAGTTACGATGGAAAGTTTTGAAAAGGGAGAACGTAAACTTCAACCGTGTAACAAATCCGTTCATCGTTTCAAGATGCTGCAGTAGCGAAAGGTGATCACCGCGAAGAGACGCAACTTTGGAAAATAACATCTCTCTGTTACGTAAGTTTTCAGTTTAGCCCTAGTTTTTGGTATTCGTAGAGTTCGATTTTTCAAAAATTCGTATCTTTTAATCCGTAGCTCTGTTTCGCAGCCATGAGTAGTCGAAACGATCGTCTTGGAGCGTAGATTATTCTAAAAATAGTTTCACAGCAAGTAATCCAGGTAATCTTCAGTTATTTACACTTTTTCAGTTCGGTTTTTTTGAAGGGAAATAGGATTTCGGGTTTCTTGTTGGTCAAATAGGTTTTGGGGTTGAGGATCAACAGTTGTTGCGGTTGCTTGGCGTTTTGCTTTCAGTTTTGCTGGAAATTAAGGTAAGAGGCTCTTCCTAATGAATAATTATAGTTGTATTACGTTTAGGTTGAGTTTTGGTATAGATTGGTGGTTAGAATTTATGTTTATGTATAGTTGTTGTCTAAGTTAATCTATGACATATTTTGAACATGTTTCCCTGTTGTTTTTCTGCGTTTTGATGGTAAACATGTTTGGATTTGAGTAGAAATCGATAGAGTGCAGAAAATCGAATTAGAGCAGTTTTTGCCAGTTTTGGCGCCCCCCGAACCTGAACAGAGAGTTCAGAGATGCACTTTGGCGCATGCCAAAGGTGTTGGCACCCCCGACACAGTTTGAATGTTAATTCTAATGTTTTAAGCTATGAGGTGAGTTTTAAATGTCGTGTCGTGATCTAATAACATTAATTAAACATGAACAAGCCTCGATTGAGTTTCTGATGCATTTGGTTCCGGCACTGGTCATAATCTTAAAGGGAGTTGAAGTTCGGGACCATCGGAAGAGCATGAAAGGGCTTGTGCTTTGATGAACTAGAGTTCATCAATGTCTGTGTATTTGCTAGGCCTTGTCCGTGTCTAGTGGTCTAGGAAAGAGATTAGTGTATGTGAGGGAGCTTACCTGAAAACACTTAGGTGGCTAGATAACAACGGTAAATAATTACATATGTGTAGTAAAAGCTAAAATGTCATTTATTCTCGGTTAGGCCACTGATTCATATCGGCGATGTGATACGTTCGGTAAAACCGAACAATGCTGCTGGCCTATAAACGGCTGAATGGCAGTGGAGGAAATTTATCGAACGTATATGCATACCGGGAAGATCCCGGGACTATCGGTGCTATTCACTGTAGTTGGCAAGTATATCTCGTGGTGGAATTTTCATCATGCATAGTGTCCTTGAGTAATGATGTAACCAAGATAAGTTAAGTAGATACATATAGTAACGACATGTTGATGGACATGAAGTGAACCCTAGATTGAGTCGGTCTCATAAAGATAATTTAATAATCATAATAATAACCTTTCGTTGTATAACTTAGTTATTCATTAGCTTCTCACTTTTTACTAAGTACTTTGTACTTACCTCCTTTGCATTTTCTTTTGTATGCATTGTGGGGTGATAAGAGAATTTTTGCAATCCAGTTAATCAAGTAAAAACTCGAAACCTTAGCAAAATCTACTTTCTAACCGGCAGTGGACTGGATCGATTGTAGGTAGTGCTTGAGGAGTCCGAGGTCGAACCCACAGAGATTGGCTTGGAGTACCACAGCTGACTTAGCACTCAGTTCAGGTCAACCAGAAAAATATGACGTTATACTATTTCATAAAAGAAAGATTATACTAATCGGATTTCTTAACGATTAAAAGAGGTACAGCCGAACTACGATCCAACGGATTACTCTACCCTCAGACAAACTACCCCAGGAGTGAGCTCTACCTTCCTTGTCTGTCTAATGATAAACTCACAGGTGTCGAGTCCTAATTCTGGTGCTAACTCACACCCTACGCAAAGCTCATCAACCCTCCCTTTAGAAGGCCAACTCACCTAACGTGATTAAGTTCTAGACTCGCCCGAGTGAACGATAAAAACCCCGTATTGGACATGGACCTAACGACTAGGGTGTCAATCTAGTGCACAAGTAGGTGTCAAACTACCTTTTAAGCCAAAACGTCTACGGTCCCAAAACCCCGGTTCCCACACTTCGCCGCAACATACATTTATAAGCTAGGTGTGTGTGATGGTGAACTAGGTGATCAAGCTAGCTCAATTACGATTAAAGCAGGTTTCGTGATATGAATTATCGATTAGAACATTTTATTACGTGCTACACTACCTCCCGGTTCATCTCCCTAATGGCGTTTCATCCGCTTTCACATAATTCGGCCGTACGAAAGATTTAGCTACTCATTATGAAATTGAAACAATAAACGGTAAAGGAATTCATGATATAAACGATAAAAGAACAAGAAACCATACCCACTTTATTGAAAATTGATGAAGTACCAAAGTTGTGCTCACAAAGATCAAATTTTTGACAATCGAAACGTAACGGATTGATGTTGTAATGTGTCTAATGTAATAGAGGATCGAAAGACGAGAACAATGGTATGTGGCACTTAATTCTACGCTTTCGGACGAAGGAAATCGCCCAAAAGAGGCTAAAACTATCTAAATCCGTCAAAGTCTGCTGATGAAAACGTTTGAGGTGCCCTTTTATAGCCTAGGGCAAAATTCAGATTTTCCATACGGATAACAGGCTATCCGTACGGATAGTTTTTGATTCTCCAGGATATCCAGACGGATAAGTATCTGATCACATCTTCTGTTTTGTGCTCCCAAGTGTCTGTCCGTACGGCTGGCTTTCTATCCGTCCGGATAGGTCTCTGCTGCTTCAGTCTATCCGTACGGATAAATGGCTATCCGTACGGATAAGTCTCTGTTCATTATTTTTGCTCCTGACTGAGAGTTGTCCGTACGGACAGATGTTTGTCCGTACGGATAGATGCCTTGACTTCAAAAACTTCACTTTTTCCATACTTAGCCTTTGTTTCTCGCCTCGGACACGTCTAAACTCATAAATCATTGCTTTCTGGGCTCTTGACTCACCCAAATCCTGCATAAACATGGAAACAACAAGCAAACGCATAACCCCGCAAACTACGGGTGCTCGGGAAATGAGTATAAAGTGCTAAAAGTAGGCCGAGTTTACGAAAAAACCGACAGTTATTCGCCGTGCAAAGAAAACCTCATTAACACTCATTATAGGGTCTAAACTCACCCGAAACATGCTAGAAACATGATAACCGTGGGTTAAACTGTACAGAAATGTACAGTAAAGTTGGTTCCTATCACCACCCCACACTTAGCCTTTACTCGCCCTCCAGTAAATCAGGCGATCAAAGAATGCCAAGGAATCAACTTTACGGTACATGCATGCGTTTCAAAATATCAAAGTAAAAAGAACTTAGACAAGTGAATGTAATACCTTGACTCCACAAAATCATGAAATGGAGTGAGTGTGTGGTGAATGACGATGACTTATACTCAATACGGTTACCGGCTTGGAATACCGGACAAACGACTGCACACAATCCTGCCCTTTCTAGAGTCTCCACTAATCGAGGTTCACCAGGGCCAGAGATCGGGTCAGGTAGGACTTGAAAGGTTATAACGTTAGGCTCGGACGGGGGTTATCGAAAGATAATTTGGGACTGGAGAAAAGAAGGTACGAGTGAACCTAATCATTGCGTGTACTCCCTCAACTCGAACATAGAAAACCACCAAACTTCTTTCGAATTTCCATCAGAACAACATCCAAACTCAATATCATATTAGCTAATACGCATAATCCTTTTCCGGCTTTCATTGGTTCGACTTTATTCACTTCTTTTTTTTTTAAACAAACTTTTCTTTCGAACCAAAGGTCACATCGAAGATTTCCTCGAGCTCCTCCCCTTCTAGATGTTAGCTCAAAACTCCCTCCTCATATCATGTCACATACTCTCTCCCACCCCACACTTGCCTTGGCAAGTGTGTCTAAAGGAACAACTAAGTCCACTCGTAGGGTAGTCAAAAGGAAACGTGACCAAATTATCGGCTCAGGGCTAGGAATTATAAGCTAAGTAACCAAAAAAAGCTCAAATTTCGGACGGTGGTCAGACCGTTCCTATCAAGGCTTAGGAGGGTTTAGAGGGATAATGTTGGGATGTTGGCTTTTGGCTCTGGTTGCTTCAAAGAAATGTCTTTCCCGTCATCCCGAACCTACCCAGGGTGAATCCTTTCTATTTCGCCTCAAAACTAGGGGTACAGGTGTGTAAAGCAATCGTACTAAGTATAACCGTTGTCAAACGTGTACTAAAAGTGTTCCGTATCGTGATAGAATGGACTCACTGCGAGACATTCACAAGGCTAAAAACCTTTTACTAACTCAACCATGAAAAGCATGCATATATCGTGGTGTTAAATCCCTGGAGAAATGTGAAAATGCCAAGAAATCAACTCGAAACTGAGTAAAACTAAGATAATCACATAATGGCATAGTAAACTGTGATAACATGCGAATAAGCTAAGTCGTCCCACCCCCTACTTTAGTGATACACCGTCCTCGGTGTGTGAACGAAAAGGAAAGAGAGACTTAGCTTAGTAGCCCGGAAAAACGGCGTGATCAAGTCCCGTAACGGTCGTGAGGTAAAGCATCCCGGATCCCTGTATAAAGAAAAACATATCCAAGATGTTAAGGGCTAAATTATAGTGATTTATATATATATTTTCTATATAAATTTCCCCTACATTCGTATGATTTTCATAGATTTTGAGCTTTATATTGAAATATTGAGTAAATGATGTTTTCAATAGTTAAATCGTAAAACGTAACGAATTATGTGCTTAAATGATGATTTTATATGATTTTGGAATTGTGTTACGCTTTGGTATGTTTTCCTATTCTTGTAGATACTCATTGATGGTGGAAAATCCTAAAGAGATAATTTCGAGATGAGGGAGGATCAATCAAAGTTAAGGAAGATTGGAAGGGATAAGGAAAGAAATAAATCAAGATAAAGATGGAATTATCAAGTTTGATCAGCTGGACTCGCGTCCAAGATCAATGGACGAGCGTCCAAGGCCTAAACTGGCGTTTAAAAAGCTAAACCAGCGTTCAGAGCTGAAGAATTGGATCAGAGAGTTCAGACGCTGTCCAAACGAGCGTCCAACCCCCCGTCCAAGTGACCGAACGGGCGTTCATAATCTTAAACGGGCGTCCAACGCCGACTTAAGCCAAACCGCCTCTATCCTCTATAAATACAGCCCTTATGTAAACCCTAATCATACCATATTTTCTCATACACGAATTTCACAAGGAGCAGCCGCACTTTTGGAGTTCCAAGGCCGGTCACCCGAGCCTTGTGCTCGGGTGAACCGAGGTTAGATTAGGAGTAGATTAGATGTTTTCTTTTCCGTTCTTGGATCCTTCAATGTATGAGACTATGTGAGTTCTTCTTGATTTATTTAATTCCAGTTTTTATTCATGATCTTGGTTCTTTTTGTATTTTTCTATGCGGTTTGCATGGCTATGTGAATACATTGAGGAATTAGTTCACGATAGATTTTTATAATACGGAAGTTGCATAAACGTTAGATCACCATAGAAAGATAGGATTTTTAATCATTAATGATGACAAGTTAATCGGTTAATTATCTAGGTTGTTAGGTTCTAAAATACGAGAGTTAACTTGAATCTACACCGAGTTTTGTATGGAATATCGGTCTCAACATTCGAGAGAGTAGAGATTGATAAATTGGATTTACTACGAAGTAGGATTTCGTAGCTTGAGAATAAATTCACTAAGGAGATTAGGGTTTTGTGTCTCGTGAAAAGGTGAAACCACAATTTGAATTAAAATCATGAGATTAACTAGGATTGAAATCACTTGGTTTGTATTGGATGTTTGATCCCATGTCTTTAGTTTAGATTTTTTTATGTTTCTTAGGTTAGATTTATCTTGATTGTTCTTTTGAGTTTTTATGTTTTGTTCTTTCGTTTCTTTTGTTTATTCGTTCTTTGAGTAACAATTGGAGAATTAATGAAATTAGATTCAACATCCCAATTCCTGTGAGGATCGATACCCGTACTTATCCTACTTTGCTATCAACTACCCGATATTTGGTCGGTTAGGAGTTAGTTTGCATTTAAGTATGGTTTAGTAATTTTCTTTTGTTTTTATGATGCAAAATCCTCCCAACAAAAGTGGCGCCGTTGCCGGGGAATAGGTTTCATGTTGAATCTGATCTTGTTATTTCTCGATTTTGTTACGTTTATTTTTTGTTTTAATAAAAGTAGCGTTTAATAGATTGAGAGTTTTTATTTTGCCGTGTTTCGATGACCGTAGGGTTAAGAATGTGCAAAAGTTTTTTACTCAATCTGTTTTACGTGAAGTTTGTGTTTAGTTGTTACCTAGTCTAACCCCTGTGCTAAAATTTATCTGTGGCTGCTGTCTGTGCTCTATGTTGTGTTTATAAGATTTAGGGTTTCTGTGTCTCTCCTGCATTGTCTATGCAAATTCGTTGTATGGACGAGCGTTCAGGTAAGTGAATGCCCGTCCAGTTCATAATCTGCAGGTGAACGCACGTCTGGTATGTTGGACGTTCGTCCGTCCCGAAACGTATTAACTTTGCTCGGTTTCAAGAATCGGACGGGCGTCCATCTATGCAAGTTATAGTTACCGTCGGTTCTCGTACGCTATAACCGGTCTTCGTGTTAATTAGTAGCTAATGTCGGTTTCCGTATGCTACATACCGCTGTGATGAATCTTGTGAGCTTTGAGACTTATGTGCTTCCTTGTTGTTTTTGTAACTCATTTGGGTAGTAACTGTCAGTTTTCCGTTGCTACGATGGAAACCTTATGAGTTATATCTGTTTAGTATAGCTAACTGTTGGTTTTTCATAATGCTATCACCTTTTTACGAGTCTTAAAGCGCGTCTACACTGCATGTAATGAACAGAACTGTCGTTTATCGTAACCTGTCATTATCTGGTAGACGTTTATTATATACATGTCATGCTGTAAATGAGTGGGCTAGTTTTCTTTCTTTTATTTTCTTTTATTTTTGCATATCATTTAGTTGCATGTCATCTAGTTGCATTGTTTTTCTATTTTCTTTTATTTTTCTTGAGTGTAGTTAACTGTCGGTTTCCGTAATACTACCTCGTTTTTTTTCATGATGGTTACTGTTGGTTTTCCATATGCCATCATTATTATTATTGCATATCATGTAGGCGCATTGTAGTATATTTTCATATAGTTGCACCTAGCCTACGAGTTTGTGATATTTTCATGTATATGTGTCCATCTTTATGTGAGCATAATTTGAATATCTCTATAAATTCTTTTCCATGTGCTTTATTTGTATAAGTCTAATCTTTTCCCCGTAGACTCTTTTTGCACTAATCAAGTCGCGGGATACTTTCTATAGCTATTGTGCACTTTAAAGATGTATTCGGTTGTCCCGTGATGCTCCACGTCTGCTGAGCTATGCAAGCAATCCTGGTTCTTGTTGGTTCCTCCAGAATTTCCAGCATCCAATCAGCTAAGTTCTCTAATTTATTATTTCTGTATAACTTGAGGACAAGTTGCAATCTAAGTGTGGGGGAAGGGATAGATGATTTATGTATCTACTTTCATTTGCTCATATTTTTAGTATTTCTATGAAAAGTGTTTAATTTTCAAAAAAAAAATTATATCCTGAGTAGACAAAGGCATATCTTTGCTTGAGTTTATATCATTTTTGCTATATTCTGTATATTTAGTAATTTTAGTTGTTTCACCCGACACTCTTTTTCACATGCCATAGTAAATGATGAGCTAAATGTTGAAAGCCTACCCCATTTTAGTTGGAGATTTTTGATGATTATAGCATGTTTCTTTGCTTATGTACAATTCTTGAAAAGTTTAGTAGTTTGTATTCTAGGGTTAAAGTATGACATACTATGAATATCTGTAAGTTTGAATGTGATAAGTGAAACGTGATTAAGTCTTTGCAATAGTAATAAATTGTTTACTTGAGGTGTTATGCTCAGTGGTCTGTGCTACTAGAAAATAATCTTTTCCACTGCCAGCCAGAAATCTCTAAGTAAGCATAATTGTAATTGTGTGTGTCGGAAGCTGGTTTATGATTTGGGTGAGGTAGGGTGTACCACGTATGTCCTATTCCACTATGATGACCAAAAGCTCACGACAGTCAGTTTATAGCTGCCTTATGATTGGAGTAAGGTAGGGGATTATCTTGAAATGTCCTATTCTGCTATGAGGGCAAAAGCTTTATTCTGATGTGCGTTTAAAAAGTGAAAATATTGAAATATATTATTATGAATAAGTAAGGACTTAGTTATCGTTAATCTTATACCCAAGTATAAACCGAAGGATATGTTGTAGGGATTATCCTCCGAGTCCGTCAAATGTTTTAGATATTCTCTACTATTTCTTTTCGGGATATGTATGTTTAGTAAAGTGCCGTTATAATTTTTGAATATTTCTAACTTAGATGGGAAACCGGGCTAGTTTTGGTTTGAATAACTTTCAAATTGTGGAACTTAGTGGAAGTTTATTATGGCTATGCACACACTACACGGGTGAACTTCTAAGTTATTGAATATACTTCATATTTGTATGGATGTTTATTTGTCTCGAGCTTGACTTTGTTTTGTTTTGCTCGAGGACGAGCAAAAGTTTAAGTGTGGGGGTGTTGTTTAGGGTCAAATTGTATGATTTTTAGATATATATGTTATATCAATTTCCCCCATATTCTTATGATTTTCATAGAAATCGAGCTTTATATTGAAATATTGAGCAAGTGGTGTTTTCAATAGTTAAATTGCAAAACGTAACGAATTATGTGCTTAAATGATTATTTTATATGATTTTGGAATTGTGTTACGCTTTGGTATGTTTTCCTATTCTTGTAGATACTCATTGATGGTGGAAAAGGTGATCCTAAAGAGCTAATTTCGAGATGAGGGAGGATCAATCAAAGTTATGGAAGATTGGAAGGGATAAGGAAAGAAATAAATCAAGATAAAGATGGAATTATCAAGTTTGATCAGCTGGACTGGCGTCCAAGATCAATGGACGAGCGTCCAAGGCCAAAACTGGCGTTTAAAAAGATAAACCCGGCATTCGTAGCCGAAGAATTGGATCGAGAGTTCGGACGCCGTCCAAACGAGCGTCCAACCCCCGTCCAAGTGACCGAACGGGCGTTCATAATCTTAAACGGGCGTCCAACGCCGACTTAAGCCAAACCGCCTCTATCCTCTATAAATACAGCCCTTATGTAAACCCTAATCATACCATATTTTTCTCATACACGAATTTCACAAGGAGCAGCCGCACTTTTGGAGTTCCAAGGCCGGTCACCCGAGCCTTGTGCTCGGGTGAACCGAGGTTAGATTAGGAGTAGATTAGATGTTTTCTTTTCCGTTCTTGGATCCTTCAATGTATGAGACTATGTGAGTTCTTCTTGATTTATTTAATTCCATTTTTTATTCATGATCTTGGTTCTTTTTGTATTTTTCTATGTGGTTTGCATGGCTATGTGAATAAATTGAGGAATTAGTTCACGATAGATGTTTATAATACGGAAGTTGCATAAACGTTAGATCACCACAGAAAGATAGGATTTTTAATCGTTAATGATGACAAGTTAATCGATTAATTATCTAGGTTGTTAGATTCTAAAATACGAGAGTTAACCTGAATCTACACCGAGTGTTGTATGGAAATCGGTCTCAACTTACGAGAGAGAGAGATTGATAAATTGGATTTACTAAGGAATTAGGAATCCGTAGCTTGAGAATAAATTCACTAAGGAATTAGGGGTTTATGTCTCGTGAAAAGGTGAAACCACAAATCGAATTAAAATCATGAGATTAACTAGGATTGAGATCACATAGGTTTGTATATTGTTGTTTGATCCCATGTCTTTAGTTTAGATTGTTTTTATGTTTCTTAGGTTAGATTTATCTTGATTGTTCTTTGAGTTTTTATGTTTTGTTCTTCGTTTCTTTTGTTTATTCGTTCTTTGAGTAACAATTGGAGAGATTAATGAAATTAGATTCAACATCCCAATTCCCCGTGGATCGATACCCGTACTTACCCTACTATGCTATCAACTACCCGATATTTGGTCGGTTAGGAGTTAGTTTGCATGTTAAGTATAGGTTTATAAATTTTCTTTTGTTTTTATGATGCAAAATCCTCCCAACAAGTGAAAAGAGGTGCCTTACGGCTTACAAACCAAGGGTAGAAAAGTAGCACAAAAGTGATCACAAAACAAAAACCCTAGCCAAATCTAAACGGGAACTGAGACACCAACAGCCTGACCTAAAGGAAAACTAAGGACCGACTCGAAAGGAACAACATCTACTCTAAACTCCAGTCTGGTCCTCGGGAAGAGGTAGTGTGAGCTCAGAAGCAGAAGTAGCAGTGGCTGGGGTAGTCCCTGGTGTGCTCGGGGTCTCTGTGGTAGGAGCAACAGTAGTAGTGGCTGGGATAGCCTGAGAGGTACCCGCACCCTCTCCAGAAGCGCTCGCGGCAGCTCAAAAAAATCGTCTCGGCTGCATCCTCCTCTAAGCATAACTCGATGGCCTCCTCGATCAAAGACGTGAACCGGTAAGCCTCCTCATCTACCTTAAGCTCGGGCATGTCCGGGAGGTTTCTTCTGATCACTTGCACCCCTTCGGTTAACGTGTTCAATTGAATCCGCTGCCTGTCTAGCATATTCCGCAGCCCATCCATCATCAAATACCGTGTGCGTGTCGGTAAGGGAACTGTGCGGATAAAATCAAACGAATTCTCATCAACTGGCTCTGCCTCAGGACCCTGATCACCCTGCTCTTCATCACCCTCAGCCTCATGCTCAACATCCCCCGCGACAGATGGTCCACCCGGACCCGTCTCGGATAGCGGACTCAATAAAATCGGCTTTTTCGTATGCCGTTCATCCAACTCATACTCTGTCACACCCACCTTCAAACATAAACCATTGAGTAGATAGACACAAACAAGCTTGGCTCTCTGATCGTTCCGGTTCTTCGTAATCTCGTTATACAACACCCTCCCCACATCTATCGGGATGTCGAAGTGAAGTGCGTAGAGCATAGCCAAATCAAGCATAATAAACTTATGGAAGTTGTCTTTGGGTAGAAGGCGGTTCTGAACAAAGCGGGCTTTCACCTTCCAATCCCGGGAGAAATGAGTGGTCTTGAGCATGTCTCTCACACTAGCTACCCCGGTCTTCTTCATTGTCCAAGGGATGTCAGGATCAATGGCTAAACGCAACTCCTCAAATGGGTCTTCCCCCTTATCCTGCTTCTCCTTGATCGCATCCAAATAATCAGAAGAGACGGCCGGAAGCTTGTAGTAGTCCGTGATGGCCTGGGGTGTAAAAGGGACATCAACTTCCTGGACATTCACCACCCCCGATAACAGATCCGCCTCACTCAAACTGGCCAAAAACTCCCGTGCCAAAGTCAAATTGGGCTTCCTCACATTGAAATCTGGCACCTTAATAAACTCATCCCACTACCTCTACTTCAAATTGTCTCGGAAGCCTTTCTCAACCTTTTCCACATCAACGGCCCTTTCTAAAATTTCCCGACCTTTGAATCTTGATTTAAACGCTTTCTCGGCATTCTCGTTGATAAATCTATTTTTGAAAGGAAAAACACCCCCTGGTGCCCTCCTAGCTAGTGCTCTCACCTCAGAAATTCTAACCCTCTCGGGAGTCCCTACTTGACCTCCCGGGGCTGCCCCAGTTTCTCGAGGTTGCTCAGTTATCACTTTCTTAGTCTTCCGAGGGTCGACTAACGGTTCCTCATCCACATCCGTATCCGTCCCCGACTCATCTGCAAGTTGACCATAAACTGGTTTTTTCCTAGCTTCCCGCACCGGTCTATCTGTTCTATCACCCCCGATTGTCAACGGCCTGTTCAAAGTTTCCAACGGAATCTCCTCGAACCTTGGTTTCTTCTTACTAGTGGCAATAGCCTTGCCCTTCCCCTTCCCCTTCCCTTTTACGGACTTAGAACCCCCCTCTGCTGCTCTCTTCTTAGGACTCATTACGGAAAACTTATTACAAACACCCCCAAAAACCAAGACGAAATCAAACACCCCGTTAATCCACTGTAACACCAACATTCCACCAGAAATCACCAACAAAAATAATCAAAACAGCCATGCAGACGTCCCCAAACCATCACACCCCATCACGAACAACAACAAAGCAAGAAAAACAAGAAAAGACAACCTAATCAGTTAAGGGTTCGTTTGGGATTCGATTCGAAAATCAACCCCGGGAAAAAGTAAAATTAAACTGAGAAAGATCGACTAGACTAACCAATCTGGACGATAGGAGTGCACCGAAGTTGACGGAAGCCCCGGATGATCAACGGAGAAGCCAAAGACGGAATTTTTAGACCTGCAAAAATCGGTCAAAAAGTTGCTTGATTCTCCTCTATCACTGTTGTTGGTGGAATTTGTTTGAAGAATTGAAGAGAGGAGGTGGATAGGTGTTTATAGCACCAAAATTTCTGAAAACGGTGAAGAATTGAAGAATTTGTGTGGTTGAGGGCAAAAAAAATCGGGAGGGGTAGGTTATTTGGAGAAAAACCGCGAATGGAAGTTGAGAGGGGTGTTAAGGGTGAATTTATACGATTTATAACGCTATATTCTATGATAATTTCCCTCGTATTTGTATGAATTTGCATAAGAAACGAGTGTTTAATGGAAATATTGAGTAAATGATATTTTAAATGAGTTAATCGCAAAATAGGTTAATTTATGTGTTTTAAATTATGATTTTATGTTTATTTGGATGATATTACACTTTGCGATGTTTTTATGTGTTGTAGATACATGATTGAGGCTCAAAAGATGATCAAAAGTTGATTATGTTCGAGCTAATTGATGATAAAAGAGATAATGAAGAAGTGGGATAGAGATAGAAGAGATAAAGATCAATAAATCGAAATTCAATCATATCAAACTAGCGTCCAGGTCCCGTCCGGAGTGGACGGGCGTTTGATAAAGCAGACGGGCGTCTGAAGGAACGATTTTGATACAGAGAGTTTGGACGCCGTCTGAACGGGCGTCTGAAGCAGTCTAGGGTTATCTGGACGGGCGTTCACGAGAGCGGACGAGCGTCCGTCGGCCGACTTAGTGAAACCGACTTCGAAATCTATAAATAAGCGGCTGTTTGTCAACCCAAAACATACCATACACTCATTATTCAAAACCCTAACCCTAGGGGCGGCTTTAGGCTGCGTTTTTCTCTCTTTTATTCCAGTTTTATGCACTTTAGTTTAGATTAAATTAGTTATCTTTTTATGCACTGTTTCTGCAAATTTGAGTTGTTGAGGATGTTCAGAAGCTAAAAGCTTCATCAAACGAGTATTGTGAAGCCATCCAACGATTGTTGATTATAATCGAGATAGGAAATCAATGCTTGTTGGATAGGTGGATCAATCCTCGTTTGCTCGTTATATACTTGCTTTAAATCCTTAAAACTTGAATTTGTTTAGTTAGTTTATTTTTATTTGCATCTTAGATTAGTTTAGTTAAAGGTTCGCAACACGTATTCTTCCTAGCTTTGGATTATATCCTCTGTCTAGTTTTATTTTATGTTCTGTTTGGTTTTTATTCGCTGTTTAGATTAGTTTCGTGACATAGCTTAGGTTAGACAAAAACTAGAAATCACAATCGTTTAGTTCCCCGTAAGATCGACCCGGCATTAACCACTATTACTACGATCCTTATACTTGAGGTTAACCGGATTATTACTTGTTTGTTTTGTGTTAATAAAATCCGTGACAAGTTTTTGGCGCCGTTGCCGGGGAACCGGACGGTCGTCTAGTTTTTGTTTTTCGTTTTTCTGTTTTGTTTTTTGTTTTTCCTGTTTTTATTTCATTTTAATTTCCTATTTTTAGTTGATAAACGTTTAGGTAATTAGTTAATTAGGGTTTTAGTTTAGGGTTTAAGGTTCTCTTGTGATTAGTTCTCCCCTTTATCTCTTCTCTCTGTTTCTGTTTCTATTCTTTCGTTCCCCTTCTTTTCTGTTATTTTCTGCAAAATTTCCTGCTTCTGTTCTAATTTTCCCGCTACCAAACGGGCGTCTGGGATATTGGACGCCCGTCCGCTGGAAAATAATCAATTCTGTTCGGTTTTCTTTCACTTAGACGAGCGTCCATAAAATTTGGACGCCCGTTCAAGTTTTCTGAAGACCAGACGAGCGTTTGGGAAACCGAACACCCGTCCAGTCCAAAAGTTGAGCAGACGCCCGTCCAAGACTTTGGACGCCCGTCTGTTTCATCTTTTCCTTACTAATCTTATTTCCCTTTCTTTCTTTTCTTTTCTTTTCTTTTCTTTTCTTTAGGCTTTTAATTTTTAGTTTAGGCTTTTAATTTCTTAGTTTTTAGGCTTCTTTTCACTTGTTTTTGGTCCAGTTTATGCAAACTCGGAGTCAAAAGGGACCGTTATTATACACCCCTGACCCCGAGCGAACCGTAGTCCGGCCAAACAGGCGGATTTTCCGTTCTGCGGTTCTGGCAGACAGAGCCGAGCAAGATCTTGAAGATCAATTAGCAAAGGAAATCACTGATTTTGTGATAATGGCCGCTGATAATAGACGTACGTTGGCAGACTACGCCATGCCAGGCAAAGTCAAAGTCAACCCGGCTATTGTTATTCCAGCCATTACCGCACAAACCTTTGAGCTAAAGCCAGGACTTATCCAGATGATGCAGTATGCATCAATTTTTCATGGCTATCAATCAGAGAATCCGCATACCCACTTACATACGTTCTTAGAGATATGCGGTACTACACGCATCCAAGAAGTAAGTGAGGATGCGATCAAGCTTAAACTGTTTCCTTTTTCTTTGAAAGGAGAGGCTAAAGAGTGGTACACCTCTCTCCCTTCTGAATCTATCACCACCTGGGCGGAACTCGAAAAGGAGTTCTTGAGTCAATATTTTCCACCTTCAAAGACGGCCCAGTGCTTAAATGAAATATTCACTTTCTATCAGAAAGAGAATGAATATTTCTTCGAATGTTGGAAGAGATTCAAGTCTCTTCTTAGAAAGTGTCCCCACCATGGCTTGCCACCGGAAAGGCAAGTCAATACATTCTTCAGTGGATTGACCGAGCTCACCAAACGCATGATCTACAGTTCATCTGGTGGGGCGTTTCTGAAGAAAACACCTGAAGAGGGATGGGCATTGTTTGAGGACACTGCAAAGTACAACTACGCCCCCTCTTATCAAGCAATTCAAGCACCTCCTCCTCCCAAGGTTGAGGAAGTCAATTTGCAAAGTTTGATCGCCATGCTGCAGAAGCAGATGGTACCACCTCAAGTTTCAAATCCGATAAATCAAACTTCTTCTTTTCCACAGAACCCTCAGGTTCTGTACTGCGAAAACTGCTGTCAGACTGGCCATATGAATGGCCAGTGTCAATTTAATCTCCCTGCACCTTATCAAGTTAATGCTGTTCATGATTATGGACAGTACAATCAAGTCACATGTCAGAATTGTGACGAGGTGGGGCACACTTCTAGATTCTGGTCCTATGAACGGACGAGAATGCTGAAGTGAATGCATTCTATGGCCAGAACAATCAAAGGTTCAATCAGTTTTCTGGCCAGAATAATTTTCAAAACCAAGGGTTTAGTCAACCTTCAAGTTTTAATCCTAATTCGAATTCGAATTAGAATTTCAATAGAAACCCTGGTTTTAATCAGAACCAAAATTCAAAATTTTCCAATCCTACTCAAAGGTTCAATCAGAATTGGCCCGCCAATTCTAATTCTGCAGTCCAAGGTCGGCCCAGCCAGCCCTATTCTCCAAATTTCCAAAACTCTCAAAGTCCCTCCCAATCTACCAATCTTGAAGCTAAATTGGAGGAGCAAAGTAGATCAATGAAGAATCTTGAGAGACAAATTGGGCAACTGGCTGAACAGTTAGCTTCTAGACCCCCAGGGCAGCTGCCCAGTTTCACCGAGAAGAATCCAAAGAGTGGTCAAGTTGCTCAGGCTGACTTGAACAAAGGCCCATGTACTGACCTCGTGCCATCAATTCAATACGGTAAAGAGGAGGCCAGTGCAATGAATCTGAGAAGCGGTACTCAAGTTAGTGGTCTTTCCCAACAGGGAAACCACTAGCCCCTCCTGCCATTGATAAGGCAGGAGGGGAAGCTGAGCACCTACACTCCCCTCAACTGCATGAGAAAACTCAGGAGGCTGATCCCCTGAGAGGTGAAGAAGTTGGTGATCCTCAAGTGGCTGATCCCCGAGGACTGAAAAAGCAAGCGAAAGTCAGGAGGCTGATCCCCTGACTATAAGAAAATCTGAAAAAGCTGTTCGATGGAAGGATCTGGAAGACAAAGCTGTAAGCGCATCCTCAAAGAAAGTCTTTTCTGAGAGTGACCTTAAGAAGCTTCCATTTCCACCAAGAAAGAGCAACATTCCCTTGAGTGAGGACAAAAAGTACGAGAAGGTGCTGAACCTTTTGAAAAATACTTAGGTAAATCTTCCACTATCAGATGTTTTGGTCGAGATGCCTAAGTATACAAAATTCATCAAGGATGTTGTGTCTTCAAAAAAGAATTTAGCAGGCATGGAAAGACAAATTGGTGAGGATTGCTCCATGATTAATTATGAAGACTTACCAATTAAAAGAGGTGACCCTGGTAAGTTCGTACTTACAGTATTAATGGGAGGTCTAGTCTTCCCTAATTCTTTGTGTGATCTAGGTGCCTCTATAAGTCTTATGCCAATGTCTGTATGCAAACAGCTCGGTTTACAAAGCCTTCTAGAACCCACTACTATGAGTCTACAATTCGCTGATAGATCTTCTAAGAAAGCTTCAGGGATCCTGAAAGACGTTTTGGTTCAGATTGATAGATTTACCTTTCCAGTCGATTGGTATGTTTTAGATATGGAGAAAGATGAAAACGTCCCCCTGATTCTTGGAAGACCTTTCTTATCTACGCCTAGAGCCCTCATTGATTGCGATGGTGGGCAAGTGACTATCCGAGTTGGTGACCAAGAGGTGAGTTACAATGTCTTAAAATCCATTCAAGTACCCTCGGCCCTCCAACCGGCTTTTCCATTGATTATATGACGGACGATTTCACCGATTATATGCATAAGCAAGTCATGGTTTGTAGAAGCGGAATATGAGCGACCGGTTGATAATCTAAATACTCATGGTGTGGTCAATCTAGATCAATTAACGGCTGATTTTGAGGAAGAATTGTTGGAAGGAGAAGCTTTGGCAGTGGGACCACAGAGTAAACTCAGTGATGTTGAGTTGAAAAGTGGAGATCTCAAGTCGAGTTTAGAAGACCCCCCTGCAGATCTGGTGTTGAAGCCGTTGGCTAAACATCTTAAGTATGTGTTTTTAAGAGAAGGTGACAAGCTTCCATTGATTATATCTGCCAAGCTTTCTCGTATAGAGGAGATGAAATTGATCAACGTCTTGAAACGTAATGAAAAAGCATTTGGTTGGCAAGTAGGAGATATCCGAGGAATATCTCCGGACATCTGCATGCACAAAATCAAGACGAATGAGGGTGCAAAATGTGTACGACAGCCCCAGAGGAGGCTCAACCCTCACATGCAAGAGGTGGTTAAGAAAGAAATCATCAAACTTCTGGACATGGGAATTATTTATGCCATCGCTGACAGCGAATGGGTTTCCCCGACTCAGGTAGTCCCCAAGAAAGGTGGAATTACGATTGAGAAGAATGAGAAGGGAGAGGAAATAGCATTGAGGCTTGTCACTGGTTACAGAGTCTACATCGATTATCGAAAGCTCAATGAGGTAACCATGAAAGATCACTTTCCCCTTCCATTCATTGATCAGATGCTTGAGCGTCTGGCGGGACACGCATTCTACTGCTTCCTAGATGGCTATTCAGGATACTTCCAGATACCCACCGATCCGGTCGACCAAGAAAAGACCACTTTTACCTCGCCTTATGGTACATTCGCTTACAGGCGAATGCCATTTGGTCTCTGCAATGCCCCAGCTACATTTCAGCGATGTATGCTATTTATCTTTGACGGGCTTGTGGAGAAGTGTATGGAGATTTTTATGGATGATTTTTCGGTTTTTGGTCAGTCTTTTGATGATTGCCTTGACAATCTTGATCAAGTGTTATCCAGATGTGTGGAAAAGAACTTAGTACTTAATTGGGAAAAATGCCATTTCATGGTAGATGAGGGAATAGTTCTTGGCCACAAAATATCCGCCAAAGGTATAGAAGTTGACAGGGCCAAAGTAGAAGCTATCGAAAAGATGAGTTATCCCAAGAATGTGCGAGAAGTGAGAGGCTTTCTTGGACATGTCGGATTCTACAGAAGGTTCATTCAAGACTTCTCCAAGATAGCCAAGCCCCTGCCACTTTACTAAAGGAAGACGTTGAGTTCAATTTTGATGAGAGTTGCAAGCAAGCGTTTGAGGAGCTCAAAAATCGTTTAATATCTGCTCCAATTCTTATATCGCCCGACTGGAACCTACCTTTTGAGCTTATGTGCGACGCATCAAACTATGATGTTGGTGCTGTTCTAGGACAAAAGATCAAGGGGATGTTCCAGCCCATCTATTACGCCAGTCACACATTGAACCCCTCTCAAGTTAACTATACCGCTACTGAAAAGGAACTATTGGCCGTAGTTTTTGCTATGGACAAGTTCCGTAGTTACTTGTTAGGAGCTCAAGTGATTTTGTGGGTCGATCACGCGCTTTGCGGTATCGATGACTAAGAAAGAAGCCAAACCGCGCCTACTACGTTGGATATTGACCCTACAAGAGTTTGACGTTCAAATAAAGGACAAAAAGTGCAGTGAAAACGTAGTGGCTGATCACGTTTCAAGGATGCTTAATGAGGAAAAGGATGAACCAGATGATATAGACCTTTACTTTCCTCTAGAGAACATCATGTTGATAGACGGATGTCCTCCTGATGTTCCATGGTATTCTTCCATTGTAAACCACCTTCATGCCCGTTATCTCGATCCAGAATTGTCTTATCAGGAGAAGAAAAAGTTCTTCTCTAATTTGAAATCTTTCGTTTGGGATGAACCTTATCTTTTCAAGATCTGTAAAGATGGTTTGCTTAGGAGATGTGTTCCTGAATCTGAGCAGCGGGATATTATTGAGCAATGCCATAGCGGACCCACTGGAGGTCACTTTGGTCCGTGGAAAACCGTCGCTAAGATCTTCCAATCCGGTTTCTATTGGCCTACGATCTTTAAGGATACAAAAGCTTTCTGTAAAGCTTGCGATAGATGCCAAAGAACCGGTACTTTGACAAGGCATTTTGACATGCCTTTGAAACCCATCCTAGAATGCGAGGTCTTTGACGTATGGGGTATCGATTTTATGGGACCATTCCCATCATCTTGCGGTAACAAATACATCTTAGTCTGCGTAGACTACGTATCTAAATGGGTGGAGGCTCAAGCCACTCCTCACAACGATCATAAGACAGTCATGAAATTTCTAAAGAAAAATATTTTCGTGAGGTTTGGATGTCCACGTGCCTTGATCAGTGATGAAGGGACGCATTTTTGCAACCGACCCCTAGAGAAAGTTCTTGAAAAGTATGGTGTCCGTCATAAGACAGGCACACCATATCATCCGATGACTAGTGGTCAGGTTGAGAGGAGCAACCAAAGCATCAAGAAAATCCTGGAAAAGACAGTAAACAGTCATAGAAAGGACTGGAGTTTGAAATTGGATGATGTACTTTGGGCATAAAGAACTGCCTATAAAACCCCTATGCTGACAGATTTAGCGCTAGTGCTGCAAGCCGAACATTTTCGAGGTGTTGATGTAGCTGGTGAGGATTGGGGTTTGCAGGATGAATATGACTTCCCTCCGGCGATTGACATGCTCCGCCGTCTTATTCGAGTGATAGATTGGTCGGCCGTTTACGATGACTAGCGTTCTTAAGTTGTTTCGTCGAGCAAACGACGTAAAACAAAAGCGCTTGGTGGGAGGCAACCCACTGTTTTCTATTTGTTTTTATTTATTTTCTAGTAATTTTATGTACTTCGTTTGATTTTTATTTGTATTTTTGAAGTTTTAATTAAGTTTAATAAGAAAGTGCAATTTTAAATTTGATTTGTATGGAAATTTTATAATTTTTGCATTTTTCCTGTTTGGACGCCCGTCCGTCATGACCAATTCTTGGACGAACGTCCACTAAGCCTGGACGCCCGTCTGATTTATTCCCTCCAATCCTGTATGTGATTTAAACTTTTGGACGAGCGTCTAATAAACTGGACGCCCATCCAGTTCATCTAGTTTCCCAGTGGACGCCCGTCCGCTGAGTTGGACGAGCGTCCAACCTCTGTCTATATATACCCTCTCCTTCGATGAACCTTCATTTTTCTGAATTTCAAACGCGAAAAACGGTTCTTCTCCCTCCTTTTGCCCTAAAATCTTCAATTCTAAACCATTTTGAGCGATTCCAAGTGCTATAGACCGCTCTTGATACCCTCTCTTCGATTTTCATAACCAAAATCCCCAACACGCTATATTTTTGGAGAATCAGGATCCTTTTCAGTCCGACTTTTTGATAGAAAAATCCGATTTTTGGAGCCCATTTGGTGTTGTTTGGACTGATTTTCACCTCGATCAACATCTACTCACCCTACTTGGTAAGTTAGTAACAACTTTTCTAGTTTTTATTCACGTTTTTGCGAGTTCGATCTTTGGGTCGGCTCGTTCCCTTGAATATCATCTTAATTCGTTTTTTTTTTTTTTTTTTTTTTTTTTTTTTTTTTTTTGGTTTTGGGTTTCTTTCTGCTCTGTTATGGTGATGTGGTGTTGTGATGGATGGTGAATGGGTTGTTTGGTGTTGATTATGGTTGTGGTTGTGGTTTGGTTGCCTTGAAATCCCGCTTTGGATGTTAAACGGGTAAATTGTGGTGAATTGGGATTGTTTTTGTGTAGTCTAGGCTTGAAAATGGTTCATAAGAAAGCAGTCGTGAAGAGACACGGTAAGGAAGTGGCCCGGGAGGCGGGAAAGAAACGCAAGGAGTTTGATTCCACCTTAGTTGATCCTAACCGGGGTGTGAGTATCCGAGAACAACCCCCTAGAGCCACCCAAACTAGGACTACTTTAAGGGATGAACCAACCTCGGATTCTGAAACGGATGATGATATTCCCTTGGTAAGGATGCCTAGAGTTCAAAAAGGAGGAGCACCATCTAGGGTTGAGGAGGTTGTAGAAGCCATTCGGGAAGAAGAACCGGTTGAAAACTAGGGCTGCTCCACCTAGGAAGAAAGCCAAAACCGTACCCCCGATGCCTATGCCTCGCAGATTCGTGAACCCTAAGGCCCACGATGCTTACACCAAGCACTATTTCTCCAGGACTATGTTGATAGAAAGGGCTATATTGGAAGCTAAGGTCGATCCGGAGTTCGTTAAGTTGCTTAAGGATAGGAAATGGGATGCCTTGATGATGATCCCGACTACCCCGGTCAATGGTTCCTTGGTTCGGGAATTTTACGCCAATTGTTCAGAAACCGACTTAGAGACGAAGGTAGTCGTGGTTCGAGGGGTACAAGTTCCGTTTACACCCGATGTGATCAATAAGAAGTATGGGTTGGTAGCTTTTGAGGGTCGAGACTACAAGGAGGAGATTGTACATAGACAGAGTTTGGGGCAAGACCCTTTGGAGGAGTTGAGATTGAGAGTTTGCCCGGATGTCGCCTGGACATTGAGACCGGGAGGAGACCGGAAGGAGTTGGTTACCACGACCTGGACGGAGGACTGGAAGGTCCAGTGTCGATTTATTCAGAGTCGGTTGTTGCCTAAGAACAACTTGACACATTTTCATATTGGTGACCTAGGGATGTTGTATGCGTTGACGTTTGGTTTGAATGTGGATGTGGGACAAGCTTTATATGACGAGATATCTATCAACCAGAAGGTTTATACACGGAGTTTGATCGTCCCTCACCTGATCCACAGTTTGTGTCTCGATGCCGGTGTGCCTGAGTTTGGGGCCGATCATAAGCCGAAGAATCCTAGGCCTTTACAGCGAGAAAAGAGTAAGTCTTCGGGACATTCTGAGCCGGAGGCACCTCAGGAGCCTGGTTCTTCATCAGCACCGCCTCGAGCATCCTCCCTTCCTACTTTATCTCCCACAGTTAGGATGCGGTTGAGCATGGCCAATAGTTTCCGGGAATGGCTGAGTGATATTCGGGATACGCAGAACAATATTTTGTCCATTCTTCAATGTATCTGTGAGGGCCGGCAGCCGAGGGACGACAGAACCTTCAATCCGAGCTCCGTTGATTATCTCTTTGATGATGAGATTGAGCAGGTCATTGCGGATGTTCTACACGACTCTGAGTCATCTTCAGATGAGGAGCATCCTGACTCGGCAGATAGGACTACGGCACCACCTTCTGGACCCTCCTCTGATCCTCCAGCTGACGATTCTGCGGCGCCGAGCCAACCTTGATCTTATTTTGTCTATTTTTACGTTGGTTGTTTTGTATTGACATTTTTACTTATATGATTCGTTGTAATTTTGCTGTTGCTACTGTCACTTTTTCCGATGGATCATGTAAGCCATAAGGCTCCCGTACTTTCATTTCTATTTTGTTGATACCTTTGGATGTATTGAATGCTTTATCTTTTGATTTATATTCATTTTTGCTATCTCTTTTCATTTTGGTATAATTCCCCGTTTTCCCCGATATGTTTCCGTGTTTGTCAAGTCGTGCAGGTATATTTTTCACGATTTTGTCGAGCTACATTGTCTGGTTACGAGTTCTAAGTGTACCTATATAGGCTCCGGCCTGACCGACATTCGAGTAACGCTTGAAATCAGCTAAGTCTTTTATCTTTTCTTTCCTTCTGCACAACATGAGGACATGTTGATCTTTAAGTGTGGGGGAGGGGAATATTCGATATGTATCTACGTATTTGCTTAATTCGACATGTTTCTGTGCAACATGAGCTAAAATGAGCCAGAATTTTAAAATTTCTAGACATTTATGGTTTTGTTTTGTCCCGAGTAGGCAAGTCAGATCTATGTTCGTTATTTTAATATTCATCGATGCTATATATAATATGTTTGATAAGTTAGTTGTTTCACCCGTTATCTATTTTACACGAGCCATAGTGAATGATGAGCTAATTTATAAAGTTATACCCCTTTTGGATTAGTGATTTTTGTTATCTTATAAGTCATGTGCTTAGTGATACGGATATATCTTGAGATTTATGATAGTTTGTATTTAGATCCAGAGTATGATATACTGTGAATATCTAAAGTTTGAATGTGATAAGTAACACGTAACTTATTGTCAAATGAAAAAGTTGAAAAATATGAAGTAATTTGTGTGTGTCGAAAGCTAGTCGATGATTTGAGTGCGATAGGGTATACCACGTATGTCCTATACCACTATGATGACTAAAAGCTCACGACAGTCAGGACAAGCTTGCCTTATGATTGGAGTAAGGTAGGGTATATCTCGAATATCCTATTCGCTATGATAGGGCAATAGCTCATTCTGATGTGCGTTTAAAAGTGGAAAAAGTTAAATCAACTAAATGAATTGTTATGAAATGAATAAGTGTAAGACTGAGTTATCGTCTATCTTATCCCCAGTAGAAACTGATAGATATGCTGTAGGGATTATCCTCTGAGTATTTCAGAAAGGCCCTAGATATATTCGATCAATCTTTTCGGGATATTTCACGTTTTTAGGGTACATCTTATAAGTGTCACTTATTGCTAGTCTACGAGGGGGTATTAGCTAGTTTTGCTTTGAGTTTCTCAAGTTTGGGTTTAGTGGAAGTTTTCTATGTCTTTGCACACACACTGGTGAACTTCTGATTTATTGGATATGTATTATATATGTTTAGATGTCTATCTTTTCTCGAGCCTTTACTTTGTTTTGTTTTGCTCGGGACGAGCAAAAGCTTAAGTGTGGGGGAGTTGTTAAGGGTGAATTTATACGATTTATAACACTATATTCTATGATAATTTCCCTCGTATTTGTATGAATTTGCATAAGAAACGAGTGTTTAATGGAAATATTGAGTAAATGATATTTTAAATGAGTTAATCGCAAAATAGGTTAATTTATGTGTTTTAAATTGTGATTTTATGTTTATTTGGATGATATTACACTTTGCGATGTTTTTATGTGTTGTAGATACATGATTGAGGCTCAAAAGATGATCAAAAGTTGATTATGTTCGAGCTAATTGATGATAAAAGAGATAATGAAGAAGTGGGATAGAGATAGAAGAGATAAAGATCAATAAATCAAAATTCAATCATATCAAACTAGCGTCCAGGTCCCGTCCAGAGTGGACGGGCGTTTGATAAAGCAGACGGGCGTCCTGAGGAGCGATTTTGATACAGAGAGTTTGGACGCCGTCTGAACGGGCGTCTGACGCAGTCTAGGGTTATCTGGACGGGCGTTCACGAGAGCGGACGAGCGTCCGTCGGCCGACTTAGTGAAACCGACTTTGAAATCTATAAATAAGCGGCTGTTTCTCAACCCAAAACATACCATACACTCATTATTCAAAACCCTAACCCTAGGGGCGGCTTTAGGCTGCGTTTTTCTCTCTTTTATTCCAGTTTTATGCACTTTAGTTTAGATTAAATTAGTTATCTTTTTATGCACTGTTTCTGCAAATTTGAGTTGCTGAGGATGTTCAGAAGCTAAAAGCTTCATCAAACGAGTATTGTGAAGCCATCCAACGATTGTTGATTTCTTTTTCATCGATTATACTGTGAGTCTTTATTAAAGGTTGTTTCTTATTCATGTTTATGACGTTTTAATTGCTTTTACATCGGAAGATATGCATGTGTTGATTGTTTATTGTTGATGGAAATCTTAATAAACCTTAGATCACCATGAATAAGAATAGTAATTTGAATCTATCATAACGGAAGTTAATAGGTTTAATTGCTAGATCGTAATCATAAAGTTACACCTTTGGTTAGAAAACGCGTTAATCTTGCATTGGAAGATAATAGATTAATAGATGAACTTTCTAAGGAATTAGGGTTCATGTTTAGATAAGGTGAATCACAACCTAGATGAAAACCACAATATAATCGAGATAGGAAATCAATGCTTGTTGGATAGGTGGATCAATCCTCGTTTGCTCGTTATATACTTGCTTTAAATCCTTGAAACTTGAATTTGTTTAGTTAGTTTATTTTTATTTGCATCTTAGATTAGTTTAGTTAAAGGTTCACAACCCGTAGTCTTCCTACCTTTGGATTATATCCTCTGTCTAGTTTTATTTTATGTTCTGTTTGGTTTTTATTCGCTGTTTAGATTAGTTTCGTGACATAGCTTAGGTTAGACAAAAACTAGAAATCACAATCGTTTAGTTCCCCGTAAGATCGACCCGGCATTAACCACTATTACAATGATCCTTATACTTGAGGTTAACCGGATTATTACTTGTTTGTTTTGTGTTAATAAAATCCGTGACAAGGGGTGATTATTTATAGAAATCTGTCTATCCGGACGGATAAACAGCTGTCCGTACGGATAAGTTCGAAGGAGATGAACTATCCGTACGGACAGTTTCACCATCCGTACGGATAACACTGTGAAAATCCATATATTTTTGGCTGAGAGTTATCCGTACGGATAAGAATATATCCGTACGGATGAATGGCTGAAACTGAAAAATTTGATGTTGGGAGTTATCTGTCTGGATGATAACTTCTCCGTACGGATGGAGGCAGGCAAAGTGAAAACGAAGTTTTAGATAGAAAAAACCCCCTCGTGACTATCCGAACACAACCAAAACACCAAAAACACATCACGTGGGTCTCAAGAACAAACAAAACACAGAATATGGTGGGTTGACTCCCACCGAGTGCCTTTGTTTAATATCGTTCGCTCGACATAATGACTTAAACTGTGCCGGTTTTTTCAAGTTATACTACCGGCATGGGCGAGGAAAACGAGGGATAGGGAGATGACGGATGGTGGATTATAAGAGAGGGACGTCATGCATTGGAGTCCATGACGGGACTAAACAGCTTACTTCTTCCAACTTCGGATCTTCCAAAATCACAACCTCGAGAGCCTCGTCAAATGGAAACTTCTCATATCTCTTCAAACGAAGACCATTTGTAATTGAGGTCCCGTACTTGGGATGATGTATCTCTACCGCTCCCGAGTCGAACATCTTCACAACGGTGTAAGGTCCCGACCATCGGGACTTCAGCTTCCCCGGAAAAAGATGTAAATGCGTATCATACAGTAAAACCTCATCTCCCACATTAAACACCTTCGGTTTTATCAGTTTATCGTGGAGGAGCTTAGTTTTCTCCTTATATCTCGTCGAGCAATCATAAGCTCGCAGGAGAAACTCCTCCAACTCAACTAACTGAGCCATCCTCCTTTCACCACTAAGAGTCTCGTCCATATTCAACTCCTTAATGGCCCAATGCTCTCTATGCTCAATCTCCAATGGTAAATGACAAGTTTTTCCAAAAACAATCATGTATGGCGACATACCAATCGGAGTCTTAAACGCTGTTCTGTGAGCCCACAGCGCATCATCTAATTTCATGGACCAACTCTTACAGTTCTTATCAACAGTTCTTTCCAGAATTCTCTTAATACCACGGGTGGAAACCTCCACCTGGCCATTCGTCTGAGGATGGTAGGCCGTTCCTAACTTATGAGTTACCCCATACTTTAGAGGCAGCTTATCCAAATATCTGTTGGCGAAATGAGTTCCATTATCAGAAATTATCGCCCTTGGTACACCACATCGTGTTAGAATAAACTTTTTCAGAAACTTGATGACTACATGTCTATCATTAGTGGGGGAGGCGATCGCCTCCACCCACTTTGAGACATAATCACAAGCTACTAGAATGAACTTGTTCCCAAAAGAAGGAGGATAAGGTCCCATGAAATCGATGCCCCAAACATCGAAAACTTCACACACAATAATAGGCTGTTGAGGTATTTCGTTCCTTCTTGAGACTCGGCCCGAACGTTGACACGCGTCACAAGTTTTTACATAAGCATAGGCATCCTTAAAGATCGTGGGCCAATACAACCCACTTTGTAAAACTTTCAACGCGGTTCTCTGCCCCGAGAAATGGCCCCCGGCCTCTTTATCATGGCAAAAAGATAAAACACTCAACCGCTCACCCTCGGTTATACACCTCCTCAGAATACCATCGGCACACAACCGGAACAAATAAGGGTCCTCCCAGACAAAGTACTTAGCCTCACTCATGAGCTTCTTCTTCTGATTTTCATCTAACTCTGGGTCTATAAACCCACTCTCAAGGTAGTTCACAATCAGGGCAAACCACGGTGCACCCTCTTTTCCTCTACGCAGAAAATTCCCTCGCTTTTCCGGCAACATAGTGTCCACCACGAACAGTTGCTCATCCGGAAACAAGTCATTTATCTCCATCCTCTCAGATTCCTCATCCTTAACCGGCTCTATACGACTGAGATGATTGGCTACGACATTCTCACAGCCTTTACGGTTTCTAATCTCCACGTCGAACTCCGGAAGGAGCAGAATCCATCTCAACAAGCGTGGTTTGGCATCCTTCTTTGCAAACAGGTATTTCAAAGCGGAGTGATCTGTATGCATGATCACCTTAGATCCCACCAGATAGGATCTAAACTTATCAAAAGCGAAGACCACCGCCAACAACTCTTTCTCGGTCGTGGCATACTTCTGTTGGGCCGGATTAAGGGTATGATTGGCATAGTAAATGGGTCGAAATAGCTTATCGACCTTCTGCCCTAACACAGCTCCCACAGCTAGATCGCTCGCATCACACATAATTTCAAAACCTTGCTCCCAGTTCGGAGCTATCAGAATGGGAGCCTCAGTCAACAGCTTCTTAATATCATTGAAAGCCTCTACGCACTCGGAAGTACTATCTAGTAATTCATCTAAAAACTAATATAAGAAATACACCTTTTGGGGATTTCTAGAGAGAAGTTTCTCTCAGCAGGCCTCGTCTTCTTCAAGCATGAGCTTGCCAAATCCTCCTATTTTCTATGTTTTAGCTCTTGTTTCTTGCTCGATTTGCTTTCTCTTTTCTTCTATTTTATTTATCTGATTTTTCAGCCTCTGTTTTGTACTATGGCGCGTAAAAACAAGAAAAAATATGATGATGGCACTGTTCATGGATCGGATGCCGATGAAGCTAAATCTCCTAGTGATTTGCAGGTTGCGGCGGCTCCTTCTACCTTTGTTGCTCTTCCGCTGACTCAAGATGAAGCTCAGAACACTTTGGAAACTCTTCCAGTGATTGATCCCCCTGTTTCTTCCATTCAAGCAGATGCTGAGCTTAAATCTGGAATGACTGATGTTGTTGGTACTCCAGCTAGGATGGAGGTAAAGGAACCGGTCTATAAATGTTGCAATCCTAGAGTTTATGAGGCTATGAGGTTGAAATCTGGGAGATTAGTTACTCTAGCTGTTTCTATTGTTAAAAAGATGTCTGTCTTGCCAGATGATGATTTGACAGGTAATGCTACCCTTTCAGAGTTGTTAGAAGTTGAAAAACTTTCTGATATTGCTTTGATTGAGAGTGCTAAGATTGGTGGTGTGTCTGAAAAGACTATTGAGAGTGTCAGTGCACCTGCTGAGCATGTTCCTGCATCTGTTGAACTTGTTTCTGAAGGTGTAGTAGAACCTGTTTCTTCGTTGCGAACTTGTTTCGATGGTGTTGCTGCCACTTTAGGACTTGGTGGTGTGATAGAACAGGGGACTCAGTTAGAGGTGGATCCTGGTTTTATTGCAAGTAAGGAGAATGAAAAGGATTCTTGTGCTGACCAAATTGATACTCTTTCTGGAGATTTTTTGGGGAAGAATGCTACAAAGGCTTTGGATGATGTAGCATCTTGGGTACAAATGGTGAAGAAGAATAGAGAACCCTCTGATGAAGTTGTTCTTTTGACAGATCATGTGGATTGTGTCAATCAAGATACTGTTTTTTTGGAGGAGGAAGATTTGAATGATGATAGTATGGAGAAGTTGAGTCTTATTGGCATCTTTCCTTCCAAATTCCCAGGAAGAGATGCTGTTTAGAAAATTGTGAATGCTTGGCCAAGAAAATGCAGATATCATTATCACAATTCTGGGTGGATAGTGTTTCTGTTTGAGCAAGAATCTGATCTTAATGAAGTTTTACAGGCTGGTCCTTACTATGCTTTTGGAAAGCCTTTGCTGCTAAAAAAGATGCCTGTTATGTTTAATTTTAGTAAGGATTCTTGTACTGTTGTTCCTGTCTGGATTCAGTTGCCTAATCTTCCTCTTAGACTTTGGAAGGTCAGAGCTTTAAGTAAGATTTGTTTGTTTCTTGGAAGCCCCCAGTATACTGATAAAGTCACTGCTTCTAGGAAAGTTTTGAGTTTTGCAAGATGTCTTGTTGAGATTGATTTGATGATGGAGCTGCCTTCTGTTATTCCAATTACTATGCATGATGGAAAGGTCTTAATGCAACCTGTTTTATATGAGGAAAGGCCTAAGTTCTATACCAAATGCAGCAAGCTAGGGCATAATACAGAGGGTCATGATGATTCTAAGGCTGCTCTTCCAGCTTTGTACGTGGCAAGATCAAAAAAACTTGGTGCTTCCAAGCCTAACCCTTCCAAAAAGAAGAAAGTGATTATTTTAGATGCAGAGGGTACTGTGCAGGCTCCTGCCAAGGGTACTGATGTGTCTCCAGAATCGCTAATGCTCGCCACAGGCCGGGAAGCGGGTCTCACAGGTACTGAGAAAGTGACTCAGCAGGGTACTGCCAAAGGCAAGGATAAAAAAAAGCCGGCTACTCCAGTAGCTAATTCTTTTGATGTGCTTTCTCTTGACAAACACAAAATTTGGCCAGATGAGGTAGAGAATGATGATCTAGGTAACAAAGGTGGAAATGCTGCTTCTGGTTCTAAGAAATTCAAGAAGAAAAAGAAGAATAACAGGCATAACACTTCTGGTGTTTCTGGAAATGGTAAATTTTTTACTGAAGATGTCTCTAGGGGTAGATCACCTCTACTTAGACAAAAATGATAGGTTTTTGGAATGTTAGAGGGTTCAATAAGGCTTCTAAACAATCTACTATTGTCAAATACCTTAGGCAACATAATATTTCCTTATTTGGAATCCTTGAGACCAAGCTGTCTCAAAATAGTTTTAGCAAGTTTTTGTCTAACAAAATTCCTACTTGGCATTCTGTTAACAACTTTGATCAGCATGACAATAAAAGGATGCTAGTTATTTGGGACCCTTCTTTTGTTTTGGTTGATGTCCTGGAGCTTGATGCTCAATGGCTTCACTGTAAAGTGAAACTTTTGGTGACTGGAGATTCTTTCTTGGTTTCCTTTGTTTATGGTCTGCACACTATTGTACACATGAGGTGCCTGTGGGACAGAATCAGAGAGCTTAGTGTCTGTTCCTCTCTTCCTTGGATGGTGTTAGGTGATTTTAATGCTGTGCTTTCTGTTGATGATAGGGTGAATGGGAATATTCCCACTGATTATGAAATGAAGGATGGTGTTGATTGTTGTCCTGATGCTAATCTTTCTGATTTGAATTCTTCGGTGAATTCTTTACCCGGTCTTCTCGTCGGTGTTCTTTCTAGGATTGACAGAGTTATGGTGAATGCTTTTTGGTATGACTGGAATGATAATGCCCTGGCCTTCTTTGATCCTGTTGGTTTACATTCTGATCATTCTCCTTGTAGAATTTCTCTGACTACTGATTCTGTGACCAGAATAAAGCCATTCAAATTCTTTAACATGTGGATACAACATAACAGTTATATGGATGTTCTGACTGATAATTGGGGGCAAGATGTTTATGGCACTGCTATGTATCAGCTGTGTAAAAAGCCTAGAAGACTTAAAATGCCTTTGAAAGAGCTTAATAGGCTGCATTTTGCTCATTTTTCAGTCAAGTCTGAGAATGCTCAAAAGGTTTTGGGGGAATTGCAGTCCTTGTACAATTCAGGCCCTACTGATGATTTAGCTGGACAAATTGTTGAGTAGAAAAGAGTTTGTTCTGGTTTTGAAGCTAAGGCTAGCTTTTTATCTCAAAAGGCCAAAGGTCACTACATGAAGTTTAGTGACAGGGGTTCCAAGTTTTTCCATTCTTTGGTCAAAAGGAACAATGTCAGAAATCATATCTCTTCCATTTTGCTCCCTGATGGATCCTTTACTACTTCTTATGATCATATTGGAGATGCTTTTGTTGGTTTTTATATTGATCTTTTAGGCACTGAGGGCGCTGCTACACCTATTGATTTGGATGTGGTCAATGCTGGCCCTTCTATCACTAGGGATCAGATGGACTATCTGGTGAAGGATGTTACTGCTTTGGATGTGAAGGAGGCTCTGTTTTCCTTTTCTGACAATAAAGCTCCTGGTCCTGATGGTTTTTCTGCTGGATTTTTTAAGAAGTCTTGGGATATTGTTGGATCTGATTTCACCAATGCTATTCTGGAATTCTTTAACAATGATGCAATTCTGAAATTGGTTAATCATGCCATTATTGCTTTGATTCCTAAAAATACAAATGCTGCATCTGTTGGAGATTACAGGCCAATCTCATGTTGCAATGTTATATACAAAGTGATTTCCAAAATCTTAGCTTCAAGATTGTCTGCTTGTCTACCTGATCTTATTGATGAATCACAGACTGGTTTTGTGGATGGTAGGGCTATGACTGATAATATTTTCCACTGTCAGGAGCTGATAAGAAAATATGGTGCTACCAGGGGACCTCCTAGATGTATGATAAAAGTGGATATCAAAAAAGCTTTTGATTTAGTGCACTGGTCCTTTTTAGAGTCTGTTTTGAATGGTTTTGGCTTTCCTGCAATATTTGTGAAATGGATTATGCTATATGTTACCACTGCTTCCTTTTCTATTTCTATTAATGGTGAAATGAAGGGATTCTTTCCTGGAAAAAGGGGTTTGAGGCAGGGTGATCCCCTATCCCCTTTTCTGTTTGTTATTGGCATGGAGTACTTCTCTAGAATGTTAAGGATTATGGGAGAGGATTCTGATTTCCACTTCCATAATGGTTGTCAAAACCTGAAAATTAATCATTTGGCTTTTGCAGATGATTTGATGTTATTTGCTAGGGGTGATCCAATTTCTGTTACTCTTATGATGCAATGCCTTACTGTTTTTGGTGAGTCCTCAGGTCTGGTGGCTAATATGCAAAAATCTGAGATGTTTTGTGCTGGTTTGGATGATTATAACAAGGAGGTGCTTTTGGCAATCACTTGTTTGGAAGAAGGCACTATGCCTATCAGGTACCTTGGTATTCCTCTTTGTGCTGTCTGATTAAATGTTGTGCATTATGATCCCTTATTTAAATCTTTGAGGAAGTACTTTGGCAACTGGAAAGGGTCCACTTTGTCCTATGCTGGTAGGCTACAACTAGTCCTTTCTGTTATTCAGGGAGTTGAATGTTTTTGGCTAGGGATTTACCCAATAATTAGTAGTGTCAAGTTGAAGTTGGATCAAATGTGCAGGAGGTTTATGTGGGGTGGTTCTTGTGATTCCCTTAGGAAATCTCTTGTTGGTTGGAAGGAGGTCTGACTGCCTAAATCTGAGGGTGGATTGGGGATCTTTCAGCTTGAAGCCTGGAATCTTGCATTCTTTGTAGGATTCTATGGAACTTCCATTGTAAAAAGGATAGCCTTTGGGTGAAATGGATCAGTGAAATGTACTTGAAGAATGTGGATTTGTGGTTGTATCAGTGTAAGCAGGGTACTTCTGCTCTTATCAAGGCTATTTTTAAGATCCGGGACAGGATACTTGTACAGGCTGGTTCTGTTGCTGCTGTTGTTTCTTTATTGCAATCTTGGTCCATTGGATCAAAGTTGAGGCCTTCTAGAGCTTATGATTTTTTCAGGCATCATGGGGAAAAGGTCTGGTGGAGTAGAACTGTTTGGAATCCTAAGGCAACACCTAAACACTGTTTTCTTCCGTGGATGGCTATGAAGAACTGCCTTCTGACCACTGATAAACTGAACTTTGATGATAAGGTTGCTCCCTGTGTGGTTTGGTAAATGAATCAGCCTCTCATCTTTTTTTTCCCGTGTCCCATATCTTGTATGGTTTGGGGCAAGGTCAGGCTATGGTTAGGCATTAATAGAAGTCTGGAAACTGTTACCGGTGCAGTTAGATGGATTAGTAGGAAGTGTAGGGGTACTTCCCATAGGAATGTAGCAAGATCTGCTTCTGTTTCTGTTGTGGTGTACTGGCTTTGGCATATGAGAAACAAGAATTTTTTTGATGGTATTAACATGAAGATCACAGATGTACTGCATTGTATTAAAACTCACATCTATCATATAATGCAGGCTGCTTTTCCTTTGTATATCTTCACCCCTTGATGTTAGGGTTTTGTATATCTTTTGTGATTTCTAGTAGGTTTTGTTGGTGGATGTATGAGATTATTTTGTTTCTCTACACACCTTGGGATAGGCTCTGTGAGTTATGCTCTCACATGACCCCTTTTGACAGTTTTTGGGTGTTGTTAAGTGTTTAGTGGCTGTTGTTTCTTGTTGCATATAACCTTAGGGGTCTTATGCAGCTTGGAATCAACAAATCTAACCTCTTTTCAACACTATGTAGGTGTTAGTTTAGTTCTAAATTCTGTTTAGGATGTAATTTCTAGTAATTTGCATACCTTGGCTATAAATTTTTTTACCTTTAACAAAAAAAAGCCTCTACGCACTCGTCATCGAAAGTCATGTTCGCCCCCTTTTTCAGCTTATTGGTGAGAGGTGTGGCCTTAAAAGCGAATTTCGGGATAAATCTACGATAGAAGCCGTCATGGCCTAGAAAAGGTCTTAGAGTTTTCAGATTAGTTGGCATAGGCAACCTAGATATAGCATCTACCTTGGCCTATCGACCTCTATCCCCTTAACCGACACCTTATGACCTAAGACTATTCCCTCAGTCACCATAAAGTGACACTTCTCCCAATTCAGAACTAGATCGGTCTCCTCACATCGAGCAAGAACCCTATCTATATTGGCTAAACATGCATCAAAACTATCACCATACACAGTAAAATCATCCATAAACACATCCATAAAGTGATGAATCATATCAGCAAATATGGCAACCATATATCTTTGGAATGTCGCGGGTGCATTACACAACCCGAATGGCATTCTTCTAAATGCAAAGGTGCCATAAGGACACGTAAAGGTAGTTTTCTCCTGATCATTCACATCAATGTGGATTTGATAATATCCACTAAAACCATCAAGAAAACAATAGTATTCGTGACCCGCAAGTTTGTCTAACTCCTGATCAACAAAGGGAAGGGGGAAATGATCTTTCCTAGTCTTTTCGTTAAGCATGCTGAAATCGATACAAACACGATGACCGGTAACAGGGCGAACATAGAAAGACTCACCTGACTCGGTTGTAAGCACTGTGATTCCCCCTTTCTTAGGCACCACCTGAGTAGGACTCACCCACTCACTATCCGAGATCGGATAGATCATTCCCAGGATAAGCATCTTCACGACCTCTTTTCGGACCACCTCCTGCATGTGAGGGTTCAGCCTCCTCTGTGGTTGCCTCCTCGGCCTTGCCCCATCTTCCAAGATAATCTTGTGCTTGCAGATTTCAGTACTAATGCCTTTGATGTCCACCATTTTCCACCCAAATGCCCTCTTCCTCTTTTTAAGTACTTGAACCAGTTTCACTTTCTGCAAAGCGGTTAGCGTGGCAGAAATAATTACAGGAAGAAGTTCATAAATCTCAAGGTATACATACTTTAAATGAGAAGGCAGCGGCTTCAACTCCAAGTCTGTTGGTGGCTGTAAAATAGACGGCTTCGGCATATCATTAGGAGATCCGAGGTCTAGCTTCTCGCTCCACTTTGCATCAACCGATTCACCTGCCTCGAGGTGCATAGCATGAACTTGCATCAATTTGCTTTCATCATCAATCTTGCACGACTGCATCAGGCACCTCTCCAACGGCTCTTTATAACCCTGCAAATTTACATTGGAGACAATACAAGGGTGGATAACATCCACCAAAAAACAATCGTTTCTCTCTTCTTCCGGGTGTTTCATGGTTTTATACACATTTATAGTCACGCTCTCTTGACCGACATGTAAAATTATGTCCCCCCTCTTAACATCTATCAAGGTCTCCCCAGTGTTGAGGAAAGGCCGAACTAATAAAAGAGGTGTTCTGGAGTCAGTGTCCATGTCCAGAACAACAAAATCAACCGGGAACACAAATCTATCAACCTGAACCAACACATCCTCAGCTACTCCTAGCGGTGTCCTAACCGGCCTATCCGCCATTTGCAATGTCATGCTAGTTGGTTCTAATCTCCCTAAACCCAGTTTATCATACACGACTTTGGCATCAAACTAACAGACGCCCCCAAATCACAAAGCACATTCTTGAAAACAGTATCTCCTATGGTTATAGGGATGGTAAAACTGCCCCTATCTTGGATTTTGGGAGGTATCTTGTTCTCAAAAATAGCAGAACACTCATAACTCAATTGCACCATTTGCTGAATTTTCTTCTTACTCGAGAGCATACTCTTTAAAAATTTGAAATACAACGGGATGTTGGCAATGATATCCAACATTGGCATGGTCACTTCAAATTTCCTCAACATTTCCAAAAATTTGGCTTGACTTTGGGTCAAGACCTCCTTTTTGGCTGTTTTAGGAGGAAATGGCAATGTGGCCACATCAAAACCCGGGGGAGGAGGGGGAATTTTACCTTTATTACCTTTCGGCTTGAGTGGTGGCGATGGCTCTTCTTCCTTTACGTCAATGATCACCGTGTCCGGCTTTGGCCTTGTCGCTTCTTCCCACTTTCTCTTGTATTCCTCCACTTCCCTTTCCAATATCGAGATCTTCTCCTTTTCTGACCTCTTCTCAACATCTTCATCGAACCCTTCTTGCTCTTCCAATGGCCCTTTATAGTCAGAAAATTTTTCCTTCTCAGAATTTGGCACCACTTTCTCAAGTTCGTGGCTCACTTGTCCCACCTCTTTACCACTTCGGGTAACTACCGCACAAACGTCTTTTGAATCTTTGGGGTTACTCTCCGTGTTACTAGGAAGCCCCGTATTCAACGGTGGTTGATCTCTATTCTCGGTCATCTGCCCTATCAGACTCTCCAAATTATGCATGGCTATTTTTTGTTCAATCATGAACTTGTTCAACTGATCAGAGCTTTCATCAGATGGATTCTTCTGGTTCCCCGAAACACTCCCTTGTTGATTGTAGGAGTTATTCTGCCTATGAGCATTCGGGTGTTGATAAGTTTTAGAATTTTGATTTCTGGCTTGTTGGTTATTCTGTTGGTTGCCGGATTGATGCCCTTGCTCTCTATTCCCGTGATCTCGGTTCTGATTGTTACCCCACTGGCCTTGTCGATTCTGGCCCCAACTTTGGTTCCCCGAACCTTGATTCTGATTTTTATAGCCTTGGTTGTTGGAATTTTGATTTTGTCGATTCCAACTACCTTGGTTATTTTCTCTCCAATTTCCTTGGGAATTTTGAGAATTCCCTTGGTCACGATTCTGACTCCAACCGCGGTTGCCTTGGCCCTGATTGTTGGAATTTTTCCGGGACCACTGATTGTTTTGGTTGTTGCATCGGTCCCAATTTCCCTGGCCACTCTGATTTACTTGGTTCCATTTCTGGCCTTGCTGGTTATTGTTCCAATTATTCCCCAAATTCTGGTTCCTCCAATTGTTCCCGGAATTGTTGTTGTTCCAGCTTCCCTGGTTGTTATTGCTTTGGTTCCAATTTCCCCCAGAATTATTTCCGACATAGTTCACATCGTTCTGTTGGAAATCTTCTTCCATGCCACACCCCATCAATGGCTCATAATCTTGGTAGTTTGGTGGAACTTGCCAATTTGCTTTGTTGCCCCATGGGTTGTTCTGGTTCCATTGTCCCCCATAATTTTGTTGCTGACCAAATTGCGGATTCCTCCCAGAAACATGTTGATTACCGCTATTTGAACTCCCTGTCCCCAATCTGTTAAGCACTGCAACTAAATCTGTTGGAAATAAAATTTATGTTTTGATGATAATTCATCATAATTATTCATAGTACTACCTTAACCTCATTGATGAAGTGCTGAAACTAGATGTTATAGTGAAAAGCTAAAAGATGTCTAGAACTGAATGTTTAGGCTTTACTAGAGAATGATATTTGTATAGGTTACATTAGACAAGCACTGTAATAGTTAGTGTGTCATAAAACTGAAAACTGGAAATCATCATGATAAACAAACTGACTCAGACTACACCTATATGAAACTGAAGAAGATAACTTCGCTGAGGGCTATAAACTTAGTTGGCTTATTCAGAAGAACTGAAGAACTGAGGGTCACAGACTCAGTTATAGAAGATTGAAGAACTGAGGGATCAAACTCAGTTATGAAGACTACGTCGAGACTGTAATGTTAGACTTCAGGCAAGATTGTGGTGACCTGAACTGACTTTATGGATCTTGTATGAAGACCTAAGAATCATAAGGACAATGAATTCTTAGAAGATAATGAGTCATGGTGTACTCTGATTAAGTCAATTATAATCAGATGAAAAACTGGAGTACTGATATTTAAAGAAGAGTAAAATCTCAGTTAATGCTCCAAATCAGTCAAGAAACTGACAAGTGATAATTTCAATCCAAAACTAATAAGGAAACTCAGTTTTATATGTCAGTCATCCAACAAGCTGATAGTACAATCGAACGTTACAAAGGAAGCAATTTCATTGGATGAAATACTTATATAACAGAACGGTCAGAAAATATATCCGTTACAAGATAGACGTTGATACAATTTGAATTCAAGCCAAATGAACGTTGGACCTCACACTATAAATAGAGAACTTTGCAACAAGGGTTATACATGAAGATTTAACAGACTTACAAGCATATTCGTGCATTAGTATTTTTATTCGAATTGCTATCATCTCTGTGCTATAACAAGATCATATCAAGAATTTCTTCAAGTGTTCAAGCTACCAAGAATTTATCAAGAATCAGACACTTTGAAGAACCACAAACATGAATCAATTCATTGATTCTTAATCCAACCTTGATTCTATATCAAAGGTTTAGACCGTGAAGCAAACAAGGAAGGTTTTGTCAAGGAAAATTGTTACAAGCAGTCGGGCAGACTGTGTTTGTGGTGGTAGCTGGTGAAGAGGCAATTTCAACCCTCAAAGGACCAGTGTTCAAGCAATTGAAGAACAGTAATTCTACCTGTTCTACAACTGTTTAGATAGTGAAGCTAGGGATTAGCCAAGGACTATTGTTTTGGACTTTTTGTAACAGTTCACCTCAAGAGGTTCTAGTGGAATTTTCCTCCGCACCACAGGGGAAGAGAGGACGTACAGGATTACACCACCTGGAACCTCTATAATATTTGCCCTATTTACTTTATGCATTTATTTACTCAGCATTTACTTATAGCATTTTGATAATTGATTGTTACACAGTTCACAAAATGACATTCATCAGAATTCAGTTACCACACTCAGTTTTCATAAAAGAATAACAAGATCAAGAAAAAGGCTAGAATTATATCCGCTGCCGGTTGACTCAGTTTGGTTAAGTCAGTTTGACTTAAACTCAAATTTCGATCGGCTTAACTCCACACAAGTTTTAACTGAACCATAATTTGTTTAAAATCCAGCTTAGGGAAAGTTTTTTGTGACAAGTTTATTCACTCCCTCCCCCCCTCTAAACTTGTGTTAGCCTTTCCAAGAAAGTTATCAACACAAGAATCTTGAAGGCATTACCAATGTGCTGGAAAATGAAAGTCACTGCTATGGAAGAATCTAGAAGACTTGACATAGAGGATTCATTTAAAATCTTCTCAGACTTGAAAGCTTATGAATTTAGCGAAGATTTTACAAGCACAGCTGCAATAATCAAAGCTTTGGAGGAACCAAAGACCACAGCACATGCAGCAGCATCAAATGACATTCAAGAATACTCATCAAGCAATCTTCATGAATTGGATGAAATGGAAGAACATATGGCTCTAATGATGAACAGAATTCGAAGAATGAAGAGTGGACACCCAGTCACTCAGAAGTTCATCAAGAGGACTCCTGAGAAAAGAAAAGATGATGAATATCTCTGTTTCAACTGCAAGAAACATGGACATTATAAAGCTGAATGTCCAGAACTGACCAAGAAGACTCCACCAAGAAGAATTGGTAGAAGAGCACTCCTTGCTGGAGATGAGTCAGATTATGAAGCTGGTACTGAAAGACTATCAGATGACACAGCTTTAATGGCACACATGGAAGATCCAAATGAGGTATGTGAATCCAATTCTAAATATTCCTCAGCTCAAATTTCCATGCAAAATGCATGTTCTTCGACTGCTGACTCCAATCCAAAAAATCTAAAATTAGAAGAAACTCTTGGCGAATTGATGAATCAGCTGGTAATTATTCAAGCTGGTTATGAATCAATTAAAGCTGAGAAAGAGAATCTAATTCTTGAAGTTGAAAGATTGAAGTCTGAAATAAAAATGTTGAACTGACTAAAACTGATAAAGAAAAGATTCAGCATCAGCCTACTACATCAACATCAGCAATTGAATCATTTGCTCAATCAAGTTCAGTTACTGGATTCAAATCAGGAAAACCGTATGGAGACAAGAAGGCCTTAGGATTTTATACACAGCAATCTTCTAAGAATGAAACCAGCAAAGCTGCCGGACCTAGTACCAAAACTGGTATTAAGTTTGTAGCTGAACAACTTCCTCAAACAGAGAAAATTATTGAACCAGTAAAGCCAGTATCACATAGGACAAATCAGTTTTCTAAGAAAACAACTGGATTTACCAACAAGGGCAAACCAAATGGTAAATCAGCTGTATCTTAAGAAAACCAAACTGGGAAATCAACTACCAGGTCCACAAAAACCAATCAAGTCAAGAACCAGAAAAATTACAAACAAAGTAAATCCAAGAATGTCAATCATTCAAATATTCACACATTTAGGGGAAAGGAAGATTATATCCCACTGATGATGACTGGAATTTTACTGCACCTACTAATAAAACTAACAATGACAATCATTCCAGACAGAGAACTTATCACAAGTCTCAGTTCAAAAATCAGCAGAGAGCTAATCGCAGTTCTCAGCAAAAGCCTCAGTACCAAGATCAGGCCAGATCTCAGTACAAAAGGAATGATGGTTATTATTCAAGTTTTAATAGAAAGCATGATGGAAATAAATTTCCGTCAAAAGATCTGAGAGATCATATAAATAAGACACAATCCAAACATAGACACTATGGGAGTGTGGCTTACATATATGAAAACAAGTGCAACAATATCCGAAGAATATCTAAAGGATATATCCCTAGAGTTGTACTGACAACTGACCCCCATGGACCCAAACTGAGTTGGGTACCTAAAAATATTTAATTTTTATTGCAGGACATATGGTACTTTGACAGTGGTTGCTCTAGACATATGACAAAGAGCAAAGACTGTCTCAGTAACTTTATTGCAAAAGATGGACCAAAGGTTAATTTTGGAAGTAAAGACAAACCACCAAAGGATATGGTACCTTAATCAGGAATGGACTTACAATCAAGAATGTATCTTATGTAGAAGGATTACACTACAATCTACTCAGCACCAGTCAATTCTGTGCTATGGGATACAAAGTTACTTTTGACAAAGAATTCTGCGTCGTCGTCAGCGAATCAGCTTATCAAGTTGTTTTAGCCGGAAGAAAAAAAGAAAATATGTATGTAGTAGACTGGACAACAGCCGTTGCTGAAACTTGTTTGCTTGTGCATACCAAATCAGAAATCAGTTGGCTATGGCACAAGAAACTGAGTCATCTCAACTTTGATGACATCAACACACTTGTTAAGAAACAATTAGTCATTGGACTACCGGAAATATCATATAAGAAGGACAGCTTATGTGACGCTTGTCAACAAGGAAAGCAAACAAAAGCAAGTTTCAAGACCAAGTCTCAGCATTCAACAATCAGACATCTAGAGTTATTACAAATGGATTTATTTGGACCTATTACACCAATTTGTATCAGTGGAAAGAAGTATACATTGGTAGTAGTAGATGATTTTTCAAGGTACACTTGGGTAATTTTCTTAACCATGAAAAGTGAAACTAAGCAAAGACTTACAGAATTACTCAAGAGACTTCAGAATCAGAAAAGAGTATCAGTTGTGAAAATAAGATCAGATAAGGGAACTGAATTCCTCAACAATGTGATTATTGAATATTGTGAAGAGAATGGTGTTTTACACCAACTGGCTGCCACATGAACACCTCAACAGAATGGTGTAGCTGAAAGAAGGAACAGAACACTCAAAGAAGAAGGGAGGACTATGATCTGTGAAGCTAAACTACCTGAAAGATATTGGGCAGAAGTAGTTAACACATCTTGTTATACACAAAACAGAGCTCTCATGAACAAAACACATGAGAAGACTCCTTATGAAATTTGGAATGGAAGAAAACCAAATGTTTCCTACTTTCATGCTTTTGGAAGCAAATGTTTCATACACAACAATTGGAAAGATCAACTTCATGTTTTTCAGCCCAAAGCTGATGAAGGAATTTTTTTGGGTTACTCAAGTGTCAGGAAAGCTTTTAGAGTATTAAACAAAAGGACACTCAAGCATGAAGAATCAATTCACGTGGTATTTGATGAACCAAACTTCCCTGGTGAAACAACTGAAGACAGACCAGAACCAGTTTCTCAGTCTCAGTTACCAGACTTCCCAGAACCAGTTATTGTTGACATTGGGAGACTACAAATTTCAGAATGTTCAGATCCAGATCAGTCTCTGTTTCAAAATACTCAACAAACCACACCTGAACTACATGTTCCTGATCCAACTGAAGAAATTCAAGAACCAGCTCCTGAAGAACCAGTCGAACAAGATATGAACCCTTCAATACAGACACCCACGTATCAATGGATGAAAGATCACCCTGAAGAACAAGTCATTGGTGATACTCAAACTGGCGTTCGAACTAGACATCAACTAGATGCAATGATTGCATGTTTCCTATCACAATCTGAACCTAAGGAAATAGAAGAAGCTTTGAAAGACCCAGATTGGATATTAGCTATGCAAGAAGAACTGAACGAGTTCGAAAGAAATCAAGTATGGGAATTGGTAGAAAGACCAGCTCATGTCAATATCATAGGAACCAAATGGGTTTTCAGAAACAAACTTGATGAAAATCGGAATATCATCAGAAACAAAGCTAGACTTGTAGCTAAGGGATACTTTCAAGCAGGGTCCTGTCCTTAAGATTCAGATAAGAAAAGAGTTACAAACTTTGACCTCCGTACAAGTTCCGGCCAGGATGATTGGGAATCTCCTAGAAGTTAAATTCAACGAATCACGAGATATGGAAGGGATTCTACAATTTTGGGAGAACATGCGATTGGTAACAAACTCTCTGATCACTACAGTCCATGGAGATCGTATTGCTATAAATGAAAGAGTTATGAAGTCATTATTCGGGTTCAAGGATTCATCTGTAACATCAATAGATTTGGCTACTCTACCTTTGCAAAAAGAAGCTTTTATGAAGCAACTTACCTTCTCTAAGGAACCAGTCAAAATTGATAGTCATGTTGACAATATCAAGCCATAATTTGCGCACCTCAGCAAACATGTGATTGGAAAATCCAAAGGAGTCAGTACACTATCCGAAGAGAACATTTACCTGATGAACATAATTTGGGATGAAGTAGAATTCAATTGGGCAGGTTATGTAGTCAATCAGATAAAGAAGCAGCATTTAACCGAATTAGACAGTGTACAGAGAGCTCAAGCTGAAGGACAGGCAACTGTTGGTAGATTTAGACTGAAGAAAACACTTAGTGGAATCATCTAATTCTACCTGGAAAGACTCAAGGAAGGGAAGCAGGCAAGGCAAGCTGAAACTACAAAGGAAATCGCAGCAAAAACAGGAACAACTTCCCAACCTGAAGCGAGTCAGAAGACTGTGACTCAGCAGGAAGCTGAACACAGAGGAATCAAGCGAAAGGCAGACTCAACGCAAGAAAGATCAGTTGTAAAATGTTTATACCCAGCAACCTCAAATGTGACAGGACCAACTGAGGGGGAATACCAACAACAACTGACAATTGAAGATACAGGGATAAAATTGGCCCCAGTTATTGAAGCTGATAAGATTGTCAGACTAATGAAGATGAAGCTTCAACCAGAGGATTCTCGTGATGCTAGTCTACAGACTGAAGAGAAGTTACTCTTAGAGAAATATGAAATCGAAGATTTATATTCTTTATTTCCTATATCAGAGTTTCTAGAAAACTGCTTAAAGAGGTTTACTGAACTAGCTCAAAGGAGAGAATCAGCCACATCCTCTGCTCCCAAAGACAGTTCAAAGAAAAAGGATGATGATGAAGATAATCATACGAGAAAAGAAGCTGATGTAACTACAGTTTTGCATTCAGAAATTCAACCTCAACCTCTAGCCACGCAAACTGTAAGTCAGCAAGAAGAGTTGCCAGTTGGAAAACAGACAAATGACACTCAGCAAATAGCTGATGCAACTGATAATCGACAACTGATGATTATTGAAGACATCACTCAGCCCAAGGATCAACCTGAAATGACCTATGATCCTTCTGACATCCTAACAAAGGATGAATTGGCCAAAGTTCATGAAAATTTGAAGATTGTGCTCAGTCACAAGGATGCACAAAATGTCCTTCTATCAAATATTTCTGGATATCTCGATTATAGAACTAGAACATATGTCTCAGTTCATGCTAGACTAGAGATGATCCACAAATCCAGTTCAAGTTCTGCTTCAAAAATTCTGTTACAAAAACAGAAACTAGAAGACTCAACCGCGGTAGATCGAGAAACTCATGCTCAGGCTTATTGGCACATGAATCAGCATATCTACGGGTTAGAAACTCATCTTAAGGAAGTAATTACTTCTCAGCAGCGTATATCAACCGACCAACAGGCAACCCATGCTTTGGTAGATCGTTATATGATGCCAAAAAGGGGGAAGTCGAAGAAGAAAGGTGAAGTTACTTAAAGAGATGAAGCGACTTGAAGAAGAATTGCAAAGATACAAATCAGATCCAAAGTTCTTAAGGAAAGAACTAACTGATGAGCAGCTCATTGCGAAATACAGTCAACCAGGAGAACGGAGAGCTACTCTTACAAAAGATCGTGGATGCGCTTTGTCAAAGATCACAATCCTATCAAAGCCAAGTACAAGGATAAGACAATTGAGGAATCCTTAAACTACTTTTTATCTGATATATTCTCAAAGCAGTAAATGGCACAATATAAGAAAAATCAGAGGATCGATGACAAACTGAAGATTAAAGACAAGTCTGAACAAATGAAAGCTGATGTAGTCGAATTTGAAAAATACTACTTGAAAGAATCAGACTTACCAAAGTTACTTCTATGGAGAAGATGGAAAGAAGGAAGTCAATTTGACTACAACAGGACATTTTCAAAGGAAGACACCAAGATAGAAAATGAATATCGTCTGTATGACAAGGAGAAGATGTTTAATTCAGTTAAGAAAAAGCTTAGTCTTTAATCACAATTGTTTGGACTAAATGTAACTATTCCACATTTTGCTCATTCTAATGAAATCCAGTTTTCCAGTTTTACATTGTTTTGATCTTTAAGCTTTTCTTTTAGGGAGAGTTTTGGCATCATCAAAAAGGGAGAAATTGTTGGAAATAAAATTTATGTTTTGATGATAATTCATCATAATTATTCAAAGTACTACCTTAACCTCATTGATGAAGTGCTGAAGCTAGTTGTTATAGTGAAAAGCTAAAAGATGTCTAGAACTGAATGTTTAGGCTTTAATAGAGTCTGATATTTGTATAGGTTACATCGACAAGCACCGTAATAGTTAGTGTGTCGTAAACCGAAAGCGGAAGTCGTTTAGAAAACTGGAAATCATCATGATAAACAAACCGACTCAGACTACACCTATATGAAACTGAAGAAGATAACTTCGCTCAGGGCTACAAACTCAGTTGGCTTATTCAGAAGAACTGAAGAACTGAGGGTCACAGACTCAGTTATAGAAGATTGAAGAACTGAGGGATAAAACTCAGTTATGAAGACTACGTCGAGACTGTAAAGTTAGACTTCAGGCAAGATTGTGGTGACCTGAACTGACTTTATGGATCTTGTATGAAGACCTAAGAATTATAAGGACAACGAATTCTTAGAAGATAATGAGTCCTGGTGTACTCTGACTAAGTCAATTATAATCAGATGAAAAACTGGAGTACTGATATTTAAAGAAGAGTAAAATCTCAGTTAATGCTCCAAATCAGTCAAGAAACTGACAAGTGATAATTTCAGTCCAAAACTGATAAGGAAGCTCAGTTTTATATGTCAGTCATCCAACAAGCTGATAGTACAGTCGAACGTTACAAAGGGAGCAATTTCATTGGATGAAATACTGACATAACAAAACGGTCAGAAAATATATCCGTTACAAGATAGACGTTGATACAATTCTAATTCAAGCCAAATGAACGTTGGACCTCACACTATAAATAGAGAACTTTGCAACAAGGGTGATACACGAAGATTTAACAGACTTACAAGCATATTCGTGCATTAGTATTTTTATTCGAATTGCTATCATCTCTGCGCTATAACAAGATCATATCAAGAATTTCTTCAAGTGTTCAAGCTACCAAGAATTTATCAAGAATCAGACACTTTGAAGAACCACAAACAAGAATCAATTCATTGATTCTTAATCCAACCTTGATTCTATATCAAAGGTTTAGACTGTGAAGCAAACCAGGAAGGTTTTGTCAAGGACAGTTGTTACAAGCAGTCGGGCAGACTGTGTTTGTGGTGGTAGCTGGTGAAGAGGCAATTTCAACCCTCAAAGGACCAGTGTTCAAGCAATTGAAGAACATCAATTCTACCTGTTCTACAACTGTTTAGATAGTGAAGCTAGGGATTAGCCATGGACTATTGTTTAGGACTTTTTGTAACAGTTCACCTCAAGAGGTTCTAGTGGAATTTTCCTCCGCACCACAGGGGAAGAGAGGACGTACAGGATTACACCACCTGGAACCTCTATATTATTTGCCCTATTTACTTTATGCATTTATTTACTCAGCATTTACTTATAGCATTTTGATAATTGATTGTTACACAAGTTCACAAACTGACATTCATCGAATTCAGTTACCACACTCAGTTTTCATAAAAGAATAACAAGATCAAGAAAAAGGCTAGAATTATATCCGCTGCCGGTTGACTCAGTTTGGTTAAGTCAGTTTGACTTAAACTCAGCTCAGTCAGCTTAACTCCACACAAGTTTTGACTGAACCATAATTTGTTTAAAATCCAGCTTAGGGAAAGTTTTTTGTGACAAGTTTATTCACTCCCCCCTCTAAACTTGTGTTAGCCTTTCTAAGGGATCAACAAAATCATCCATAACTGTCACTGGGTGTTGCTGAGATACATTCGCTACAGGTTGTTGTTGGGTCGGCTGTGGTATCTGTTGTGGTAATTGCTGAGGATAAGTCGTTCTGCTTGGGGTCGTACAGAACTGAGCCGAGTGATTACCGCCACACAACTGACAAACCTATTGTGCCTCTTTCAGTTTCTTCATCTCTGTCTGAAGTGCCAACAACTCATTATGTGCGGCCGTCTCTTTATCCAACCGCTCTTCAAGGGCCTTAACAGTTTGTTGTGGCTCTTTCGGGTTTTCTGTCCCAAAACTGGAAACTTCATCATCCCTCTCGATCGCATCGTTAATATGTTGTATTGCTAGCTCGGGGTCAATTCTCGTCAAACCGTTTCCACTAGTTGCATCTAAAAGATTTCTGTCTGACTTATCCAAGGATCTATAAATCTTTATCACCTGCTCAACTGTACTCAAATTGTGTGGAGGGCACTTCATTAGCAATTCCCTAAACCGTTCAACTGTCTCCTACATGGTTTCCCCCTTTCGCCCACTGAGATTGTGTATTTCTCGCTTTAAATCCTCAATCTTTGCTGGAGGAAAATATTTCTTCAGAAAAACATCGGCCACTTCGGCCCATGTAGATAATGAGGCGTTAGGAAGGGTGTTGAACCATGTTCTTGCAGCTCCCCTTAATGCAAATTGAAACATCATCAACTTGAGCGCCTCCTCGCTCACTCCGTTGTACTTCAGTGTCGAGATGATCTGCAGATAGTTGTCTAAGAATTCATTCGGGTCCTCATTTCGCCGCCCGTAGAAAACTGGATTCTCGCTGATCAGGTTGATGACATTCTGCTTCGGTTCCATGTTGTTAGCATGGATAGCTGGGATCCTGATCGGATTATGTCTGGTCCCTTGATACGGGGTAACCACGTAATCCCTTGCTGATACAAACACCTGATTTTCCTGTGGGTTGTTCGGGTTATTATTTGTTCTGATTCACTTGCAGAAGCTGAATCTGTGCCATCTGTTGTTGAATTAACTGATACATCTACATTTGCAAATTGTCCCTGGGCAGGCGGCTGTTGCTGAAACTGACCACCCCCAACTTGACCATTTTGTCCATTCGGCTGCCTATGAACATTTAACACATTATTTTGTTGGTCCTGTCTGTTTCTTCCATCACCCCCTTCTAGAGCGGGGTCAAATAAATTTCTCCCATCTGTCCTTGTAGCCATAGGAGGGACTAGAGGATTCCTCTCGCGTGGAGGTGGGTCACTTAGAGTACCCAAACCCCCCATTTGAGACGTCCCATCATCATTCAACCGATCTCTACCATTGGTTGTCATATCTTCTTCCTCTGAAGAGAAGTCTGATGTCTCATGTCCGTCCACAGTTTCTAGAATAGGAGCAAACAATCTTCTCCTCAACTGCCTTGCGTGCCTATCGATTTCCGGATAATAAGCCTCTAGAGGTACCCTAGAGCTCCGGGTCATACACTGCAAGTCAAGACAAAACAACAATAAAACAATGAAAAACGACCTAAGCCCAAGCTTTCGGTCAACTTTTGTGATATCAAAGTATTGCCAATCCCCGGCAACGGCGCCAACTTGATAAGAGAATTTTTGCAATCCAGTTAATCAAGTAAAAACTCGAAACCTTAGCAAAATCTACTTTCTAACCGGCAGTGGACCGGATCGATTGTAGGTAGTGCTTGAGGAGTCCGAGGTCGAACCCATAGAGATTAGCTTTGAGTACCACAGATGACTTAGCACTCAGTTCAGGTCAACCAGAAAAATATGACGTTATACTATTGCATAAAAGAAAGATTATACTAATCGGATTTCTTAACGATTAAAAGAGGTACAGCCGAACTACGATCCAGCGGATTACTCTACCCTCAGACAAACTACCCCAGGAGTGAGCTCTACCTTCCTTGTCTGTCTAATGATAAACTCATAGGTGTCGAGTCCTAATTCTGGTGCTAACTCACACCCTACGCAAAGCTCATCAACCCTCCCTTTAGAAGCCCAACTCACCTAACTTGATTAAGTTCTAGACTCGCCCGAGTGAACGATAAAACCCTGTATTGGACATAGACCTAACGACTAGGGTGTCAATCTAGTGCACAAGTAGGTGTCAAACTACCTTTTAAGCCAAAACATCTACGGTCCCGAAACACCGGTTCCCACACTTCGCCGCAACATACATTTATAAGCTGGTGTGTGTGTGATGGTGAACTAGGTGATCAAGCTAGCTCAATTACGATTAAAGCAGGTTTCGTGATATGAATTATCGATTAGAACATTTTATTACGTGCTACACTACCTCCCGGTTCATCTCCCTAATGGCGTTTCATCCGCTTTCACATAATTCGGTCGTATGAAAGATTTAGCTACTCATTATCGAATTGAAACAATAAACGGTAAAGGAATTCATGATATAAACGATAAAAGAACAAGAAACCATACCCACTTTATTGAAAATTGATGAAGTACCAAAGTTGTGCTCACAAAGATAAAATTTTTGACATTCGAAACGTAATGGATTGATGTTGTAATGTATATAATGTAATAGAGGATCGAAAGACGAGAACAATGGTATGTGGCACTTAATTCTACGCTTTCGGACGAAGGAAATCGCCTAAAAGAGGCTAAAACTGTCTAAATCCGTCAAAGTCTGCTGTTGAAAACGTTTGAGGTGCCCTTTTATAGCCTAGGGCAAAATTCAGATTATCCGTATGGATAACAGGCTATCTGTACGGATAGTTCTTGATTCTCCAGGATATCCAGACGGATAAGTCTCTGATCACATCTTCTGTTTTGTGCTCCCAAGTGTCTGTCCGTACGGCTGGCTTTCTATCCCTCCGGATAGGTCTCTGCTGCTTCAGTCTATCCGTATGGATAAATGGCTATCCATACAGATAAGTCTCTGTTCACTATTTTTGCTCCTGAGTGAGAGTTGTCCGTGCGGACAGACGTTTGTCCATACGGATAGATGCCTTGACTTCAAAAACTTCACTTTTTCCATACTTAGCCTTCGTTTCTCGCCTCGGACACGTCTAAACTCATAAATCATCGCTTTCCGGGCTCCCGACTCACCCAAATCCTGCATAAACATGGAAACAACAAGCAAACGCATAACCCCGCAAACTACTGGTGGTCGGGAAATGAGTATAAAGTGCTAAAAGTAGGCCGAGTTTACGGAAAAACCGACAGTTACTCGCCGTGCAAAGAAAACCTCTTTAACACTCATTATAGGGTCTAAACTCACCCGAAACATGCTAGAAACATGATAACCGTGGGTTAAACTGTACAGAAATGTACAGTAAAGTTGGTTCCTATCATGGGGTGAGAAGACGAACATGTTGCCCAAGTGTAGATGACGACTTTTGAAGACATGGAAGTCTTGACGAAGCTTTTAGTTTATTTCTTTGTAAAGGTTGTACTAGACTAGTTGTATTCCTTTTCTTAGACTTGTTGTATTTCTACTTTTAAAACCTCGTATTGTATAAGTCTTTGGGTTTTTCGTCGTTGTAATTTAACTATCCATCTTTAGTATGGTTTCTTTCTATTCATAGTAGTATTTATGTTTTTACCCGAGTCCTTTTAGCTTCCGTTTGCTTTATTTTGATACGACGAGGTAGAGACTTGCGTATAATATTAGATTTATATAATGCTATACGCTCCGAACATTTCTCTTCTGGATAAGGGCTCGGTATCCGGGAGCGGGGCGTTACACCAACATTACATTGTCTTCGTTAGCGCTTCATCTATATCGTTGTCTATACTTTTAATTTAACTCCAATAGGGCAAAGTGAATTCGAATTGAAAATGACAACGGATAAATTACTAAGCTTAAATCCTCGTGAGCTATGACATATATTGTTCTCTTAGTTTGACTACAACTGACTTGATACTGCCGGTGAGGTTGTATACGTAGCTAACAATCGACCAGTCACTTACATGACTTCCATATCACCCTCTATCTCCCCTGAAAAATTCCCCCCTGCCATAGCTTCGCTAAGTCCACCCCAACCCACAACTCCACCCCCTCCCGAACCGGTCTCTGAATCACCATCTCTTACTACCACCCCGCCTCACTCCCTGTCCACTCCCTCCTCCTCTTCCTCGTCCTCTATCCCCTGTGATTCCCCTCCCTCCGACTCACCCCTTCCATCCCATTTTATGGTAACTTGTGTCCGTAACAACATCTTCAAACCTTGCACCATTCTTAACCTTACTGCCCAGCTAGATTCTAATCTCTTTGATATTGAGCCCACCACATATAAACAGGCTTTGAAAAGTTCTCATTGGGGTCAGGCCATGTCTGAAGAGTTCGATGCATTGGTTCGTAATGGTACGTGGTCTCTAGTTCCCTTTGACAGTTCACTTAATCTAGTTGGATATCAAGTGGATCTATTGGATTAAGGGCAAATCTGATGGCACGATTGAGCGGTACAAGGTTCGGTTAGTTTCAAGAGGCTTTACGCAACATTCGGGCAGTGACTATTTCGAGACTTTCAGTCGGGTTGTTAAGCCTACTACTGTTCGTTTGGTTCCGGGTCTTGTTGTTTCACTAGGGTGTTCTATGCGTCAGCTAGACGTCAATAATGCCTTTCAGCTTGGGTCTCTTTCTATGGATGTATACTGAGGATTGACACGAACAACTAACACATAGTTACTAATGGAAGGTATATAATAATTAAGGTCACTCACACTCTTTTAAACCCATAGAACGTACTCTCCGCAATATTACATTGTACTCGTTAGCGCTTCATCTATATCGTTGTCTATACTTTTAATATAACTCGAATAGGGGAAAGTTAATCTGAATAAAAATCACAACCGATAATATTGAAACCTCACAAGTTTGTTCACATAGTAATCGTCGGCGTCGCTAGCAATCTATCATTTGTAGAATTTTTTTTTTTTTTGATACCCCTCATCTGTAGTTTACTATGTGTCTTTATTAATCTAAATTATACTACTCCTGAAACGATCCAATTGAACAATCAGGGTTACTACATGTTCCATGCGTCGGACATAACTCAAGTTAAAAAATCAAAAAATTTACTATGGTTCATCACAAAATAAATTTAAAAAAAAAATAAAATTTAATAATAATAATAATAATAAGGTATCCATTCTCCGTAAAAAAAAACAAACATCGTTTAATATAACATGTTTTTATATTGGTGAACATATGTAACACTCATTAATCAGTATATATGCGTATTATGGAGGTGAATGCAAATTCCTTCATGAAAATATCTTTAGCTTCTTGTTTGAAGTCTTACTCTATATTGCATACGCATTATTCTGATACTCTTAGTTATGGATTTCATGATTAACACCCCATGGTTCATAGTTATGGAAGACTAAATCTTTGTCTAGCCATGTTAATGTAAAGTAGAGTATCGTATGTTTTATGACGGATTGACAATGTTTGGTTAAATTTTGCTTGCACAACGAGTTAATTATGGCTCAAATTTAGAGTGGGAAAAGGACTCGGTAGTGAGAGTAAAACCAATTTTAGTAAGACTCGGTTTCCAGAGTAGGGTATCTAACGAAAATTAGAGAGATCTAAAAAAAGTTAGGCAAACCATTGAAATTTAATCCATGTCAACTCTTCTACGCTTGACATAGGGCGATTGAACATGCGAGACCTAGTATTTGCTAAACTGAGGATTCACACGAATAACTAACACATAGTAACTAATGGAAGGTATATAATAATTAAGGTCACTCACACTCATATAAACCCATAGAACGTACTCTCCCCAACATTACATTGTCTTTGTTAGCGCTTCATCTATATCGTTGTCTATACTTTTAATTTAACTCCAATAAGGGAAAGCTAATTTGAATTGGAAATGACAAATGATAAATTACTAACCTTAAATCCTAGGGAGCTATGACATATATTGTTCGCCTAGTTTGACTACAACTGACTTGATACACTGCCGGTGAGGTTGTACGCGTTACATGACTTCCGTATCACCCTCTGTGTCCCCTGAAAAATCCCCCCTGCCCTAGCTTCGGCTAGTCCACCCCATCCCGCACCTCCTCCTACCCCCCCCCCCCCCCCCCCCCCCCCGAACCCGTCTCCGAATCCCCATCTCTTACTACCACCCCGCCTCACTCCCCATCCTCTCCCTCCTCCACTTCCTCGTCCTCTATCCCCTGTGATTCCCCTCCCTCTATAACAACATCTTCAAACCTCGCACCATTCTTAAGCTTACTGCCCAGCTAGATTCTCAGCTATTTGATATTGAGCCCACCACTTATAAACAGGCTTTGAAAAGTTCTCATTGGCGTCAGGCCATGTCTGAAGAGTTCGATGCATTGGTTTGTAATGGTACGTGGTCTCTAGTTCCCTTTGACAGTTCACTTAATCTAGTTGGACAGCAAGTGCATCTATCGGATTAAGCGCAAATCTGATGGCACGATTGAGCGGTACAAGGCTCGGTTAGTTGCCAGAGGCTTTACGCAACATTCGGGCATTGACTATTTCGAGACTTTCAGTCGGGTTGTTAAGCCTACTACTGTTCGTTTGGTTCTGGGTCTTGCTGTTTCACTAGGGTGGTCTATGCGTCAGCTAGACGTCAATAATGCCTTTTAGCTTTGGTCTCTTTCTAAGGATGTGTATTGAGGAATCACACGAACAACTAACACATAGTTTCTAATGGAAGGTATATAATAATTAAGGTCACTCACAATCTTTTAAACCCATAGAACGTATTCTCCGCAACATTACATTGTACTCGTTAGCGCTTTCTCTATATCGTTGTCTATACTTTTAATATAACTCAAATAGGGGAAAGTTAATCTGAATAAAAAATCACAACCGATAATATTGAAACCTCACAAGTTTGTTCACATAGTAATCGTCGGCGTCGCTAGCAATCTATCATTTGTAGAAATACAATTTTTTTATACCCCTCAACTGTAGTTTACTATGTGTCATTATTAATCAAAATTATACTACTCCTGAAATGATCCAATTTAACATTCAGGGTTACTACATGTTCCAATGCGTCGGACATAACTCAAGTTAAAAAAGCACAAATTTTATTATGGTTCAACACCAAATAAATAAATAAATAAATAAATAATAATAATAATAATAATAATAATAATAATAATAATAATAAATGTACTCAAGTACATACCCTAGTGGTAATTCACTAGGGTCTAACCCGACTCCCAGTAGGGAGTCCAGGGTTCGAACCCCGTTTGAGGCGTGCGTGTGTTATCCTTTCGTTTCCGGAAGAAAAAAAAACAATAATAATAATAGGTATCCATTCTCCGTTAAAAAAAACAAACACCGTATAATATAACATGTTTTTATATTGGTGAACATAATGTAACACTCATTAATCGGTATATATTCGTATTATGGAGGTGAATGCAAATTCCTTCTTGAAAATATCTTTAGCTTCTTGTTTGAAGTCTTACTCTATATTTAATACGCACTATTCTGATACTCTTAGTTATGGATTTCATGATTAACACCTCATGGTTCATAGTTACGGAAGACTAAATCTTTGTCTAGCCAAGTTAATATAAAGTAGAGTAACGTATGTTATATGACAGATTGACAATGTTTGGTTAAATTTTGCATGCACAACGAGTTAATTAGAGCTCAAATATAGAGTGGGAAAAGGCCGCGGTAGTGAGAGTAAAACCGATTTTAGTTTGACTCGGTTTTCAGAGTAGGGTATCTTACGAAAATTAGAGAGATCTAAAAATAGTTAGGCAAACCATTGAGATTTAATCCATGTCAACTCATCTACGCCTGACATAGGGCGATTGAACATGTGAGAGCTAGTATTTGCTAAACTGAGGATTCACACGAATAACAAACACATAATAACAATTGGAAGGTATATAATAATTAAGGTCACTCACACTCATATAAACCCATAGAATGTACTCTCCCCAACAGTACATTGTCTTCGTTAGCGCTTCATCTATATCGTTGTCTATACTTTTAATTTAACTCCAATAGGGGAAAGTTAATTTGAATTAAGAATGACAACCGATAAATTACTAACCTTAAATCCTCGTGAGCTATGACGTATATTGTTCGCCTAGTTTGACTACAACTGACTTGATACACTGCCGGTGAGATTGTACGCCTAGCTATCATTCGACCAATCACTTCCAGTCACTTACATGACTTCTGTATCACCATCTGTCTCCCCTGAAAAATCCCCCCTACCCTAGCTTCGGCTAGTCCACCCCAACCCGCACCTCCACTCCCTCCCGAACTGGTCTCCGAATCCCCATCACCTACTACCACCCCGCCTCCCTCCCCGTCCACTCCCTCCTCCTCTTCCTCCTCCTCTATCCCCTCCAATTTCCCTCCCCCCGACTCAGCCCTTCCATCACGCCTTATGGTAACTTGTGTCCGTAACAACATCTTCAAACCTCACACCCTTCTGAACCTTACTGCCCATCTAGATTCTCAACTCTCTGATACTTAGCCCACCATATAAAAAAGTCTTTGAAAAACACTCATTGGTGTCAGGCCATGTCTGGGGAGTTTGATGCATTGGTTTGTAATTGTATGTGGTCTCTAGTTCCCTTTGACAGTTCACTTAATCTAGTTGGATAACAAGTGGATCTATCGGATTAAGCTCAAATCTGATGGTACAATTGAGTGGTATAGGGTTCGGTTAGTTGCTAGAGACTTTACGCAGCATTCGGGCATTGACTATTTTGAGACGTTCAGTCCGGTTATTAAGCCTACTAGTGTTCGTTTGGCTCCAGGTATTGCGTTTCACTAGGGTGGTCTATGCGTCAGCTAGACGTTAATAATTCCTTTTTGCAGGGGTGTCTTTCTAGGGATGTACACATGGATCAACCCCTAGATTTGATGATGTGGATCGTCCTCATCATGTTTGCAAATTACATAAGGCCATCTATGGCCTCAAGAAGGCTTCTCGTGCGTGGTATCAGGAGTTGAAGCAAGCCTGAAATAAGTTAGAAATATTTGTTTAAGTTTTTACCTAGAGTCTGACATATTGTATAAGTTCAGTCAGACAAGTACTGTACTAGACTTGTAGGATGGACAAGTAAAAGACAGGAGATCAGCAGAGTAAAGGCAGCCAAGTACCAGCGGTGTCAAGTGAAGACATATGGAGTGACTTATAACCTGGGAAGTCTGTTATGACCTTGGATAAGTCTAAGATATATTCCAAGTTATGAAATCTATTCATTTAACATGTTGTACACTGATCTCTCACAAATAAAGGAATAGTGAAGTGCAACCATACTTGGAAACTCAAAGAAATAAATGAAACATCAAAACGGCTAAGTAAAAGTTCTACCGGCTGACTAAAGAATAACAGTTAAGAGGACCATAATAGCAGAGTATGCAGATTCTATACTGGTCAAGAAACAGCCAAGTTAAGAAATAGGCAAGTGAAATATGCTACCTGCTTTTGATTCTGAACGATAAATAAGCAAATCAATCAATTAATGCTGAATCAATCAAGGATAGATTTTATGATGAACGTCGAAATAAAATCCGGATCACTGAAATCAAGGAGAAGAAAATCAAGGAGGAATCAAGAATTAAATCAAGGATTATTCTCAGCATTAAATAGCCAATGGATAGATTTTCAAATCAAGGCGATCATGGCTATAAATAGAAGGCACTGGAAGAGAAGAAAATATATAGAGAGATATCGATTGAATTAAGAACATGAAGTACTGAAACTCTGCAAAATTCTCTAGCCTTCATTCAAACTTTCATTGCTCAATCCATAAGATCAAGTTCAGAATTATCAAGACTCAATCAGAATTATTCAAGTCTGAATCTGATCAAGTTTGATGAATTTCTCAAATTCACATTCACCCCAAGCAACTGAATCAGAGAAGTCTGAGAAGGAGTTGTGCTTTTATGATAGCTGCTGAAGGATTTGTTCTCAAGCAGCAGTGTTGAAGACTAAGTCACTGAAGCTTTTGTAGCCAAGGAGTGATAGTCTTGGAGATTGTGAAGCTTGTGTATCCAGGGACAATCACACTATTGTATTGGTTAAAGTCAATAGTGAATTCCTCCAATCATCATATGAGAAGAGTGGATTAAGGGATTACACCACCCTGAAAAACTATAAACATTGTGTTCATTTACTTACTGGACTTTACTTTACAGTATTTCTTTACTGAATAATATTCATACTCTGTGTGTGCATAATCTACTTTGAAACAACTTTAAGAATGGATTTATCCACTGCCCAAAAGCTTTTAAATATAAGAAAAGTTTTTGAAACTCCAATATAGTCATTCACCCCCCTCTGACTATATTCTCACCATTCTCTGGGACCAACAATTGGTATCAGAGCAGTGTTCCTAGTATCAGAACATGTTCAGATCTGATTTTTGGTAACAAGGAGAACACACACACTTTCAAAGTAGTTTTCAACTTTGTGTTTACACTAAATACCTATTTGTCTGACTATGGATTCATTAAATTTCATGTCTAAAGTACCTGTATTCAATGTTAACAATTTTGATGAATATAAAATAAGGATGTTATCCATCTTGCAGCAACTCATGGGGAGATGCTGGATGTCACCAATGATGGTCCAATCAAGATCACGACTGTGATAGCCACAGGTGCAAATCAAGGAAAATAAAAAGACAAGCTTAAGAAGGATTGGACTAAAGATGATAGAAGAAGAGAAAATCTGGATTTTAATGCAAAAGATATGATCTTGAGGACTTTGGACAGCAATATGTTCATGAGAATTAAAGATTGCAAAACAGCAAAGGAGATGTGGGACAAATTGGCACTGATCAATGAAAGATCAGAGTCAGTCAAAGAAAACAAATTATCTGTTGCAAAACAGAAATTTGAGAATTTCAAAATGAAGACTGTTGAATCCTTTCATGAAATGGATAACAAATTTTCAAGCATCATTAGTGAACTGCAACAACTGGGACATACATATCCATATAAAGAAGTCTATCTAAAAATCTTGAGAGGTCTACCTGAAAGATGGAAGATCATCACATCAATACTCAAAGGAACAATAGATCTTGCAAAAACCGAAACCTTGACACTGATGTCTCAATTAAAAGCTCATCAACTCGAATTAAATAGTGAAGACGGTGTACCAGCTGAGCCACACAAGGCCAGTGCACTGGTTGCACCCCAGCAAAGAAGAACAGCTGACTCACCCAGCAAAGAGACTCAAGAGCTTAAGGAGCAGATTGCTTTGTTGATCAAACGCTTTGACAGATTTAGCAAAAGAAGTTCAAATGAAGCTCTTCATCAAGCAAAAAGTCATATTCAAGCAAATACATGAAGAAAAAAGATGACGAATATAGATGCTTCAATTGCAGAAAGAAAGGACACTTCAAAGCTGATTGTCCTGAAGAAAAAGACAAGGATGAAGAAAAGAAGAAATACAAGTCATCAGATAAAAGAAAGAGGAAGAAAGCACTAAAACCTGAAACCAGCAGTGAAAGTGATGTAGCATCATCTAATAATGACTTAGATGATGGTGAAGGCACCAGTTCAAACAATGACAAAGCCTATCTATGCTTAATGGCAAAAGAAATTGAAGAAACAGACGTACTATCTAGCTCATGTTCATCTAATGCATCCACATCAGACACTGCACAATCTTCTATTTTTCCATTAGATTCTACAAATCTAATTCAAATCTCATGGATATATTTGAAGAAATTCAAACAAATCATGAAATTCTAGAACAAGAGTGTGAGAATCTGAGAGAGAAAAATAAAAAATTAAAGAAAGAACTGGATGAACTAAAAGCTGAATCAACTAGTAAGGAAGCACACTTAACTGATCAACAAGCAACAGATGATCACTCATCTGATACTGACAGACCAGCTGAGAAAACTTCCCTACCAGTTAGGACCTCCACTGCACCACTTGAAGCACCAGCCTACAAACTGCCCAAAAAGGTTTGGATCCAGATCTTGTCTTGGCTACAATAGTCAAGATGAGAAATGAAACATTGGACATTAAAATTCTGAACCAAGGACCAAAACTGGACCTAAATTCAGAAAAGGACAGACCATAGTTTCAACTACTTATCCTGCACCAGTAAAGTCCAAACCCAGTGCAGTGAAACAGTAGAGTAAATCATCTTACCAGCCTACTAAAGGAAAAGGTATACTGAAAGGTAAAGGCAGACTTTACCATTCAGAAGATGATTGGAATGTTCCACCCCCAAAATACAAGAAGAAACCACTTCATGCTATGAAACATGTGTTTAGGAAAAGCCAACCTAGGCATGTTCCTGGATACAAGAGGCAGTATGAAAATAGGTTTCCTCCTGCATATTGGAGAGTGAAAAAAGATGCAAATGCACCTAAATGTAGAGAATTGTATTAGAATAACTCTATCAAGAGATATTATGTCACGCCTTATACATATGAGGTTGATGACTTCAACCCTCCATGAAGAAGATCATTTGGATATACACTGGGAGTAGGAGGCATGACTGCTAATAGGTATGGACCCAAACAGTGTTGGGTACCTAAGCTGGCTTAATTTATTTTGTAGGATGTCTGGTACATATACAGTGGATGTTCCAGACACATGACAGGCAACAAGAGATGCCTGACTGAATTTAAAGCTTTTGAGGGACCCAAAGTTACTTTTGGAGGCAAAGAAAACCCAGGAAAGATTAAGGGGGAAGACATCATGTTGAAAAACAATCTGAAGATTCAGAATGTGGCATATGTCAAAGGATCGAACTTCACTCTTTTAAGCATCAGTCAATTCTGTGACAAAGGCTATAATGTGCACTTCAGGAAAAAAGGATGCAAAGTGATTCACAATCAAACCATCACAGTTGTACTTGCAGGAAAGAGAGAAGACAATATGTATGTGGTAGATTTGAGGACAGCCAAAAGCTGAAACATGCCTACTTGTCAAGAACAAATCATCACCTAGTTAGATTTGTCTTAGAAGATTAAATCATTTTAACTTCAAGACCATCAACAAACTTTCAAAGAACAAGCTAGTGGAATGCTTACCTAACATCACATTCAAGAAGGAAAGTCTCTATGATGCAATTCAGAAAGGGAAATAAATCAAAAGTTCTTTCAAGTCAAAGTCACTTCAATCAACAACAAGGATCTTACATCTCTTACATATGGAAATTTTTGGTCCAGTTACACCAGTGAGTGTAAGTGGAAAGAAATACACTTTAGTAGTGGTTGACGACTTTTCAAAGTTCACATGGACAATTTTCATGAACAAGAAAAGAGAAACTCTAAAGAAGCTTCCAGTTTTACTGAGAAGAATTCTGAATGAAAATGAGTTTAAGATCATCAAGATATGATCAGACAGAGGCACAGAGTTTCTAAATGAAGTGATCAAAATTTATTGTGTTGAAAATGGAGTACTACACCAACTATCAGCAGTAGGAACCCCACAACAAAATGGAGTAGAAGAAAGAAGAAATAGAACTCTAAGAACCATGATAGCAGACGCAAGCTTACCAAAGAGATTTTGGGCTGAAGCAGCTAACACAACATGCTATACTCAAAACAGATCCATCATCAACAAACATCATGGGAAAACACCCTATGAAATATGGAATGGAAGAAAACCTAACATATCTCATTTACACACGTTTGGATCTAAATGTTTTGTTTTGAACAAGAATGAGCTTCATAATTTTGATGAAAAAGCTAATGAAGCAATATTCATGGGATACTCAGACATCAGTAAAGCTTTCAGAGTACTCAACAAAAGAACTCTGGTGATTGAAGTGTCAATTCATGTAGTATTTGATGAACCAAACACCAACAATGAAGACTTACACTCTTTTGAAGAAGAAGCTGCACAAGGACAAGTCTACATGAATACAACAGTACCAGCTACCATTCTGAACCACACTTTTGAAAATCAAGATGAAGTACAAGACACCACAACAAAAGAGCCACTAACATAAATTCAAGAAGTTGATGCATAAGCAGGAACTGTAGAATAACCCGAACAAGCACAACTTCAACATGCCTTAATCTGGCTCAGAGATCATCCAAGAAGAACAATTCATTGGAGATGTTCATACATGAGACAGAACGAGAAGAGAACTGGAGTGCATGATAACTTGTTTTCTATCACAGGTGGAGCCCAAAATAATAGATGATGCAATCCAAGATGCTGATTGGATTACAGCCCTGCAAGAAAAATGAATTTGAGAGAAATGAGGTATAAGAACTTGTTCACAGACCAGATATGGCCAACATCATTGGAACAAAATGGGTGTTTAGAAACAAGATGGATGCACAAGGGGCAATCATCAGGAACAAATCAAGACTAGTTGCAAAAGGGTAATCATAAGCAGAAGACATAGATTATGATGAGACCTTTGCACAAGTAGTAAAATTGGAAGCAATCAGACTTTTTCAAGTTTTTGCAGCTCACAAAGACTTCAAAGTCTATCAAATGGATGTCAAAAGTGCATTTCTAAATGGATTTCTGGAAGAAGAAGTATATGTGGAACAACCACCTGGATTCCAGATTAAAGGAAAGTAGGAAAAAGTATACAAGCTCAAAAAGGCACTATATGGACTCAAACAGGACTCTTGAGCCTGGTATGAGAAACGGTCAGAATTCCTAATCAACAATGGATTCAGCAAATGAACCATTGACAAGACTCTCTTCAAACTAGAAGATGTAACAAGCACATTGCTAGTTCAGATCTATGTAGATGATATCATCTTTGGATCAGAAGATGAAAAGCTGTGTGAGAAGTTTGTAAATCTGATGAAAAGCAAATTTCAAATGAGTATGACGGGAGAGCTCAACTACTTCCTTGGTTTACAAGTGAAACAAATAGAAGATGTCATTTTTATCAAACAAGCCAAGTACACAAAGGACTTGATACACAAATATGGAATGGACACAAGTGGCACATCAGACACTCCTATGTGTGCAAGATTATACTTTGAAAGGATGAAAATGGGATAGATGTTGATAAAAAATTATACAGAGGAATGTTATTATTGTTACAGGTTCTTCCCCGGATCATGTTCAGTTTGTTGTGGAGCAACTTAGCTCTCGGTTTTCTGTCAAAGATCTTGGTGACTTATCCTACTTTTTAGGGGTTGAGGTCACTCCCAACTCCTCCGGTTTGCTGCTGACTCAGACTAGATATATTTTGGATTTGCTTCATTGCACTAATATGCATGATGATTGGCCCGTTGCTACTCCCTTACCTACTAATGTGTTTCTTCCATACATGTTCACTCGTCCTGATATCTCGTATGCCGTTAATGAGTTGTCTCAGTTTATACATACTCCCACTGCCATGCATTGGGCCTTGGTTAAGCGTGTTATCCATTATTTGGTTGGAAATCAAACCAATGGCCTTCAAATATTTGCTTCTTCCATGCTTGATTTGCATCCTTTTTCAATGCCGACTTGGGTGGTAACAAGGAAAAGGAATATTCGTCCATGAGTGTGTATCTTGTCTTTATCTTGTGTTAGAAATAAAATTGAGTTTGGTGATGATTTTCATATATTGTTTATTTCTTTATTTTAACCCCATTGATGAAGTGCTGAGACTAGCTGAAATAATGAAAAGCTAAAAGATGTCTAGAAATTAAATGTATAGGATTTATTAGAGTCTGATTATTGTATAGGTTAAATCATACAAGCATTGTAATATAATAGGTTTTAGTGGAGTCCACGACCGAAGCTGAAATCTAATCTAGAAAGTTTTACTAAGGGTTCAAACTCAGCTGACTTAATCGAAAGCTGAAAAACACAGTTCTGAAGGCTGAATGATCAAACTCCGTTTTAAAGATTGAAGGCGGATGGATCAAACTGGGTTTTGAAGACTGAAGGTTGTGGGGCCAAACTTAGTTTTTGAAAACTAAGCCGAGCCTGTAAAATTAGAATTCAAGTAAGTCTGTGATGACCTGAACTGACTTTATAAATCTTGTATTGAAGGTCTAAGTTACATAAGTACAATGTAATCTTAGTTATGTTATGTGATAAAAAGGTGTATTTTGTTATCACAACCTTAAAGATCAGATGAATAGTAGCATCTCTGTTTTGAAGAAGGGTAAAACTGAACCAATGTTGAAACTCAGTTGTTTTGCTGAAAACTCAACAATAGCATAAATGAGGCACAAGTCAGCTAATTAGTTTAACAAAGAAAATTGGAATGTTGAAGAACAAGCAATCTGATTGGTTTATAGTCTGACAAGTCAGAACGGTAACTGACATGTCTGACAAAATGATGATAAAATCCAATATGACCATTGAAGGATTCAAAATTTGAACGTTGGATTTTACCTATTATTAGATGACTTAGCTACAAGGATCAAAAAACCTTTGCTATGATTGTGAACCTAAGTTATTGTGCTATCAAGTTATTTGCTAAAGTCTGAACCATCATCATCTCAGCTATCAAATTATAGTGTTCAAGCTCTTCAAGACTTATCAAGATCCAACACTTGAAGATTTTTACAATTCTGAATCACTTTCTTTAGTCAACCCAACTTTGATTTTATCAAAGGTTTGGACTGTGAAGCATCCAGTCTAAAGTGCCATGGACAGTTGATTTGCAGTCTGGGTGTATGTGTGTGTTGGAGCTGGTGAAGAGGCAATTCATCCTTTCAAGGACCAGTGAAGCATTTGGATAGCAGCAATTCAACCTGTTGTTCAAGTGTTTAGATTGTGAAGCTAGGGATTAGTCAAGGACATTCAACTAGACCTTTTTGTAACTGTAACTTCAAGAAGACTAGTGGATTTTTTTACCTCCTACATCAGAAGGGAAGAGTGGACTGACATGATTACACCACCTGGAACCACTATTAAAACTGTGTTTTTATTTGTGCATTTACTTTACGTAATTTACTTTAAGCATTTACTTTATTGCAAGTTACTTTATTTAATCTCAGCAATCGAACACTTGCATACCATCTAATTGAACTCACACCAAGCACCAAACCGAGTTTCATCAAAACTCAGCTCACCATATTTTCAAACATAACAACATAACTTAAAGGCTAATTAATTTATTCCGCTGCATTTAACTCAGTTGTAGAAAAAGTTAACAGACCTTTTGTCAGCTCAGTTATCTTAACTCTGTAAAACAATTCAAGTGACAATTTTATTCAGCCCTCTAAACTTGTCCAAAGCCTTTACAAGGGACCAACAACTGGTATCGGAACAATGTTCTGTTACAAGGTTCTATTCTGTGTAGATTCTCTTGTTGTTCCTATTGAAAGTCTAAGAAAACTTCTTCTGAGTTCAGTTTTGCAATGTCTTACATCTTGGACAATAATCAGTATGCTAGATTGATGATGTGCACTATGGACATATTTTATGAGTATAAAAGACGATTGTAGGTTTACCTAGCAGCAACTCATGACGAGATTATGGACGTGCTAACTCATGGACCACTTCAGATCATGCACATGCAAAAACTTGAAGGTGGTGGACAAGTCAAAGTTCCAAAACCCAAGGATCAGTGGAATTCTAAACATAGAAAGAATGCCAATCTAAACAACATTGCAGTAGATATCATCTACAGGACATTGGACAGCCACATGTATCTCAGGTCAAAGATTGTACAACCACTAAAAAACTATGGGAAAAACTCTAACTGATTTGTGAAGGTTCAAATTCTATTAAAGAAAACAAAGTGACAGTTGTCAAACAAAAGTTTCAAGAGTTCAAAATGAAAATTGAGCATTTTGAAGGAAGATTCAATGCCATTCTAGACGAATTGGCATTACTAAGCATGTCTACACAAGGAAGGATATTAATGATAAAATGTTGAGAGCATTTCCCTCATGCTGGAAGATGAAAGTTACAGCTATGAAAGAATCCAAAATCTGAAAACTGAAGAAACATTCAAGATTTTCTCAGACCTGAAAGCTTATGAGTTTAGTGAAGACTTTGTTGAAAGATAGAAGGAGAGGTTCCAGAAACCTTAGCTCTTGTTGCTGCACCTCAAGAAGAACCGTCCAACAACAACTCTAATGAATTTGATGAAATGGAGCACCATATGGCCCTAATGATGAAAAGAATTAAGAAGATGAAGAATGATCAATCTTACACCAAGAAGTATATCAAGAAAGTACCGTACAAGAAAGATGAACCAAAAAGAGATCCAGAGTATCTGTGTTTCAATTGTAAGAAGCCTGGACATTTCAAAGCTGACTGTCCAGACTTACTTAACAAGAGATATCAATAGAAGAGACCAGCTAGAAAATCAATTGTGGCATGAGCTAAAACTGATGATGAAGCTAAAACTAAGAAGACTTTATCAACTGCTGAATCAGATGACACAACACTCATGGCTCTTATGGAAGATACAACAGAGGTATTTCAATCAAACTCTAAATATACCTCAGCACACAGTGCTTGTTCTTCTACAACTGTTTTTGATCCAAAGAATATTGAAATGAAAGAGACTCTAGATATTCTTATGAAAAAAATGTTGTATTACAATCAAGATATGAAGCAGTAAAAGCTGAATAAGATTCTCTCATTTTGGAAATCCAAAGACTTAATTTTGAATTGAACATTCTAAGAGTCAAGGAAACTAAATTGCTAAGACACAGCAGTGGCCTACAGCTTTTTTGCTGTAGCAGCTGAATCTGTAGCACAGTCAAGTTCTGCAAGTGGATTTAAATCAGGCAAGCCCTATGGTGACAGGACAGGCCCTGGATTTGATACACAACAAACTTCTAAGGAATGTACTAGTAAGGCTGCTCAACCAAGTACTAGAATTGGTCCTAAGTTTGTAGCTGAACAAAGACCTCAACCTGAGAGATCGATGAACAAGTTATACATGCTGAGAATGCATCAAACATGCAGTATGAGTTTGCTAAGAAGTCAGAAGCACCTATCAATAAATGTAAATCCAAAGGCAGGCCTACTGCACCTCATAGGCATGTTGATGGTAAATTTACTGCTATATCTATAGGACCAAAAAAGGCTAATTCTTGATCAGCCAAGAACCAGAAAAATCCTAGAAACACCAATGTGAAATATAAGAATGATAATCATTCTAGAGATAACAACTCAGAGAGAAAGGCATATTGTTCCCTACTGGCGATGACTATTATTTTCCTGTTTTTGTTGCTAAATAAGCAAGACAAAACCATTTTTCTAAGGCTAGACCACAGCAAAGGACTCTGTAGAGGACTCATCCGAGACCTTAACAGAGAACCCAATACAAAGGTCAACAATGACATCAGTACTCAGCTGTTCCAAGCAAACAGCATTAGAATGGTTACTATGCTACATTTAACAACAGAAAACACAATGCAAAATAGTTTACACCTAAACTCCAGAGAACATATATAAACAACTCACATTCTGATGGAAGAATATACAGATTTGTTGCATACATATATGAAGACAAGTACAACTTATTTACAATAGGGCCCTATGAAAATGTTCCAAGGGTTATACTTACCACTGACCAATATGGACCCAAAAGGACCATGGGTACCTAAAAATCATTAATTTGTTTTGCAGGGAGTATGGTACTTTGACAGTGGATGCTCCAGACATATGACAAAGAATAAGGAGTATCTAGCTGGTTTTCATGCAAAAGATGGACCTAAAGTAAATTTTGGAGGAAAAGAGAAGCCAGGCAATACAAGAGGTTATGGAACACTAGTGAAGAATGGACATAAAATAAAAAAAAATTCCTACATGGAAGGGTTGCAATATAACTTACTTAGTACAAGTCAATTTTGTGACATTGGATATATAATTACATTTGACAATGAATACTGTATTGTGATAAGTGAGACAACACACCAAGTTGTTCTAGCAGGAAAACAAATGCTACATGTACGTTGTGGACCAGACAACAGTAGTATCTGAATCTTTTTTACTTGTGCATACCAAATTAGAAGTCTGGTGGCTATGGCACAAGAAACTCAGTCATCTGAATTTCGACGACATCAACCTACTGGTGAAGAAGAAACTAGTTGTTGGTTTACCTGTGCTCACTTACAAGAAATACAACATTTGTGATGCATGTCCGAAGGGAAATCATATCAGATCAAGCTTCAAGACAAAATCTCAGCAATCAACAAACAGAGTTTTAGAAATTATTCACATGGACTTTTTTGGACCAGTTACATCTCTTAGTGTTAGTGGAAAGAAGTATATACTAGTTGTGGTGCATGAGTACTCAAGATACACATTGGTGATTTCTATGGAAAAGATAAGTGAACTATTCAGAAGCTACCTAAGTTACTAAAGACACTATAGAATGAGAAGAGTGTATCAGTTGTGAAGATCATATTAGACAACGAAACTGAATTTCTAAACAAAGTGATCATAGAATGTTATGAGCAAAATGGTGTTCTACATCAGCTAGCAGCTATAGAAACACCTCAGCAAAATAGAATAGCTGAAAGGAGGAATACGACACTCAAGGAAGCAGGAAGAACCATGATAAGTGAAGCCAAATTACCATAAAGATATTGGACAGAAACTATAAACACAACATGATACACCCAATGAATAAAAGGCTAGAGAAGACTCCTAATGAGATTTGGAATGGAAGAAAACCCAACATCCCATACTTTCATACTTCTGAAAGCAAGTGTTTCATACAAAACAACGGAAAAGATTAGCTGAAGACCTTTCAACCTAAAGCTGATGAAGGAATATTTCTGGGATACTCAAGTTTTAGTAAATCATTCAGAGTACTGAATAAGAGGAAACTCAAAAATGAAGAGTCAAATCATGTTGTTTTTGACAAACCTAATTTTACTGGAGAAACAATTGAAGAAGTTTCAGAATCATTTTCTCAACACAAAGAAATTGAGCCAGTTTATGTGAATATTGAAAAGAATCTTGGTCAATTGAGACTAAGTGAAAGCTCGTCAAAAGCTAGACCATTAGACATCAACTAGATCATCTAAATCAACCTACAACTGAACCCACAAATCATCAACCTGCTGAAGCTGAAGTTGAAAACCCAGCAGAGCAAAACCCAACAGATCAAGTTCCAGAAAACCAAGCAACCTAAGCAAATCAACCTGAGTTTCAATGGATGAAACTCATCCTGTTGAACAAGTAACTGTAGATGAGCAATGAGTGAAGACAAGAAGTCAGCTGGATGCTATGCTAACTTGTTTCTTATCTCAAATAGAGCCAAAAAGTTATTGAAGAGCAATCAAGAATACATATTGGATGATTACTATGCAAGAAGAATTTAATGAGTTTGAAAGGAATGAAGTATGTGAACTAGTAGATAAAACAGAACATGCAAATGCTTTTGGAACCAAATGGGTATACAATACAAACTTGATGAATCAGGCATCATGGTTATTCACAAGCATAAGGAATTGATTTTGATGAAACTTATGAACCTGTTGCAAGATTAAAGGCAATAAGACTCTTTCTTGCTCATGCCACATTCAAGAACTACAAAGTTTATCAAATGGATGTTAAAAGTGCTTTTCTAAATTGACTACTGGAAGAAGAAGTCTATGTATAGCAACCACCAAGATTTGAAGTTAAAGATCAAGAAGAGAAGGTTTATAGAATGAAGAAAGACTTGTATGAACTTAAGCAAGCACCTAGACCATGGTATGATACTCCGTCTCAGTTCTTACTAAACAATGGTTTTACCAAAGGAGCCATTGTCAAGACCCTCTTCAGAATCAAAGATGAAGACAAGACTTTACATGTACAGATATATGTTGATGAAATTATTTTGGGATCAGAGAACGAAGTGATGTGTGACAAGTCCAATCTGATGAAAAGCAAATTTCAAATGGGTATGATAGGGGAACTAAATTATTTCCTTGGATTAAAAGTCTAGCAGATGCAAGATGGAATTTCCATTCATCAAACCTAGTATACAAAAGAGTTATTAAAGAAGTTTGGAATGAAGAATAGCTGAGTAATTAGTATTCCTATGGGTACTGGGAAAAGGCTTGATAAAGATAAAGAAGGTAAATATGTTGATCAAACTTTACATGTTGGTCCCTTTGTAAGGCTTGAGACAAGTTTAGAGGGGGAGGGGTGAATAAACTTGCACTAAAAACTTAACTTCTGAAACTCAAAGTGTGTTTGACATAAACTGAGTTTTCTAAACTGAAAACTTAGTACGGAGTTGAGATAACTGAGTTTAGAAAAGTGCCAACTGACTTTTTCTGAAGCTGAGTTAAATGCATTGGAAATAAAAACTAGCCTTAGGTTATGTTGTTCTTTGTTGAAATATACTGAACTGAGTTTTGGTTAAACTCAGCTTTGTGCTTGGTGTGAGTTCAATTAGTCTTGCATGAAAGAGATATATTTCTTGAATAAAGTAAATAACTTGATAAAGTAAGTAAATGCGTAAAATAAATGCAGAAATAAAAACACAGTCTTATAGTGGTTCTAGGTGGTGTAATCCTGTCAGTCCACTCTTTCCCTGTGACGTATGAGGAAATTTCCACTAGTCTTCTTGAGGTTACAACGGTTACAAAAAGCCCTAGTTGATTGTCCTTCACTAAACCTAGCTTCACAATCTAAGCAAATGAAAATAGGTCGGATTTATGCTCTTCAAAAGCTCCACTTATCTTTGATGGGTTGAATTTCCTCTTCACCAACTCCACCACAAACACAGTCACCCAGACTGCCCTCAACTGTCCTTGGCAATTCTTTGACTGGAATGCTTCACAGTCTCAACCTTTGATTAATCAAAGTTGGGTCTTTGAATGAAGAAAGTGATTCAGACTTGTGGGTCTTCAAGTGTTGGATATAAATGTTTCTTGTATGCTTGAACACTTTGAAAATTTCTTGATGTAACTTTTTAAGCTCGAATTGATAGCAATTACTTCACACAAATTTGATCACAGAAAATACTTGCGCAACTTGTTAATTCTTGGTGTCTTGTGTGTGTGATCAAAGTCCTCTATTTATAGGGAGAAACCCAACGGCTATATCTTTTGAATTTTTAAATTTTCTAACATTTATGTTGGATTCCATGGAATATGCTATCAAAGTGTCAAACTTTTCAGTGACCGTTCTGACTTGTCAGACCCTCAACCAATCACATAACTTGATATTTAACGTTCTATTTTCCATATAAAACTGATTGGCTGACTTGTTAAGTTGAAACTTAGTATTCTTAGTTTTCAGTTTCTAACTGTTAAGGAGCATTAACTCAGTTTTTACTCTTCTTCATAAAATGAGTACTCCTAGTTCTCCATCTGATCTTTATTTATGAAATCAGAGTACACCATTTCATTTCATACAAATAACTATGTTACATTGTCCTTATTTAACATAGCCTTTAATACAAGATCCATAAAGTCAGATCTGGTCATCACAGACTTACCTGAATTCTAACTTTATAGTCTCAGCTTTTAGTCATAATAAGCTGAGTTTGAACCCTCAATTATTCAATCTTCATAACTCAGTTTTCCCCTCATCCTTCATAAATAAGTTTGTCCCCTCAGCCTTTAGATTTTAGATAAGCCAACCGAGTTTGATCCCTCAGCGAACTTACCTTCTTCAAACTTCAGTTTTGAGTACGTTCAGCTTCAGTTTTTGCATGACTTCCAGTTTCAGTTTTTGCATGACTTCCAGTTTCATTTTCACGACTCTCTATCTATTACAGTGCTTGTCTAATATAACCTATACAATAATCAGACTCTAATAAATCCTTTACATTCAGTTCTAGACATCTTTTAGCTTTTCACTATAACAGTTAGCCTCATCACTTCATCAATGGGGTTTAAACAACAATTAATAAATAACTGATGAATCATCATCAAAATTCAAATTTTATTTCTAACGATTTCCCCCTTTTTGATGATGCCAAAACCCTCCTTGAAAGAAAAGTATAAAGATAAAAACAATCTTAAACTAGTAAGAACAAAAAGTAAATTTGGAACTGGATTATCATTAAGATTTCCAAAAACTGGTTTGATGCTCTGATGGTTACAAAAACTGTTTTCAAAGCTAAGCTTCTAAGCTTGTTGTGTTATCTTAACAAAAAGTATTTCATTATCATACAATCTATATTCTGCTTCTTTGGCTGTATCTTCTTTGGCAAACATGTTGTTGTAGTCAACTAGACTTGATTCCTTCCACTTTCTCCATAGATCAAGCTTAGGAAGATCGTCAATGTGTCTGTATTAGTCTTCAAATTCTTCAATGTCAATCTTCATTTGCTCTCTTATGTCTTTGATTCCAAGTCTTTCTTCAATTCTTCTAACCTTCTTATGTTCTCTTATCTTCTGAGAATAAAACTTGTTTGACAAGGAAGTTACCAAAGATTCTTCACAGGTCTTGTGCTTATATCTGGCCTTCGGGTGATTGTAATATTTCTGAAAATCCATCCATAGTAATTTTAGGAGAACTTCCCTATTTTCACCCGGTTTATTATACTTTCTGATAAGCTCTTCTTCACATAACTCAGTGATATCTTTGATGTTTGAGGTTGATTTTCCTTTTTTTCCTTTAAGTTTTACCATTTCAGCTTCTATTTTCTTTTTATCTTCTTCTACTTCCCTCTTTTTGGCATCATTCAGTTGGATAACCAATTCATGAGGGATTTGTTGTTTTTATGAAATGCCTTTGTGGGAGGTGTAGATTTTTGATAACTGTGTTTCAAGTCCATAGAATCTTTGATTTAGGTGCCATTCAGCTTGAACTTGAATTTTTCAGTCTTCATGTGTTGCTTTCTCCAAATTTTCTTTTAGTTGGAGTATTTCTGAAGCTGAATTTGATGTATCTTGATTTATCTTTTTAAAATGTGAATTTAAAGTCACATCAATTTTCAATCTATAGTCTAAATAACCTGAAATACTTGATAGAATGCCATTATAATCTTCCTTTTGAGTAAGTAGGCTATCCAAGTCTGTCTAAATCTTGTTCAAACCATCTGCTGTTAGAGACTCAATTGGATCATCAGCCACTTTGATGGTTGACTGAGTTTGAGGATCCAATATCATTAGGGCTTGCCCACTGTCCTCAGTTCGCCTTTGATTGTCTGTTATCTGTGATCCAACTGACGATTCTTCTTTCTGCTTAACTGACTTTTCTTGATTTTCAGTTTTAGATTCAATTTGCTTCTCTTAAACTGAAAGAGTCTTGACTTCAGTTTGTTCTGTTGTTGAATGAGCTAACTAAACTATCTCTATTAGTTTTCTTGATTCATTATCCTAGTCTTCATTATCATTCTTCTTCAGTTTCTTCTTAGCTTCTGATGATTTGACTGACTTCTTCTTCTTTTGTTCTGCCTTTTCTTCAAGTATCTTGTAGCATCTAGTTAAAAATTCCTCTATGGGAAATAATTCATACAAGCTTTCCAACTCAAAGCTTTGTAGAAACCATTCTTCTTCAGATTTAATGCTTCTCTGAATGATTCCTGACTGCTGATAGTGTTCAACTTCATTTTCATGAGGTTGATAATTCTTTCTATTGCAATGGAACCTTCATCCTTAGGTGGTTCTTCAGTTTCCATTGGTTGACCATCAGCAATCTCAGTTTGTAAGGCGGTTTTCTCAGTTTGAATTTTTGGTGCTGATCTTTCAGTTCCCCAAGTTTTCAGTTCTTGTTCCCCCTCAATTGATTCTTTATCTAGGGTTACTAAGAATAACTTCCTTTCTACCCTTTTTCATCTTCTGAATTAGCTTTCATTTTGGTTCTTTTCTGAGCTATCTGCTAAGAAACTGTCTTTTTTTGTCTTTGACAACACTTCAGGGGCCTTGGGCTGCAATTTTCTCTGTTTTGCCCAATTCAGCTTGCTTTCCGTGCTTGAGTACTTCAAGGTAGTGTTGTATTACTAAGCTGAGTGACTTCTTTAGATGAAGTCTACTCATCTTCTTGGTTCCATCTTCCTTGGCTATGTTGATTCGCTTAACTTCTTCAAGATGTTGCCTTTTGATCTGGTTGAAAACGTATCCAGCCGAGTTGAAATTGTGTTGATCCTTGATAATATTCATCAGATTTATCTTATCAACAGATAGACTATCTAGCCCTTGAAACTGTCCAATGACGCTTTTGGTTACCCATTTGCAAACTAGGGCAAATTCTGGCTTTGGGGTCGTCATGCTTGAGAATGATTTGTTGGTTTCTCTGTAGAAGAAATCTGAGAAAGAAAAGCTTATCGATTGAGTGGTAAACTTACTAAGTTTATTGATATCTCATTTTGTTTCTTGAAATCAAACAATTGTAGAAGTACTTCTATCATGATGCAGATCTTCTCCCCATAAACGATTGTTGTGAGAGAATTCTTCTCCATCTTCATGTTTTCCGAAAATTGAACAATAGCTTCAATATCCAGATTTTTCTCCAGTTTAATGTCCAATAAATCCTCCAATCCATGAATTCTTCGAATCTTTTCACATATAAGAATGGCTAGAAGAGTCTCTTCACATTGTTTATCAAAATTTTCTAAAGAGAAGGTTATTACCTTGTGTATGAATCTGGAAACGGTTGAAGAATTTTGCTGTGTCTCTATTTTTTGTAAAAAGGTTATCTTGTGAGCAGAAGTGAGAGAGATGATGAACGGTTTGGAGATTTGATCCCATGATCATTATAAGATTATGTTGTACCGTTAGAACTTCCACTCTGTGTATTTGTGTATCCACACATTCAACAGCTTTTCTGACAATTACGGCGGTAATTAAATGCGATGTAACCAATGTTTTATACATTCAGTTTACCAATTGACCATCTTTGATTCTCCAATAATGCAAAATTTGATCTTCAGTTTGATAGTCAGTCCTTCAACTTGAGTAAATATCAGTGCTTCCAAATGTCATATTTAAGATCATTGATGTCAATGACTGATCTGTCAAGTGAGCTCACCCATCATGACAAAGACAAATCCCTTGACGGATCTCAGTTGTGCAACTGACTTAGATGGCTTGTATGATTCCTAATTCAGTTCTCAGTTTGGCAAATCTTTCACCTTCCAATGGTTTTGTAAGTATGTCTGCTAACTGATCTTCTATTGGTAAATAGAGAACTGTGACATCCTTCTTTTCTATATGATCTCTTATAAAGTGATGTCTTACATCAATGTGCTTTGTCCTTCAATGCAAAACTGGATTCTTAGTTATTGCAATTGCACAAGTGTTGTCACCCATTATGGGAATTTCTCTTTCCATTATCCCATAATCTCTTAGCTATTGTCTTAGCCATGAAACTTGAGCACAACAAATTCCAGCTGAAATATATTATGCTTCAGCTGTAGAAGTTGAGGTTGAGTTTTTCTTTTTACTAAACCAAGACACAAGTCTATTTCCTATTAACTGACAAGTGCCTGAAGTGCTCTTTCTGTCTATTTTTCTTCCTGCATAGTCAGAATCTGAATATGATATCATCTTGAATTCTCCATCCTTTTAATACCATATTCCAACTCCAATAGTGGCTTTCAGATACTTTAGTATCTTTTTGACTGTTGCTAGATAACTCTCCTTGGGTTTTGATTGAAATCTAGCACAAACTCCTACTGCAAATGATATGTCTCGTCTGCTTGATGTTAAGTAGAGTAGGCTTCCAATCATTCTTCTGTAAAGTGTTTGATCAACATCTTTACCTTCTTTATCTTCATCAAGTCTTGTTCCAGTACATATTTGTGTAGCAATTCCTAAGCTATTCTCCATTCAAAATTTCTTCAATAGCTCTCTAGTGTACTTGGTTTGATGAATAAAGATTCCGTCATCCATCTGCTTGACTTGTAATTTGAAAAAGTAGTTTAACTCGCCCATCATGCTCATCTGAAATTTTCTCTTCATAAGATTGGAAATTTTTTCACACATTATTTCATCTTCTGATCCAAAAATGATATCATCAACATATATCACTAGTAGGGTCTTGTCACCATCTTGGATTCTGAACAATGTCTTGTCAATGGTACCTTTTGTAAAACCATTGTTGATTAAGTACTGATACAAAGTCTTATACCAAGATCTAGGAGCTTGCTTCAGTCTATATAAAGCTTTCTTTCATCTGTAAACCTTTTATTCTTGATAATTCACTTAAAATCATGGGGGTTATTGTACATAAACTTCCTCCTCTAGTAGTCCATTTGGAAATGCACCCTTAACATCAATCTGGTATACTCTAAACTTTTTATAGACTGCATAAGCAAGAAACAGTCTGGTTGCTTCTAGGCTTGCAACTGGTGCATAGGTTTCGTCAAAGTCGATTACTTCCTCTTGAGAATAACCTTTGGAAACTAATCTTGCTTTATTTCTATCAATGATGCCTAATTCATCCAATTTGAATCTGATCACCCACTTGGTGCCATTGATATTTGCATGTTCAGGTTTGTCAACTGATTCCCAAATTGGATTTCTTTCAAACTCATTTCACTCTTCTTGCATAGCAATTATCCAGTCAGGATCTCTAATTGCTTCTTCAATGCATATGGGTTCCAGTTGTGATAGAAAACAGGTGAATATAACATCTAGCTGATTTCTAGTTTTTACACCTTGATGTACATCACCAATCACTTGTTTAGCAGGATGATCCTTCATGCATCTCAGATCATTAGCTTGATCTTCTTGATCTTCTTGAACTGGTTTTGCTTGATCTTCTGGAACTAGTTCTGCTTCAGTTTGAGCTTCAACTGGTTGGTCAGCTATAGGTTCAGCTGTAGGCTGATTGAGTTGATCCAAGTTTATATCAAATGGTCCTGCTTCTATTGATCTATCTGTTAGTCTCAACTGACCCGGATTTCTATGAATTTCCACAAAAACTGGGGCATTATTCTTAGATTGAGAAACTGGTTTTGGAATTTCTTTTATTGAATCTCCAATGAAGTTTGGTTAATCAAATACTACATTTATTGATTCTTAATGTTTGAGTGTCCTTTTATTCAATACTCTGAATGCTTTACTGACACTTGAATATCCCATAAATATTCCCTCATCAGCTTTTGGTTGAATAGTTTTGAGCTGTTCCTTCCCATTGTTGTGAATAAAGCATTTGCTTTCAAAGGCATGAAAGTATGATATGTTATGTTTCCTCCCATTCCATATCTCATATGGAGTCTTTTCATGTCGTTTGTTCATTAAGGCTCTATTTATGGTATAACAAGCTGTGTTAACTACTTCAGCCAAATATCTTTCAGGTAGTTTTGCTTCGTTGATCATAGTTCTACCAGCTTCCTTGAGTGTTCTATTTCTTAACTGAGCTACTCCATTTTGTTGTGGAGTTCCTCTAGCTGTGAGTTGATGTAGAACTCCATTCATTTCACAATATTTCTTTATTACTCTGTTGAGAAATTCAGTCCCCTTATCGGTTATGAAGTTGATAACTGTAGCACTTTCTCATTCTGTAGTCTCTTCAACAAGTCTGTTAACATTTGTTGGGTTTCACTTTTCTTTTCTAGGAAAATCATCCATGTGTATCTTGAGTAATCATCCACCACAACCAGTGTGTACTTCTTTCAACTAACACTGATTGGTGTAACTGGTCCATAGAGATCCATCTGTAGGAGTTCTAAAACTCTGTTGGTTGAGTGTTGTGACTTTGTCTTGAAGCTTAATCTGATTTGCTTCCCTTTCTGACAAGCATCACAAATGTTGTCTTTCTTGTAGGTGATTTCTAGTAGACCAATAACTAGCTTCTTCTTTACCAGAATGTCTTCTTGTGCCATAGCCAACTGACTTCTAATTTGGTATGTACAATAAAGCAAGTTTCTGATACTGCAGTTGTCCAATCCACGAAGTACAAGTTGTCATGTCTTCTTCCAGCATAAACAACTTGGTGTGCAAATTCACTAATCACAATGAAGTATTCCTTGTCAAAAGTGACTGTGTATCCCATGTCACAAAATTGAGTTGTACTAAGTAAGTCGTATTGATGTCCCTCAACATATGCAACATTCTTGATCTTTAAACCATTTTTCACTAATGTGTATCCCTTGTGAATCCAGGTCTATCCTTGCTTCCAAAATTAACTTTCGGTCCATTCTTTTCAAAAAAAAACTTCCAGATAGTCTTTGATCTTGGTCACGTGTCTTGAGCATCCACTGTAAAAATACCATACTCCCTGCAAAATAAATTAATAATTTTTAGGTACCCAAGTCTATTTGGATCTATAAGGGTCAGTGGTAAGTACAACTCTTGGAACCTTTGCATATGGTCTTCTTCTAAATGAGTTGCACTTTTTTTCATATATGTTTGCCACAGATCTCTAAATTCTTCCACCGGATTATGATCCATTCATATATGTTCTCTGGCCTCTTGGTGTAAACTGATAAGCACTGTGCCTTCTGTTGTTAAACTTATCATAGAATCCATTGCTCTGCTGATTTTGAATATCAGCTTTGAACTAAGGTCTTTGTGGACCTCTGAACTAAGCTTTCTGCTGAGATCTTGGGTAAGACCTCTACTAATTGTTATGCTAAGGCCTAGCCTTAGAAAACTGGTTTCTATTAATTGGTTTACTAAAAGAGACAGGAAAATCCCAGTCTTCATCAGAAGGAAATAATCTACCTTTCCCCCTGAATTGGTTACCTCCAGAATGATTCATATTCTTTGATTTTCTAAGATTTTTCTAGTTCTTGGCTTTTGGTTTAGTCTTTTGTTGTCCTGTAGATTTTGCAGTAAATCTTCCATCAGTTTATCTTTGAGGTGCAGCTGACCTCATAGTAAAATGACTTTTCTTATATGAGACATTCTCAGTTCTAACTGGTCCAGTAGATTTGTTAGTTTGATATGTTTGTTCAGCTACAAATCTTATGCCATCTTTGACACTAGATTCAGTAGCTTTGCTAGTACCTTCCCTTGAAATCTACTGTGTATCAAATCCAAGACCAGTCCTATCACCATAGGGCTTGCCTGATTTGAATCCGGTTGCAGAATTTGATTGTGCTATTGACTCAGGTGCTACTTCTGCTGCTATAGTCTTCTGCTGAGTCTTGGCATGATCAGGTTCCTTAGTTCTTAGAATGTTCAATTCAGCATTCAACCTTTGGATAAGCCAACCGAGTTTGATCCCTCATCAAACTTACCTTCTTCAAACTTTTGTTTTGAGTACCTTCAGCTTCAGTTTTTGCATGACTTCTAGTTTCTGTTTTTGCATGACTTCCAATTTTAGTTTTACGACTCCTTATCTATTACAGTGCTTGTCTGATATAACCTATACAATAATCAGACTCCAATAATTCCTATACATTCAGTTCTAGACATCCTTTAGCTTTTCACAATAACAATTTGCCTGAGTACTTCATCAATGGGGTTTAAACAATAATTAATAAATAAGTGATGAATCATCATCAAAACTCAACTTTTATTTATAACATTACAGAAGAATGATTGGAAGCTTACTCTACCTAACTACAAGCATACTAGATATATCATTTGCAGTAGGAGTTTGTGCTAGATTTCAGTCAAAACCTAAAAAAGGTCACCTAGCAGCCGTGAAAAGAATTTTGAAGTTTCTAAGAGGAACCATTATAGTTGGAATATGGTATTCAAAGGATGGAGAATTCAAGTTGATATCATATTCAGATTCAGACAATGCAGAATGCAAAGTGGATAGAAGGATCACTTCAGGGACATGTCAGTTAATAGGAAATAGACTTGTGTCATGGTTTAGCAAGAAGCAAAATTCAATATCAAGTTCTACACCTAAAGCTGAATACATTGAAGCTGGAAGTTTTTTTGCTCAAATGTTATCGCTAAGACAAAAACCCAGAGATTATACGATAGAAGAAAGTGAAATTCTCATAATGTGTGACAACACAAGTGCAATTGCTATAACTGAGAATCCAGTATTACACTCAAGGGAAAAACACATCCACGTGAGACATCATTTTATAAGGGATCATGTTGAAAAGGAAGATGTCATTGTGTTTTAATACCAACTGAAGATCAGCATGCAGATATTTTAACCATGCCATTAGACGTAGAAAGATTTTCAAAGCTGAGAACTGAGTTAGGAATTATCAATGTAAATTGAGTTTGGAAGGTCCGTTGAACAGTGAAATCCACCAAGGGGATTGATCTTTGTCATGTTACGTGAGCTTACCTGACCGATAAGTCATTGCTATCAAGGATTACTTAAATGGATAAATAAAGAACTGACATTCGAAGATCTGAAGATGGATACAGATTTTGGACTAGCAGCTGAAGTTTACTTACTCGGTAACGGAGGTGTCAACTTAAGTCAAATGTATAAGTGAAAGTGAACGACAACCACGTCACAATAATTACCGTCATAATTGTCAGAAAAGCTGTTATGTTTGTACTAGGGCAAAAGTACATGCATCAGTTCTACTTATTCTCAGAATAAAAAGTTCAAACGGTACCATCGTATCAAGGAACCCCATTATTAGGTCAAATCATAAAAAAGATAATAAAAATTCAGGGTTTAGAGGATTTTCTCAACATCAAATTGGAGAAAGATTATGATTATGAAGCAATAGTTCAATTTTGGGAAAACATGAAGATTGATCGTTACTTTCTCACAACACGCGTTTATGGAGAGAAAGTCAGCCTGAATGAAGAAGTATTAAGGAAGCTTTTTGGTTTCAAGATACCAAGTGTGAAATCTATCTATACCACCAAACTTTTACTAAATCGACCAGATTTCATGAGGCAAATTTCTTCATTAAAGAAACCAGCACACATATATTCAACTATGAAAGAGCTAAAGCTAGAGTTTACAACACTATGAAAATGGTTATCCATCAGTGTGTCATAAAATCTCAAGGATTGGACATCTTATCGATTGTCAAAGCAAGCCTTATGGCTATCATCTAGGAAGAAGCTAAATTCAACTGGGCTAGATTTATCTTTAATTTAATCAAAGAACATTTTTATGAAGAAGAATGAAGAATAACTCAAGCTAAGAAAGCTGGGAGAAAAAAGACATGCTTCATATTAAGAATTCATTTGGAATACTTATTCAACATTATTTGGAGATACTCAATCAATGGAAGGAAGTTCAGAAAGCTGAAGGCTCAGCTGTCCCACAGGTTAAAATCAAAAGGGATAGTCAACATTGAGAAGTCAGAATATCTATTTGATAGACCGGCACGGCCTTCCGGCCCGCCGACCGCCGAGTACTGGCGAATGGGGGCCGGAGAAAGGTGGTGCAGACCGGCCCTTGCCATCCAAACATAATCACTATGGAAATAGGATTCGAAAATAGGCCCACGATGAGCATAAGGGGGAGGGATCTGCCAGAGATTCTTCACCCCCAACACTTGGAGAACACAGACCGACTATCCAGTGAGCCCGCTAAGGACATGTGTGGCAACTCGAGGATCTGCATCGCTTCCTGTTTGACGCGGCCAAACTAGACACCGCAGATTTAGTCGTACTGTGTCCTTAGTTGTAATTATGTTGAATATACGTCCGTTCTCACCCTGTAAATAGGGCTACATGTAACATTTACAGACCAAGTGGAATATATGCAAAACAAGGCAAAACTCTGCCCATTTTAGTTGCTCTCTCTTTATTTACGTTGTACCACCACTCAACACCGCTGGAGTTCCTTAGCTCCACCTAACACCACTACTCTCATACACAAATCACAGCCAGATATCCACCACAAATCATCCGCTGAACACCCTAGATAATTTCCACGTTATCAGTTGGCTCCGTTACCGGGAACGGTCAAGGTTTTCTGCCTGCTCCTGGCGTACGGTTCATTCGCAGTTTACAGGATTTACAGCGGCTCCAAGAGGTTTCATCTTCTCCAGGCCACCTAAGGTTTCTTCTCTGAAAAAGCTTTTAGGTCTCACTCGCTCGCGTCTAGATTTTCAAACTCAACATCGAAACTGTCTCAAGATAAGGTAACATCCCCGATTTCTTTCTTAGAATCACGTATCTGTGTTTGAATCATCACCTTTCTCGTGACTTTGGCGCAAAGAAACTCGCCGGAGTTGGCATCGTACGTTTCCTAGCAGGAAACTTTGTTTCATAATTTATGGTTTGTCGTTTGCTGCTGTTCATCTGCGAAAAAGGACCACGGACACGTGGACTTGTCGGGTTTGCTCTTGAGAAATCGATACTCTCAGCATTTTCACGTTAATGAAAAGAGCCAAGGACATGCTCGTTGTTTTAGCAGTTGTTAGATCATTGTTCCGGCCTAGTCTTGCGCACGTTCAAAATCTTCGGGTAGTGCATCAAGTAGAGTTCGTGTTCCTGCGTTGTGTTGTTACTTTGGATCTAGAAAAGAGCACATTGGAATCAGTGGGATACCGGGATTTTTGGGACTTCACGCTTGAGAAAACGTAGTCGTTTCCTAAACTCCAGTATCCATACACCGGCTCCATCATCAGATCCGCCGGATAAGTTTCTTTCAACAGAATCCCTGACACGCCGTCTGTGCACCCAGACAGTACAAGGTTGGTGAGTGTTAGGACGGTTGAGAACCAAGGTACTTTTTGTCATTTAGTGCAGACAACCAATCAGAGCTTGACCCATGGCAGGGACAAAGGACGCTGTACATGTGCCACCTCCCTTGGATAGGGGTCCACGCGGGATCTCCCCCGCCCAGATAACATGGACACCATGCTTGAGAATCCCACCGCAGGATGGGACAATTCTCAGCCGGATAGGTCAAAACTCAATGTTGACGCAAGGACTATAATAAATCAGAGGAGGTCCGGTTCTGGGGACAACACGGGGAATTCGCCTCCGAATCGCTCCGGACCCTCATGCGGGAAAGGTATAGAAGGGACATCCAAACAGTATGAAAATAGAAAGACTATCCCCGAAAGAATTCCGGGGGTAGAGGAGGCCCCAGAGGCAAAGACCCCGGAGGCAAAAGCAGCACTAGCCTACTCCGAGTATGTGAAGCATGTGTATTTGGCGAATTTGCGCCTGGCCGTATGTGGTCTTCCTCTCATAACGGCTGACGAGCAGCAACCTGTCCTGTCGGGACGTGAAGCCACGGCTCCTCATAAGGACCCACTAGCCCCCGCGCGCGAACCGTCAAGGGTTGAACTAGAAGGGAGTGTGTACTCATCGGCAGGACAGAAGAAGAAACATGTGCCAGAGAAAAGCGTAGACAGGGATCGGCCCTAGACCGATTATGCTGACCCGATAAGAGGACTATGCAACAATGCCTAGGTCCTGCTCACCATGAAAGGAATGTAATCCCACGTCACGAGGTCAAAGATCTTCGTGACGCCCGGAAAATCTTGAACGAGAAAAGGGAAAAATAGGATGGAGAGTCAGTTTATTATGCAGATTCATAGGATATCATACAAAAGAAGTTAGTTCCTATCAAGAATACAGAACCCGTGAAAGATGACAGGTTGGAAAGGATGGAAATGGAAGTTTCGGAGCTGAAAAAAGCTAAGCAAGATGGAAAACCTGAGCCAACTCAGGGGATCGACGTCATTTGCAATGAAATATTAGAATCGCCGCCCTTCAGAGGTGTACAGTATTCACAGTATGTTTACTATAAAGGAACCACCTGCCTTTTTGAATGGATAGCCGCCTTTCAAAGCCGAACGCTGTTGGCCACGAAAAACAAGTCCACTTGGTGCGTGGTTTTCGTGGGGAGCATGCAAGATAGAGCCGTAGCCTGGCTCCGGAACTTGCCCGTGGATCGATCAAAAGCTGGGATGAACTAAGGGCAAAATTCTGAAGGAATTCAAAATAGCGGAACGGCCCAAGAAGTCCATCGAAGATTTGTACGAGGTTCTTCAAGGAGATGGAGAATCTTGTAAGAGTTACTATGATCGGTTCAAGAAGGTGTACAAATAGACAAAGAACCTGCCTAAAAATGAGGTCCAAAGAGGATTCTTAAATGGTATCGGCAAAGGCGCAATGAAGACACATTTTGCCATGAATCCTCCCCCGAATTTGCATGACCTTCTCAACCAAGCCCGTATATTTAGACTGACCGAAGCCGCCCTTTTGCCCTCGGGAAAAGGAAAAAAACGAAGTGAATCCAGATCCTCAAAGGATGACAAGAGGGAAGAGCATAGGAAGATTGGAAAGATGATCGAAAGAGAGGAAAGGATCGAGACAGGGAAGTCAAAAAACCGTCCAAGTTCGACGAGTCTGAATTCGTCCCCATCAATGCAAGCCTATCTGAAATACTATACAAGATTTGTGACATGGTGGAAAGGCCGATGCCTTTAAGGTCCGACCCCAGTTCGAGAGACGACACGAGGTACTGCGACTTTCACGAAGATCATGGTCACCTCACAGATGAATGCATTACCTTGAGAAGGATCATTGACAAGATGATCAGGAATGGAGAGTTAGATAATATAAGAAGCATGGCAGAGGAAATAAAAATGATCAGGGACCTCGGAGATACCAAAATGAAATTAAAGTGATCATAGAGGAGTTCCCCAGCAATCAGCTGATCATGAGTCAAATCAATGCCATCAAAGTCAGGGGTAGGGAGAAACCAATCATCTTGGCTCCGGACGAACAAGCGATATCATTCACTCGAAGCGAGCTGGCAGGCCCGCCCGGGGCGATGGAGTTGCTGATTGTGGTGCTAGTTGGAATAAATGATTTTGGGGTTAACCGAGTTCTCCTAAAAATGTGAGCCGCTCGAGACATCAATTACCTGGAAACTCTGAAATAGTTGAAGATCAGAATTTCAAGATTGAGGCCGTATCTGGGAATGTTGGAAGGATTCTTCAATGATAAAGTGACGGTTCTGGGCGTTATTGACTTGGAAGTAGAGATAGGCGACCACCCCCCATACCGGAAAGAGAAAATCGACTTCCTGGTGGTCGACTTGCACTCCCATTATACGGCGATCCTGGGAATCCCACCGTAAGGAAAATTTCAAATGGTTATTTCGACCCCGCGTCATAGGGTAAAATTCTACACAGACAAAGGAATCAGGATGGTCGTCATCCGATCGCAAACTCTGCAGAATCATGTGACGACAAACCGCAGTGACTATCCTGCAAGAGGGACGTAGAAGAGGCCTCAGGTCGAGACATCTGAATCAGCTTCCCGAAGGGCCCGTGTGGACATGATTGAGGTAGCGAAAGCTCGAAACGAGCCGTACCTACTTTTGATCCCTTGGAAAGGCTAACACAAGTTTAGAGGGGGGGGGTGAATAAACTTGTCACCAAAAACTTTTCCGGAACTGGAATTACCCCGGGAACTGAGTTTCTCCGAAACTCAAACTAATGCTTAGTTCAGTTATAGTTCCTGTCCTGTAACTTGTGCGGAGTTCAGCTAACTCAACTGAGTATAAGTCAATACTGACTTATATTTAGTCTTGTTAAGCGCGCGCGGATAAGACTATCCTTTAGATAACAACAGTTTGTTGACTTGGTTTAATCGTGAGAACTAGATAATTAAGATTGTAAAGAAGTAAATAAATAAGTAAGTGCGTAAAGTAAATAAGGCAAGTATTATATAGGTTCCAGGTGCTGTAATCATGTACGTCCTCTCTTCCCCTGTGATAAGGAGGAAAATTCCACTAGAACTTCTTTGAGATGGCCCGGTTACAAAGAGTCCTAAACTGATAGTCCTTCACTAATCCCAAGCTTCACTATCTAAACACTTGTAGAACAGTTAGGATTGCTGCTCTTCAACTGTTTGAACAGTGGTCCTTGAAGGGTAGAATTGCCTCTTCACCAGCTCATCACAATCACAGTCTTCCTGACTGTACTCAACTGTCCTTCACACCTTCTTGGTGTTTCACAGTCTAAACCTTTGATAAAATCAAATTTGAGACTTGAATCAATAACTATGATTCAATTGTGATTAGAGCTTTTCTTCTGGATAATTATATTTTGCACGGCTCTGAATTTCTCCAAGTGATAGAATCTTGATTTTGCTTGAATGTGCTTGGATACTTGAATAAATTTCTTGATCTTGCAATTTAGCACTTAGCATGAATTCTTTCGAAATTGGCTTTCCCCCTTAATTAGATCTTATAATTAAATATGTCTTAATTTCTCCTGCTCTCTCCACCACTTTTGTTGTTGTAGAGGTAGCCAATTTATAGGGGTTTATTCAACGTTCATCCTACTTGAATCTTGTAACGGCTATATTTTCAGACCGTTCTGCTGTGTCATTATTTCAACCAATAAAATCGCTTCCTTTATAACGTTCGACTGTACGATCAGTTTATTGAATGACTGCCACATAAAATTGAGTTTCCTTATCAGTTTTATACTGAGTTTATTACTTGTCAGTTTCTTGACTGACTTGGAGCATTAACTGAGATTTTACTCTTCTTCAAATATCAGTACTCCAGTTTTCATCTGATTATAATTCCCTTCATCAGAGTACACCATAACGAATTATCTTCTAAGAATTCATTGTCCTTATGATTCTTAGGTCTTCATACAAGATCTATAAAGTCAGTTCAGGTCATCACAATCTTGCCTGAAGTCTAACTTTACAGTCTTGACTTGTAATCTTCATAACTGAGTTTGAACCCTCAGTTCTTCAATCTTCAATAACTGAGTCTGTGACCCTCAGTTCTTCAGTCTTCATAGATAAGCCAACTGAGTCTGTGTCCCTCAGCGAACTTACCTTCTTTAGTTTCTTTGTAAACTCAGTTTCCTAGTTATCTCAGTTTTCTAGTTTTCTCAGTTCAAAACCTAGAACTATTACAGTGCTAGTCTGATTTAACCTATACAAATATCAGACTCTATTAAATCCTATACATTGATATCTAGACATCTTTTTGCCTTGCACTATAATAGCTAGTTATGACACTTCATCAATGGGGTTAAGAACAATAACTGATTAAGTGATGAATCATCATCAAAACATAAATTTTATTTCCAACAATTTCCCCATTTTTGATGATGTCAATACCCTCCTTAAAAGCAATGCAAAAAGATAAAGTACAATACAGTAAATAACGCAATGAACTGAGAAACTGAGAATTTATTTGATAACTGAGTTACAAGATAGAGTAATAAAATACAACATATTAAAAAGAACTAGAAGATAGTTTCTTTTTACTTGGCAAATAGAGAAAATTTATTATCATAATTTTCTGCAACAGATCTCATAGCAACATTTGTAGCTGAGCTTTCAATTCCATGGATGCTTGCCCAAATGTTCCATGATTCAGATAAGTTGTGCTTCTTGAAAAAATTGTTTTTGAAAAGGACTGCAAAAGTGAAGACAGTTGCCCTTAGTCTTTCATTGGTGGCTGTTCTCAGTAGGGTTTGAACAAATTCAGGTTCAGCCTTTTCAATTTTCTCTGATTGTTTATCAATGATGCCATCTGCTTCCCATTTCTTCAGTTTATTCCAATAGTGCATGAGCAACTTCTGCATGTGTAGGAACGATTCTAGAGATTCTTCTTTTGATACTCCTTCCCTTTCTGGTAAGTTTCTAAATAAAATGTATAGTCGAGAATCCAAAACAACTCTCTTGTCAGTCGGTTCTGAGTATTTAACAATCAGCTCCATTTCTTCATCAGTGAAATCTCCTCTTGCTTTCTTCAGTTCTTTCAACTTATCATCAACATTTGTAAGGACTTGTGGCATCTCAGCTGCATGGACTTTTAAGATATCCAAACTTTCCCCCTTATTGACATCATCTTTGTGAATAAGCTCTTGATGCGTTCAATGTTTGTTGAGTTGATGCCAAAATGGTTTGATTCACAACTGAGTCCTTCATGCCCTGTTCCATTAAGATCATTCTATCTACTAGATTGTTAAGAATAATTTCCCATCTATCTTGAGTTTCATATCTTATTGTATCATGCTCGATGGTTGTTTTCCGAAGCTCAAGCAGGGTGTTTTGACAGTTATCATTGACGATATCCATTTTCTTTTCAAGATTGCTTCTTTCATCTTTGCTGGCTTCTAAGGCATGTAGAACCTTTCCAAATAAGCTGTTATCGTCTTTTGGAATTCTGATTATCTCATTATGATAGAACTTAATGAGATCAACCTGAGTGGGTAAATCTTTTGAACTTCCTGCTTGTTGTTCTTTTCCTTTGTTTGTCTCAGCCTCGTTGGTTTAGCTTGCTTTAGAGGTGTGAGAACAACTTGCTTCGATTTTTCTCTCGTATTCACCGATTGTCTTCTTTCTTCGATTGTTTCTTAGCTTCTTCCAAGCTTGATGAGTCAATGACTTTTGCAGGTGACAGATGTACATTGAATTCATCATCTGACTCTTCTCCAGGCATGTTTGCCACAGTTCTTGCTATTTCAAGTGTAGACTTGTCAGTGGGAGATTTGTAACCTCCTTCTTGTTCTTTATCTTGCTGTGTTTCAGATATACTTTCATAACTTGAACTTCCACTGCTTTCACTAGAACTACTAGAATCATCATAAGTGTTGTGTTCTGTTGCATTTTACTTTTCTTGTAGAGAGGCAAGAATCCCTTTTTGCAAGTTGGGATCTTCCTGAAAATCATCATCATCTTTGTTCTTTTTGGAACTTCCACCAGCTATGGCTTCCTTCCAAAAACTGTGTCTGATCAGCGCATACCCTTGATTTAAGAACTCATCGGTATTGATTATCTCCGATAGATTTGTAATGTTGTATAAATCAAACACCCAATTCTCGATAACTTCCATTTCTGCTTGCTGACTTCTTTGATTGGCAGTGGAACTGAATTTCCAAGTTTGATATTTGCACAATCGTTCATAATCAGCTATCAAAAGTTCTCCATGGTTAGTTGATGATTTAAATGGTGTGAGAGTGTCTTCTGATTCTCTTGTGATCTCATGTTCTTCTTCTGGAAAAGAATCTTCAATTTGCATGGGATCATCAGTTCTTGCAACATCATCAGTCTGCATAAGATCGGTTCTGCTGGTTCCTCCCTCAGCAGTGTCTAGGACGACTGATGTCTCTTTTTCAATAACATAAACTGAGATTAACGGCTCAGTTTCCAAAACTTTCTCACTTACAAGTTCTTCAGCAACTTGTTTTTCACTAGGTTCAAGTTCCAATTCAATAACTGGAACTTCTTTCTCAGTTGGTTCAACAAGTTCTTCTTCATTAACTTGCTCATCCAAGTGAATAACCTTGGTTGTTTCTTTTTCTGCTTCAGCCTCTTTTTCCTCAGAGTGAGGAGCTGAAAATTCTTTAATTGTTTCCTCGTGTTCCAATCTGGGGGCAGATTCTTGAGACGTAGACTTGGATCTTGAAAGCAACATGAGCATATTCAACGTTGTTTCGTCAATCAGTCTTTCATCACTGTCAGATTCTTCATCAACATGCTCAGTTCTCAGGGTCTGTTCCCCCTGAGTTTCAGCTTCCTTCTGTATGACAGTTTCAACAACTTGTTCTTTGTTGACAACTTCAGTTTCCATTGTCACTTATTTTTCTTGTGACTGTGTAGCTGGTTCTTGAATTTGTAAAACTTCAGTTACTAAAACTGGAGTGGACTCGGTGAGAGTAGCTTCAGTTCTTACTACATGTGTTGATGACACTTCTGTTGGTTTCTCAGTAACTTGATCAGTTATGTCTTTTTCTGTATCTTCCAACTGTTTTCTTCTCTTCCTTAGATCTTCAATCTGTTCCAAAACTTCATCTCCAGTTGCAGGTTTCTAAGATTTCCTGCTTTTCTTCTTTTTAGGTTCATTCACAAATTTCTCAGCTTTCCTTTTTCCAGCTTTTTCTTCTTTAACAACAATCTTCCCATCAGCAACTGGTGTTTCTTTTCTCTTTGCGATTCCAAATGGTCTAGTATTCTTTGGACTACTAATGCAAGAGTCTTTTTGTGATAAAATCGACCCTTTTTGACATCAGTTTTCTTCTTGGGTAAGTCAATTGATTGAGCTGTCAATTGATCAAACAGATATCTTGGCCAATTGAAACTTTCTTCAAACCAAATCACATATAGCAAATCTAATTTTGCTCCAGATAGATTGCTAAAGTTTCATGCATTTCCAATTATGCAATTTGCTAACATCTTTGAGAGAAAATTAAATTCTGGCTTGAGTAAGCTTGTGCTCCCGGTCTGTGAGGTAGCAGATTCTCCATTAATCGCTATATCTTTCCATAGCTTTTCTTTTTGTTCTTTGGTCAACTTGATGGCTGCTGTTCCTCCAGATTTGTCAAACCCAAAGATTTCTGCAATTAGATCTTCGGTGACCTTGATCTCCTTACCATTGACAGTAGTGGTATAGGTGTGTGTGTCTTCTCCTTCTATAGTTGTCTTCCCGAATTCATAGAAGTCTCCAATGCTTTCTAGACATACATTTTTTAGATTGATGTTGAATACAACATCCAAACCTTTAATTTTTTGGATTTTTGTTGCAATTGAATTGACTAGTGTTTGATCAATATACTTTGCAATATACTGGTCAAGAGATGTGATCAATCCGGGTTCAACAAGAGTGAAAGTCATTCTTCTGGATTTGAATGAGATTTTTGAAATTTTGAGATTCAGAGAGTAGATTCAAAATTTAAGCGTAAATAATTATAAACGAAAATTCTGAGTATTTATAATCAATCCGGAGTAGTTAAGAATTGAGTGGGACTTCAAACGTCTTGTCATAAATGTTTTGAGATTGCGAAAAAGGTGGATGAGTGGAAAATATAGACGGTTTAGATTGAGAAGGACCACGTCTTTTCTTGACATCTGTAGCTAGGCTATAGTGAATAGAGTAGGTACGGTGTATCAACAGCTGTATGCGTTCAGTTTTTTCCTTGTGCTGAATTCAAAAACTCAGTTGTAGATACAACTCAGTTTTGTGAATTAAGCTCCTTAGTTCTCAGCTAGCGATACATCTCCTGTAAAACAAAATAAGAAATTTTTGGTACCCATATCTGTTTGGGTCCTAACTGATTAGCTTTCGATGATACAACTTTATTTTTAAATTTATACGTTTCTTGATATTTTGACTGAGTAAAGTCAGCTTTCACAAACTTTTCCTGTTTTGTCTTAACTGCTTTAGTTTCGTTCAGTTCGTGAAATTGATGTGATGGTTCATTCCAATCTTCATTAGTGGGAAATAGTCTTCCTTTCCCTCTGAGTCTATTATTCCATGAATGATCTTCATTCTTAGATGGATATGACTTGAAGATTTTTATTACTGATCTCGAATCAGTTTTACTGTTTTCTGCCTTTTGATTCTTTCTGTAAAATCTGTTGGCTTGGTGCATTTTACCAACTGATTTTTCAGTTTGTGTATTTGGCAGTGCTGAGTTTTTGTCAGTTCTAATAATTTTATCAGTTTTCTGAGTTCCTGACTTTTGATTAGCCACAAATTTTATTGCAACTGATCTTGGTCTTAAATTAGAATTGTACTGATTATCAAACCCTAAACCAGATCTATCTCCAAATGGTTTTCCTGGTTTGAATTGAACACTGGAAATTGGATCAACTGATGATTCTGTGATGTTTATTACTTTTGTCGGTTCATCAGTTGGTCGAACTACCTTGGTTCCATTATTAGCCTTGATTTGATTAAATTCAGTTTTCAATAACTTTTTCTCCTTTTTGACATTCTCATAATTCTTTTGAGTTACCTCTAATTCCTTTATGAGTATGTCCAAGGTTTTATTGAAATCATCATTCCTTTGATTGTTCATGGCAGTGTGATTGCGGGATGTAGATGCAATTACCTCCTGATTTTTGATAGGTAGATCTTCTGTCGAGGAATCATCATCAATTAGAACTTGTTTTCCTTTATCAGTAGCATTTGCCTGTGTAGCTCCTAGCAGTATGATTTCTTCATCACTTTCACCTCCATGACTTGTAGGTAGAGTCTCATCAATATCTTTGGCTTTTGCACTGGATGGATCTTTGATAAGTTTTTCTTCTATATAATTAGCTACTCGTAGTAACTCTCTTTCTGCTTCTTCTAAAAGATCGCTTAGGGATGGAAATCCTCTGGATTCATCATCAACTTTCGCATTAAACTCAATATCTTCATCACAACTGAAATGAGGTTCCGGATTTGTGTGAGAGCTTGTAGTACCGAATTTTTCAAATACTTGATCCTGGAAATCATAGACAACATTCTACAAGTAGTCAGTCAGGGGGTTATTTAGCCAATTTCTAATTCTAGATGTATCCATTGTAATGAAGTACAGTAAGGGTTTTCAACACTGGTTTATAACTTGAGCAGTAACAACTCGGATCTCCTCCAAAAGGAAGAATTTGCTCCGATACCAATTGTTGGTATCGGAAATAACTGATGACCAGTTACTTCAAGCAACCAAATTGATACTGAGATTCAGTAATGGATCTCTTCAAAACAGAAGCACCGCTCCGATACCAATTGTTGGTCCCTTGGAAAGGCTAACACAAGTTTAGAGGGGGGGGGGTGAATAAACGTGTCACCAAAACTTTTCCTGAACCGGAATTACCCCGGGAACTGAGTTTCACCGAAACTCAAACTGATGCTTAGTTCAATCATAGTTCCTGTCCTGTAACTTGTGCGGAGTTCAGCTAACTCAACTGAGTATAAGTCAATACTGACTTATATTTAGTCTTATTAACTGGCAGCGGATAAGACTAGCCTTTAGATAACAACAGTTTGTTGACTTGGTTTAATCGTGAGAACTTGATAATTAAGATTGTAAAGAAGTAAATAAATAAGTAAGTGCGTAAAGTAAATAAGGCAAGTATTATAGAGTTTCCAGGTGCTGTAATCATGTACGTCCTCTCTTCCCCTGTGATGAGGAGGAAAATTCCACTAGAACTTCTTTGAGATGGCCCGGTTACAAAGAGTCCTAAACTGATAGTCCTTGACTAATCCCTAGCTTCACTATCTAAAGACTTGTAGAACATGTAGGATTGCGGCTCTTCAACTGTTTGAACACTGGTCCTTGAAGGGTAGAATTGCCTCTTCACCAGCTCATCACAATCACAGTCTTCCTGACTGCACTCAACTGTCCTTCACACTTTCTTGGTGTTTCACAGTCTAAACCTTTGATAAAATCAAAGTTGAGACTTGAATCAGTAACTATGATTCAATTGTGATTAGAGATTTTCTTCTGGATAATTATATTTTGCACGGCTCTGAATTTCTCCAAGTGATAAAATCTTGATTTTGCTTGAATGTGCTTGGATACTTGAAGAAATTTCTTGATCTTGCAATTTAGCACTTAGGAGGAATTCTTTCGAAATTGGCTTTCCCCCTTAATTAGATCTTATAATTAAATATGTCTTAATTTCTCCTGCTCTCTCCACCACTTTTGTTGTTGTAGAGGTAGTCAATTTATAGGGGTTTAATCAACGTAAATCCTGCTTGAATCTTGTAACGGCTATATTTTCAGACCGTTCTGCTGTGTCAATATTTCATCCAATAAAATCACTTCCTTCATAACGTTCGACTGTACGATCAGTTTATTGAATGACTGCCACATAAAATTGAGTTTCCTTATCATTTTTATACTGAGTTTATTACTTGTCAATTTCTTGACTGACTTGGAGCATTAACTGAGATTTTACTCTTCTTCAAATATCAGTACTCCAGTTTTCATCTGATTATAATTGCCTTAATCAGAGTACACCATAACGAATTATCTTCTAAGAATTCATTGTCCTTATGATTCTTAGGTCTTCATACAAGATCTATAAAGTCAATTCAGGTCATCACAATCTTGCCTGAAGTCTAACTTTACAGTCTTGACTTGTAATCTTCATAACTGAGTTTGAACCCTCAGTTCTTCAATCTTCAATAACTGAGTCTGTGACCCTCAGTTCTTCAGTCTTCATAGATAAGCCAACTGAGTCTGTGTCCCTCAGCGAACTTACCTTCTTTAGTTTCTTTGAAAACTTAATTTCCTAGTTATCTCAGTTTTCTAGTTTTCTCAGTTCATAACCTAGAACTATTACAGTGCTAGTCTGATTTAACCTATACAAATATCAGACTCTATTAAATGCTATACATTGATATCTAGACATCTTTTTGCCTTGCACTATAACAGCTAGTTATGACACTTCATCAATGGGGTTATAAACAATAACTGATTAAGTGATGAATCATCATCAAAACATAAATTTTATTTCCAACAATTTCCCCCTTTTTGATGATGTCAATACCCTCCTTAAAAGCAATGCAAAAAGATAAAGTACAATACAGTAAATAACACAATGAACTGATAAACTGAGAATTTATTTGATAACTGAGTTACAAGATAGAGTAATAAAATACAACATATTAAAAAGAACTAGAAGATAGTTTCTTTTTACTTGGCAAATAGAGAAAATTTATTATCATAATTTTCTGCAACAGATCTCATAGCAACATTTGTAGCTGAGCTTTCAATTCCATGGATGCTTGCCCAAATGTTCCATGATTCAGATAAGTTGTGCTTCTTGAAAAAATTGTTTTTGAAAAGGACTGCAAAAGTGAAGACAGTTGCCCTTAGTCTTTCATTGGAGGCTGTTCTCAGTAGGTTTTGAACAAATTCAGGTTCAGCCTTTTCAATTTTCTCTGATTGTTTATCAATGATGCCATCTGCTTCCCATTTCTTCAGTTTATTCCAATAGTGCATGAGCAACTTCGGCATGAGTAGGAACGATTCTAGAGATTCTTCTTTTGATACTCCTTCCCTTTCTGGTAAGTTTCAAAATAAACTGTATAGTCGAGAATCCAAACCAACTCTCTTGTCAGTCGGTTCTGAGTATTTAATAATCAGCTCCATTTCTTCATCAGTGAAATCTCCTCTTGATTTCTTCAGTTCTTTCAACTTATCATCAACATTTGTAAGGACTTGTGGCATCTCAGCCGCATGGACTTTTAAGATATCCAAACTTTCCCCCTTATTGACATCATCTTTGTGAATCTGGCTCTTGATGCGTTCAATGTTTGTTGAGTTGATGCCAAAATGGTTTTAGCCACAACTGAGTCCTTCATGCCATGTTCCATTAAGATCATTCTATCTACCAGATTGTTAAGAATAATTTCCCATCTATCTTGAGTTTCATCTCTTATTGTATCATGCTCAATGGTTGTTTTCCGAAGCTCAAGCAGGGTGTTTTGACAGTTATCATTGACGATATCCATTTTCTTTTCAAGATTGCTTCTTTCATCTTTGCTGGCTTCTAAGGCATGTAGAACCTTTCCAAATAAGTTGTTATCGTCTTTCTGAATTCTGATTATCTCATTATGATAGAACTTAATGAGATCAACCTGAGTGGGTAAATCTTTTGAACTTCCTGCTTGTTGTTCTTTTCCTTTGTTTGTCTCAGCCTCAGTTGGTTTAGCTTGCTTTAGAGGTGTGAGAACAACTTGCTTCAGTTTTTCTCTGTATTCAGCCGATTGTCTTCTTTCTTCAGATTGTTTCTTAGCTTCTTCCAAGCTTGATGAGTCAATGACTTTTGCAGGTGATAGATGTACATTGAATTCATCATCTGACTCTTCTCCAGGCATGTTTGCCACAGTTCTTGCTATTTCAAGTGTAGACTTGTCAGTGGGAGATTGGTAACCTCCTTCTTGTTCTTTATCTTGCTGTGTTTCAGATATACTTTCATAACTTGAACTTCCACTGCTTTCACTAGAACTACTAGAATCATCATCAGTGTTGTGTTCTGTTGCATTTTCCTTTTCTTGTAGAGAGGCAAGAATCCCTTTTTGCAAGTTGGGATCTTCCTGAAAATCACCATCATCATCATTCTTTTTGGAAGTTGGGATCCACCGATCAGCAAGAAACCTTCAACAACATGAAGATTCATTCTCTGAAGCTAAACCCCGCGAAATGCAATTTCGGAGTCCAAGCTGGAAAGTTCCTAGGTTTCATGGTAACTCAGAAAGGAATTGAAGAGAATCCAGAAAAGATCCAAGCGCTGGCTAACATGAAAGGGACAACATGCGTGAAGGAAGTTCAGAGGCTGAATGGGAGAATCGATCATCGCCTTAGGAAGGTTCGTCTCCAAGTCAGCTGAAAAATGTTTGCCTTTTTTCAAGCCTTTTTTCAAGATCATCAAAGGAAACAAAACGTTTGAGTGGACAGAGGAGTGCTCTCAGGCTTTCAAGGCCATCAAGGCCTACCTGGCGAGTCCTCCACTGCTGGTCAGTCCGATCCTAAGAGATGAACTCTTTTTATATCTGGCAGCTTCAGACCGGGCCGTTGCGGCCGTTCTTGTCAAGAAGGATGACACACTCCAAAAGCCCGTCTACTATGTTTCAAAGTCCCTCATTCCCGTTGAGAGCCGTTATCTTAATGCAGAGAAATTAGCTTACTCGCCGTTTTCCACGATGGGCCATCGAATTGACCGAGTTCGACATCCGATACGAGCCCAGAAAAGCTATCAAGGCACAGGCTCTAGCATAGTTTATAGTCGAGACGAGCTTTAATGAGGAAGGACCCGCCGGACAGCTTTGTTCGCCAATGTCGATGAATTAAACAGCCCAGCTGCGGTCGAGCCGAAAAGGCCAGCCCACTGCTGGCAGATGTATGTTGACAGGGCCGCTAGCCGAAATGGCTGTGGAGCTGGGATAATACTCTTGGAGCCGGGTTCATCTGAAGAGACACAGAGAAAGGATGTGTTTGGAAAGAGAGCAAAGCTCCCTCCTTTTATAGCACGAGATAAATATCCAACGGAGGAAATAAAACTAATCGGACGGTTAAGATGGAAAGTTGGTTCGGATTCTAAAATTTGAATAAGCATTAATGGCGGAACAGTTATCCGAACCGCCATCATCGTTAGCACGATCTCCAAAAATACCTGATACGGTCAAAGAACAGTAATTGATCAAAGGTTGAAGCTTTGCCTCAGAACGTGTCAGAAAAAGCCGGAAACCGTCAGATCTTTCAGCTGGGAAACCTCGAAGCTGCTTTGACCCTTTCCGTCCACAGGTCTCGTCGGACACACACAAATCAGGGGGCCACGCCAAAATTTTAAAGCAAGCAAACATGTCCTATAGAATCCACAAGCCAGCGGCTAGCGTAGAGTTTATGGTTTCAATTCAAAATCCACGCGTAACGGTGGCTCGGATCTTACTTAAAACAATGGGGAACATCGAATTTTTCCAGTTCAGAGTGATTAAAAGTCCAACAATCAGAGCAGATTACTTCAGTATTATTACTTGAATCGCGCTCGTATGCGACCCCGTTCGAAGAAAGCGGCCATGAACCAGAAAATTTTAATTCACTAATTCAGTCAACCAGATGGGTTGGTTACCTCAATGCAAAGAGCTCTCAACCTCATCAAAATGAGGGGCCACATATACATACTCTTCAACGGAAAGAAAACTTGAAAAAGGAACACTTCAAGCAAAATACAAAATAAAGGGAAAGTGAAATAGCGGCCACCAATGGCGGCAAGTTATTACAAGATTGGAAATAAAGACAATCTAAGGGCGGGAGTCAAAAGTATTACAAGATTGGAAGTAAATTACAATAATGAAACAAAGAAAAAAAGATCAATCCCGCTTGTCTGAGGGAGGAGTCTCAGTATGGGGGCCGGACAGATTCAAAAATCGGTCATACTCTTGATCAGGACTTTTCTCCTCACCAACAGCACTAGTAACAGTAGCCCTCGCAGCGCTGTCCACGGCCTCAGCGTCCCTCTTCGCAAGCTCAATAGCTTCCCCCTCCATCTCTTCCATCATCGCGCGAAGGTTCTTCTCGTTGATTGGAGGAGGGACCCAAAGCGGCTTACCCTTCTTTAAGCAGCCGACTCGAAAGTCCTCAAGCTGAACAGCAATATAGGGAAATCAGTGTGGAACGCTCTCAACTCAGGGTGGTCTTGATACATCGTCAGCCAATCCTGAAGGGTCTCAAAATAGGGAACATCCTCGCAAAATTCCTCATGGCATCTCGACACATGATAGAATCCCTGGTCAAACCCATCCAGCAAAGCATCTTTGACCTTACCGACGACGTCGGCGGCAGCAGCCTCAGATTCTATCAGCTCGCTCTTCAATCTATCGACGAGCTCATAGGCTGCTGTCACCTTAGCAAGGGATTTTTCTTTCTCTGACTCGGCAGATTTATGGAGATCCACCACTGATTGGACCTTTTTTGAAAAACTCGAGTTCTCAGAATGAAGCCGACCAACATTGGCCAGAAGAACCTTCTCCCTATGTTTAGCTGCGTTTGCCCGGCTCACCTCAGCGGTCAGCCTCTCTCACATCTCAGCAAGATGACTCACCATCTGTTGCGCCTCCTCATTACAAGCCCACTCGACTTGTTTCAGTTTGGTGGCAACCTGAGAAGAAAAGGGGCTCAGAGCCAGAGAACTTAACAGAAAAAGAATTCAAAAACGAAAAGTATATGTTACCGCGCTGGACGTGGTCCCATAGAGACCGAGTGCTTTAGACAAGAGCTGCAAGCTGGAAGTGGGCCCCGCAAAAGCTGTCGAAGCCACCACGTCGGCTTGGGCTATCCGATTAAAAATGCCCAGACCAACCACAACTGAGGAGTATCAGGCAGTGTCAATTTTAGATTTTGTAACGGGACAACATCGGCAATTGAGGCAGACAGTTCCCCAGCTATTTTCAAAGTAAGAGGTTGTTTCAAGAAATCAATATCCAGCCACATGGCCGGTTTCCCCTTATGACCAACATGAATTTTCTTCTTACTGGTCCCTTTCGGCGCCGGTTCAACAGCGGTTAGCTCACCCTCGCCAGTGAACCTCTTCACAGGGCTCTCGGTCAGATCAATAGCGGCAGCGAGTGGCTCGACGCCTAAGGGGCCTGAGCATCCTCGGTTTTTAGGGAAGAATCAAGGGCGACATCGCCCGAGCTCTGGCCGCCGAGGGTTTTGGACCTCATAGGAGAAGAGACGCCACCCGCAATGACCTTCTCTTCATCCTCATCTATCAGACCAATATTCTTTCTCCCAACGGGCCTCTTCCTCTTCGCTTTGGTAGCCGCAACAGGTTTCACGACCCTCGAAGCAACAACACCATCCTCAGTGGCCACAGCATTAAGAGGAGCAGCAGATGAAGCGGCATTAGTCGACAAAACGTTCTCCATACTCACTGGAGGGGGAGGATCCATAGGTTTATTGGCCTTTAACAGCTCTTGAAGAGCCTTCCTCTCATCTTTTAGCCGAGTCATAATGGCATTTCTGTCTTTGTTGGTGAGCACTATTGAACCTACAAGAGAAATGGTCAGAACTCAAAGATAGAATGTAAAACTACTGACAACAACAATCATGAAAAAGAAAAAAAAATCCAAGCAGCAAATTACAAGCAGGCCGTGACGCCTCGATCCCTTTGCACGTCGGACATTTGGAAGGAAAACACTTCCCTAAGTGACACTCAGCGTGCCAATCCTCATAGGTACCCAGAGCGGACACTTACACCACAGGCTGAGCAGTTATCGGCCTAGGGAACCCGGCTAAGGAACAAAAGGGAGCATTAGGATCAATCAGGCTCCTCCAACTAAAGGTTCTTTTCTGAGTCTCACTCTCCTCATGCCAACTGAGGAGTTCATGAAGCTTGGCAAGAAGCTCCTCCTCGACGTGATCAAGAGTCTTAGATATGACGATCTTGTTTTGCCACTTTTTTGGGTGCTCTTCAAATTTCGGAAACGGCCACCCCAAAATTGACTCGACCATCATAGCCCTCGTATTCCAACCCTGGACTTTATTCGAAGTCCAATAAAACAACCTGCATTTTTTCACCCTGGTCGAAAGGAAATTGCTCGAGTCCGCCTTATTTGTGGTCTCTCTGCTGAAGGTGTAGAACTTCAAGAAAACCTTGAGAGAGGGTGCGTAGCCCAGGATTCGGCAAAGTATGAAAAATACCATCACAACCCTGACGGCCCCAGGGGTGAAATCACAAAGGAGGGCCGCTAGACTCCACATCACCTCCACAAAGAAAGGCTCAAAGGTCGGCCTAAGACCCGCAATGAAATGATCATAAAACAGGACCAAGCCGTCTTTCTGCAATCTCTGACCCGCTCGGTTCGCAACCTTCTTGAAGCCAAAGAAAAGATAACCGGAAGGTATGTTGAACTCAAAAAGAAATCTGGGGTCCCCAAGGCAAGGCCGAACAACTACCCAATCTGACTCTATTTGCTTATCGAGAGCATCGATGGCTTCATCCTCCCTGACAGCTTCTAGGTTTTGCTGCTTCTCAGTCTTGTTACTGTCCTTGGGCTCGTCCTCGTCATTGCCGGATTTCTTTTTCCGCTTAGACATTTTAGGCTCAGGCGCCGCGACGTTGAAGGAAGAACTTTTGGCCCTGGCGGTTTCTTTCCCAAACTTCCTTTTTGGATCTACGGGAGCCACAGTCGAAAAGACAGACAGACCTCTAGGCACCTTGAAAACAACAACTTTGGGGCGGATGGATTGCGATGGAGCCAGTTCAACCAACATCATGTCGTCCTCGGTACTCTCCCCCTCGTCACCCTCACCGGAGCTGGTGCTCACCTCTTTAGCCTCTTCTGAAGCATAACCGCAAACATCGTCATCATCATCGCTCCCCGACCTATCACTACCAGGCATCCTGCAAAAAGAAAAAGACGAGGTGGATAAGCCATCACCAAGACAACTGAAGTTGGGTAGAGACTGTCACACTCGTCTCGAAACCCCATCTTTTCATTTCACAATCAGACGCAAAACCCAGAAATTGGGGAAGAAAATGACGAAGAATCCCTCAGAGTGGGACGGTAATGATGCAAGAGAAAAATTAAGAATCACAACAGTCAAAAAGCATGGCCAAAGTCCAAAAATCCTCAGAATGTAGATAAAGGCGATGAAAACATCCGCAAATTCAAATTCAATAAAGGTTCGAGCACCCAAGTCCCAGGAAATAGCAAGAACAAAACTGAACCGACTGCAAAAACATGAAAGTCAGGAAAGAGAAGCGATTTACCCGATAATCGGCAGAGAATACAAAAGGGACAAAGGAATATAGAACGAGCCTTCGGGACCATGCTGGAAATTGCCTCACCGGAACGCTTTCACTGTCAAATCGCCTACAAACCATCGTTTGAGAAAGTGGAGGACTTAGAAAATGTTTAGGTCAAGGATCCGCCTCCCTTATATAGGCTGGGGGATGCAGATCCAATGGCCACGATTCCCCTAATCTAATGGATGAGATTTAGGGCGGTAATTCCAAGTTTCGAAATTTGAAACTGCCATCATTACGGCGTAGGAATTGAAAGGACTATAGCCAATCAAGTCAAATAAGGGCGGGAAGAAACCGTATGGAATTGGCCTAATTAACGACAAGTTAACAAGGGGGCCAGCCCCGGACAACTACCCCAAAATTGGCTAGGGGCCAAAGGTCCTGAAATGCAAAATCACAGTGAAGTTAAGGCTATCCGTCCACTTATAACTTCAAATCGGCTAGAGGCTAAGAGCCCAAATAAGCCAAATCCTATGAAGTTAAGGCTATCCACCCACTTATAACTTCAAATCGGCTAGAGGCTAAGAGCCCAAATAAGCCAAATCCTACGAAGTTATGGCTATCCGCTCATTTATAACTTCAAATCGGCTAGAGGCTAAGAGCCCAAATAAGTCAAAACCTATGGAGTCAAGGCTACTCGCCTAAGACGACCTCCGGTGGCTACGGTTATCCACTCCTTAGAGCCGTTTCAAATGAACAAGAAAACTACTCCTTACCCGACACCTCGAGATGGCATGGGTATGAAGTAGGGGGCCATTGATAGGCCGGCATGGCCTGCCGACCGCCGAGTACTGGCGAATGGGGGCCGGAGAAAAATGGTGCAGCCAGGCCCTTGCCGTCCAAAAATAATCACTCTGGAAATGGGATTCGAAAACAGGCCCACGATGAGCATAAGGGGGAGGCATCCGCCAGAGATCCTTCACCCCCAACACTTGGAGAACACGGACCGACTATCAGTGAGCCCGCTAAGGACATGTGATGGCAACTCGAGGATCCGCATCGCTTCCCGTTTGACGCAGCCCAACTAGCCACCGCAGATTTAGTCATACTGTGTCCTTAGTTGTAATTATGTTGAATATACGTCGGTTCTCACCCTATAAATAGGGTTCCATGGAACATTTATAGACCAAGTGGAATATATGCAAAACATGGCAAAACTCTGCCCATTTTAGTTGCTCTCTCTCTTTATTTACGCTGTACCACCACTCACCACCACCGGAGTTCCTTAGCTCCACCTAACACCACTACTCTCATACACAAGTCACTGCTAGATATCCACCACAAATCATCCGTTGAACACCCTAGATAATTTCCATGTTATCACTATTGATGCTGATAAAACTTCTCAACCTTATCTGATGATTGGAAGTAGCATCTCAAATAAAACTGAGATTCAATAGGAGCAGATAGAGGCAAAGGTAATAGCCCCCCTGACATTCAAAAGGAGAAGATAGCAGCTAAAGTACAAGTTGCAAAAGCTGAAGTTTACAAGAAAACATTATTTGAACAGATAGCTGAATAGAAGGGAACCAAGCGAAAATATGACTCTCAAGCAAAGAAGGCTATTGGGAGGCAACTGTTTTAAGACTCCTCTAAGAAGAAACTCAAACTTGATGATGAAGTATCAACTGATGGGGAAGTAAAAATGAAAACTGGTCATGTTGATAACAAGTTAAAAACAACACCACAAACTGAAGGTTAAAAGGAAATTGATGTGTTACAACTATCTCAAGTTACAGAGATTGCACAATAAACAATGATCTAGATGAAGATTTAATGTTAGTAGATGAAGTATCCATTGAGCCCGAGAGACTTATTGTAACGCCCCGTTCCCGGACACCGAGTCCTTATACGGAAATCGAAACGTTCGGCACGCATAACATTAAATAAATAATATTACACGCAAGCCTCTACTACGTCGTATCAAATAAAAGCAAACGGAAGCAAAGACTCGGGTAAATTTTTTTCCAAACATTAAAGAATAGAAACCACTAAAGATAGAATAAATGCAATACTTATTACATTCAAAGAACCCAACGAAATCCAATGATACTAAGATAACTATTACATCCAACTAATCCAAGTCTATGAAATAGCATAAATGAAAGAACCAAATAAATAAGAGTCTCCAACTCCGGCGTCTTCAAACGTCGTCATCAAAGTCCTCCTCGAAACCTTCACCAACCTGTTCGTCTTCTCTCCCCCAAACACATAAATAAACATGCATTTGAGGTAAGTACAATGTACATAGTAAGAAGTAGAAGATACAATTTAATTAAGGTTATTATTAAAAGCTTATCTTGGCGAGAACGACTCAATCTAGGGTTCACTTCATGCCCATCGACACGTCGTGACTATACGTTTCTACTTAGCTTATCTTTGTTACATCACTACCCAAGAACATCGCGCATGGCGTTCATCACCGAAGATATACTTGCTAACTAACGGTGATTAGCACCGATTAGCTCCGGGGTCTCCCCGGTATGCGTATACGTCCGATGGATTTCCTCCACTACCCTTCGGTTGTTTAAGGCCGGCGGTGTTGTCCACCTTTTATGGACGTATCACATCGCCGATATGAAATAGTGTCTAACCGAGAATAGATGATGTTTTATCTTTTACTACACATATGTATGTATTGATGTGAATTAACTAGCCATCCCTAGTGTTTTCAAGTAAGCTCCCTCACATCTCCTACTCTCGTACTTAGACCACTAGACGCGTACAAGTCCTAGCAAATACACCGACATTGATGAACTCTAGTTCACCAAAGCACAAGCCCTTTCATGCCCTTCCGACGGATCCGAACTTCAACTCCCTTTAAGAGTACATTCGGTGTTTTAACTGAACGCATCAGAAGTACAATCGAAGCTTGTTTATGTTTAATTAATCTTAATATATCGTGATTAAGAGTTTAAAACAATAAAGGACATGATGATCAAGCTTGAAACAATTAAAGTAATAGAAATAAGGTAACAAATCCAAACGCTCGTTTAAGCCTTATGGACGCCCGTCCACTAATACCGGACGCTCGTCCACTTAAAATCGCTACAACTTTGTATGTAAAATCACCCCTCAAACGCCCGTCCGCTTAAAGCAAACGCCCGTTTGAAACCGGACGCCCGTCCACTAATCCCGGACGCCCGTCCTCCTAAGAACGCTACAATCTGAATCAAAAATCTCGTCGGACGCCCGTCCGGCTAGTCGGGACGCCCGTCCGAACTACCAAAATCACGGACGCCCGTCGACTAGTTCGACGCCCGTCCGCACGGGGTTTACCCAAAACCCTAAAATCTTCAAATACGATTTTCAATCCGTTTCTAACCTAAATAACGACAATTTCAACACATAAAATCACGGGGAAACATATCTAACCATACCATGGCATTAACCAACTAAAAAGCCATAACCTTCTTACATCTAAACACTTAAAACCTTAATCTAAACCTCAATTAGATTGTAGGAAGAACTTCTTACTTGTCTTGCAGCCAAAAACCAGGTCTGATCAGCCTTGAAATCTGCAGCCTTTCCAACAAAGCTGCTATCCAAACGATGCTCTTCTCACGACGATTCCGGCGTTCGAAAACCGATACGAAAACGATTGAGATTTGCTTTAGATTTTGGTGAAACTGTTCCAACCCTTTTTTTTTCTCCCAAGTCGACGGCAAGAAGAAAAGGGCGGCTGCTCTCTCTTTTTTTGACTAATGATTTAGGTTAGGGGATTAATGTGTATAATAGATCCCTTATATAGTTAATCCCAATTAAATCATTTTTCCATAAAAAAAAAAGAAAATCTCTTTTATTATATACATAATTATCTTGAAAATTACATATATAAATATCCAATTATTTAAACTCCAAATAAAAGGAACCGAACCCAATATTTCGTTTTCGCAAAATGACACGTCTGCCCTTTCCCGAAAATCGGAATATTACACTTATAAAACTCATGGAGTGGAAGCTTAGTACGATGAATAATTAAGAAGCATTCAATGAATTATTGAAGTTACAAGAAAGGCAGATTCTTGACATATTTGAAGTTAACAGTCTGTATGATTTATTTCCTATTGATCAGTTTTTGACCATATGTTATAATATCCTACATGAAAAGTCAAAGAAGAAGAAGCCAGCAGAATCATCAAAACCAAAGGAGAAACCTCATAAGAAGGATGATGATAATGAGTATGATGACAAGAAATTGATTGAGAAAAATCGGTTAAATACTGAAATAGTAATTGATGGAGTCAAAGCTGACTCAACTCAAATACAGCAGAAAATTGACATTCAGGATGGAAAGTTAGTTACTGAAATGCTAGCAGGGTCACAGACAACTTACATTCTGGAGAAGACTGAAGACCACACAAAATTCCTCATGATTCTCGATCCAACAAATCAGTCAACTATCAAAATAGCTGGTGATCCAATAGAATTCATGACAGCTGATGACATGAATAAAATTCAGAAGACCATGGATGTTTTACTACGTCAAAGGGATAATTACTACGAAGTGTTCAACAAGATGTCCAATTATCTTGAATAAAGAAAGAAAACTGATGAAAATGTGAACCAACATTTGGAGAAGATAACTAAAGTGACAGAAAATTCAGTCACAGAGATAGGTCAACTGAAGGAAAAACTGGAGATCAAGACAACTGAATGTTGGGATAGGTGTAGTGTGTGTGGAGTGATTTACGGAACAGAACCATAATTAACGGATTAAATTACGGAATATTAAACTAGCAAATAAATCACGCGACTAGAAAAATCATATTATCTAGCAGATCTAACAAAAGCAATCTTACCTTACAGATCTAACTCGAACGATTAAACTAGAAAATTAGATTCATAATTAGATCTAACTATATAACCATTATCATGTAGATCAGATTCAAACAGTAAATGATAAATAGTAAGACGCATAAAACAAAGGACTAGAGATGAAACCAAGGTGAGTAGTTACTCTTTCCTTAAGACAAATTGCTCCGGTATTGTGCCCACGGTAGTAGCAAATGTCTCACAAGATACAACGGCTTACGTCTTGGATTTAGAGGCACTTCAAATATCCGAGCTCCGGAGAACTTATAGAGTGCTCTGACTTCTCTTCGACTCAAAAACTAGATCTATATGCAATACTTTTTATGGTGGAAAAGACTAGAGAAAATTGAATCAATAACCTTCATCCATGGGGTTCTTTATATAGTGGAGAGGAGGAGCCAATGCTTGAATCTGATTGGCCGAAACACATCATCAAACTTTTCCCCTTGGAAAAGTAATGGCCGACTTCTCCTGCAAGGAAAGAAGCTTGGCCAAAATTATTAGGCTAATATCGAATTAATTCACTCATCTGATTGGTCGGATGATGTGTCGTCTGAATTCTGATTGATCGAATGACTCAATGAATTCTGATTGGTTGAATGACACAATCACATTCCGAAAGAATTTTATGGTTAATTTCATAAAGAAATTTTGTCCAAAAAATTAATAGTAACATCCTAACCGAACCGAGCTCAAGCTCAAGCCGAGCCGGACGGACGGCGGCGGCAGCGCGCGCGTGCGTGTGGAATAATCTAAGTCCTCCCTCCTGCACAAAAGTGCCTTGCCCCTTGGCGCACATCCGTAAGAGACACACTAGCTCTTATCACTTAAGTTCCCAACACTCAAGTTTCCAATGTGGGAGAATAGGGTGAGGTCTTCCCTTCAACACCCATCTCCTACGTATTTTCTACCAACTTTAGTCATTAATTTCTCATTCACGCGATATCCGAATCGAGTGATTCAACAGCCAAACATTATCTACTCTGTGAGTAGAATTTTTAAACGTAATAAATTCCCAATGAATTACACCGGTACGTATCCAAAATTCATGCTAAAGTTGACCGTTTTACCCCCATTTCACTGGATATCTCCAACACTGAAGACAGAGAGTTTATCACTCAAGTTGCATGGCACTTATCTCAGAGGCTATTCGGAATGAAAAATCAGTTGAAAGACCTCCACACCTCTCAATAAGGCATTGCAGAAGAGAAGAAGTTGACTCAGGAACCAATTCTTAAATTGAATGATGCAAAAAATGGTGAAATAGAGAAAGAAAAGAAGAAGTTGCAAGAAGAGATCGAGAAGCTGAAGGATGAAAAGTTGAGACTCTAACCAAGTGAACTAATTTTTAGAGAAGTCCAAGAACTGTGTGAGGATGAAATTTTTGTAAAATACATTCAACCTGCTGAAGGAAGATTAACACTTACAAGAGAGTTATGGGCTGATTTTCAAACGGATTATCATCCTTTGAAGATGAAGTACAAATACAGAGGAATTCCTATTCACTTTTCTGTCAAGAAAATATTATGACAAAAACATGAAGGAATACAAGAAAGAAAGAAGAAAACAGAACAAGCTTGTTATCAAAGATCAGAAGGAAGCAATGAAGCTTTATATGAAAGAATTTTAAATCTTCCATGAAAACAACAATGAGCTACGCAAGCTTGCACAATGGAGAAGATGGAAAAAATTTAGTCAAGTTGATTACAACAAACTTTTTGCAGCTGAGGACAAAGAGGAATGGGAAGAATATAGACTATATGACAATGATAGAAAACTAGCAAAAACAATTAGAGCTAGCTGAACAAAAGAAGTCAGTTCAGCAAAACTAGAAGTTTTTGTTTTGCTGAAAATTTGTAATGATCTTATGTAATCAGCTGAATTTATTGGATATTGTTAGGAACATTTAATAATTTTGATGATGGTCATACTAGCTGTTATTGCAAGTCTGAAATAACTTAAAATCAGATTGTATAAGTTTAACTTAGAAGTCTGACATTTGTATAAGTCCAGTCAGACAATCATTGTACTAGTCTGGTAGGCCAACTCAGTGAAGAACAAAAGACTAGTTGAGTGAGGTAGTAGAGGATCCAGACTCAGTGCAGTGAAGACCTATAGACTGACTTACTACAAAGGAAGTCTGTGATGACCTTGGGTAAGTCTAAGATATCAATCAAGTGATGGAAATCACTCTTAAATATGGTATACACTGACCTCACCCAAAATAAGGGTCAGTGAAGTAAATCTACACTGGCTAAAAGAATATACAGAGAAGCAATATCATAGTAGCAATAGGTAAGTGATCAAAGAAGTGTTCACGGATAAAGCAGAATTGTGATTGCCAAGTGAAGTAGACACTTAACTAGTGAAGTAACAGTGAAGGCAGCAAAGTAATATGTTAATAGATTAGCGATTCTATGAACAGTTTTAAAGTAAACACAGCTAAGCCAAGTAGGCTGTCTATACTTAATAAAAAATTGGAAAATATGGAAGGCAATGCATTTAATGAAGAATCAATCAAGAACGGATTTTATGATGGACGTTTAAAGAAAATCCGGATCACTGAAATCAAGGAGAATTAAATCAAGACAAAATCAAGGATTATTCTCCACATTAAATAGCCAATGGACGGAATTTCGAAATCAATGACCTGTGGCTATAAATAGAAGGCAATGACCAAAAAAATATCGATGAATTTCTAAGTGTCAAAACTCTGTCAAATTCATAAGCCTACACACTTGATCTTCAAAGATATATCCAGAAAGGATCAAACCTAGAAAACAGAGCATAAAAGTCATATCAAGCCTAAGGTTGATCAAAATTGTGAATTCCTGAATTCACATTCTCACTGAGGAACTGTTACGAAGCAATTGAATCAAAATTTCTGAGAAGGAATTGCAAGTGTTGTGATGGCTTCTGAAGCATTCTTCCTAAGGAGCAGCATAGAAGACTGAGTCGCTGAAGCTTTTGTAGCCAGGGAGTGATAATCTGTAGATTTTGAAGTTTTTGTATCCAAGGACAATCATACTATTGTATTGGTGAAAAACAATAGTGAATTCCACCAATCATCACAGGAGAAGAGTGGATTAATGAATTACACCACCCTGAACCACTATAAACCTGTGTTCATTTACTTTCTGCATTTTATATTTCTGCACTTTACATTAATATTTACTTCTTGCTATCTATTTAATTGTGTGTGTGTGTTAGGAACATTTTATTGTGTTTTGATGATGACCATACTAGCTATTATAGCAAGTCTGAAATAAGTTAGAAATCTCTGTATAAGTCATTACTTAGAGTTTGACATGTTGTATCAGTTTAGTCAGACAAGTATTGTACTAGTTGGTAGGATGGCTAAGTGAATCAGAAATCCGGCAGAGTAAAGGCAGCCAAGTACTAGCAGTGAAGCATAAAGACATATGGACTGACTTATAACCAGGGAAGTCTGTGATGACCTTGGATAAGTTTAAGTTGTATTACAAGTGTTGAAATCTCATTTGATAAATATGGTGTACACTGATCTCACACAAATCAAGATCAGTCAAGTGCAAGAAATGCCTGAAAGATCAAAGAAATCATAGAAAGAAGTAAACCGGCAAAGTAAACTGTCTACCGGCTAAGTAAGGAATAGCTATGTACAACAACTAAGAAAGCAGAGTCACTTAACTAGTCAAGCAACAATCAAGTGAAGGAACAGCTGAGTAAGATATATCATCTATACTTATTCAGAACGTGTGAAAATAAGAAGATAAAGCATTAAATGCAGAATCAATCAAGGACGGATTTTATGATGGACGTTTGAAGAAAATCCGGATCACTGAAATCAAGGAGAATTAAATCAGGAGAAATCAAGAATTAAATCAAGGATTATTCTCTACATTAATTAGCCAACGGACGAATTTTTAAATCAAGGATTATCATGGCTATAAATAGAAAGCATTGACAGACAGAAACAACAACGATTTGAACATACAAGAACAAGTAGAAACTCTATCAATGTCTTTAACCTTCTATCTTAATCTAAAAGAACACATCTAGTGATCAAATTAGAACTCAGAGCTACAATTCCACATCAAGCACTGAGATTGATCAACAAATCTGTGAATCCAATTCACAGCAGCTTGCAGCAATTAAATCAGAGAAATCTGAGAAGGAGTTGCAACCCTTTGTGATAGCTGCTGAAGGATTAGTTCTCAAGGAGCAGTGTTGAAGACTGAATCACTGAAGCTTTTGTAGCCAGGGAGTGATAGTCTTGAAGATTGTGAAGCTTGTGTAGTCAAGGACAAGCTGACTATTATATTGGTGAAAAACAATAGTGAATTCCTCCAATCATCACAGGAGAAGAGTGGATTAAGGGATTACACCACAATGAACCACTATAAAGCTTTGTGTTCATTTACTTATATCACTTTACTTTACATCATTTACTTACTGCATTCTACTTATAATATGTGTGTGCATAATCTACTTTGAACAAGTTTTAAGAAGGGACTTATCCGCTGCCCAAAAGCTTTTAATTATAAGAAAAGTTTTTGGAACTCCAGTATAGTCATTCACCCCCCTCCCCCGACTATTATTTTACCCTTCTCTGGGATCAACAATTGGTATGAGAGCAGTGTTCCTAATATCAGAAACTGTTCAAATCTGATTTCTGGTAACAAGGAGATCACATATTTTCAAAGTAGTTTTCAAAACTGTGGTTTCTACAAATATATCTTTTACATGTGATTATGGATTCTTCAAATTTCATGTCTAAAGTACCTGTATTCAATGTCAATATTTTTTATGAATATAAAATAAGGATGTTGTCTCATCTTGCAGCCACTCATGAGGAAATGTTGGATGTTATCAATGATGGACCAATTCAAATAGAAAGACTCAAAAAGGATTGGACCAAGGATGAGAGAAGTAGAGCAAATCTTGATTATGTTGCAGAAGATATCATTTTGAAAACTCTGAACAATAATATGTTCATGAGAATCAAAGATTGGAAAATAGCAAAGGAGATGTGGGAAAAATTGGCACTCATCACTGAAGGATTTGAAGCAATCAAAGAAAACAAATTATCTGTTACAAAACAGAAATTTGAGAACTTCAATATGAAGAATGGTGAATCCATTGATCAAATGGATAACAGATTCTCAAGTATCATCAATGAACTGCAACAACTTGGCCACAAATATCCTCAGAAAGAAGTTTTCTTGAAGATCTTGAGAAGTCTGCCAGAAATATGGAGACTCATCACATCAGTGCTCAAGGTTACAATAGACCTTGCAAAGACTGACACTTTGACATTGATATCTAAATTAAAAGCTCATAAATTTGAACTGAATAATGAAGACGGTGCACCAGCAGAGGTACACAAGGCCAGTGCACTGGTTGCACCCCAGCAAAGCAAATCGGCTCACACAAGCAGCAAACAGAAACAAGAGCTAAAAGAACAAATTGTTTTACTAATTAAACGATTTGACAGGTTTAGTAAGAAGAAACAATTCAAGGGAAGTTCATCATGAAACAAGAAGTCAAGCTCAAGCAAAGACATGAAGAAAAAAATGATGAATACAGATGTTTCAATTGCAAAAATAAAGGACACTTCAAGGCAGATTGTCCTGAAGAAAAAGACAAAGATGATGAAAAGAAGAAATAAAAATCAACAGATAAGAGAAAAAGCAAGAAGGCACTGAAAGTTGAAACCATCAGTGAAAATGATGAGGATTCCTCTGAAAATGACTCAGCTGAAGAAGAAGACACAAGCTCAGACAATGACAAATCCTGTCTCTACTTACTGGCAAAAGAAATTGAGGAAACAAAAGTAATATCTAGCTCATACTCATCAAATGCATCCACATCTGACACTGCACAATCTTCTATTTTCCCATTAGATTCAGCAAACCTAAATCAAAATCTCATGAGTAAATTTGAAGAAATTCAAATAAATCGTGACATTTAGGAACAAGAATGTGATAATCTGAGAAATGAAAATAAAAGACTAAAGAAAGAACTGGATGAACTGAAAGCTGAATCAACTAGTAAGAAAGTACACTATACTGATCAACAAGCAGCAGATTATCACTCATCTGATGCTGGCAAACCAGCTGAGAAAGCCCCCTACCAGTTAAGAGCACCACTGCACAAGCTTACTAACCCCCATAAAGGTTTGGATCCAGATCTGGCCTTGATTACATTAGTCAAGATGAGGGTAGAAACAATGGAAAATCCAAATATGAGCTGAGGACCAAAACTGGACCAAAATTCAGAAAAGGAAATACCATGGTTGCCACTACTCATCCTGCACCAGTGAAGCCAAAGACCAGTGTAGTGAAACAACATAGTAAATTATCAAACCAGCCCATTAAAGGCAAAGGCTTACTTAAAGGTAAGGGAAGACTTTACCCTTCAGAGGATGATGGAATGTTACACCCCCAAAATACAAGAAGAAACCATTTCATGACATGCAACATGTGTTTAGGAAAAGCCAACCCAGGCCCATTCCTGGACACAAGAATCAATATGAAAATAAGTTTCCTCCTATATATTGGAGAGTGAAAAAGGATACAAATGCACCTAAAGGTAGAGAATTGTATCAGAATAATTTTATCAAGAAGTATTCTTCCATGCCTTATACTTATGAGGTTGATGACTTCAACCATCCAAGAAAAAGATCCTTTGGGTTTGTACTTGGAGTAGGAGGCATGACTGCTAACAGGTATGGACCCAAACAGTGTTGGGTACCTAAACAAGCTTAATTTGTTTTGTAGGATGTCTGGTACATAGACAGTGGACGTTCCAGACATATGGCAGGGAACAAAGGATGGTTGATTGACTTTAAATTTGTTGATGGACCCAAACTTACATTTGGAGGCAAAGAAAACCCCAGTAAAATTAAGGGGGAAGGCATCATGTTCAAGAACAATTTGAAGATTCACAATGAGGCTTATGTTAAAGGATTGAGTTTCAATCTTCTAAGCATTAGTCAATTCTGTGACAAAGGCTACAATGTGCATTTCAACAAAGAAGGATGTAGAGTGATTCACAATCAAACCAGCACAGTTGTTCTTGCAGGAAAGAGAGAAGACAACATGTATGTTGTAGACTGGATGATAGCAAAAGCAGAAACCTATCTGCTTGTCAGGAATAAGCAATCAACCAGCTGGATTTGGCATAGAAGACTAAACCATCTCAACTTCAAGACCATCAAAAAGTTATTAAAGAACAAGCTAGTTGAAGGCCTTCCAGATACCACATTTAAAAAAGAAAGTCCCTGTGACACATGTCAGAAAGGGAAGCAGATTAAAAGCTCTTTCAAGTCAAAACCCCAGCAGTCAACAACATGGATCTTACATCTTTTACATATGGATCTTTTTGGACCAGTCACACCAGTATGTGTAAGTGGAAAGAAGTACATTCTAGTGGTGGTGGATGACTTTTCCAAATTTACTTGGACCATATTCATGAACAAGAAAATAGAAACACTCAAGAAGCTACCAGATTTGCTGAGGAGAATTCAAAATGAAAAGGAGCTAAAGATCATCAAGATAAGATCAGATTGAGGCACACAGTTCCTAAATGAAGTAATCAGAAGATACTGTGAAGAAAATGGAGTACTACATCAACTATCAGCAGCAGGGACTCCACAACAAAATGGTGTAGCAGAAAGAAGAAATAGAACACTCAAGGAAGCAGTTAGAACCATGATAGCAGAAGCAAGCTTACCAAAAAGATTTAGGCTGAAGTAGAAAATACAGCATGCTATACTCAAAATAGATCTATCATCAACAAACATCATGGAAAAACACCATATGAAATTTGGAATGGAAGAAAACCTAACATATCACATTTGCATATGTTTGGATCTAGATGTTTTGTTTTGAACAGGAATCAGCTACATACTTTTGATGAAAAAGTTGATGAAGCAATCTTCATGGGATACTCAGACACAAGCAAAGGATTCAGAGTTCTCAACAAAAGGGCCTTGGTGATTGAAGAGTCAATTCATGTAGATTTTGATGTACCAAACACCAATGGTGAAAGCTTACACAACCTTGAACAAGAAGCTGCACAAGGATAAGTCTACATGAATACAACAGTACTAGCCACTATTCTGGACCACACCATTCATGATCAAGATGAAGTACCAGTCAATACAACAGTAGAAGAACCAACACAATATCATGAAGTCGATGCACAAGCAGGAGCTGTGGAAGAACCAGATCAAGAGAAACTTCAGCCTGTTTTGAATTGGCTGAGAGATCATCCTAAAGAACAAGTCATTGGAGATGTTCTTACAGGAGTTAGAACCAGAAGACAACTAGAGAGCATGTTAACTTGTTTTCTATCACAGGTGGAACCCAAGACAATAGATGATGCAATTCAAGATGCAGATTGGATTACAACCATGCAAGAAGAGCTCAATGAATTTGAGAGAAATGAGGTCTGGGAACTTGTTGACAGACCAGACATGGAAAACATCATTGGAACAAAACGGGTATTCAGAAACAAGATGGATGAACAAGGAATTCTTGTCAGAAACAAAGCAAGACTAGTTGCATAGGGTTACTCTCAAGCTGAAGGCATAGACTATGGTGAAACCTTTGCACCAGTAGCAAGATTGGAAGCAATCAGACTCTTTCTAGCTTTTGCAGCACACAAGGATTTCAAAGTATATCAAATGGATGTCAATAGTGCATTTTTGTGGAACACCCCCTGGTTTCCAACTCAAAAGGAAGGGAGACAAAGTATACAAGCGCAAAAAGGCACTATATGGAGTCAAATAGGCACCCAGAGCCTGGTATGAAACACTATCACAATTCTTAATCAATAATGGATTCAGCAAAAGGACCATTGACAAGACTCTCTTCAAACTAGAAGAAGGTACATGCACTTTACGAGTTCAGATCTATGTTGATGACATTATTTTTGGATCAGAAGATGAAAATCTATGTGAAAAATTTGCAAATCTGATGAAAAGCAAATTCCAAATGAGAATGATGGGAGAGCTCACTTATTTTCTTGTTTTACAAGTGAAACTAATGAAGGATGGCATATTTATCAATCAAGCCAAGTATACAAAGGCCTTGTTACAAAATATGGTATGGATACAAGTAGCACATCAGATACACCGATGTGTGCAAGGGTTATTCTAGGGAAGGATGAAAATGGAAAAAATGTTGATAAAAAATTGTAAAGAGGAATTATTGGATCCCTACTCCATTTAACTGCAAACAGACCTGATATTGCTTTTGTAGAAGGAGTTTGTGCAAGGTTTCAAGCTCAACCTATGGAATCTCACTTACTAGTAGCCAAGAGAATCATCAAGTATTTGAAGTAAACAATCAATGTAGGAATTTGGTATCCAAAAGATGGTGGATTCAAGTTGATATCATATTCAGATTCAGACTATGGTGGATGTAAGATTGATAAAAAAAAAAGCACTTCAGGAACTTGTCAGATGCTAGGCAGCTGACTAGTATCATGCTTTAGCAAAAAGCAAAATTCTATATCCACTTCAATAGCTGAAGCATAATATATAACAACAGGTAGCTGTTGTGCACAAGTATTATAGATCAGACAACAGCTCAGAGATTATGGAATAGAGGAGAAGACAATCCCAATAGTGTGTGAGAACACAAGTGTAATTTAAATCACAGAAAATCATGTACTCCCACTCAAGAACAAAGCATATTGATGTGAGACATCACTTTATCAGAGATCATGTGGAGAAAGGAGATATTATCTTAAGACACATATCTACTGAGAATCAATTGGCTGATATTTTCATAAAACCACTCAGTCACGAAAGATTTGTATGTTGAGAACTGAGTTAGGAATGATTGAAATAGATTGAGTAAGAAGGATCAGCTAACTGGAGTAATCAGTAGAGTGACTTCACCAACTGACTGAACCTTTATCATTTTGGGTGCGCTCACTTGGTAGGTAAGGCACTGGTAACCAGCGGAGTTCACTTCTTTGATTGTTAGGAGCAGTTTTATAGAGCAGCTCAATAAAGAAGTTACTAAACTGGCTTAGTGACCCACCAAGTTACTCCACCGCTGAATACTTTTGAGAAAAAGGTTAAGTAAGTGTGAACAAAATCAGTGTTACACACGTGGAAACTCAGAAGATTTATGAAAAAATTATTTTATGGAAGATTACCCACGTGAATTTTATATTACACTCGTGGAAGTTATTTTTGAATCAAAGGAATGACGGCAACGCCATGATTCCCAGGATTTATCATTACATACCTCAATCCACTTCCCCACTACACTCAAAAACTGTGATTTATATACACAAAATGACGCCATTATTCCACAAAATCCTTCCATATTCAACCACATTCAGACTATCAAAAATTCTCCTATATAACCAACACTTAGAGGTTTTTCAGAATTCTTTATGCTATCTTGAATTCTCAAACGCTAATTACTCAAGAAAAATTGAAGGTTTTCTCCTTTCAAATTTTTTCATTACAATGGCTTCATCTTCTTCAAACACTCAAATTGAAAAACAGTATGAAAAATCGATCATCACTGGATCATTCTTCCGACCTGAGCTCTATCTACCTTTCTGTGACAATGATCTACAAGCTCAGAGGTTGGCTGATGGATACATAAATCTAGGGCTGAGGACATTCCTGAAGACCCCAATTTTAGGAATCTGCTATGAGAATCTGATTGAATTCTGGAAAAATGAAAAGTTCATACCCAGTGTAAGGAAGAATAACCCAGATTGCATTGTGAGTACCATGTCTGGACGAGAACTGGTTATCACCATAGGTCTCCTCCATAGATGCTTAAATCTCTCCAACACTGGTCCAGTAGATGTGAAGAAGATGCAAATCGACATCAATGTGTTTTGGACTGAGATAGCCAAGAACCCAAAAAAGGAGGCAAGAAATACAACTTTCCCAGATCGGCACTCAAACACAAGGAATGGAGGCAAGTAATCACATGGAACATTGAAGGGAAGAAGGGTTCCATGGAAAACATGACCGTGGTCAGAGTCAAACTGATGGCTATTATCTACCAAGGTCTTCAGTTCAACTGGTCGTTGTTCATCTTCAACAGGTTGAAGGACCAAATTCAAAGAGAGATTGATCAAGGAGCTCTGGCATCAATAGAGACAAGCAAAAGCAAGGTGATTTCTAAGAAAGGAAATCATATGGGATTCTGCTTCAACATTTGTTTGATCAATCGAAAGTGAAGCTCATCTGCTTGTATTAACTGGATAAGGCCAAGGTGATGTTCACCTACGTTAAGGCCTCCCAGAAACCACAACCCACAACTGGAAGGAAAAGGAATCAGCCTGAAAGCAGTAGGTCAGGGATCGGGAGAAGGACCAGATCCCAAACAGCAACATCTCAACTCCAGAAATATGGATAGTCCCCTTGAGATAAGTGATGATGAGGAGAATCAGGAAGAAGAAATATATTTGCAAGAAGGTGAAAAAGGATACTAACTCACTCCATCAGAAGAAGAAGAGGTTGAGGAAGATGAAGTTGTTACTTAGGGCCTTCATCGTTCTGAGGATGAAGATGAGGAAGATGGAGGAGAACATAAGGAAAGTGATCATTTTGAGAATGATCAAGAAATGTTTGATTTATCTGATGATGACTTGACGCCTTAGGAAGTGATTCTCCGGAGCACCAGAAATGTTCAACAACAGCTGAGTGAACCAGCTGAGGAACTTCACTCAGCTGACCATGAAGGAACCCCCAGCATTGATCAATGGGGATACCAGCTAAGGAAGTTGATGCTGCAGTACAGGATGAAGCAGCACAGTCCCCACCAGGACTTGGAGGTGAGGGACACTCGAGACAATCTCTATCTGAACCAAAGACTGAAACAGAAGAAGAAGAGCAGGCTGATGCATCTGCACCAGCACTGGAAGATCCAGACAAAGCTTTCAATCTGGATATCAATCCACTGATTGTGGACATGGAAATACAGTACCTGAGCAGACAAAATCTCAAAACTGCACTGAGAAGTAATGAAATCTCCATGCATCACAAAACTTAGGCTCTAATCAGTCATATTAAAGTTTAGGATACCGTGATAGAGAGGCAATGAGACTTACTCTACAACCTGCAGCATCTAATTCCCCACTATGTCCAAACAAATCTAGACTTCCTGGCAGAGACACTTTATGGACACACTGAATGAGCATACTCAACAAATTCAAACCTTGGATGAGATCTTGGATCACTCAGCAAAAAAGCAGCTCAACACACTCATCCAAGTACTTGAAGCAACAAATAAGCTTCTGTAAGAATGGTTTGATGCTGCCAAAAAGAGGGAAGGTAGCAGTAAGCCTAAAAGCTCCAAAGGGAAGGGAAGTTCAACAAGCAAGGGCAAGGGCATCAGGTTTGAAGAGAAGAAGTAGCCCCTTAATAATAACTTTTGCCTTTGAATAATTTTGAATGAACACCTTATTGCCCTTCATGGATGAATAAAATTTCTGAGTTTTATTCTTTATCATGTGAAAATGCTTACTTATGTTCAGGCTTATGAGGGTTTTGGCATCATCAAAAAGGGGGAAATTGTTAAGAACATTTTATTGTGTTTTGATGATGACCATACTAGCTGTTATAGCAAGCCTAATATAAGTTAGAAATCTCTGTATAAGTCTTTATTTAGAGTCTGACATGTTGTATAAGTTTAGTCAGACAAGTATTGTACTAGTTGGTAGGAAGGCTAAGTGAAACAGAAATCCGGCAGAGTAAAGGCAGCCAAGTACCAACAGAGAAGCAGGATATGGACTGACTTATAACCAGGGAAGTCTGTGATGACCTTGGACAAGACTAAGTTGTATTACAAGTGATGAAATCTCATTTGATAAATATGGTGTACACTGATCTCACAGAAATCAAGATCAGTCAAGTGCAAGAAATGCCTGAAAGATCAAAGAAATCAAAGAAGAAGTAAACCGGCAAAGTAAACTGTCTACCGGCTAAGTAAGGAATAGCTATGTACAACAGCTAAGAAAGCAGAGTCACTTAACTGGTCAAGCAACAGTCAAGTGAAGGAATAGCTGAGTAAGATATATCATATGTACTTATTCAGAATGTGTGAAAATAAGAAGATAAAGCATTAAATGCATAATCAATCAAGGACGGATTTTATGATGGACTTTTGAAGAAAAATCCGGATCACTGAAATCAAGGAGAATTAAATCAGGAGAAATCAAGGATTAAATCAAGGATTATTCTCTACATTAATTAGCCAACGGATGAATTTTTAAATCAAGGATTATCAAGGCTATAAATAGAAGGAATTGACAGACAGAAACAACAACGATTTGAACAAACAAGAACAAGCAGAAATTCTGTCAATTTCTTAAGCCTTCTATCTGAATCTAAAAGAACACATCTAGTGATCAACTCAGAATTTAGAGCTAAAATTCCACATCAAGCACTAAGATTTATCAACAAATCTGTGAATCCAATTCACACCAGTTTGCAGCAATTGAATCAGAGAAATCTGAGAAGGAGTTGCAACCCTTTGTGATAGCTGCTGAAGGATTAGTTCTCAAAGAGCAGTGTTGAAGACTGAGTCACTGAAGCTTTGGTAGCCAGGGAGTGATAGTCTTGGAGATTGTGAAGCTTGTGTAGTCAAGGACAATCTTACAATTGTATTGGTGAAAAACAATAGTGAATTCCTCCAATCATCACAGGAGAAGACTGGATTAAGGGAGTACACCACCCTGAACCACTATAAACCTTTGTGTTCATTTACATACTGCACTTTATTTTATAGCATTTACTTATGGCATTCTACTTATAATCTGTGTATGTATAATCTACTTTGAACAAGTCTTAAGAAGGGACTTATCCGCTGCCTAAAAGCTTTTAATTATAAGAAACATTTTTGGAACTCCAGTATAGTCATTCACCCCGTGAATATACTTTTACCCTTCTCTGGGACAAACAGTGTGCTCATTCACTTTGAAAATAACTTTTGGAAGGGTTTAATCCGCAGCACAAAAGATTTTCGTCAAGAAAAGTTTTTAAAATCCTAATAGAGTCATTCACCCCCTGACTCTATTCACAACCTTCTCTGGGATAAACAATTGGTATCAGAGCAGTGTTTCTAGTATCAGAACATGTTCAGATCTGATTTCTAGTAACAAGAAGATCACATATTTTCAAAGTAGTTTTTAAATCTATGATATATGTATTTGTCATAATGTAATCCTTAAGTTTCAAGTCTAAAATCCCTGTATTTAATGTTATAAAATTTGATGATTATAAAATAATAATGTTGTCTCATCTTACAGCAACTCATGAGGAGATGTTGGATGTAATAAATGATAGCCCTATCAAAATCATCACAACACAAACAACTGGTCCAAATCAAGGAAGTTCCATAGAGAAACCTAAAAAGGATTGGACAAAAGATGACAGGAGGAAAGAAATTCTTGATTATGTTGAAAAAGGCATGATAAAGAAAACTCTGGAGAGAAATATGTTGATGAGAACCAAAGATTGCAAAACAACCAAAGCCATGTGGGACAAACTGGCACTCATCGTTGAAGGCTCTAAGGCAATCAAAGAAAACAAACTATCTGTTGCAAAATAGAAGTTTGAAATTTCAAAAATGAAGACTTGAGAATACATAGATCAGTTGGACATCACATTTTCAAGCATTCTGAGTGAATTACCACAACTTGGACACAGAAACCCCCAAAATAAGTCTGCCTGAATATCTTGAGGAGTTTACTTGAATGATGGAAGATTTCCAATTCAGTGTTAAAGGGCGCTTTTGATCTAAGAAAGACAGACATTTTGACATTGATGTCAGAACTGAAGGCACAAGAGTTTGAGTTAAACAATGAAGATGGTGGACCAATGGAGGCACATAAGGCCAGTGCACTGGTTGCACCATAGCAGAGTAAAATAGATGATAGCACCAGTAAAGAGACTCAAGAATTGAAGGAACAAATTTCTTTAATGATTAGGAAGTTTGACAGATTCAAGAAGAAGCAATTCAAGTGCAATTCTTCATCAAAACACAAGTCGTCTTCAAGCAAAGAAACCAAGAAAAGAGATTATGAAGTTAGATGCTTTAATTGCAAAAAGAAAGGGCATTTCAAAGTTGACCGTCCTGAAGAGAAGAGAAAGAAAGATGTGGAAAATAGAAAGCACAAGAAGAGTTAAAAGAAGAAACAATCATCAGACTAGAGGAGAATCAAGAAAGCACTTAAGGCTGAGACCAAAAGTGAAGAGGACAGTAGCGCAGAGTCATCTGATAGTGACTCAGCTGGTAGTGAAGACTCTTCCCGCTCAAAGGATGAAAAGGCTTGCCTTTGTCTGATGGCTTAATAAATAGAAAAAATAGAGGCACTTCCTAGTGCATCCTCATCAAATGCATCAATTTCTGATAATGCACAATCTTCTATTTTCCCTCTTGAATATGCAAATCTTGTTCAAAACCTTATTAGTAGATTTGAAGAAATTCAAGTCAATCATGAGATTCTAGAAAAGGAATGTGAAGAGTTAAGGAAGGAAAATAAAATATTAAAAAAAGAACTGGAGAAATTAATATCTAACTCTGCTAGCAAAGAAGTTCACTCAGCTACTCAACAAATATTGGATGATAAGTCATCTAATGTTAACAGACCATCTGAGAGAACATCCATACCAGCAACGGACACCCCAGCTAAGACTGTCCAACCATATGTCTACAAACCTCCAAAAAGGTTTGGATCTAGATCAGGACTTGGCTATAATAGTCAAAATGAGAAGAGACACAATGGTCAACACAATTTTGAATTAAAAATCAAATTTTGTCCCAAATTCAGAAAAACACAAACCATTGAGTCAGCTACTCATCTGCACTTGCTAAGTCACCGTCTAGTGTAGTAAATCAGAAAACCAAATATCTTTCAAGCAGCCTACTAAAAGTAAGGCAACACTGAAAGGTAAGGGAAGACTTTATCCTTCAAAAGATTTTAGGAATGTCCCACCACCTGTAACAGAAAAAGATCAGTTCAAAAACTGTCAACTGTATTCAAGAAAAACCAGCATAGGCCTAGCCCTAGATACAAAAGACAATATGAACATAGGTCACCTCGTGTATACTGGAGGGTGAAAATGATGCAAGAATCCTAGAAGTCAAGAATGTATATAATAATACTTTTAATAAATCCGTTAGAAGCTATTCCGCCATGCCTTACACCTATGAGGTTGATGATTTCAACCCTCCAAGAAGGAGATCCTTTGGATACACTCATTGTGTTGGAGGCATGACTGCTAACAGGCACGGACCTAAACAATGTTGGAAACCTAAAAATGCTTGATATGTTTTGTAGCATGTCTGGTACATAGATAATGGATGTTCTAGACACATGATTAGAAGCAAGGAATGGTTGACTGATTACAAGGCCTTTGATGGACCCAAAGTCACCTTTGGAGGCAAAAAAAAAGTCTGGAAATATTAAGGGGGAAGGCATGATGTTGAAGAACAACTTGAAGATTCAGAATGTAGCGTATGTCAAAGGATTGAACTTCAATCTATTGAGTATCAGTCAATTCTATGACAAAGGCTACAATGTTCATTTCAGCAAGGAAGGATGCAAGGTGATCCACAAACAAACCAATATTATTGAACTTGCAGGAAAAAGGGAAGACAACATATATGTTGCGCATTGAAAGACAGCAAAGGCAAAAACTTGTCTGCTGGTAAAACACAAGCAGTCGCCTAGCTGGATCTGGCATAGAAGACTCAACCATCTGAATTTCAAGACAATCAACAAAATTGCGAAGAGAAAACTTGTGAAACTCTTGCCTGAGATCACCTTAAAAAAAGAGAGTTTATGTGATGCATGCCAAAAAAGAATGCAGATAAGAAGCTCATTCAAGTCAAAGCCACACCAGTCAACTAGAAGGATCCTACAATTGCTACCCATAGATCTATTTGGACCAGTCACACTAGTCAGTGTAAGTGGGAAGAAGTACACCCTAGTGGTAGTTGATAACTTCTCCAAATACACTTGGACTACATTCATGAAGAAGAAGAATGAGACACTAAAGAAGCTTCCAGATCTATTAAGAAGACTACAAAATGAGAAAGATTTGAAGATTGTAAGAATTATATCTGACAGAGGAACATAATTCCTAAATAAAGCAATTAAAATTTATTGTGAAGAAAATTGAGTAATGCATTAGCTATCGGCAGCAAGAACTCCACAGCAAAATGGAGTAGCAGAGAGAAGAAATAGAATACTAAAAGAGACTATCAGATCAATGCTAGCTGAGGCAAGTTTACCAAAGAGGTTCCGGGCTGAAGCAGCAAACACAGCAAGTTATACACAGAATAGATCAACCATTAACAAACTTCATGGAAAAACACCATATGAAGTATGGAATGGCAAAAGACCAAATATATCTCACATGCATATTTTTGGTGCAAAATGCTTTTTCTCAAACATGATCAGCTAAGTACTTTTGATTAAAGTCTGATGAAGCAATATTCATAGGATATTCAGATACCAGCAAGGTATATAGAGTGTTAAATAAAAGAAATTTGGTAATTGAAGAATCCATTCATGTAGTGTTTGATGAACCAAATACAAGCCATGAAGATCCACTCACTTCAGAAGAGATAGAGACTAGAAAACAAGAGTCTTGACCAGCTTATATAGAAGTAGAGGCACCAACAACACTAGAGGATGAAACAGCTGAAGAACAAGAAGATGCACCAGCTGATACACCAGTAGAGGCAGTAGGAAAGACACAACTCCAACCTGATATCAATTGGCTTAGAGATCATCCAGCTAAGCAAGTCGTTGGAGATGTAAATACAGGTGTGATCGCGTGTAAGTCGCTTCTACTAGCAACAGGACAAGGTCAATCATAGTATAGCAAGGGCGAGTCAAGGTCGATCCCACAGAGACTTTTATTAAATAATGTTAAACACAACCACAATTCATAGGTCAACCGGATAGGGTGGTCATTGACCAACATAAAGGAACAGTAAATAAAACAGATGCAAATAAACCAGTCATCAATCATATATCGAAAAGGCAGTATCCACACTATTCCAAACTAATAATCTCCCCTAAATCTGTGTTTGACTCGTGCGCGTAATTTAGCTACGGGTGCAACTCCTAACCATATCTACTCCGACCATGGTAGTAGACAATCTATACGCCAGCTACCCTCCTTAATTGGTCCGTAATAGCCCATACGCATAGAGAACTATAATTGCCAGTATTGAGCGCTAACCCGCCTAGGCAACTATCGACACTGATTAGCACGTTCCTAGGGTCCATCAAGACTATGACCAAATTAACACTTCACTATCCGTGCTTCATTCTAATTTACGATGACATGCAATTAGGTGATAATGCTAAAAACATGTAAATTATATATGTCGATCAACGTAGCTAACACCGAACCACATAATTAGGATTTACTAGGTATTCAGATCTAGCGATATAGACCGTCGTAGATCTGAAGAATGCAACCCATAATTCTGCGTTTAATATCAACGAATCGAATAATAAAGATTAAGGTTCGTTCAATTAATTCATAGATGATTAGATGCAAGCATAATCTAGATCTATCATAAGAACAATCATGAATCTAAGAAAGAAATAAAACATTAGAATAGATCTTACCCATGATGAAGAACAGATCTACTCTTCAATTCTCTCTCCCTCCGGCGACTCAAGATGATTCATGAAGATTGTAAACCAGGCACAATTCAATAATGAAAGACTCATGACTTATTTGCAAGAAAGAAACGAGGAAAATAAAAAGAAGACTTTTATTCCCAAAAGACTACATTCTAATTAGGTGATGGAAGAAAGAATGATAGGATGAATGAATGATAAAATGGAAGATGAATGAATGGAATACAAAATTTGTAGCACTCTATGGCCTTATATAGGTGTATAAACTGACTTAGGGGTAAACCTAATCCTTGGAGGACAAGAAAAGGCATTTCTGGAAGATTCTGGGGCTCGTTAAATCGCGGGTAACTCCCGGTTTACCGAGGGTATTTTTTTTCTTTTTCTTTCTGCTGACTTAACTTGGAATACCCTAGGGCCAGCTTCGGTATATGGACCATAACTTGGCCTACGTAACTCCTCTTTGGGTGATTCAAAGTGTGTTAGAATCCTTGTTTCAATCCCTCCAACTTTCACGAAGAAGTCCAAGCCCAATTCGTCTTGTAAAGCTTCGGAAACTGCTTTGCAAGATCACCAATCAGATTCTCGGGTCCAATATCCGCTCGAAACACTTCAACCTTCAGCTTTGTTCAGTTCTCTATCGATTGTCTCTCATATTCAGCCCAAATGATTCTCCATATACTCGTTCATCTATCAATAAAACCATAGCACATATAGTAGCTTCTATTACTAGCAAATAACGCATAAAATACACGGTTAATACGCATAATACCAATTTAGTCGCCCCGGACATGGCTTAATCACATTTAGCTAATTAACTCATGATTTCATACATATTATCCCCATTGAGAACACAAATCCGGGGTAGATTGATGGTAAAATATGATACCAAGTTGACCGTCATCAACTACCCCCCACTTAGCTTTTGATCGTCCCGAGCAAAAACCAAATCAAACAAACCCAATAAACAATTATAAACTAATTAAAAACAGACTCATTCAAGAATGATAAATAAGATGAGGGTCAACACATATTCAGCAGTAATCCATTAAGCACTATCTCATAGTAGAACGGACGGTGTGTGAAATAACTCTCAAACAACAGTGACGCAGACAGAATCACATTATATCAATAAGGATTTCAGGCAAAACATGTATCATACAACAATTCATAAGTTCCCTCATTAATCATCACCTACCAATGCATCAATGTGTCGTGTGACAAATCTTTTGTGATAGTGCATTCAAGAAAAGAATGAAGTTATACAGACCCCACAATCTTTACTTATCAATGTGCACACTCGCTCCTCTTGCCTTCAGACTCAGGCAAACAACATGAAACCTTACTTGGGCCGGGCGGACTTGAGGACCGAGTATTAGTCTTAGGTCCTCGTTTGTTTTATTTTTATGCGAGGGTCGTGCCCTTTTTGCTACGAGTTCGTTTCCCTCACTGCCTTTATTATATATATGTATTTTTTCTCTTCTTTTTTTTCTTCTTTTTTATTTTCTTTTGGGAAGATTTCTCACTTTTTTTTTGCTCTCACTCACAAGCCCATTTTGTCCCGGTTTACCTTGTTTAGCACTCAAGTTGCTACCCTCCTCCAACAACAATTGGTTAAAGTATATCCACCGACAAATATCGATTCCCGGTCTAGGATAACTCTTCAACTCATCTAAATACTTCTCACTCAGATGGCGTGCTCAAAAATTGAATGCAAATGTCAAAATAACAATTAATAAGTCACTACTTCATGCAACATAACACATGCTCATTCTTCCATACTAAATTGAATAATGTGTCATCTATACTACATACTGAAGAAGTGAGTTATACGTGCTTAAAAATGTCGATTCCACAACAAGATAAATGATTAATAAACCACTACATCAAATAGTTGACAAACTCCTTATGCATCATTAATGAATTAAGTATGTAATTAAGCAATTTCAACGATTTAAGGTTTTTATTTCATTTAATTCAAAAAAATGAAAGTCACAAAAGTAAGTGTAAGTGTGTCCTAATTTTTCAAACTAAGTGTTATGCCTGCCCCCCACTTTAAAACTCTACATTGTCCCCAATGTGAAAAGTAAAGCAAAAAAAAGTAGGAAGAAGAAGAACACTTTGCTTTGGAAAATAGATGAACTCGGCTAACTGTCTGAAGCAAATCATATCACTAAACTAGAACAAAAGTAGTCTTCTCCAAATGACTAATCTGCACTAGGTCACCTAATACAAACGATTCTTGCACAAAGGCCATTAGTACCACGAGACGCGAATAAGTAACAAAATAGTTATGTCATATGGCAGTAAATTGCTCGACTAAAAAGAAGAAGTGCAATAAACAATTTAAGCCAATACATAAAAAATTTATTACTTAAACACAACAAAAGGGTAAATAAAAAGACTCAAAAATAATAATCAAATAATCATGTGAAGTAAAAAAAACTCCCGCACATCCTTTGCTCAACAGCCTCAGGAACATGGCGATGAAAGAAACCCTTCTCGTTTTTATTTGATCATCGGAAAAAAACTGATAAAAAAGATTAACCATAAATTAATGGTTATGTCTAACAATTAAATAAATAGTCCCCGGCAACGGCGCCAAAAACTTGATCGTGTGTAAGTCGCTTCTACTAGCAAGAGGACTAGGTCAATCGTAGTATAGCAAGGGCGAGTCAAGGTCGATCCCACTGAGAATATTATTTAGTAATGTTAAACACAACCACAATTCATAGGTCAACAGGATAGGGGTGGTCATTGACCAACATACAGGAACAGTAAATAAAAGAGATGCAAATAAACCAGTCATCAATCATATATCGAAAAGGCACTAACCACACTATTCCTAGGTAATCTCCCCTTAATCCGTGTTTGACTCATGTTAGTAATTAAGCTATGTGTGCAACTCCTAATCCTATCTACTCCGACCATGGTAGTAGAAAATCTATACGCAAGCTACCCTCCTTAATTGGTCCGTAATAGCCCATACGCATAAAGAACTAGAATTGCCAGTATTGAGCGTAACCCATACCGCTGACCCACCTAGGCAGCTATCGACACTGATTAGCACGTTCCTAAGGTCCATCAAGACTATGTCCAAATTAACACTTCACTATCAGTACTTCATGCTAATTTACGATGACATGCAATTAGGTGATCAGGCTAAAAAAATGTAACTTACATCTGTCGATCAACGTAATTGACGCCGAACCACAAAATTAGGATTTACTAGGTATTCAGATCTAGCGATATAAACCGTCGCAGATTTGAAGAACGCAACCCATAATTCTGCGTTTAATATGAACAAATCGAATAATAAAGATTAATGTTCGTTTAATTAATTCATAGATGATTAGATGCAAGCATAATCTAGATCTATCATAAGAACAACCATGTATCTAATATAGGAATAAAACATTGGAATAGATCTTACCCATGACGAAGAACAGATCTACTCTTCAATTCTCTCACCCTCCGGCGACTCAAGACGATTCATGAAGATCGTAAACCAAGCCCAATTCAATAATGAAAGACTCATGACTTATTTGCAAGAAAGAAACGAAGAAAATAAGGGAAGACTTTTATTCCCGAAAGACTACATTGTAGCTAGTTGATGGAAGAAAGAATAATAGGATGAATGAATGATAGAATGGAAGATGAATGAATGGAATACAAAATTCGTAGCACTCTTTGGCCTTATATATGTGTATAAACTGACTTAGGGGTAAACCTAATCCTTGGAGGACAAGAAAACGCGTTTCTGGAAGATTCTGGGGCTCGGTAAATCGCGGGTAACTCCCGGTTTACCGAGTATTTTTTTTTCTTTTTCTCTCTGCCGACTTAACTTGGAATACCCTAGGCCCAGCTTCGGTATTTGGGCCATAAATTGGCCTATTAAACTCCGATTAGGGTGATTCAAAGTGTGTGAGAATCCTTGTTTCAATACCAACAACCTTCATGAGGATGCCAAAGCCCAATTCGTCTTCTGAAACTATGTTGCAAGATCACCAATCAGATTCTCGGGTCCAATATCCGCTTGAAACACTTCAACCTTCAGCTCAGTTTAGTTCTCTATTGATTGAATCTCATATTTAGCGCAAATGATTCTCCATATACTCGTTCATCTGTCAATAAAACAATAGCACACATAGTAGTGTTTAGGGTGATTTTCTATGGTTTATAATGTTATATTTTGTAATAATTTCCTCTATAATCTGATGATTTGCATAGAAAGTAGGTATTTATTGGATTTATTGAGCAAATGAGGTTTGAAGGGGTTTAAGTGCAAAATCGAGTTAATTACGTGATTTTATTAGTGATTTTCTATCAATATATATGGTTCTACATTTTGCACGTTTCTATTATCTTGTAGGTACAATTTGCATGGCAAGGAATGAGCTGAACGTGCGTCTGCTGAACGTAGAAGGTAGAATGAAGATATGATGAGCTGAATGAAGATATGATGAGCTGAAGGAAGAAGATGCAAGTCGAAGGTAGAATGAAGATATGATGAGCTGAACGTGCGTCTGCTGCTCCGTCCGGCTGGACGGGCGTCTGAAGGTATGGACGAGCGTCCAGGAGAAGTAACTTGATTCAGAGTTTTGAGATAATTGCTGAACGAGCGTCTGGAATTACATAGGACGGGCGTCTGATCCAGCTCGGCCCGACTCGAAGATTTTTAAGCATCTGGACGGGCGTCCAGCATAGCGGACGGGCGTCCATAAACCGCCTCAGCTAAACCGACTTCAGAACTTATAAATAGCAGCGATTTTATCAACCCTAAATAGAAGAATTCGAACCCTAATTCATCTTGGCGGCCACATATACCCTAAGGGGCGGCTTAGCTGCGTTTTATACTTATTTTAGATCAAATTTTATGCTTTTCAATCTCTAAATTAGATCTTCCAATTTATGTACTTTATTCAAGCACATTCAAGCTTTCAAGTGATGTTTAGAGGCTAAAAGCTCTTGGAACAAGCATTGTGAAGCCATCCTATCAGCAATTCAGTTTCGTTTCTTGATTATCTTGTGAGTTTTTCTTATCAAAGTTGTACCTTTATTATCGTTTTGTTTGTTTTTATGCAATTATATCGAGAGATCGTTGCATGTTTGATTGTTTGATTTTGATGAGAATCATGTTAAACCTTAGATCACCATGATAAAGGTTAGATCTTTAACCTAAAAATAACGAGAGTTGATTAGGTTGAATTTCTAGGTTGCTAGATTGAGAAATCTAACACCTTTGATTTGAAAGCATTAATCTTTAGGATCGGAAGATAAAAGATTGATAGGCGAACTTTTCTAAGAGATTAGGAGTTCATACCTTTGTTAGGTGAATCACAACTTGGTTAAAAATCATGAGATAATCTAGATAGAAATTGATTGTTGTAGGATTGGTGGATCAATAGCTTGTTCGTTTGTTAAATTATTGACTAAAATCACTTGTGCAAGAATTGCCTAGTAAAGCTATAGTTTTTATTGCGTATTAGGGTTAGAATAAACTTAGGTTAGTTAACTCGTTCGCAGCCATATTTTCCTGGCTTTATATCTCGATCTTCTGTCCAGTTTACTTCTGTTATTATCGTTTTTAGCTTTGTTACTTGTTAATTGTTTTATTTTGTTATAATCTTCTTAGTATTAGTAATTGTGACACCCTTAGGTCAGTTAATAAAAACTAGAATAAACAACCCCGATTCCCTGTGAGATCGACCCGGTATTAGTTGCTATACTACGATCCCTACACTTGGGGTATACCGGATTTATAATTTATTACTTGTTGTTTTTCCGTTGATAAATGCGAGACAAGTTTTTGGCGCCGTTGCCGGGGAACCGAACGGTTGTCTAGTTTTTATTTTCTTGTATGTTTTTTCTGTTTTCCGTTTTTTCTGAAATCAGACGAGCGTCCAGTTAATCCGGACGCCCGTCTAGTTCGTCAGGCAGACGCCCGTCCAGTAATCCGGACGCCCGTCTGACCTCTTTTCTTTAAAATATTTTCTTGGTTTTAACCTTTGATTAAAAGGTTAAACCACTTGATTTTGGTTTCGGTTTATGCAAACTCGAAGTCAAAAGGGGCCACTACTCTATACCCCTGACCTCGAGCGGACCATAGTCCGACCAAAAATGCGGAGAATCCGTTCTGCGGTTCCCTCTGACAGGGCCGATCAAGACCTTGAGGATCGCTTAGCTGAAGAGATCAAAGATTTCATCATTATGGCGGCTGAAGATAGACGTACGTTGGCAGACTACGCCATGCCTGGCGAAGTCAAGGTCAACCCGTCTATCGTCTTACCAACCATAAATGCACAGACCTTCGAACTCAAGCCTGGGCTCATTCAAATGATGCAACATGCATCCATCTTCCACGGGTTTCAATCTGAAAATCCTCATACGCACGTACACACATTTCTGGAGATATGTGGTACGACTCACATCCAAGGAGTCAGTGAGGATGCGATTAAACTGAAACTATTTCCGTTTTCCTTGAAGGGGAGGCAAAAGAGTGGTACAACTCTCTCCCCGCTGAATCCATTACCACACTGAAATTGGCCGGACTAGAAAAAGAGTTCTTAAGTCAATATTTCCCGCCATCCAAGACGACCCAATGCTTGAGTGACATCTTCACTTTTCGCCAAAAGGAAAACGAATCGTTCTTTGATGCATGGAAGAGGTTCAAGTCAATACGTTTTTCAGTGGATTGACCGAGCTCACTAAGGGCATGGTCAATAGTTCATCTGGTGGGGCATTCTTGAGAAAGACACCTGAAGAGGGATGGGAACTATTTGAGGATATTGCCAAGTATAATTACGCCCCCTCCTCTCAAGCTATCCAAGCACCTCCTCTTCCTCCCAGGATCGAGGAGGTGAATATGCAAACTCGATCGCCATGCCGCAAAAGCGGATGGCGGCTTCTCAAATGTCTTCTAATCCGATTAACCGAATCTATCATTCCCACGAACTCTCAAGTTTCGTATTGTGAACATTCTTCGTCGGACGGCCATGGTTGGCCGTGTCAATTCATTTCCCCTTCTAGTCATCAAGTTAATGATGTTCATGATTATGGACAGTACAATCAAGTCACATGTCAGAACTGTGACAATATGGGGCATACATCTCGTTTCTGTCCTATGAATGGACAGAATGATGAAGTAAACGCTTTCTTTGGCCAGCAAAACCAGAGATTTAATAATCAATTTTCTGTCCAAAGTAATCTTCAAAACCAGGGTTTCAATCATGATCAAAATTTCAATCAAAATTCGAATCTTAACGAAAGTCAGAATTTCAATAGAAACCCTAATTTCAATCAGAACCAGAATACTAATTTTTCCAATCAGAATCAAAGGTTCAATCAGAATTGGCCTAACAATTCTAATCCTGCATTGCAGAGTCGGTCTAGCCAGCCTTTTCCCCAGAACTTCCAAAACTCTCAAGGCCCCTCGCACTCTAATGATATCAGAGCTCAGTGGGACTCCTTTCGGGAGGAGCAAAATAGAACAATGAAGAATCTTGAGAGGCAAATCGGGCAATTGGCCGAGCCTTCCAGACCCTCAGGGCAGTTGCCTAGCTTTAGAGAGAAGAACCCTAAGGGCGGTCAGGTAGCTCAGACCGATTTAAATCATAGCCAATGCACTGACCTGGTACCTTCAATTCGGTATGGTAGAGAAGAGGCCAGTGCAATGAATCTGAGATCTGGTACTCAACTAAGTGGTCCCCCGTACAAGGGAAACCACTAACCCCTCCTGCCAGGGATAAGGCAGGAGGGGAATTCGAGCACCTACGTTCCCTTTTTTTGCAAAAGAGTACTCGGGTGGCTGATCCCCTGAAAAGTAAAGAGTTTGAAGGACCTCAGGTGGCTGATCCCCTGACTAGTAAGAAAAATGAGAAAGTGGTGAGGTGGAAAGATTTGGAAGACAAAGCTGTCAGTTCATCCTCGAAGAAAGTCTTTTCTGAGAATGATTTGAAGAAACTTCCATTTCCACCTAGAAAAAGCAACATCCCCTTGCATGAGAATAAGAAATACGAAAAAGTGCTAAATCTTCTGAAAAATACTCAGGTTAATCTTCCACTATCTGATGTTTTGGTTGAGATGCCTAAGTATACCAAGTTCATCAAGGATGTTGTTTCGTCTAAGAAGAAGTTAGAAGACATGGATCGGTTGATTGGTGAGGATTGCTCTATGGTAACTTATGATGATCTACCAATCAAGAGGGGTGACCCTGGGAAATTTGTGCTCACATTGCTGATGGGAGGCTTAGTCTTCCCAAATTCTTTATGTGACCTGGGTGCATCCATAAGTCTGATGCCATTGTCTGTCTGCAAACAGCTTGGATTGAATGATCTTCTAGAACCCACAACCATGAACCTTCAATTTGCTGATAGATCTTCCAAGAAAGCTACGGGAATATTAAAGGACGTATTAGTTCAAATTGATAGATTTACCTTTCCGGTTGACTGGTACGTCCTGGACATAGAGAAGGATGAGAATGTCCCCTTGATACTTGGAAGACCCTTTCTTTCTACAGCCAGGGCCCTCATTGATTGTGATGGTGGGCAAGTGACTATACGAGTCGGTGATCAGGAGGTGAGCTACAGTGTCTCCAAAGCTATTCAGAGACCCTCTGATTACCCCACCGGCTTCTCCATTGAGGATATGTCAGATGATTTCAATGATTACATGGAAAAGCAAGTCAAGGCTGTTGCGACTGAATACGAGCGATTAGTTGAGAATCTGAATAATCATGGTGTGGTGAATCTAGAACAGTTAGAAGCAGAGTTTGATAAAGGATTATTGAAAGGAGAGGCTTTGGCAGTGGGACCACTAAGTAAACTCAGTGATGTTGAGTTAAAAAGTGGAGATCTTAAATCAAGTTTAGAAGACCCCCTGCAGATCTGGTACTGAAGCCGTTACCTAAGCATCTGAAATATGTGTTCTTAAGAGAAGGTGACAAGCTTCCGTTGATTATTTCTGCCAAGCTATCTCGATTGGAAGAGATGAAATTGTTAAACGTCTTGAGAAAGAATGAGAAAGCCTTTGGTTGGCAAGTAGGAGACATCAGAGGGATATCTCCTGACATTTGTATGCATAAAATCAAGACTCAAGAGGGTACAAAATGTGTTAGACAGCCCCAGAGGAGGCTCAACCCTCATATGCAAGAAGTGGTCAAAAAGGAGATTATCAAGCTTTTAGACATGGGTATCATTTACGCAATTGCTGACAGTGAATGGGTATCCCCTACTCAGGTAGTTCCCAAGAAAGGAGGAATTACTATTGAGAAGAATGAGAAGGGAGAAGAAATAGCATTGAGGCTCGTTACTGGTTATAAAGTCTGTATCGACTATAGAAAGCTCAATGAGGTTACAATGAAAGATCATTTCCCCCTTCCATTCATTGACCATATGCTAGAGCGCCTGGCGGGACATGCATTCTACTGTTTCCTGGATGGATATTCAGGATATTTCTAGATACCCATCGATCCGGTTGACCAAGAAAAGACCACTTTTACCTGCCCCTATGGTACATTCGCTTACAGGCGAATGCCATTTGGTCTTTGCAATGCCTCAGCTACATTCCAAAGATGTATGCTGGCCATCTTTGATGGGTTAGTTGAAAAGTGTATGGAAATTTTTATGGATGATTTTTCGGTCTTTGGTCAATCCTTTGATGATTGTCTCGATAATCTTGACCAGGTGTTATCCCGATGTGTGGAAAAGAACTTAGTCCTAAATTGGGAAAAGTGCCATTTCATGGTAGATGAAGGAATAGTTCTTGGCCATAAAATCTCAGCCAAAGGTATTGAAGTAGACATGGCAAAAGTTGAAGCTATCGAGAAGCTGAACTATCCTACAAATGTGCACGAAGTTAGAGGTTTTCTTGGACAAGTCGGTTTTTATAGGAGATTCATTAAAGACTTTTCCAAGATAGCCAAGCCCCTATCTACTTTGCTCAAAGAAGACGTTGTTTTTAATTTCGATGATAGTTGCAAGCAAGCGTTTGAGGAGCTTAAAAGTCGATTAATTTCTGCACCGATTCTTATCTCGCCTGACTGGAATCTACCCTTCGAGCTTATGTACGATGCATCAAACCATGCTGTTGGTGCAGTCTTAGGACAACGGATTAAGGGAAAATTCCAGCCTATCTATTACGCCAGACACACACTAAATCCTACCCAAGTAAACTACACGACGACTGAAAAGGAATTACTAGCCGTAGTCTTCGCTAAGGACAAATTTCGTAGTTACTTGTTGGGTGCTCAAGTGATTGTGTGGACTGATCACGCTGCTTTGCGATATCTCATGACAAAAAAGGAGGCTAAACCGCGCTTACTACGTTGGATACTTATCCTACAAGAGTTTGATGTCCAGATTAAAGACAAAAAGGGCAATGAAAACGTAGTGGCTGATCATGTTTCGAGAATGTTGAATGAGGAAAAGGAAGACCCTGACGATATAGATCTTTACTTTCCTCTTGAGAATGTCATGCTGATAGACGATTATGCTCCAGATGTTCCATGGTATTCTTCCATCGTCAACTACCTTCATTCCCAGTATCTTAATCCGGAATTTTCATATCAGGAGAAGAAGAAATTCTTCTCTGATATAAAAACATTTGTATGGGATGAACCTTACCTCTTCAAGATTTGTAAGGATGGATTGCTAAGGAGATGTGTACCTGAATCTGAGCAACGTGACATTATTGAACAATGCCACAGTGGACCTACTGGTGGTCACTTTGGTCCCTGGAAAACCGTTGCCAAGTGTTAAGGCCATATTTATATGATTATTAAGGGTTTATTTCATTATTATTTTCCCCACATTTGCATAATTTACATGAGAATTAAGGGTTTAAGTGTAAATATTGAGTAAAGATGATTTTAAGAGGGTTGTATGCAAAATTGATGATTTTAAGTGTTAATTTAATGGAATTATTATTATTTGGATTTTATTACATTTTTGCATTGTTTATTTATCATGTAGGTGTTGATTTTCGTGCATATAATGAGGATAAATGAAGCTCAAGTCGAATTATAAGAGATAGAGTTGGAATTGGCTTGAAGAAATTGGATAAAGATGAAGAGATCCGATCCTCAGCAGTTCAAACGGGCGTCCGGTTATTCAGACGAGCGTCCGTTGCCGACTTAGTCATAACCGACTTAGAGCTCTATAAATACAGCAGCAGCCCCAACCCTAAGAACATACTTTTTTATACCACATAATTGAGATCGCAATTTTACACCAAAAAGCTGCGGCCAGAACCCTAATTCCACAGAGATGAACTTCTCCAACCCAACAATCATCTCCAACATGATTGTTGGCTAAAAGCCTTGCAGTGAGTCGACGGAGGAAGCTTATCATCAACACAACCAACTAGAGATTTTATGCCTATGTTTAGTGAGTAAAAGATTTAGTTTTTCATTACTTTGGATCTGTTTTGCATTGTTATGTTTTATTGGATTAAGATTTGATGAAACGATCTATTTATATTTGATGCTTGAATGATTATATGAAAATATATTGTTTAAGTTCTATTTTGTTCAAAGTAATGCAATTATTCATGTTGTTAGAGATTAAGCATGATTAGTTGAGTAAGAGTTTGGAAACAACCTCGTGATTTCGTTTTGATTGCATGTTTAGTTTATTTGAAAAGATAAACGAAACCTTGGGAATTTGATTAAAGATATTTGATTGAATTCGTGAATAAATCACTACTAAAAACCATGTCTTTTTAATCACCGTCTAGTTGGATTGTTGGTTGATAGGTGGAACCTAGTCGCCTTCTTTGTGTTTTCCTTTAATTGTTTATTAATCGAATCGTTTAGATTAAGTTTAGTTTAAGTTCTAGTTATATAAACCGTAGTTTCCTGCTGTTTTCCTGCATTTTTCTGCTTCAGTTCATAATCAGACGCTCGTCCGCAATAGCAGACGCTCGTCCATTAGATTTAGTTTCCAGACGCTCGTTCACTTTAGTGAACGCTCGTCCGTCTTTCTGTTTTCTTATTTTCTGCTTGTTTTTATTCTTGTTTTAGTTTCAATTCTTAGGTTTAGGTTTTAGTTAGTTTCAACCTTAGTTTAGTTAATAATTGTGACATAATCGATAGAATAATTGTTCCTTAATCCGATAAACATTCCACTCCCTTAGGACGACCCGTTAACATCCTATACTACGATCCTTATACTTGGGGTGTTTCGGTTTATAAATTATAAAACTAGTTTTTACCGAACAAGTTTTTGGCGCCGTTGCCGGGGAGTCGGTAACGGTTGTCGGATTCTATTTAGGACAATTTTCTGAGTCAAAAAGGGGTCGTTAGGGCACGCGGTAGTATTTTGACCATAACTTTCGGCTCGAGTGTCCGTTTGGAACGCAGGACCCCAATTCGGAAAGCTCGTTCCGACGCCGACGACGTGATGAACGGCCGTAGGCCGTTCAATGCGTTTTTGAGGTCAAAATCCACTGTTTTCCCCTCTATTTTGGCCCTAGAAGATTTCAACACGTTTTTTTTCCCGTCTTAGTGTTTTTCTAGTTTTTTAGGTTTTCGTAGCTGAACGAGCGTTCGATAACTTGAACGCCCGTCCACCTCAATTCCGTCTTTCGAACGAACGTTCATTCATCGAACGAGCGTCCATTCATCGGACGCCTTGATTCGCCTCTCAAATCATCACTTCTTTTCTTTCTTCTCTTTTCTTCTCTTTTATTCTCTTTTCTTTTCTCCCTCTAAACCATCAAACCTTTTCTAAACTGTTCTAATCAACCCAAAGGGTTGATTTCTTCCTTCTCCTTTCTTCTGGTTTATGCAAACGAGAAGTAAGAAGGGACTTCTGATCTTTGATCCTAAGCCTGAACGATCTATCCTTAGAAGAAGGCTTCTCCCTGATTTGGACAAAATGGTGGATCAAGATCCACCAATTCCAAATCCTGATCCCCAAGCTCAGTTAAATTTACTCCTTCAACAAATGCAAGCTCGCAAAGAACAAAGAATCGGCAAGAAGTCCGGCATAAATCAACAACTTCAACAATTCCGCCAAAACCAGCCTTAATCGGTTGAACCGGGACCCCTACACTCCATATCTTAATCAAGATTTTCTTGAGGGACATAGACCTATTCGTCCACCCGATATGGGGGAGTAAATTTCGACCTTAAAAATGGAGTAGTTGCACTAGTCCAAAATAGCTCTTTCCATGGCACTGCTCAAGAAGACCCGCACGACTTCTTGTCCACATTCGTACAAATCTGTGAAGCAGGCCATTATCCTGGTGTTGATTCTGAGATCGTAAAGTTGAAGCTATTTCCTTTTGCTTTAAAAGGTGAAGCAAGCAGATGGTTTAAGTCGTTAGCACATCATTCCCTCCATACATGGAATGATGTCAAAAGAGCCTTCGCTCTTAAGTGGGTTTCACCAGGCAAGATTATGGAGATGAAACGGGAAATAGCTACGTTTGAACAGATGGAGGATGAGACTGTTGGCAAGGCTTGGGAGAGATTAAATCTGTTGATGAGGAAATGCCCCAATCACGGATATGACGGACATGAGTTGCCGGAACTCGTTCTATAGAGGTGTCTCTCAACCTAATAGAGACTATCTTGACTCCACAAACTCATGGATCCTTCTTGGGGAGGTGATGAGCTCGCCACTGAGTGGCCGAGGCCATCGCCAAGAACAATATGTGGTCGACTCCCAAGAAGACCAATGTTGTTAAGAAAGAAGGTACCGCAAGCAATCCCGATACAAAGCCGTTGGTTGCTCGATGGAATTGATAAGCAAGCGGTGGCCAATCTTCGACGCAAACCTTCGATCCGGGAATGCGCAGTAGGAACGGAGATGACGGAAGAAGTAAACTTAATGGATAATCAAAACCAACCCTTCCGAAACTTCAATCAAAGCCGAACTATTCAGATTTCAAAGGCAAAACTTCAATCAAGCCAAGTTACCACCGGCCCTTCAAATTCGAATTCTTTCAACTCGAACTATCAAAGGCCGATTCGTAACTCCCAAAGGCCTCAAGGTGGTGGAATCAAACTCGAGAACAATAATCATACCACCTCATGTGTCCCTCAACACAAATTCGATGAGTGGTAGACATGGTGAAGACTCGTCTACTAGTGTTAAAGCAATTGAGAGACAAGTTGGTCAAATGGTAGACCAGCAAGCAAGCAGACCTCACGGTAAACTTCCGAGTTATACCGAGAGAAACCCGAAAGCTGATGTGAATGTTTGCACTGCCATTACACCTCAGTGGGAGTATGGGCAAGAAGAGGAGTTGAATGAAGTAACTTTGAGAAGTGGTAAGAAAGCTGGACCCGGCAAGGTGTCGGGAAACGAGTAGCCCCTCCTGACGCCATGAGTTCAGGAGGGGGAAATCAGAAACCACATGCCGAAGAAAGCAACGATGAGGAGCTTAGTGACAATTCTTCGGAGGATGAAAATAATTCTGATGACGAGGAAAGAAAGGAAAGTCAAGGGGCGGTACCCCTGACTAAGAAAAAGGAAGAAAAGTTTGTGAGATGGAAGGATAAGGAGGATGAGGCGTTAAAGAATCAGGCCACGAAGAATGATAAAGCCCTTCCTTATCCACCAAAAAGGAAAGAGAAAGCCCTCACTAACGACAAGCAGTATGCTGGAGTGAGGAGGATACTTAGGGACACTAAAGTGAGTATGCCCTTAGCTGAGGTATTGTCTGAAATGCCTAAATGCTCTAAGTATCTTAAAGAATTCTGTGGGAGTAAGAGAAAACTTCAGGGGATGGTGAAGAAGTGCTACGCGAAGATTGCGCGATGGTTTCACAGAAAATTGCCGTTAAGCGAGGTGACCCTGGCAGACCTTCAATCTCCTGTGAGATCGAAGGTCATTTATTCGAAAACGTCTTATGCGACTCAGGGGCCTCTATTAATGTGATGCCATTAAACGTATGCAAAAAGCTCGGGTTAGATAAAAGGATGCGGGAACGCCCGATTTCTCTTCAGATGGTAGATAAATCTAGCCGGACTGCAGCCGGTTGTGTAGCTAATGTTCTCCTTCAAGTTGAACATTTGGTCTTCCCTACCGACTAGGTTATCCTAGATTATCCACCTGATAAGGAAATGCCTCTAATTCTAGGCCGAACCTTTTTGGACACTTCCAATGCTCTCATCGACTCGCAAAGGACGATTACTCTTAGAGTCGGTGACACATCCGTCACCTTCGCACGAGGGACACATCCCGAAAGAGCCGTAATTGATGAAATATCGTTTGTCGAAGCTATCTATGAGGACGAAAAAGATGCCTACTTTGAAGAAGCGAGAGGAGTTGACGAGAGATAGGTGTTTTTGAAGTCTTGGACATTGAGGATCCGGCTGACTGCGGACCACCTTCTAATTCATTTCAAGCCGTAGGCATTGACGAGTCATCTTCACTCGCTCACACTGGGCCTGTTATTGAGTTAGAAGCATGGAGATGCCCAGCAACAAATGATGATTTCAAAGAACCGAGTCAGGAAGACTTCATCCCTGGTGAAGAAGAAGCTCTGATGGGTAGTTGGGACGAGGTAGAGTTTTGGAGAGAAGCTACTCATTGGGAAGTAGATGACCGGGAAGAGCTGGCAGAAGAGCTTAAAGACGAAGAGTTAAGAAAAATGATCGATCACAAGAAAAAGGAAGCAAGTGTTGACCGGAGGATTCCGATGGATGATTTGATCCGGTACTTTCTTTCGGGGTTGAGCCTCGGGAAGATGAGGTGTTCTACCGTCAACCACTTCAAGCGCATAAGGAGAAAGGTGGCCCGTTAAAGTCTAGTATTGAGCAACCACCTGCGATTTAGAGCTTAAACCGCTTCCAAAACACCTTAAGTATATCTTTCTTAAGGATGGAGATAAATTGCCTTTGATCATTTCTTCGAAACTCGACCAAGAGCAAGAAGCACGGTGATAGAAGTGCTTAAGAAAAACATCCTCGCGTTCGGTTGGCAAGTGGGTGATATCCGAGGGATCGGCCCCGACATATGCATGCATAAAATCCGAACGGAGGAAGGAGCTAAAAGGTAAGACAACCTCAGCGAAGGCTGAATCCGCATATGCAAGAGGTTGTCAAGAAAGAAGTGATAAAGTGGCTTGACATGGGCATCATCTATGCAATCGCCGATAGCGAGTGGGTCAGCCCTACTCAAGTTGTGCCAAAGAAGGGTGGAATCACAGTCGAAAAGAATGAAAAAGGGGAGGAAGTTGCCTTACGTCTCGTGACTGGCTACATAGTCTGTATCGACTATCGTAGGCGAATGAAGTCACCGCAAAAGATCACTTCCCCTTACCCTTCATTGACCAACTAATTGAAAGGCGAGTGGTCACAAGTATTATTGTTTTCTCGATGGATACTGCGGTTACTTCCGGATAGCCATCGACCCCAATGACCAAGAGAAGACCACGTTTACGTGTCCATCTGGTACTTTTGCTTTTCGTAGAATGCCATTCGGTCTATGCAATGCACCCGCGACTTTTCAATGGTGTATGTTGGCCATTTTTGATGGACTTGTTGAGAAATGCATGGAAGTCTTCATGGACGACTTCTCGCCTACGGCGATAGTTTTGATGAAATTTTAGAGAACCTAGATATGGTACTCCAACGTTGCGTTGAGAAGAATCTGGTGCTTAACTGGGAGAAATGCCATTTTCTAGTTGATGAAGGAATAGTTTTGGGACATAAGGTGTCCAATGCAGGTATTCAAGTTGATAAGGCTAAGGTCGAAGCCATTGAAAGGATGACGTACCCTAAGACAGTGAAAGAGGTACGAGGTTTTCTAGGACACGTTGGCTTCTACAGGCGGTTTATTCGAGACTTTTCTACGATTGCCAAGCCTTTATCAAATCTCTTGAAAGAAGATGTCGATTTCTTGTTCGATGCGAAGTGCAAAGAAGCTTTCAATTGTCTGAAAGACAAGCTTATCAGTGCCCCTATTTTAGTTGCACCTGACTGGACCAAGCCTTTCGAGTTGATGTGCGATGCCTCTAATTACGCCGTAGGCGCAGTTTTAGGTCAAAGAGTTGATAAAAGGTTCAGGCCCATTTATTATGCGAGCCGCACCTTGAACCCGGCTCAATGCAATTATACCACAACTGAGAAGGAATTCTTAGCTGTTGTTTTTGCCATTGACAAGTTTAGAAGTTATCTTCTAGGATCTCAAGTTGTTGTTTGGACCGATCATGCAGCCTTGCGCTACCTTATGGACAAAGCAGATGCAAAACCAAGGTTACTTAGATGGATTTTAATTTTACAAGAGTTTGACCTTGTGATTAAAGATAAGAAAGGTAGTGAGAATATTGTGGCTGATCATTTATCTCGCTTAGTAAATGAGGGTGCAGAGAATCACAATGATATAGGCATTGATTTTCCGACTGAGCAATTGATGAAGCTTGAAATGGTTAGGCCGTGGTATGCTGACTACGTCAACTATTTAGCGAGTGGTCATTTAGAAGACATGACGTACCAGGAGAAGAAAAAGTTCTTTTCTGATCTTAAATATCTCGTATGGGAAGATCCTTATTTGTTCAGAGTCTGTAAAGACGGGTTGCTTCGACGGTGTGTTCCTGAGCATGATCAGTGGGATATCTTAGAACAATGCCATAGCGGTCCTACCGGAGGTCACTATAGAACACCAAAGACGGTTGCAAAGATCCTTCAAGCTGGATTCTACTGGCCGACCCTGTTTAAGGATGCAGAAGCCTTTTGTAAAGGTTGTGATAGGTGCCACAGAACCGGACGGCAGAGTAGTCGGATGGAAATGCCACTTAAGCCCATTCTTGAATGCGAAGTTTTCGATGTATGGGGCATAGATTTTATGGGACCCTTTCCATCCTCATGTGGTAATAAGTATATCCTCGTCTGTGTGGATTATGTTTCAAAGTGGGTCGAGGCCATAGCTACCCAAACTAATGATCATAAAGTCGTGAAGAAATTCTTGCAAAAGAATATCTTTACTAGATTCGGCTGTCCGAGAGCACTCATTAGTGATGAAGGTACTCACTTTTGCAATGCGCCGCTTGACAAGATCCTTGAGAAGTATGGTTTCAAACATAAGATTGGTACACCATATCATCCTCAAACTAGTGGCCAAGTCGAGGTAAGCAACCGGAGCCTGAAAAGAATTTTGGAGAAGACCGTGAACAATAATAGATCTAATTGGAGTCTTAAGCTAGATGACGCATTGTGGGCTTATCGTACTGCATTCAAGACCCCGATGGGCACGTCACCCTTCCAAATGGTTTATGGCAAAGCTTGTCATTTACCTGTCGAACTTGAACACAGAGCTTTCTGGGCAATTAAATTCTTAAATTTTGATAGCCGGCTACGTGGGGAGAAAAGGTTGTTACAGTTGAACGAGCTCGACGAATTCAGACTCAGAGCATACGAGAATGCTAAAATCAGCAAGGAGAGAACGAAGATGCTCCATGACGCTAAGATCAAGGACCGAGAATTCAAGGTTGGTGAAATGGCTTTACTCTATAATACCGACTTCATTTGTTTCCCGGTAAGCTAAAGTCTAGATGGTCCGGTCCATTTGAGATTCTCGAGGTTAATCCAAGTGGAGTAATTACTTTGAACGGGTATGGTAATCAAGCTTTCAAAGTGAATGGTCATAGACTTAAGAAATATTTTGGGCAACCAAAGGAAAAGCCTGAGATTCTTTATTTCCAAAGAAGAGATGAGAGTACAGATGTCCTGATTTGTGAGGAGATTCCATCTTATTTCTTTGAGTCAGATGATGATGACGTTCCTATATCCACCCGTAAGGTACCTTCTGTTGAGACTTCTGATCATACCACTATGTCTATGCCTATCGTGCGCAAGAACAAGAAGAAGAGAGTTAGTGTAGTTTGGAGAGAAAAGTTTAATGACCTTATTGCGCACTTGACTTGTTGTTGTGGTGAAAATCATTTCCGCCCTAGTAATTCTAATTCCGATACTGAGGTGGCGGCAGTTAAACCAAAGTGGCCCGATCCGGGTTGATGCTTGAACTTTGTGTCAAGCTATTGACATTAAAAGAGCGCTCCAAGGAGGCAACCTAGTTTTCTTTGTTCGTTTCCTTTTCTTAGGTGGTTTTGTTTTATTGTTTTAGAAATAATACTTTAGTTGATTATGTGTTGATGGTAATTCCTCCTACATTCATTGTAAGTGTTTTGTGTTGCTCATATACCCCGTGTACCCCGAGATTATATGGTATGTCGAGTGTGGCAGATACTTTTGAGCGAGTTCACAATCTTTTATGTCCAAGGTTGTCTATTCGAGTTGTTGTGGTATATTCATGCTCCGGCCTGACCTCTGCCAACTTTCATCCGACAACCACTGTTGAAACCAGCTAAGTTTTTTTTTATATTTTATTCTGCACATTCTGAGGACATAATGTGATTTAAGTGTGGGGGGGTAAATTGGGTATGTTTTTATGCTATATCCTTTGAAATATGAGTAAAAAGTGAATGTTAAATTTTCCACTAAATTTAAAATTTTTGTTAATCTCGAGCATATGATTGAAACTGAATGCTTGCTAGTTGTAGTTTTCTAACGATGATAGTATGTGACTTAGTGAGATAATTATAGCATGTTTTACTTTTATGGAGATAGTTTCGTTTTTCACTCACGGAAGCCTTTGATTTTGAAGCATGACTTTTGAACTATATCCTTTCATTGTTTTAGTGATTTATCTTAGGAAGGTCAGTATAGTTACACCTAAGTTAGACCGTGTACTGTGAATATCATAAAGTTTGAATGTGATAAGTGAGATGTAACTTATGACTTGGAATAGTGAATGAATAAAGTGAGTAAGTAATTGTTAATAAATACGTTTGTCGGAAGCTGGTCGATGATTGGAGTGAGGTAGGGTATACCACGTATGTCCTATACCACTATGATGACCAATAGCTCACGATAGTCAGTTTATAGCTACCTTATGATTTGAGTAAGGTAGGGTGTTATCACGAAACATCCTATTCTACTATGACGGGTAAAAGCTCATTCTGATATGCGTCAAATTTGAAAATTTTGGAAATGATGAGTAAAAATAAAGTGAAGTCTTTGTTATCATGGATCTTATACCCAGTAGAACCGCATGATATGCTGTGGGGATTATCCTACTAAGTGCGTGGGAAGGCTTTGAGTGGAGCTATTACTGTCTATACCTAGGATAGTCATTGGAATTTTTGAAAGGATATTTCTTTGAAAGGCTTGTTAAGATTGAGAACGGCTTGTCACACTTACACCGAGTCTATCTCTGTGATGGTATTGTTTGCTATAGTTGTTGTATCCTTTGTTACGTGAGTTAGAGATCTATGTGGATTATTTATAAAGTTGAGCTACAGTTTTGATTGTTTTGTCCGAGGACGTACAAAAAGTTAAGTGTGGGGGAGTTGTTAAGGCCATATTTATATGATTATTAAGGGTTTATTTCATTATTATTTTCCCCACATTTGCATAATTTACATGAGAATTAAGGGTTTAAGTGTAAATATTGAGTAAAGATGATTTTAAGAGGGTTGTATGCAAAATTGATGATTTTAAGTGTTAATTTAATGGAATTATTATTATTTGGATTTTATTACATTTTTGCATTGTTTATTTATCATGTAGGTGTTGATTTTCGTGCATATAATGAGGATAAATGAAGCTCAAGTCGAATTATAAGAGATGGAGTTGGAATTGGCTTGAAGAAATTGGATAAAGATGAAGAGATCCGATCCTCAGCAGTTCAAACGGGCGTCCGGTTATTCAGACGAGCGTCCGTTGCCGACTTAGTCATAACCGACTTAGAGCTCTATAAATACAGCAGCAGCCCCAACCCTAAGAACATACTTTTTTATACCACATAATTGAGATCGCAATTTTACACCAAAAAGCTGCGGCCAGAACCCTAATTCCACAGAGATGAACTTCTCTAACCCAACAATCATCTCCAACATGATTGTTGGCTAAAAGCCTTGCAGTGAGTCGACGGAGGAAGCTTATCATCAACACAACCAACTAGAGATTTTATGCCTATGTTTAGTGAGTAAAAGATTTAGTTTTTCATTACTTTGGATCCGTTTTGCATTGTTATGTTTTATTGGATTAAGATTTGATGAAACGATCTATTTATATTTGATGCTTGAATGATTATATGAAAATATATTGTTTAAGTTCTATTTTGTTCAAAGTAATGCAATTATTCATGTTGTTAGAGATTAAGCATGATTAGTTGAGTAAGAGTTTGGAAACAACCTCGTGATTTCGTTTTGATTGCATGTTTAGTTTATTTGAAAAGATAAACGAAACCTTGGGAATTTGATTAAAGATATTTGATTGAATTCGTGAATAAATCACTACTAAAAACCATGTCTTTTTAATCACCGTCTAGTTGGATTGTTGGTTGATAGGTGGAACCTAGTCGCCTTGCTGTGTTTTCCTTTAATTGTTTATTAATCGAATCGTTTAGATTAAGTTTAGTTTAAGTTCTAGTTATATAAACCCTAGTTTCCTGCTGTTTTCCTGCACTTTTCTGCTTCAGTTCATAATCAGACGCTCGTCCGCAATAGCAGACGCTCGTCCATTAGATTTAGTTTCCAGACGCTCGTTCACTTTAGTGAACGCTCGTCCGTCTTTCTGTTTTCTTATTTTCTGCTTGTTTTTATTCTTGTTTTAGTTTCAATTCTTAGGTTTAGGTTTTAGTTAGTTTCAACCTTAGTTTAGTTAATAATTGTGACATAATCGATAGAATAATTGTTCCTTAATCCGATAAACATTCCACTCCCTTAGGACGACCCGTTAACATCCTATACTACGATCCTTATACTTGGGGTGTTTCGGTTTATAAATTATAAAACTAGTTTTTACCGAACACCAAGATCTTTCAATCTGGTTTCCATTGGCCCACGATCTTCAAGGATACAGAAGCTTTCTGTAAAGCTTGTGATAGGTGCCAACGAACCGGAGCTCTAACAAGGCTTTTTGACATGCCATTGAAGCCCATTCTTGAATGTGAAGTCTTCGATGTATGGGGGATTGATTTTATGGGCCCGTTCCCATCTTCCTGTGGAAATAAATACATCTTAGTCTGTGTCGATTATGTATCGAAATGGGTGGAGGCTCAAGCCACTTCTCGCAATGATCACAAAACGGACATGAATTTTCTTAAGAAAAACATCTTCGTGAGATTTGGGTGTCCACGTGCCTTGATAAGTGATGAAGGGACACACTTATGCAACCGACCACTAGAAAAAGTACTTGAGAAATATGGTGTCCGGCATAAAACTGGCACACCATATCACCTTATGACTAGTGGCCAGGTCGAGAGAAGCAATCAAAGCTTGAAGAAGATCCTGGAAAAAGTAGTCAACAGTCACAGAAAGGACCGGAGTCTTAAATTGGATGATGTACTATGGGCATACCGAAGCGCCTATAAGACCCCCATGGGCCAGATCACCCTACCAGATGGTGTATGGAAAACCATGCCACCTGCCGGTTGAGTTGGAGCATAGAGCATATTGGGCCACTAAGTTCTTAAACTTCGATACCCAATCATGTGGTGAACACCGACTGCAGCAGTTGCATGAGTTAGATGAGTTTAGACTCCAAGCCTACGAGAGTGCCAGGATAAGTAAGGATAAGATGAAACTCCTTCACGATGCCAAAATCAAGAAACGAGAATTTCAAGTTGGGGAGCAAGTACTATTGTACAATTCCAGGTTACATCTGTTCCCTGGAAAGTTGAGGACACGTTGGTCCGGACCTTTTGAAATTCTGCAAATCATTCCTGGAGGCGTTTTAGAACAAAAAGGTCATGGTGACCAGCCGTTCAAAGTGAATGGTCAAAGGTGCAAGCATTATATCGGTCAAACCAAGGAAAAACCTTTGATTGTTCATTTCCTCGACATCCTCGGGTGTGGTGTACCTGAAGTCAATAAGTTTGACGAATTTTCACCCGACTTGTTTTCTGAGGGTGATGGTAGTGGTCCGTTAGAGGAAGTCATGGCTGGTAGTTGGGATATGGAAGAGTTTCACAGGGAGCAACAGCTTAAGAGACGACAGAGAAAAAAGAAGTCTACAATGGGGAGGATTAAAAGCGTTTCGAAAGCGATCAGAAACTTGACCCCATGTGTTAGATGATGTTTCTGCAGCCGCACTACTGACCAGAGCATACACGATGTAGTGGCTGGGAGAAAGGTTAAGTGGCTTGATCCAGCTGAATTGAAAGATTGTCGAGCTAACGACATAAACCAAAGCGCCACTAGGAGGCATCCTAGATATCCTTTTCTATTTTAGTTACTTTCATTTTTGTTCTTTTCTTTGATTCATTTATTTTAAGCCTAATTAAGTTTTTGTTTGAATATGCATCAGTTTAGCTTTGTTTTTAAAATGGATTACGAAGTTCTGCCGCACGAGTTCCCATACATTAGTAGGATTCCACGTATCACTTTAGATGACGGACCTGGAGGGACGATCATTCTGGATGTAGATTATGACATTAGCACCCGCATCAGGACCGTTACCGATATTATCATTGTACCCCAAGCTATGGGAGGTGGAGAGTTTAGTACGAGAGGACCCGAGCAGCGCTTTAGGACGACCGTACACAACCCTTAATGACCCGATGCCGACTTGATGCTTAGTCTAGTGCCGCGTGCCGCACATTTCGGGGAGTGGATGTTCTTGGAGAGGACTGGGCTTTACAGGATGAGTACGATTTTCCTCCCACGATTGATATGCTCCGTCGTCTGATCCGGATTGTGGATTGGGCGGAGATTTATGAGGACTAGCTTCATTAGGGTTTTCGTCGAGCAAACGACGTAAAACAAAAGCGCTCGGTGGGAGGCAACCCACTATTTTCTAGTGTTTTCCAGTTTTATTTGTTATTTGAAGTTTTGTAAAAAAAAAATTTGTTTGATGAAATAAGAGTTTGAATTTGATTTGAATGAAAAAATTTATGTTTTTGTTGAATTCTGCCTTGGACGTGCGTCCATGCCTTGAGACGCCCGTCTGATCTGTGTTTTCCTTGGACGAGCATCCACTTTAACTGAACGCCCGTCTGCACATTTCCCTCCAACTCTGTATTCGTTTTGAAAATTGGACGAGCATCTGTTTAAATGGACGCCCGTCCAGTTCATTAGTTCTCCAGCTGAACGCTCGTCCGGTTTCCTGGACGCCCGTTCGGACCTGCATCTATAAATACCCCTGCTTCCCAATTTTTATTCGCATCAGAAAATTCAAAATAGCAAACCCGACTTTTCGACCCCTTTTGCCCTAATTTCTTTGTTTCTAAGCCAAATTGAGCGATTCAAAGCTCCACAAACACCTCTCAAATCCCTCTTTTCAATTCTTCAACCCAAATCCTCCAACAAACAACCATTCATCGGATTTAGTGACCTAGTTGGTGCGGCCTTTTTCACGAAAAATTCGATCTTTAAGGTTAAGTTTGCACTGTTCGGGCTTCAAATCACTATAGTCATCATCCCTTCATCACACTTGGTAAGTTTTTATAAACTTTTCTCGAGTTCATTCATGTTTTTTTTAGTTCGATCTTCGAGTCGACTCTTTCACATGAATGTTACCTTATTTGTTTTTTTTCTCTTGTTTGTTAACTTTCTTGCTTTGTTGCTGATCTGGTGTGGTAATGGCGGTTGGTGAATGGTTTTTGGGGGTTTGGTGTGGGTATTGTGAATTGACATCCCGTTTGGACGATAAACGGGTGGTTTTGTTTGAATTTGGGTTTGGGATTGTTGTTTGTAAAGCCTGAGTTTACGATGGTGCGTAAAGAGGTACAGAAACGGCATGGTAAGGGGGTTGCCAATGAACCTACTAAGAAGAAAAATGTTGTAGACCCCACTTTAGTAAATCCGAAACAAGGCATCCGTATTGGTGAACGTCAAAATCCTCCTAGGGCTGCTCAAGGTCAACCTAGGGTTCCTTTAAGAGATGAGTCTGAGTCGGGATCTGAAACTGATGATGAGCCATTAGTGAGGAAGAAGACTAGGGTGTCGGAGGCTCAAGTTGAGAGAGATGAAAATGAACCTAGGACTAGAACCGAGGAAGCAACTGAGAGAGTGGAGCCGGCTAGACAGAATGTTCGGGCCCCTATCCCTATTCCATTGGCTCGTAGGTTCATTAATCCTAAGGCTTTCGAGGTGTATAATAATCATTATGTTACGAGGACTATGTTGATCGAGAGAGCCGTTCTAGAGACGAAGGTTGACCCCTCTTTTGTGAAACTGCTTACGGATAGGAAGTGGGGAGCATTGTTTAGGACTCCGAGGACTCCAGTCAATGCTACATTAGTCCGAGAGTTTTATGCAAATTGTTCGGAAACGAATTTGGAAACCGGAGTTGTTATGGTTAGAGGAGTAAAGGTGCCGTTTACGCCTAAGGTTATTAATGATAAATATCAGTTGGCATCTTTTGAGGGGTTCGACTATAAAGAAGCAATAAAAGCTAAGCAGGATGCGGGAGAGGATCCGTTGGAGGATTTAAGATTGTTAGTGTGCCCGGATGTGCCGTGGACAGTCAGACCGGGCGGAGATAGAAATGAGTTGGTCACGACGAGTTGGACGGAGGATTGGAAGGTCCAATGTCGTTTTATTCAGAATAGGTTGTTGCATAAGAACAACCTGACTCATTTTCACATTGGTGACCTCGGGATGTTGTATGCGTTAAACTTTAAGCTGAATGTTGATGTAGGACAAGCAATTTTTGACGAGATAGCGATGAATCAGAAAGTCTATGCTCGATGTTTGATCTGCCCCCATTTGATCCATAGTCTCTGTCAAGATGCTAGGGTTCCCGAGTACAAGACTGATCACAAACCTAAGAATCCAAGGTACTTGCAGTGGGAGAAAGTGAAATCTTCTGGTTAGACTGAGACTGAGGCTGAGGCAGCACATGAGCCTGGATCATCTTCCGTGCCACCTCAAGCATCTTCCATTCCTTCTTTGTCTCCATCGGTTCGGATGCGTCTGAGTATGGCTAATAGTATACGGAACTGGATGGAGGACATGAGAACGTCCCAGAACAATATCCTGACTATCTTACGTTGCATGAGTGAGGGCCGTCCTCCGAGGGATCAGAGATGCTACAATTCAAGCACTATGGATTATGTTTTCTCCGACGAGATCGAGCAAGCTATTGCGGATGTTCTTCATGAATCTGAGTCGTCTTCTGATGAGGAGCAAGTTGACACAGCGGGAAGGACTACCACTACACAAGCTGGACCTTCTACTACTCCTACGGGTGGAGCACCTCCTGCTGGTGATTCTTCAGCGCCGGGGCAGCCTTGACATTCTGATTCTATCTTTTGTAGTTTTATCCTTGATGATTTGATTGTACTTGATATCACACTTTTCTTTACTTGATTCATTGCACTTTTTATGTTAGCTACTGTCGGTTCTCGTTGCTTATCTTTTGTCGATGAATCATGTAAGCCTTAAGGAATTTCGTACTTTCATTTGTATTTGACATTACTATGCTTTCGATTTTCATTGTATTGAATGTTTTATCTTTTGATCTAATTCGATTTTACCTTATCCTTTCGTTATCTTTCATTTCTTTCATTATGGTATAATTTCACCGTTTTTCCCGAGATTTTTCCGTGTTTGTCGAGTAGTGCAGGAATATTTCTAGCTGTGTTGTCAAGCTAGCTTTTACATCGTGCTGATACGAGTTCTATTTGTCACTACAAGCATTGGCCTTTTCATGCTCCGGCCTGACCAACGATTCGAGTATCTGTTACAATCAGCTAAGTACTTTCTTCCTTTTTAATTCTCCACAACCTGAGGACATGTTGTCGTTTAAGTGTGGGGGAGGGGAATGGTCACGTGTATGATTCATTTGCTTAATTTATTATTATTCTATGCTGAGAAATGAGCTAAAATTTTTGTGTTTTTTGTTTTTGTCCCGAGTAAGCAATGCATATTTTTTTGTTCGGTTTTTACAGTCATTGATGCTGTGTACCGTATGTTTAGTAAGTTAGTTGTTTCACCCGACATACATCTCACGAGCCATATTGAACGATGAGCTAAAATATAAAGCTATACCCATTTGGATTAGTAATTTTTTATTATCTTATAAGCGTCATGTGCTTAGTGCTAATGTACGTATCGTGAGAATTATAATAGTTTGTATTTATAGCCAGAGTATGACATACTGTGAATATCTTAGGTTTGAATGTGATAAGTGAAACGTAACTACTGTGCTTTAGAAGTTGTTTTAAATGAATGAATTAATCGGGTGTGTCGGAAGCTGGTCGATGATTGGAGTGAGGTAAGGCGTATCTCGAATGTCCTATATCACCATGATGACCAAAAGCTCACGACAGTCAGAAAAAGCTGCTTTATGATTTGAGTAAGGTATGGTATATCTCGAATATCCTATTCTGCTATGACAGGGCAATAGCTCATTCTGATGTGTGTTTGTATATGGAAATTATTGAATCAACTTATATAAGGAATCTAGTATGAATGAGTAAAAGACTTAGTTATCGTCTACCTTATCCCCAGTATAAACCGACAGATATGTTGTAGGGATTATCCTCTGAGTATGTCAGAAAGGTCCTAAATGTATTCTATCATCCTTTTCAGGATATGTTACGTTTTGTTGGGTGCATGTTATAAGTGTCAATTATTTCTAGTTTGAATGGGGTATTTGCTAGTTGCTTGGAACAAATTTCAAGTTGGAACTTAGTGGAAGTTTGGAATGGCTATGCACACACCGGGGTGAACCTCTAATTTATTGACTATACGTTATATTTGCTGAAGTATCTGTCTTTTCCGAGCCTTTATCTTGTTTTGTTTTGCTCGGGACGAGCAAAAGCTAAGTGTGGGGGAGTTGTTTAGGGTGATTTTCTATGGTTTATAATGTTATATTTTGTAATAATTTCCTCTATAATCTGATGATTTGCATAGAAAGTAGGTATTTATTGGATTTATTGAGCAAATGAGGTTTGAAGTGGTTTAAGTGCAAAATCGAGTTAATTACGCGATTTTATTAGCGATTTTCTATCAATATATATGGTTCTACATTTTGCACGTTTCTATTATCTTGTAGGTACAATTTGCATGGCAAGGAATGAGCCGAAAAGATGTTTGATTGAAGATTAAATGGAAGGAAGAAGATGCAAGTCGAAGGTAGAATGAAGATATGATGAGCGAACGTGCGTCACGTTGCTCCGTCCGGCCGGACGGGCGTTCGAAGGTATGGACGAGCGTCCGGGAGAAGTAACTTGATTCGAGTTTTGAGATAATTGCTGAACGAGCGTCTGGAATTACATAGGACGGGCGTCTGATCCAGCTCGGCCCGACTCGAAGATTTTTAAGCATCTGGACGGGCGTCCAGCATAGCGGACGGGCGTCCATAAACCGCCTCAGCTAAACCGACTTCAAAACTTATAAATAGCAGCAATTTTCTCAACCCTAAATAGAAGAATTCGAACCCTAATTCATCTTGGCGGCCACATATACGCTAAGGGGCGGCTTAGCTGCGTTTTATACTTATTTTAGATCAAATTTTATGCTTTTCAATCTCTAGATTAGATCTTCCAATTTATGTACTTTATTCAAGCACATTCAAGCTTTCAAGTGATGTTTAGTGGCTAAAAGCTCTTGGAACAATTATTGTGAAGCCATCCTATCAGCAATTCAGTTTCGTTTCTTGATTATCTTGTGAGTTTTTCTTATCAAATTGTACCTTTATTATCATTTTGTTTGTTTTTATGCAATTATATCGAGAGATCGTTGCATGTTTGATTGTTTGATTTTGATGAGAATCATGTTAAACCTTAGATCACCATGATAAAGGTTAGATCTTCAACCTAAAAATAACGAGAGTTGATTAGGTTGAATTTCTAGGTTGCTAGATTGAGAAATCTTACACCTTTGATTTGAAAGCATTAATCTTTAGGATCGAAAGATAAAAGATTGATAGGCAAACTTTTCTAAGAGATTAGGAGTTCATACCTTTGTTAGGTGAATCACAACTTGGTTAAAAATCATGAGATAATCTAGATAGAAATTGACTGTTGTAGGATTGGTGGATCAATAGCTTGTTCGTTTGTTAAATTATTGACTAAAATCACTTGTGCTAGAATTGCCTAGTAAAGCTATAGTTTTTATTGCGTATTAGGGTTAGAATAAACTTAGGTTAGTTAACTCGTTCGCACCCATATTTTCCTGGCTTTAGATCTCGATCTTCTGTCCAGTTTACTTCCGTTATTATCGTTTTTAGCTTTGTTACTTGTTAATTGTTTTATTTTGTTATAATCTTCTTAGTATTAGTAATTGTGACACCCTTAGGTCAGTTAATAAAAACTAGAATAAACAACCCCGATTCCCTGTGAGATCGAGCCGGTATTCGTTGCTATACTACGATCCCTACACTTGGGGTATACCAGATTTATAATTTATTACTTGTTGTTTTTCCGTTGATAAATCCGAGACAAGTTTTTGGCGCCGTTGCCGGGGAACCGAACGGTTGTCTAGTTTTTATTTTCTTGTCTGTTTTTTCTGTTTTCCGTTTTTTCTGAAATCAGACGAGCGTCCATTTAATCCGGACGCCCGTCTAGTTCTTCAGGCAGACGCCCGTCCAGTAATCCGGACACCCGGCTGACCTCTTTTCTTTAAAATATTTTCTTGGTTTTAACCTTTGATTAAAAGGTTAAACAACTTGATTTTGGTTTCGGTTTATGCAAACTCGTAGTCAAAAGGGGCCATTACTTTATACCCCTGACCTCGAGCAGACCATAGTCTGACCAAAAATGCGGAGAATCCGTTCTACGGTTCCCTCTGACAGGGCCGATCAAGACCTTGAGGATCGCTTAGCTGAAGAGATCGAAGATTTCATCATTATGGCGGCTGAAGATAGATGTACGTTGGCAGACTACGCCATGCCTGGCGAAGTCAAGGTCAACCCGGCTATCGTCCTACCAACCATAAATGCACAGACCTTCGAACTCAAGCCTGGGCTCATTCAAATGATGCAACATGCATCCATCTTCCACGGGTTTCAATCTGAAAATCCTCATACGCACGTACTCACATTTCTGGAGATATGTGGTACGACTCGCATCCAAGGAGTCAGTGAGGATGCGATTAAACTGAAACTATTTCCGTTTTCCTTGAAGGGGGAGGCAAAAGAGTGGTACAACTCTCTCCCTGCTGAATCCATTACCACCTGGGCTGGACTAGAAAAAGAGTTCTTAAGTCAATATTTCCCGCCATCCAAGACAGCCCAATGCTTGAGTGACATCTTCACTTTTTGCCAAAAGGAAAACGAATCGTTCTTTGATGCATGGAAGAGGTTCAAGGCTCTTCTTCGTAAATGTCCCCATCATGGTTTGGACTTGCAGAGGCAAGTCAATACGTTTTTCAGTGGATTGACCGAGCTCACTAAGGGCATGGTCAATAGTTCTTCTGGTGGGGCATTCTTGAGAAAGACACCTGAAGAGGGATGGGCACTATTTGAGGATATTGCCAAGTATAATTACGCCCCCTCCTCTCAAGCTATCCAAGCACCTCCTCTTCCTCCCAGGATCGAGGAGGTGAATATGCAAAGTCTGATCGCCATGCTGCAAAAGCAGATGGCAGCTTCTCAAATGTCTTCTAATCCGATTAACCAGAATCTATCATTCCCACAGAACTCTCAAGTTCTGTATTGTGAACATTGCTGTCAGACTGGCCATATGGTTGGCCAGTGTCAATTCATTTCCCCTTCTAGTCATCAAGTTAATGATGTTCATGATTATGGACCGTACAATCAAGTCACATGTCAGAACTGTGACAATATGGGGCATACATCTCGTTTCTGTCCTATGAATGGACAGATGCTGAAGTAAACGCTTTCTTTGGCCAGCAAAACCAGAGATTTAATAATCAATTTTCTAGCCAAAGTAATCTTCAAAACCAGGGTTTCAATCATGATCAAAATTTCAATCAAAATTCGAATCTTAACCAATGTCAGAATTTCAATAGAAACCCTAATTTCAATCAGAACCAGAATACTAATTTTTCCAATCAGAATCAAAGGTTCAATCAGAATTGGCCTAACAATTCTAATCCTTCATTGCAGAGTCGGTCTAGCCAGCCTTTTCCCCAGAACTTCCAAAACTCTCAAGGCCCCTCGCACTCTAATGATATCGAGCTCGTGGGACTCCTTTCGGGAGGAGCAAAATAGAACAATGAAGAATCTTGAGAGGCAAATCGGGCAATTGGCCGAGCAAAGCTAGCTTCCGGACCCTCGTGCGCTTGCCTAGCTTTACGGAGTAGAACCCCAAGGGCGGTCGGGTAGCTCAGACCGATTTAAATCATAGCCAATGCACTGACCCGGTACCTTCAATTCCGTATGGTAGAGAAGAGGCCAGTGCAATGAATCTGAGATCTGGTACTCAACTAAGTGGTCCCCCGAACCAGGGAAACCACTAACCCCTCCTGCCAGGGATAAGGCAGGAGGGGAATTCGAGCACCTACGTTCCCCTTTTCTGCAAGAGAGTACTCAGGTGGCTGATCCCCTGAAAAGTAAAGAGTTTGAAGGACCTCGTGTGGCTGATCCTCCGACTAGTAAGAAAAATGAGAAAGTGGTGAGGTGGAAAGATTTGGAAGACAAAGCCGTCGCTCATCCTCGAAGAAAGTCTTTTCGAGAATGATTTGAAGAAACTTCCATTTCCACCTAGAAAAAGAAACATCCCCTTGTATGAGGATAAGAAATACGAAAAAGTGCTAAATCTTCTCGAAAAATACTCGTGTTAATCTTCCACTATCTGATGTTTTGGTTGAGATGCCTAAGTATACCAAGTTCATCAAGGATGTTGTTTTGTCTAAGAAGAAGTTAGAAGACATGGATCGGTTGATTGGTGAGGATTGCTCTATGGTAACTTATGATGATCTACCAATCAAGAGGGGTGACCTTGGGAAATTTGTGCTCACATTGCTGATGGGAGGCTTAGTCTTCCCAAATTCTTTATGTGACCTGGGTGCATCCATAAGTCTGATGCCATTGTTTGTCTGCAAACAGCTTGGATTGAATGATCTTCTAGAACCCACAACCATGAACCTTCAATTTGCTGATAGATCTTCCAAGAAAGCTGCAGGAATATTAAAGGACGTATTAGTTCAAATTGATAGATTTACCTTTCCGGTTGACTGGTACATCCTGGACATAGAGAAGGATGAGAAAGTCCCCTTGATACTTGGAAGACCCTTTCTTTCTACAGCCAGGGCCCTCATTGATTGTGATGGTGGGCAAGTGACTATACGAGTCGGTGATCGGAGGTGAGCTACGTTGTCTCCAAAGCTATTCGAGACCCTCCGATTACCCCACCGGCTTCTCCATTGAGGATATGTCGATGATTTCAATGATTACATGGAAAAGCAAGTCATGGTCGTTGCGACCGAATACGAGCGATTAGTTGAGAATCCGAATAATCATGGTGTGGTGAATCTAGAACGCTTAGAAGCGTAGTTTGATAAAGGATTATTGAAAGGAGAGGCTTTGGCGTGGGACCACTAAGTAAACTCAAGTGATGTTGAGTTAAAAAGTGGAGATCTTAAATCAAGTTTAGAAGACCCCCCGCAGATCCGGTACCGAAGCCGTTACCTAAGCATCTGAAATATGTGTTCTTAAGAGAAGGTGACAAGCTTCGTTGATTATTTCTGCCAAGCTATCTCGATTGGAAGAGATGAAATTGTTAAACGTCTTGAGAAAGAATGAGAAAGCCTTTGGTTGGCAAGTAGGAGACATCAGAGGGATATCTCCTGACATTTGTATGCATAAAATCAAGACTCGAGAGGGTACAAAATGTGTTAGACAGCCCCAGAGGAGGCTCAACCCTCATATGCAAGAAGTGGTCAAAAAGGAGATTATCAAGCTTTTAGACATGGGTATCACTTACGCAATTGCTGACAGTGAATGGGTATCCCCTACTCAGGTAGTTCCCAAGAAAGGAGGAATTACTATTGAGGTGAATGAGAAGGGAGAAGAAATAGCATTGAGGCTCGTTACTGGTTATAAAGTCTATATCGACTATAGAAAGCTCAATGAGGTTACAATGAAAGATCATTTCCCCCTTCCATTCATTGACCAGATGCTAGAGCACCTAGCGGGACATGCATTCTACTATTTCCTGGATGGATATTCAGGATATTTCCAGATACCCATCGATCCGGTTGACCAAGAAAAGACCACTTTTACCGCTTCTATGGTACATTCGCTTATTGTGCGAATGCCATTTAGTCTTTGCAATGCCCCAGCTACATTCCAAAGATTTATGCTGGCCATCTTTGATGGGTTAGTTGAAAAGTGTATGGAAATTTTTATGGATGATTTTTCGGTCTTTGGTCAATCCTTTGATGATTGTCTCGATAATCTTGACCAGGTGTTCTCCCGATGTGTGGAAAAGAACTTAGTCCTAAATTGGGAAAAGTGCCATTTCATGGTAGATGAAGGAATAGTTCTTGGCCACAAAATCTCAGCCAAAGGTATTGAAGTAGACAGGGCAAAAGTTGAAACTATCGAGAAGCTGAACTATCCTACAAATGTGCGCGAAGTTAGAGGTTTTCTTGGACAAGTCGGTTTTTATAGGAGATTCATTAAAGACTTTTCCAAGATAGCCAAGCCCCTATCTACTTTGCTCAAAGAAGACGTTGTTTTTAATTTCGATGATTGTTACAAGCAAGCGTTTGAGGAGCTTAAAAGTCGATTAATTTCTGCACCGATTCTTATCTCGCCTGACTGGAATCTACCCTTCGAGCTTATGTGTGATGCATAAAACCATGCTGTTGGTGCAGTCTTAGGACAACGGATTAAGGGAAAATTCCAGCCTATCGATTACGCCAGTCACACACTAAATCCTACCCAAGTAAACTACATGACGACTGAAAAGGAATTACTAGCCATAGTCTTTGCTAAGGACAAATTTCGTAGTTACTTGTTGGGTGCTCAAGTGATTGTGTGGACTGATCACGCTGCTTTGCGATATCTCATGACAAAAAAGGAGGCTAAACCGCGCTTACTACGTTGGATACTAATCCTACAAGAGTTTGATGTCCAGATTAAAGACAAAAAGGGCAGTGAAAACGTAGTGGCTGATCATGTTTCGAGAATGTTGAATGAGGAAAAGGAAGACCCTGACGATATAGATCTTTACTTTCCTCTTGAGAATGTCATGCTGATAGACGATTGTGCTCCAGATGTTCCATGGTATTCTTCCATCGTTAACTACCTTCATTCCCAGTATCTTAATCCGGAATTTTCATATCAGGAGAAGAAGAAATTCTTCTCTGATATAAAAACATTTGTATGGGATGAACCTTACCTCTTCAAGATTTGTAAGGATGGATTGCTAAGGAGATGTGTACCTGAATCTGAGCAACGTGACATTATTGAACAATGCCACAGTGGACCTACTGGTGGTCACTTTGGTCCCTGGAAAACCGTTTCCAAGATCTTTCAATCTGGTTTCTATTGGCCCACGATCTTCAAGGATACAGAAGCTTTCTGTAAAGCTAACCGGAGCTCTAACAAGGCGTTTTGACATGCCATTGAAGCCCATTCTTGAATGTGAAGTCTTCGATGTATGGGGGATTGATTTTATGGGCCCGTTCCCATCTTCCTGTGGAAATAAATACATCTTAGTCTGTGTCGATTATGTATCGAAATGGGTGGAGGCTCAAGCCACTTCTCGCAATGATCACAAAACGGTCATGAATTTTCTTAAGAAAAACATCTTCGTGAGATTTGGGTGTCCACGTGCCTTGATAAGTGATGAAGGGACACACTTCTGCAACCGACCACTAGAAAAAGTACTTGAGAAATATGGTGTCCGGCATAAAACTGGCACACCATATCACCTTATGACTAGTGGCCGTGTCGAGAGAAGCAATCAAAGCTTGAAGAAGATCCCGGAAAAAGTAGTCAACAAATACGTAAAGAACCGGAGTCTTAAATTGGATGATGTACTATGGGCATACCGAATCGCCTATAAGACCCCCACGGCGAGATCACCCTACCGTATGGTGTATGGAAAACCATGCCACCGCCGCTGAGTTGGAGCATAGAGCATATTGGGCCACTAAGTTCTTAAACTTCGATACCCAATCATGTGGTGAACACCGACTGCAGCAGTTGCATGAGTTAGATGAGTTTAGACTCCAAGCATACGAGAGTGCCAGGATAAGTAAGGATAAGATGAAACTCCTTCACGATGCCAAAATCAAGAAACGAGAATTTCAAGTTGGGGAGCAAGTACTATTGTACAATTCCAGGTTACATCTGTTCCCTGGAAAGTTGAGGACACGTTGGTCCGGCCCTTTTGAAATTCTGCAAATCATTCCTGGAGGCGTTTTAGAACTAAAAGGTCATGGTGACCAGCCATTCAGAGTGAATGGTCAAAGGTGCAAGCATTATATCGGTCAAACCAAGGAAAAACCTTTGATTGTTCATTTCCTCGACATCCTCGGGTGTGGTGTACCTGAAGTCAATAAGTTTGACGAATTTTCACCCGACTTGTTTTCTGAGGGTGACGGTAGTGGTCCGTTAGAGGAAGTCATGGCTGGTAGTTGGGATATGGAAGAGTTTCACAGGGAGCAACAGCTTAAGAGACGACAGAGAAAAAAGAAGTCAACAATGGGGAGGATTAAAAGCGTTTGGAAAGCGATCAGAAACTTGACCCCATGTGTTAGATGATGTTTCTGCTGCCGCACTACTGACCAGAGCATACACGATGTAGTGGCTGGGAGAAAGGTTAAGTGGCCTGATCCAGGCTGAATTGAAAGATTGTCGAGCTAACGACATAAACCAAAGCGCCACTAAGAGGCATCCTAGATATCCTTTTCTATTTTAGTTACTTTCATTTTTGTTCTTTTCTTTGATTCATTTATTTTAAGCCTAATTAAGTTTTTTTTTGAATATGCATCAGTTTAGCTTTGTTTTTAAAATGGATTACGGAGTTCTGCCGCACGAGTTCCCATACATTAGTAGGATTCCACGTATCACTTTAGATGACGGACCTGGAGGGACGATCATTCTGGATGTAGATTATGACATTAGCACCCGCATCAGGACCGTTACCTATATTATCATTGTACCCCAAGCTATGGGAGGTGGAGAGTTTAGTACAGAGGACCTGCAGAGCGCTTTAGGACGACCGTACACAACCCTTAATGACCCGATGCTGACTGACTTGATGCTAGTGCTGCGTGCTGCACATTTCAGGGGAGTGGATGTTGCTGGAGAGGACTGGGCTTTACAGGATGAGTACGATTTTCCTCCCACGATTGATATGCTCCGTCGTCTGATCCGGATTGTGGATTGGGCGGAGATTTATGAGGACTAGCTTCATTAGGGTTTTCGTCGAGCAAACGACGTAAAACAAAAGCGCTCGGTGGGAGGCAACCCACTATTTTCTAGTGTTTTCCAGTTTTATTTGTTATTTGAAGTTTTGTAAAAAAAAATTTTGTTTGATGAAATAAGAGTTTGAATTTGATTTGAATGAAAAAATTTATGTTTTTGTTGAATTCTGCCTTGGACGTGCGTCCATGCCTTGAGACGCCCGTCTGATCTGTGTTTTCCTTGGACGAGCATCCACTTTAACTGAACGCCCGTCTGCACATTTCCCTCCAACTCTGTATTCGTTTTGAAAATTGGACGAGCATCTGTTTAAATGGACGCCCGTCCAGTTCATTAGTTCTCCAGCTGAACGCTCGTCCAGTTTCCTGGACGCCCGTTCGGACCTGCATCTATAAATACCCCTGCTTCCCAATTTTTATTCGCATCAGAAAATTCAAAATAGCAAACCCGACATTTCGACCCCTTTTGCCCTAATTTCTTTGTTTCTAAACCAAATTGAGCGATTCAAAGCTCCACAAACACCTCTCAAATCCCTCTTTTCAATTCTTCAACCCAAATCCTCCAACAAACAACCATTCATCGGATTTAGTGACCTAGTTGGTGCGGCCTTTTTCACGAAAAATTCGATCTTTAAGGTTAAGTTTGCACTGTTCGGGCTTCAAATCACTATAGTCATCATCCCTTCATCACACTTGGTAAGTTTTTATAAACTTTTCTCGAGTTCATTCATGTTTTTTTTAGTTCGATCTTCGAGTCGACTCTTTCACATGAATGTTACCTTATTTGTTTTTTTTTCTCTTGTTTGTTTATCTTTCTTGCTTTGTTGCTGATCTGGTGTGGTAATGGCGGTTGGTGAATGGTTTTTGGGGGTTTGGTGTGGGTATTGTGAATTGACATCCCGTTTGGACGATAAACGGGTGGTTTTGTTTGAATTTGGGTTTGGGATTGTTGTTTGTAAAGCCTGAGTTTACGATGGTGCGTAAAGAGGTACAGAAACGGCATGGTAAGGGGGTTGCCAATGAACCTCCTAAGAAGAAAAATGTTGTAGACCCCACTTTAGTAAATCCGAAACAAGGCATCCGTATTGGTGAACGTCAAAATCCTCCTAGGGCTGCTCAAGGTCAACCTAGGGTTCCTTTAAGAGATGAGTCTGAGTCGGGATCTGAAACTGATGATGAGCCATTAGTGAGGAAGAAGACTAGGGTGTCGGAGGCTCAAGTTGAGAGAGATGAAAATGAACCTAGGACTAGAACCGAGGAAGCAACTGAGAGAGTGGAGCCGGCTAGACAGAATGTTCGGGCCCCTATCCCTATTCCATTGGCTCGTAGGTTCATTAATCCTAAGGCTTTCAAGGTGTATAATAATCATTATGTTACGAGGACTATGTTGATCGAGAGAGCCGTTCTGTAGACAAAGGTTGACCCTCTTTTGTGAAACTCGCTTACGGATAGGAAGTGGGGAGCATTGTTTAGACTCCGAGGACTCCAACCAATGCTACATTAGTCCGAGAGTTTTATGCAAATTGTTCGGAAACGAATTTGGAAACCGGAGTTGTTATGGTTAGAGGAGTAAAGGTGCCGTTTACGCCTAAGGTTATTAATGATAAATATCGCTGGCATCTTTTGAGGGGTTCGACTATAAAGAAGCAATAAAAGCTAAGCAGATGCGGGAGAGGATCCGTTGGAGGATTTAAGATTGTTAGTGTGCCCGGATGTGCCGTGGACAATCGACCGGGCGGAGATAGAAATGAGTTGGTCACGACGAGTTGGACGGAGGATTGGAAGGTCCAATGTCGTTTTATTCGAATAGGTTGTTGCATAAGAACAACCCGACTCATTTTCACATTGGTGACCTCGGGATGTTGTATGCGTTAAACTTTAAGCCGAATGTTGATGTAGGACAAGCAATTTTTGACGAGATAGCGATGAATCGTAAAGTCTATGCTCGATGTTTGATCTCGCCCCCATTTGATCCATAGTCTCTCGTCAAGATGCTAGTGGTTCCCGAGTACAAGACTCGATCACAAACCTAAGAATCCAAGGTACTTGCAAAGCGGGAGAAAGTGAAATCTTCGGTTAGATCGAGACCGAGGCCGAGGCAAAGACACGAGCCCGGATCATCTTCCGTGCCACCTCAAGCATCTTCCCTTCCTTCTTTGTCTCCATCGGTTCGGATGCGTCTGAGTATGGCTAATAGTATACGGAACTGGATGGAGGACATGAGAACGTCCCAGAACAATATCCTGACTATCTTACGTTGCATGAGTGAGGGCCGTCCTCCGAGGGATCAGAGATGCTACAATGCAAGCATTTTGGATTATGTTTTCTCCGACGAGATCGAGCAAGCTATTGCGGATGTTCTTCATGAATCTGAGTCGTCTTCTGATGAGGAGCAAGTTGACACAGCGGGAAGGACTACCACTACACAAGCTGGACCTTCTACTACTCCTACGGGTGGAGCACCTCCCCGCCGGTGATTCTTCGCCGGGGCGCCTTGACATTCGATTCTATCTTTTGTAGTTTTATCCTTGATGATTTGATTGTACTTGATATCACACTATTCTTTACTTGATTCATTGCACTTTTTATGTTAGCTACTGTCGGTTCTCGTTGCTTATCTTTTGTCGATGAATCATGTAAGCCTTAAGGCATTTCGTACTTTCATTTGTATTTGACATTACTATGCTTTCGATTTTCATTGTATTGAATGTTTTATCTTTTGATCTAATTCGATTTTACCTTATCCTTTCGTTATCTTTCATTTCTTTCATTATGGTATAATTTCCCCGTTTTCCCCGAGATTTTTCCGTGTTTGTCGAGTAGTGCAGGAATATTTCTAGCCGTGTTGTCAAGCTAGCTTTTACATCGTGCCGATACGAGTTCTATTTGTCACTACAAGCGTTGGCCTTTTCATGCTCCAAACCGACCAACGATTCGAGTATCTCGTTACAATCGCCTAAGTACTTTGTTCCTTTTTAATTTCGCACAACCCGAGGACATGTTGTCGTTTAAGTGTGGGGGAGGGGAATGGTCACGTGTATGATTCATTTGCTTAATTTATTATTATTCTATGCGTCGAGAAATGAGCTAAAATTTTTGTGTTTTTTGTTTTTGTCCCGAGTAAGCAATGCATATTTTTTTGTTCGGTTTTTATAGTCATTGATGCTGTGTACCGTATGTTTAGTAAGTTAGTTGTTTCACCCGACATACATCTCACGAGCCATATTGAACGATGAGCTAAAATATAAAGCTATACCCATTTGGATTAGTAATTTTTGATTATCTTTTAAGCGTCATGTGCTTAGTGCTAATGTACGTATCGTGACAATTATAATAGTTTGTATTTATAGCCAGAGTATGACATACTGTGAATATCTTAGGTTTGAATGTGATAAGTGAAACGTAACTACTGTGATTTAGAAGTTGTTTTAAATGAATGATTTAATCGGGTGTGTCGGAAGCTGGTCGATGATTGGAGTGAGGTAAGGCGTATCTCGAATGTCCTATATCACCATGATGACCAAAAGCTCACGACAGTCAGAAAAAGCTGCTTTATGATTTGAGTAAGGTAGGGTATATCTCGAATATCCTATTCTGCTATGACAGGGCAATAGCTCATTCTGATGTGTGTTTGTATATGGAAATTATTGAATCAACTTATATAAGGAATCTGGTATGAATGAGTAAAAGACTTAGTTATCATCTACCTTATCCCTAGTATAAACCGACAGATATGTTGTAGGGATTATCCTCTGAGTATGTCAGAAAGGTCCTAAATGTATTCTATCATCCTTTTCAGGATATGTTACGTTTTGTAGGGTGCATGTTATAAGTGTCAATTATTTCTAGTTTGAATGGGGTATTTGCTAGTTGCTTGGAACAAATTTCAAGTTGGGACTTAGTGGAAGTTTGGTATGGCTATGCACACACCGGGGTGAACCTCTAATTTATTGACTATACGTTATATTTGCTGAAGTATCTGTCTTTTCCGAGCCTTTATCTTGTTTTGTTTTGCTCGGGGCGAGCAAAAGCTAAGTGTGGGGGAGTTGTTTAGGGTGATTTTCTATGGTTTATAATGTTATATTTTGTAATAATTTCCTCTATAATCTAATGATTTGCATAGAAAGTAGGTATTTATTGGATTTATTGAGCAAATGAGGTTTGAAGTGGTTTAAGTGCAAAATCGAGTTAATTACGCGATTTTATTAGCGATTTTCTATCAATATATATGGTTCTACATTTTGCACGTTTCTATTATCTTGTAGGTACAATTTGCATGGCAAGGAATGAGCTGAAAAGATGTTTGATTGAAGATTAAATGGAAGGAAGAAGATGCAAGTCGAAGGTAGAATGAAGATATGATGAGCTGAACGTGCGTCTGCTGCTCCGTCCGGCTGGACGGGCGTCTGAAGGTATGGACGAGCGTCCAGGAGAAGTAACTTGATTCAGAGTTTTGAGATAATTGCTGAACGAGCGTCTGGAATTACATAGGACGGGCGTCTGATCCAGCTCGGCCCGACTCGAAGATTTTTAAGCATCTGGACGGGCGTCCAGCATAGCGGACGGGCGTCCATAAACCGCCTCAGCTAAACCGACTTCAGAACTTATAAATAGCAGCGATTTTCTCAACCCTATAGAAAAATTCGAACCCTAATTCATCTTGGCGGCCACATATACCCTAAGGGGCGGCTTAGCTGCATTTTATACTTATTTTCGATCAAATTTTATGCTTTTCAATCTCTAGATTAGATCTTCCAATTTATGTACTTTATTCAAGCACATTCAAGCTTTCAAGTGATGTTTAGAGGCTAAAATCTCTTGGAACAAGCATTGTGAAGCCATCCTATCAGCAATTCAGTTTCGTTTCTTGATTATCTTGTGAGTTTTTCTTATCAAAGTTGTACCTTTATTATCATTTTGTTTGTTTTTATGCAATTATATCGAGAGATCGTTGCATGTTTGATTGTTTGATTTTGATGAGAATCATGTTAAACCTTAGATCACCATGATAAAGGTTAGATCTTTAACCTAAAAATAACGAGAGTTGATTAGGTTGAATTTCTAGGTTGCTAGATTGAGAAATCTTACACCTTTGATTTGAAAGCATTAATCTTTAGGATCGAAAGATAAAATATTGATAGGCGAACTTTTCTAAGAGATTAGGAGTTCATACCTTTTTTAGGTGAATCACAACTTGGTTAAAAATCACGAGATAATCTAGATAGAAATTGATTGTTGTAGGATTGGTGGATCAATAGCTTGTTCGTTTGTTAAATTATTGACTAAAATCACTTGTGCTAGAATTGCCTAGTAAAGCTATAGTTTTTATTGTGTATTAGGGTTAGAATAAACTTAGGTTAGTTAACTCGTTCGCACCCATATTTTCCTGGCTTTAGATCTCGATCTTCTGTCCAGTTTACTTCCGTTATTATCGTTTTTAGCTTTGTTACTTGTTAATTGTTTTATTTTGTTATAATCTTCTTAGTATTAGTAATTGTGACACCCTTAGGTCAGTTAATAAAAACTAGAATAAACAACCCCGATTCCCTGTAAGATCGACCCGATATTAGTTGCTATACTACGATCCCTACACTTGGGGTATACCGGATTTATAATTTATTACTTGTTGTTTTTCCGTTGATAAATCCGAGACAAGTAGATTCTAGTTCTAGCAAATAACGCATAAAATACACCGTTAATATGCATAATTCCAATTTAGTCACCCCGGACGTGGCTTAATCACATTTAGCTAATTACTCATGATTTCATACATATTATCCCCATTGAGAACACAAATCCGGGGTAGATTGACGGTAAAATATGATGCCAGGTTGACCGTCATGTAGGCGTCAGAACCAGAAATGAATTGCAGAGAATGTTAACTTTTTTATGTCACATGTGGAACCCAAGACCATTTATGATGCAATCCAAGATGTAGATTGAATATCTGCCATGCAAGAAGAACTCAATGAGTTCAAAAAAAATGAAGTCTGGGAACTAGTGTACAGACTATATATGGAAAACATCATTGGAACAAAATGGGTATTCAGGAACAAGATGGATGAACAAGGAGAAATTTTGTCAGAAACAAAGCAAGACTGGTAGCAAATGGATACTCACATGCTGAAGGCATAGATTATTATGAAACATTTGCACTAGTGGCTAGATTGGGGGCAATAAGACTATTTCTAGCTTTCGCAGCTCATAAAGACTTCAAAGTCTATCAAATGGATGTAAAATATGCATTCCTAATTGGATTACATGAAGAAGAAGTTTATGTGGAGCAACCCCCAGGATTTCAGATCAAAGGAAAAGAAGATAAAGTATGCAAACACAAGAAAGAATTATATGGACTCAAACAGGCCCCAAGAGCCTGGTATGAGACTTTATCACAATTATTGATCAGCAATGGATTTAGCAAAGGAACAATAGACAAGACACTTTTCAAGTTAGAAGATGGATCAAGCACTTTACTTGTCCAAATATATGTAGATGACATTATATTTGGATCAGAAAAGGAGATATTGTGTGAAGAGTTTGCAAATCTGATGAAAAGAAAGTTTCAAATGAGTATGAGGGGAGAGCTCAAATACTTTCTTGGACTACAAGTAAAGTAGATTAAGGATGGCATATTCATAAATCAAGCAAAATACACTAAGGACATGATAATGAAGTATGGCATGGATACTAGTGGAGTATCAGAAACACCTATGTGTGTTAGAGTGGTTCTTGGAAAAGATGAACCTGTAAATGATGTTGATCAGAAGCTATATAGAGGCATAATTGGTTCACTACTCTACTTAACAGCTAGTAGACGAGATATAGCATTTTCAGTAGGGGCATGTGCAAGATTCCAATCACAACCAAAGGAATCTCATCTATTAGCAGCTAAGAGGATTATCAAATATACACACAATAAATTTTGGAATATGGTATCCTACAGATGGATGATTCAAACTAATATCATATTCTGATTCAGATTATGCTAGATGAAAAGTGGATAGGAATAGCACTTCTGAAACCTGTCAAATGCTAGGCAACAGACTAGTATCATGGTTCAGTAAAAGCAAAGCTTGAAATCAACTTCAACAGCTGAAGCAGAATATATAGCAGCTGGTAGTTGTTGTGCACAGGTACTGTGGATCAGACAGCAGCTAAGAGATTATGGAATAGAGGAAAAGACAATTCCAATCCTGTGTGACAACACAAGTGCTATCTCAGTCACAGAAAATCCAGTACTTCACTCAAGAACCAAGCATATTAATGTAAGACATCATTTCATCAAAAATCATGTGGGAAAAATGGATTTGATCTTGGAGTATATATATACTGAAAATCAACTAGCAGATATATTCACTAAACCACTCAGTCATGAAAGATTTTGCAAATTAAGGACTGAGCTAGGTTTGATTAAATCAGACTAAGTCACATTGGAGCAGTTAACTGGAGTAACCAGCTGAGTGACTTCACCAACGAAGTTGACCTTTGCCATTTCGGGTGAGCTCACTTGGCAGGCCAACCACTGGATTAGCGAAGTCCACTTAACTGGTTGTTAGGAATAGTTGTTTTGATGAAGCAGCTCAGTGAAACAAAACCTGCTAAGAAACTTGATTAGCTGATAGACAGTAAAGTAGCAGACCGGCTTAATGATGCAACAGCTGAGTAACCGCCAAAGTAACTCAGCTATTCAATATCATTAATAGAGTAATCAGCTAAGGGAAGTGTGAAAAGGATTAATGATTCATACATGTGTTAAATCATAGATTAATGGATCATTTATTATTGGAGATGTTATACATATTTTAGTTTTAATGATGAGTGCCAGACTAGCTGTGATAGAGCAAAGGCAAAAAGATGTCTAGATTGAATGTATAGGTTTACTAGAGTTTGATCTTTGTATAGGTTTGATCAAACAAGCACTACAAAGAGGTCATCTGACTTGATCAGCAGACCTATCTAGGTCAGTAGAATGTCTAGGTCAGTATAGTGTCTAGGACTTGCTGATGGTTGATGACTGAGGGTTCAAACTAAGTAATGAAGGCTAAGGGATCAAACTTAGTATTAAAAGTCAAGGATATGGAATCAAAATTTAGAGAAGTCTGTTATGACCTAAACTGATCACATATACCTTGTGTAGAATGTCTAAGTTCCATAAAAGTTAAGTGGTGATTGGAACTTGGTTATGGTTAAAATGGTGTACTCTAACTTCATAATAAGAAGTTCGATGAGAAGCAGTCATCTAATGTTTTTCTAAAGCACAACAGACTAAATGTCAGCTGACCATATGTGGACATCAACAGACCTTTGCAACAGGTGTCTGCTGAATGCAAAAGTCGAATTAATCCATGTTTTTCTGAAAGATTAAATGGATAAGGATTAATTACAAGCCTTGGATTAATTAGTCAATCAATGGCCAAGATGAAAGGGACGTTGTAAGAATTTCAGAAATATAAAATGGAATTAAATCATTGGTTGACAGACTGAACTGTCAGAAGGACACTGACAGTGTCAGTAAGGTACAACATAGGGATTTTTAGGAATATTCAGACAATCCTGTAACGGTTGTAATTCCAATTCAAATTCAAATCACAGGATCTACACCTATAAATAGAGGACTCTTGATTCAGGTTGAAAAATACACAAGAGCAAGAATTCAAACAAAGCAATTAAGTTTTTGAGCAAGAAATTGATAAAAGTGCAATCTTACCATGCTGATATCAACATAGATTTAATCTACTGATCAAGGATTTTCTTCAAGTGTTTTCTGCAATCAAGTTACATCTAGTATACACACTTGAAGACTACAAGCTGCTGATATTTTCATCCTGGTCAAAAGCTTGCTAAAAGCTGAATCACTTTCTTGATTCAACCCCTTCTTTTTCAAGAAGAACCAGAAGACAAAGAAGCACTGCTGAAGTGTCAAGGACTGTTGTGTTTTGTGGTGGAGCTGGTGATGAGGCAATCCTACCCTTCAAAGACCAATGGAATACTTAGGAGTGGCAATCCTACCTGTTTCTAGTGTTCAGTTTGTGGAGCCATAGTCATTGGTTACGGACAAACAGTTTAGCGATTTTTGTAAAAGCTACCTTAATAATCTCTAGTGAATTTCCTCCAACATCATAGGAGAAGAGTGGACTGACATGATTACACCACCTAGAACCACTATAAAATTTGCCTACTTTACTTACTGCATTTACTTTCTGAAATTAACTTTATTTGCATACTTATCACATCAATCTACTGAACTAGCTGCTGAATCGCACCACTTGCACTACTAAGTATCCAATACTTAGTATCATCTTTAAAACAACAAGTAACAAGGCTTAATCTAATATATTCCGCTGCAACAAATTCAATAGCTTTAATATTCAGCAGACTACTGAAGGTCATCAGACTATTGAACCCTGCTGAGTTTGTCAACTCCAAAAAGTTTTAAGTGTTAAGTTTATTCACCACCCCTCTAAACATAACCAAAGCCTTTTTTAAGGGACCAACAATTGGTATCAGAGTAGAGCTTTTGTTCTGAAGTAACCCTACTTGTTGTGCTTGTGAAAAATCTTTGAAAACTTTTTCAAGTTTCTGTTTTCAAGTTTTTGCATCATGGATAACAACCAGTATGCTAGGACAATGTTGATGTGCTCTCTAGATCGTTTTCATGAGTATATGCATCGTATGCAGGCTTATCTAGCTGCAACTCATGATGAGATGATGGATGTGCTAATTGATGGACCACTAGAGATCACTAAAGCCATAACTGTGGATGGTAAAAACCAAACTGTCCCCAAGCCAAAAAGTGAATGGGGTGCTGAAGATAGAAAAAGGGCAAACCTGAACAATATTGCTATTGATATTATCGACAGAACCTTAGATAGCAATATGAACATGAAGGTGAAAGATTGCAAAACTGCTAAAGAACTATGGGAAAGATTGCAACTTATCTGTGAAGGCACTGATGCAATCAAATAGAACAAGATCAGTGTGGCCAAACAAAAGTTTCAATAGTTCAAGATGAAATCAAATGAAACCATTGAACAGATGGAATCTAGGTTCAATGCAATTTTGAATGAACTCACCCTGCTGAATGTTGTGTATACAAGAAAAGAGATCAACACCAGGATTCTCAAAGCTCTACCTGCAAAAAGAGTCTGGGAATGAAGGTCCATGTAATGGAGGAGTCTAGAAGTCTACATAAGGAAGATACCTTCAAATTTTTCTCTGATCTTAAAGCCTATGAATTCAACAAGGACCTTGTTGCAAATGCTAAAAAGGAAGTAATAAAAACATCAGCATTGGCTGGTGCACATAAAGAAGAATCATCAAATGTTCAAGATGATGTGCAAGATGAAATGCAAGAGCAAATAGCCCTACTGACTAAAAGAATTAGAATGATGAAATCTGGAAAAGCATCTCCAAGGAATTCTTGCAAGAAAACAACTGAGAAGAAAGATGAATCAAATATGGATCATGACTTTCTGTGCTTCAATTGCAAGAAACCATGACACGTCAAACATAACTGTCTAGATTTAAAACAAAATAAGGATCCTTACTACCTATGCTTTAACTGCAAGAAGCCTGGACATTTTAGACCTGACTGTCCAGACCTGCTGAAGAACAAGGGTCGCAAAGGAAATCTGGTAGAAAAGCATTGGTTGCTGGTGATGAATCTGGCTATGAAGTGGAATCAGAAAAAGGAAATGAATCAGATGACACTGCACTCATAGCACATATGGATGATTATGCTTTCATTGCTCATATGGATGAAACTGAGGAGGTATACAATTATGTATCTATGAACACTCTTGCTGAAAGTGATAGTGAGTTTATTGGTGATTCCAATCCAAAAATTTCTAACAATGAAGAGCCTCTAGATGCCCTCCTTAATCAACTGAGGATAATACAATCTGGTTATGAGATTATGAAGGCTGAAAGAGAAGCACTTCAAGCAGAAATTCAAAGATTGAATGCTGAATTAAGAATTCTCAAAGGTAAGAAGAAGGATAATGAACAGAATCAGTGTAACTCTACTGCACCAGCAGTGGCAACTGAATCTGTTGCATAATCTAGTTCCATAACTACATTTAAATCTAGGAAGCCTTATGGTGATAAAACAGGCCTTGGATTTAAATATCAACAATCTTCTAAGTTTGGATCTAGTAAGGCTGTTAAACCTAGTACCAGAATTGGTCCTAATTTTGTACCTGCATAAGATCCAAAACCTCAAAAGGTTGTTGAGGCAGTAAAACCTGCTGAGAATGCTTCAAAGAAGCAAAATCAGAATTCCAAAGGGACAACAGCACCTAACAAAAAGGGTACATCTAAAGCTAGGTCTGTTTGACCCTCTAGACCTGCTGATAGCCGATCTGCTGCAAAGTCTACTGGACCACAAAAGGGGAAAAACCAGAAATATTCCAAGGATAAGAATGTTAAACCCAAGAATGTTAATAATTCAAAGGATACTTATCTCAGGGGGAAAATTGTTCCCTACTGATGAAGATTGGAATTTCCTGCCCCTGCTGCTAGAAACAATAAGTTTAACCATAATGTTAGCGTTAGACCTCAGCAGTGGAATCAGCAGAGGCCTCACCAGAGCTCTCAGCAGAGACCATAATACAGGACTGTTCCTAACAGAGATCAACCTTATGGTTGTAATAATGCTTCTGACAATAGGAATCACTTCAAACAGCATTTTGCACCAAAAGGCCAGAAACCATATGTGAATGCTACACAACCAAATGTTAGATTCTATGGAAATGTAGCATACATATATGAACAAAAGTGCAACACTTTCCAAAGAAAACCTTATGGAAATTTGCAAAGGGTTGTGCATACCACTGACCACTATAGACCCAAACAAGTTTGGGTACCTAAAACACATTAATTTTTTTTTGTAGGGTGTCTAGTACTTTGACAGTTTATGTTCCTGACATATGACCAGAAGTAAGCATTGTTTGACAAATTATGTGGCAAATAATGGACCAAAAGTCAATTTTGGAAAGAAAGATACCCTAGGATACACTAAAGGATATGGAACACTGGTGAAGAATGGTTTGACAATCAAGAATGTTGCATATGTTGAAGGTTTGAACTATAATCTGCTGAGCACTTGACAATTTTGTGACATGGTTACAAAGTCACTTTTGACAAAGCCTACTGCATTGTCATGAGTGAAATGGGAGAACATGTTTTGTTGGATGGAAGAAGACAACAAAACATGTATGTAGTAGAGTGGACTACTGTTGTTCCTGAAACATGTCTTATTGTGCATACAACGTCAGAACTCAACTGGTTATGGCACAAGAAGTTGAATCATCTAAACTTTGAAGATATCAATCAGTAGGTGAAGAAGAAGTTGGTGTTTGGTTTACCTGAAATCACATACAAGAAAGAGGTAATATGTGATGCATGTCAGCAAGGTAAACAAACAAAATCAAGTTTCAAGTCAAAAACTAAACAATCAACCAAGAGAGTGTTGGTGCTGATGTATATGGATCTATTTGGACCAGTAATACCAACAAGCATAATACGAAAGAAGTACATTCTGGTAGTTGTGGATGATTATTCAAGATACACTTGGGTGATTTTCATGAATAAGAAAAGTGAAACACTTCAAAAGATGCCTGAACTTTTGAAGAGACTACACAATGAGAAAAGTGTGACAGTAGTGAATATCATATCAGATAAGGGTACTGAGTTCCTAAAAAAAGTCATAAGATAATACTGTGAAGAAAATGGTGTGCTGCATCAATAAGAAGCTGCTGGAACACCTCAGCAAAATAGGGTTGCTGAGAGAAGAAACAGGACTTTGAAGGAAGCAGAGAGGACTATGATCTATGAAGCATTGTTACCTTAAAGATATTGGGTTGAAGCAATCAATAAAGCATGCTACACATAGAATAGAACCTCAGTAAACAAAAAGCTTATGAAGACACCTTATGAAATATGGTATGGAAGAAAGCCAAATATATCATATTTCCATCCATTTGGGAGTAAGTGCTTTATCTTAAATCATAAGGAGCAACTGAAGACTTTCCAACCAAAATCAAGTGAGGGAATCTTTTTGGGATATTCTTCAGTCAGCAAGGCTTTTAGGGTACTGAACAAAAGGACATTAAAATATGAAAAATCAATACGTATTGTTTTTTATGAACCTAAGTTCACTGGAATGGAAGATAAAAAAGTTTCAGAGCCTGCTGTGAATCTAGAAGTCACTGATCCAAAATATGTTGATGTTCTAAAGAAAATAAGTAACTTAAAGGTTTCTGATTCTGGAATTGAAGAAGCCCCTACTGGTTACACTATTGATGCAACAACAGATGCAGTTCAAGGATCTGCTGATCCCCTACTGAACCAACAACAGACCTTACTAAAGATTAGGTTCTTGTAAATCAAGCAAATCAAGATTTACAATGGTTGAAGGATCACCCTGTTGAACAAGTAATTTGTGATGTACATCAAGGTGTAAGGACAAGAAGACAACTAGATGCCATGTTTACATGCTTTCTGTCTCAAATGGAACCTAAAGTTGTTGAAGAAGCAATTTCTGATCCTGATTGGATAATTGCTATGCAAGAAGAACTTAATGAGTTTGAAAGAAATCAAGTTTGGACACTGGTTGAGAGGCCTGGTCATGCAAATATGATTGGTGGGTATACAGAAACAAACTGGATGAATTTGGTACCATTGTTAGGAACAAGGCCAAACTAGTGGCAAAAGGCTTTGCTCATGCTGAAGGAATTGATTTTGATGAGACATATGCCTCAGTTGCAAAATTGGAATCTATAAGACTGGTTTTGGCATATGCTGCATATAAAAACTTCAAGGTTTACCAGATGGATGTCAAGAGTGCATTTCTAAATGGCATTCTGGATGAAGATGTTTATGTTCAGCAACCTCCTAGTTTTGAAGTTAAAGATCAAGAAGATAAGGTGTATAGACTCAACAAAGCACTTTATGGTTTAAAACAAGCACCAAGAGCTTGGTATGAGACTCTATCTCAATTCTTGGTGAACAATGGTTTGACCAAAGGAACCATTTACAAGACTCTTTTCAAAATCAATGAAGGAGACAGCACCCTGCTGGTGCAGATTTATGTGGATGACATAATATTTGGTTCTGAAAATGAAGTACTTTGTGAAAAGTTTGCCAATCTCATGAAAAGCAAGTTTCAGATGAGTATGATGGCTGAAATGAACTATTTCTTGGGATTGCAAGTCAAGCATATGCAAGATGGAATATTCATTCATCAAACAAAATACACTAAGGAGCTGCTGAAAAATTTTAGTATGGAAAATAGCACCAAAGTATCAACTCCTATAGGTACAAGCATCAGATTTGATGAAGACAATGATGGTAAAGATGTTGATCGGTCTCTATATAGAAGGATGTTAGGAAGTCTGCTGTACCTCATAGCTTGCTGACTTGATATATCCTTTGCAGTACGTGTTTGTGTAAGATTTCAATCTAAACCTAAGAAAAGTCACTTAGCTGCAGTAAAAAGGATTCTCAAGTATCTAAAAGAGACTTTGGGAGTAGGGATATGGTATTCAAAAGATGGAAGTTTCAAAGTTATATCCTACTCAGATTCTGATTATGCCGGGTGCAAGATTGATAGAAAAAGCACCACTGGAACTTGTCAGTTGATGGGAAATAGACTTATTTCCTGGTTTAGCAAGAAGCAGAATTCCATATCAACTTCCACTGCTAAAGCGGAATACATTGCTACTGGAAGCTGCTGTGCATATGTACATTGGTTAAGACAGCAATTAAGGGATTATGAGATTGAAGAAAGAGAAATTCCCATAATCTATGATAACACAAGTTCAATAACAATCACAGAAAATCATGTTTTGCACTCAAGAACCAAACACATTGATGTAAGACATCATTTTATAAGAGATCATGTTGAAAAGAAAGATGTGGTGGTTCTCTAAATTCCTACTGAAGATCAACTTGTTGATATTTTTACAAAGCCTTTGCACTGTGAAAGGTTTGCTAAGTTAAGAACTGAATTTGGCATCATCAAGGTTGACTGACCTGCTAATAGGTTAGCAGAGTACTGGAATTCACCAAGAGGACTAGTCTTTGCCCTGCTGGGTTCGCTCACTTGGTAGATTAGTCATTGGTATCAACAATTCCTATGTGCTCTTATAGTTTGGACATTTTAGAAAATGAAGTTGCCAAGGGGATTGGTCTTTGCCCTGTTGGGTGAGCTCACTTGGCAGATCAGTCATTGGTATTAAACATCATTTTGTTTTATCAATTGAACAAAACTATGTTGAATAAAGATCATCTGCGCATTTTATATATCAGCAGGTTGCTGAACCTGCTGAGTCTACCGAAGAAGAGCATCATACTATATTCACTCTACTGAAGTTGAAGACTACTGAAGTTGTCTGCTGGAAATGTTACGTTGCTGATGAAGTCAAACTTTAATGAAAGTCAATAGCCGAGTAAATGGATATTAATCTTATCCTTTATTACAGTTGTTACTAGTACATAACGTTTTATTACTTTAGTGGGATCAGTTAGTGGGAACACGTGGCAGCATCACACTTATTCCAAAGTAAATCATGTGTTTGTGGTACAGTATGTGCACTGTTCATCTCTGAGATTCCCACCCACTACCTCTGCATATATATACATACACAGACCGTATATGCAAAGAATAAGAGTATATCATCTCAAATTTCTTACAAGTGTGAAAGCTTTCTCTCGACTTTCATCTTCTTCAAATTTCACACAACAATGGCAGATAAAGATGTTCATGTTGGATCTAGCCAAAGTGTTAGAGGATATGCTACTGACACAAATGCAAATGATTTAGGAATCAATCTAGGAAGAAGAATCAGAAGATTTGAAGGACTAGAAAATGTTCTAAATCTCAGAATGGAGAAGATTTCATACAAGAATGTCTGTGATTTCTGGAAAAATATGCTTTTACAACAACTGTAAATAGTCAGGAGATTCAAGTTTCATCGGACCTGCTGAGAGAGGTCTTTGGATTTGGTCCAGTGAATGGATCCCCTACAAATCTAGAATCTATGGGGTTACCAAGACTAGCATTTGTTGAATCTATTAGGAGAAACCCAGATGCACCAATTGCCTTAAACATAAATGTCAAGAATATTGCCTTTGAGTATAACCTGCTGAGCAAATATATTTCTAAGAATATTTTGGGGTTTTTGGAAGCCTTGATACATTATCCGGACCCAAAATAGACATGATGATAATCATCTCAAGGAGTATGAAATTTGATTGGGCTGGTTTCTTTGTTCAATGTATGAAGAAAATTAAGATTGATGAAAGAGAAACCATAAGAAAGAGGTTGAGAGAGAAGAAACCTGCTGGATATATGGGTTCATGTTTCTTCATAAAAAAAACCTTTGGGGCTAATGGTTCAGGCCCTGTTGAATCATTTGGAAATTCCTGATGTTGCTCTATCAACCATCAACAAGGCCAGATTTTAGCCAGAGATTAACACTCCTATCCCAGGCTTAGATGATGATGAAGAGATACAAGAGGTAGAAAGTGATGGTGAGCAGGAACAAGGAACACACGCTAGAAGTGATGTGCAACCTGCTGCACCAAAGAAGACAGTAGAGAAGAGAAAGGTTGTTGATACAAGAAAAATAACAGAGATGTTAAAGCCAAAGAAGACAAAGCAATCAGTAGACACTGCCAAGTCTACTGAGGATCAAACTACTGATGAGCCTACTGAGCTTACTGAACCTGTTAAGAAGACTTCTGCTGATTTGCTTAAAGAATAGATCAAAGAGTCATCCAAGAAAAGGAAGGCTATCAGGAAGGAGCAATTGGAAGAATCTCTCTTTGAGTCCCAAGAACAACCTTCAAAAATAAGAAAGAAAGTTATAAGGAAGAAGGGATATGGAAAAGGTAAAGAATTGAGAGTTCTTGAAGAACAAAAAGAAGCAGAAGAAGCAGTAGATGTTGAAGAGACAACAAAAGTGGAAGAACCTGCTGAGAAGATTACTGAGATTATGGAAGACCCTACTGAAATTGCAAAAACTCAGGAGGAACAACAGGTGGATGAGAACCCTAATGAAGAACATATAATTTAGGGGAAGCAAGTGTGGAACAATTAGAGATTGTAGACACAAATATACCTGCTCAAGAGTCTACTGATCTCTTTATGTCTGCTGAAGATACTCTGACTCTTCTTGTTGAGACTTTTGGCAAACAACAAGTCAAGAAATCTGCTGCAAAGAAACCATCCATGCCCTATGAAAGGAAGGAAAAGAAGTCAAAAAAGTCTAAAGAAGATCCTAACTTCAAAAAGATTACAAAGTATTTTGCTTGTAAGTTTGGTTTTTATAAGAGACAAAAACCAGTAGCAGAGCCTGTGAGTGGATTTGAAGAATGGGCTTTTGCAAGTCTTTGAGTGGAGAATCTATTAGGATTAATTGACACATCACTCCTTCAAATGAGACTACTGGAGATCATAGAAGATGGGAAACAGCTAGGAAACACCATGTTTAAGGATCCCAAGTTTACACCAGATGATAGTGATAATTCATCTTCATCAGATTCAGATGATGATCATCCTATGCATCTTGGTGAGTCTAGTGGTGTTGCAAAAGAAAAATCTATTGAGGCTAAAGAACAGGGATCTACAGAAAAGACAGCTGAGCAACCTGCTAAGGATGGTAAGTCTACTAAGGGTCAGCAAACTGATAATCTAGATCAAGAACTGTTTGCTGCATTTACTGAAGATTTCGAGAAGCAAATAGCATCCGCAACACTTCTTGAATATGGAATGATAAAGGCTGCTACTGAAGTTATGTTGATTGATTTGACCGAAGTCATTTTTGAGGAATCAGTTCAATATCAAAATAACATTGACACTGATGAAACCTTAGCACAGGCTATTAAAGTACTAAGAGAGATTGCTGAGGTTGGTGGCATTTTAAAGGAAAATATGGATATCTTTCCAAATGTTGAAGACATGGAGGTTCAGACAACAACTGAACAAAGGTTGGAACTGGTGGTCCAAAGTACTAGGACAAAGGTTGTACTTGATGTTGGGATTGGAGGAATCCCCTGTGTCTTTTTTGGAGGCTGCTGAGGAAATAGCCACTGATGGTAAAAATGGACAAGAAGCTGCTGATGAACAATCTGAGGAGCAACTTCTTGATTATGATTTCAGTGATGAGGAATTTCAATTGCCTCAAGAAGAAGAAGAAGAGCCTCAACATGAACAAGAACCTGTCATTGAGGAGGTACCAAAATTAAATGTAGAAGGTCCTGAACCCTATGTATGGGACATGACAAGAGCATCTGTGGGAAGGGTACCGATGGCTGATGACAATACTGAAGAATCTGCTGAGAACTTTGTTGGTGATATGGATGGTATGGCTGCTGCAATACCAGCATACATTTTTGAAGAATTAAGAGCTGTTAGAGATGATATCACACAGCTGAGAACTGAATTGACAAGGAGTGAGCAAAGATTTGAAGATTTGGTAAATTTAGTGGAGATTAGAGGAAGGACAATAGAGACTGTTGCATCAAATGTCACCTCTGTGCAATTTTCCATTAATGACATGCTGAGAGAAGTTACCCTTGTCAAACAGGATGATGCAAAGAAAGATAAACATATGGTTGAGCAGATTACATCTTTGCACAACAAAGTTGATAAGTTGGCTGAGACACCTAACCCTGCTGAGACACCTAACCCTGCTGCACTTGATCCAAAACTTACTAAGAGAATAAACCTGCTGGAGAAAACAATGGAATGCCGGATTACTTCAGTTCACACTAGAACTAAAATAATGAAGGGACAACTGAAAATTTTTGTCAACTCACAAGAGAGTGTTTTGGGCCTACAGGACCGTTTATTGATGATGTCGATAAGGGGGAAGAAGGTCAGACAGTAGAAGCATAAGAGGCAGCAAGGATCTACAACAAGAAGAGATCTGAGGCTGAAATCAATGAATTTAGAGCACCTACACCTGGCATAGTACAGTTGACTGATGACCTGCTGAAAGAATTCAAGACTGCTTTCTATGCAAGAAGAAGACCCTACCAGGATATGACTTTTCAGGAAGGTCTAAATTCCTTCCTTGGACTAAAATTGTGGGAGACTGAGAGGAGGTCAAACTAGAAGAGGAGGTTATGGTGGAAGATCATCTGGAGGAAGACAGGTGTCTGCTGATCAAAGAGCAAAAGATTGTCTAGAGGAATTCAAGCTATGCTACATGAGAGGTGGATTCAACTAGCATGGTGTCCAGTTAACATTGGCTGAAAACTGGAAGTGGTGGAAAATGGTTCATACCTGGATTGATTTCTAAAGAATTGAAAATCAATGGATGTTGGATGTGCAAAGAGAAATCAGAGAATATTAACAGAAGAGAGACCAAGACAGAGATAGAAACTAGATCAGCAGACTTATTCTTCTATGCTGCTTATTTTTATGCTGATCCTAGTTGTAATAATTTTGAACAAATTTGAACACCAATGATATATGAATGAAATTTGTTCTGTTTTTGTGTTTTTATCTTTTTTCTTTGCTGTAAGGAAGGTATTAGCATCATCACTAAAAAGGGGGAAATTGTTAGACATATTTTAGTTTTAATGATGAGTGCCAGACTAGCTGTTATAGAGCAAAGACAAAATGATGTCTAGATTGAATGTATAGGTTTACTAGAGTTTGATCTTTGTATAGGTTTGATCAAACAAACACTTTAAAGAGGTCAGCTGAGTTTATCAGCAGACCTATCTTGGTCAGTAGAATGTCTAGGTCAGTAGAGTGTCTAGGACCTGCTGATGGTTGAAGACTGAGGGTTCAAACTCAATAATGAAGGCTAAGGGATCAAACTTAGTATTAAAAGTCAAGGATCAGAATTTAAGGAAGCCTGTGATGACCTAAAATGATCACATATACCTTGTATAGAAGGTCTAAGTTCCATAAAATTTAAGTGGTGATTGGAACTTGGTTATGGTTAAAATGGTGTACTCTAACTTCATAATAAAAAGTTAGATGAGAAGTAGTCAACTGATGTGGTTATAAGACACAGCAGACTAAAAGTCAGCTGACCATATGTGGATATCATCAGACCTATGCAACAGGTGTCTGTTGAATGCAAAAGTCGAATTAATCCACGTTTTTCTAAAAGATTAAATGGATAAGGATGAATTAAAAGTCCTCGATTAATTAGTCAATCAATGGCCAAGATGAAAGGGACATTGTGAGAATTTCAGAGCCATATCAAATGGAATTAAACCATTGGTTGACAGACTGGACTGTCAGAAGGACACTGACAGTGTCTGTAAGGTACAACAGAGGGATTTTCAGGAATATTCAGACAATCATGTAACGGTTGTAATTCAAATTCAAATTCAAGTCACAGGATCTTCACCTATAAATAGAGGACTCCTGATTCAGGTTGCAATATACACAAGAGCAAGAATTCACACGAAGCAATTAAATTTTTGAGCAAGAAATTGATAAAAGTGCAATCTTACCCTGCTGATATCAACAGAGCTTTAATCTACTGATGAAGTATTTTCTTCAAGTGTTTTATGCAATCAAGTTACATCCAGTATACACACTTGAAGACTACAAGTTGCTGATCTTTTCATCCTGATCAAAAGCTTGCTGAAAGCTGAATCACTTTCTTGATTCAACCCCTTCTTTTTCAAGAAGAACCTGAAGACAGAGAAGCGCTGCTGAAGTGTCAAGGACTATTGTGTTTTGTGGTGGAGCTGGTGAAGGCGCAATCCTACCCTTCAAAGACCAGTGGAATACTTAGGCCGGAGCAGCAATCCTACCTGTTTCTAGTGTTCAGCTTGTGAAGCCATAGTCATTGGTTAAGGACAAACAGTTTAGGGATTTTTGTAACAGCTACCTCAAGAATCTCTAGTGAATTTTCTCCAACATCACAGGAGAAAAGTGGACTAATAAGATTACACCACCTGGAACCACTATAAAACTTGCCTACTTTACTTATTGCATTTACTTTCTGCAATTTACTTTACCTGCATACTTATCACATCAATCTACTGAACTAGCTACTGAATCACACCACTTTCACTACTAAGTATCCAATACTTAGTATCATCTTTAAAACAACAAGTAACAAGGCTTAATCTAATATATTCCGCTGCAACAAATTCAATAGGTTTAATAGTCAGCAGACTATTGAACCCTGCTGAGTTTGTCACCTCCAAAAAGTTTTATGTGTTAAGTTTATTCACCCCCCCCCCCCCTCTAAACTTAACCAAAGCATTTTCAAGGGACCAACAGGAGATTACACACGTGGATATTATTTTAATCAGACATTAGAATTAATATATGGGAATGTAAGAAAATCATGGAAAAGACGGCAACGCCTCGAATCATGGTAATTATCATTAATCTCTTGATCCAGTCCCCCACTATACTTAATAACCGTGATTTATATTCGGTTTAACCAATCCATTTTCACCCATTACGTCGTTGAAAACCTTCCAACGCTCAATCGTCCTAATCTCCGTTCACATTACAGAAAATCTACTATATAACCACACTTCAACATTTTCTCAAAAATTTACACTTTCAAAGTATTCAAGCATGTATTTCCAGAAGTTTTATATCCTTCTCTAAAAATCATTCTAAATTTCAAAATGGCTTCATCTTCTTCAACCGCTATGACTGCCAAAGAATATGAAAATACCATTGCTACTAGGTCATTGTTCCGACCTCTCTATTATTTTTCGAGCACTCGAACGAAACCCATTCTTACCACAATATTTTATTAATATGGACGTGATCTGTCATTACGTGCGACTATCTCCACTATAGAAAGAAAAAAGAAAGAAAACCAAAATCGACCAGTAAATACTATAAAAACCTAGGATTTCTACATATGCATCGTCTTAAACAACGATTTTTATCAGCTGTAGCAAAGAAATAAACTTCATTCGGATGGTAAATCTTTCTCAGAACATGGAATCGAATCAAATCCATGTTTGAATTGAAATTGAGATATCGATGCAAGTTCTTCCCTTCGAATCGATAGATTCATATCGGAAAGAGGTTGACCATAAGTTCTTTCAAAATGGACTATTTGCCCCTCCTTTAGAGGTGTTCCAGAAATGTCTGCGATCAAGTAAATAGCCCTACGAACGAATGGATCGTATCGACTTGGAAAATAGAAAGATTTGTACAAGTTATACCATTCGTCACCACTTTGTGGAAAATCATTAGGTATAAATATGTTAGATACCTATGACTCGATTGGTTAAATAATATCTCTCCCCAAAAAAGCATGTTTTTTCTTACCGATGCACAAAGAAATATCTTGTTGCGAATGAACAAGATATCCAGGAATTGTCCATACGTAAAATCATAATTATTGATACGGGCCCTTTCCACAGAAAAGGGGAATCCTGTGTTCCTCTCACATTCGTTCGAGTGGCGTACGCACCTCTTTAGAGTGACCGAGGATGCAGGAAGAATTGAAAGATCGGCACTCCCCCTTCCATGGGAAAGAACGATATCGAATCCTTGAAGAGGCAGAGTTTACCATATTCGGGTGGTAAGCTGACCCGTGTTCCTTTCCGTCTTTCGGGCTTGGTCCTTCAGTCAACAACAATAAAAAAAACTTATTCTTGTTCCCCTTTCACGTCATAGACATTATGACATCTTTCAATCTTCTGCTTGGATTGCTTACATAAGGCCCTGTCAAGTTTTTCCTTCACAATTCTCCATCCATGCCTTCTTCCAGCTACGAAGCTACCACGTGACCGGACCCGCTAAAGCCCCAAACCATTGTGTACTTAGTACTGGTGCCACGGAGAGATATGTTTTTAAATCTCATATTGAAAATCCTGCTTTTTATTTATTGAAATATTTTTTATTGTAAAAAATAAAACATATATGATTCAATAGATAGGTCGTTAAAGACCAGACCCCCTATAGTTGTACACGTAATACCTAATTAAAATGGGATTCCTTTATTTTTTATTAATAATTATTCAATTATCCAATGATCCAGTAAAAGTCAATAAGATAGTACCTTATCATAAAATTATAAAATAACTAAAAAAATCCCCCTCTTGCTTAGAAAATAGATAACGAGAAAATAAAAAATACTAATTTATTCTTGTATACAAACCTTTTACTATTATTATTATATGTTAAATGGAACAAAAAAGACGAACTGAGCAAAAAATGGTGTGGGGAAATAACGATGTGGAAACTAAGATAGAAATTCTATATAATGACATTGTGGAACAATACAAAGGGATGTGGCGCAGTTTGGTAGCGCGTTTGTTTTGGGTACAAAATGTCACGAGCCTCTTATCCAATCTCATTGAATCACGGCGGGGGAGCAAAGCCAAATAGAAAAACTCACATTGGGTTTAAGGATAATCAGGCTCGAACTGATGGCTTCCACCACGTCAAGGTGACATTCTACCGCTGAGTTATATCCCTTCCCTGCCCGCATCGAGAAATAGAGAAATAGAACTAACTAATCATAAGTCAAAGGATCGAGAAACTCAACTTCCATTCAAGAGTTCTTATGTGTTTCCACTTCTTCGGAACACATACAAGATTCGTCACTACAAAAAGGTTTACGACGAAACCTAGAAATGGATCACTGATCCAATTTTAAGTCCCTCTACAGGATAGACCTCACTTGCAGTGAGCGATGTTGCGAGTTATTATAAGCCACTCGACTGATAAGTCGAGGTTACGAAATAGACTCGAACGTATGTGAGAGGAGCGTATTCTTTTATTTTATAAAAGAAGTACCTACATAGTAGAAAAAGAGCCTATTACGAGTAGCTATATAGAGTATCTATAATAATATGTATCATAGTTCATGATACTTTAGTTTTATGATACGAGTGCGAACCCCCGGAAGACTTATGAGGAGCGGAGCTACTCGAAAGATAGTAGTCCGTGGTCGAGTTACCAGATAGTGAGGATGCTAGCCGGGGTGTACACCTCTCGTATCTAAGTCTGTATGCCAGCTGGAGGATACTATCTTAAAGATAGCGGGGAGTGGATAGATTTTGCATCTATATGTTCTTAAAAAAAGATATAAAATTGATTTCGCGTAAAAGCGAAATCGAGTGGATAGATTTTGCATCTATATGAGATGCAATTTGTTCAATTGAAACTGGTCACGTAGAAGCAAAATCGATTTTATATATGAGATGCAATATAATATATATATGAGATGCAATATAATCGATTTTATATATGAGATGCAATATAATCGATTTTATGAGACGCAATGCAATATAATATATATATGAGATGCAATATAATCGATTTTATATATGAGATGCAAAATCAATTTGTTCTATATGAGATGCAATTTGTTCAATTCTGATAATATTTTATAAGAAAGTCGTAAGAGAAAGAGATGCGAAGCCACTCGTTAAGAGGTAAGAGTCCCTGCTTTTGCGTACAGCCTAGCTCAAGAAAGTAGACGTACAAAACTACTAGACCTTGTTAGGACCCCTTCGGATTCCTCTTCTAGTCGAGTAAGGTGCAATTAATTGTTTCTTGGCCCCATTCAGTGAAATAAAAAAAAATTATTATTCCTTTTGCACGAACAAAGAATTTAATTATATACTTTTTACTTTTAAGTGTTCTATTTTATCTGGTATTTTGTAGGGATAAAAAGGAATACACAGATAGAATCCAAAACCTACCCCTTATATTATTTATCATATCTCCGATCATGACATAAGTACGCATTTATTATTGTATCGTCCAAAAACTTTGCTAATTGATCCTTACGGTGCTGCTTCTATCAATTGTCTTAATTTGATCTTGTTTTTTATCCATCAAAAAAGTAGCTAGGCATACTATCCCCTTTCTTCCTATTTTTAATTCTATGAAGTTTATTTATTTGCTACAGCTCATAAAAATCATTGGTTGGCTTGGCGTACGAGTCATACCTATACCGATACCTGTCAAATAATCTTATTCGTATTCTGAGGACCTTTTTATGCCAAAATAGAGAGATAGGGAGACGTATGAAAGAACCAAAGAATGTAAAGTTGTCTCCCAGCTTTGTTGTTTCTTATTCTTCTTTCAGTATCCGGTGAAGGAAGGATTATTCAGGGCGGGCTCGATGGATAACGGGGATGGAATATCAGTTGGCTGGTTAGGGCATCCCATCTTTAGAGATAAGGATGGTCGTGAACTTTTTGTACGTCGTATGCCTACCTTTTTTGAAACATTTCCCGTTGTTTTGGTAGATGGCGACGGAATTGTTCTCACTATGGTGGTGTTTTTCTAAAATCAAATTTTGTTGTTCAGCATCTTGAACTAGCCATCTCTTTGAGGGTATTGTTAAAATATCATCAATTCCTAATGAAAATGGATTATGGGAGTGGGTGACTTGAACTATTAATTAGTCTGTGTAGATATATGTCTGCTGACAACGGGTTTTTCAACAAGCCTTAAGGGGAGCAGATTTTGATGGGGATCAAATGGCTGTTCATGTCCCGTTATCTTTGGAGGCCCAAGCGGAAGCCCGTTTACTTATGTTTTCTCATATAAATCTTTTGTCTCCAGCTATTGGAGATCCATTGGAATTTCTAGTTTATACATTGGAAAAATCCGTTTTGTTATTAATAGATTAGGAGGTGTTAAATTATCCTATAAAATATAATTAAAATTTCCACTATCTCTATATAGTGAGTTGAGTCAATTAAAGAATAAATGAATCAATTTTTACACTGTTGGTTTCATGGTTGTTATGCCCGGCGATGATCTTTCTGAATCGACGACGATCGAGACCTATTTCAGTGAAGAGTATTCAGTATATAATATTTTTGATAAACGGAGTGAAAAGAGGAAAGGCTTACGGTGGATACCTAGGCACCCAGAGACGAGGAAGGGGGTAGTAATCGACGAAATGCTTCAGGGAGTTGCCTATTTCGTACAGAATAAAAAAGATGATTTTAAAAAAAAACTCCCTCTGGGCCGGTTGTGGGTGAGGAGGGTTAACCCCCGACACCGTGGTTTGTATCCACGTGCTCTAATCCCTTGAGCTACAGGCCCCACCTCGTCTCTAGTGGATCTGTTCCCGGGTGTACCCTAAAAAATAAGGACCCTTTCCTCTCCCCAGCAATTTCATTCGCCATCTAGGGTGCAGCATTCGGGCTGCTTCTCCTAGCAGCACAATGCTTGTATTGCTCTCCCACAACCCCGTTTTCACGGTTTAGGCTGCTCCCATTTCACTCGCCGCAACTACGGGAATCGCTTTTGCTTTCTTTTCCTCTGGCTACTAAGATGTTTCAGAAAAAGATATCGAGGAACTGTCCTTACGTAAAATCATAATTATTGATACGGGCCCTTTCCATAGAAAAGGGGAATCATGTGTTCCAATAGAAGCCGAAGTGATGTGGATTATTCAAGAATCGAAGTTGATTTGCTTTATAAAAAGACGATATCAATGATCTATGGGGAAATTACTTAGAAGTACATTTTATGCTACAACCCTTCCTATCTGATAGAAAAGGATCCCATGATCCTGAACCGATCTTACCTGGGATCGCAAATCCCAAGTTTGTCTATGAATAGCGGATCTAATTGAAGGGAAACAAGGAGATTTTTACGTAATGGTCATGGATATGCTAGGACCTAGCCTGTGGGATGTTTGGAATACCTTAGGGCAGGCGGTATCTGCAGAAATGGTGAGTTGTATAGCAGTTGAGTCATTGCCTATATTACAGAAGATGCACACCAAAGGGTATGTGCATGGGGATGTGAAGCCAGAGAACTGGGGCAGCCACAAGAGGAAGACCACCAAGCCCTCTCGAATGAGTTCTACTATAGAAGCTTTCAACGTACACCCGGGTTCAAATCTTTCACTCATTGAGAAGTGAAACCCTGTGACTAGATCATCCTGAAGACGGATGCAACGGGAAGAAATGGCATTTTGAAGTGTTGCTGACTTAACATTTAGGTTTCGGCATAACAAAGCTTGCACTGTCTTTTCGCGCTTAGTTTTCTACTAGGTTATCTAGTATCCTTATGCATGAAGATAATCAATTCGGTCGTTGTGGTTGGACTCTATTATGGATTTCTGACCACATTCTACATAGGGCCCTCTTATCTCTTCCTTCTCCGAGCTCAGGTTATGGAAGAAGTAACCGAGAAGGGGTTATCAGCAACAACTGGTTTTATTACGGGACAGCTCATGATGTTCATATCTACCCTTCAAAAAGGAACATCCGCTCGAACAATTCCGTCGCCATCTACCAAAACAATGGGAAATGTTTCAAAAAAGGTAGGCATACGATGTACAAAAAGTTCACGACCATCCTTATCTCTAAAGATGGGTGGGATTGACGTGAGGGGGTAGGGATGGCTATATTTCTGGGAGCGAACTCCGGGCGAATATGAAGCCGAATATGAAGCGCGTGGATACAAGTTATGCCTTGGAATGAAAGACAATTCCAAATCCGTCCTGAGGAGGTTCTACCACGTGGAAGTGCTCTTTAATGGAACTTTAGCTTTAGCTGGCCGTGACCAAGAAACCACCTGTTTCGCTTGGTGGGCCGGAAATGCCCGACTTATCAATTTATCAGGTAAACTACTAGGCGCTCATGTAGCGCATGCTGGATTAATCATTTTCTCGGGCCGGAGCAATGAACCTATTTGAAGTGGCTCATTTCGTACCGCAGAAGCCCATGTACGAACAAGGATTAATTTTACTTCCCCACCTAGCTACTCTAGGTTGGGGGGTAGGTCCTGGGGGAGAAGTTATAGATACCTTTAGCTAAATAGAAGCTAAAAAAGCGTATCCTGAGCAATTGCAATAATCAGGTTCATTGATATTCCTGGTATAGTAGATGCTATTACACATACAATCACAGTCAATTCAATGATAGAACAGATGAATAGTCATTGGATTTAAAATTATTTATTTGATTGGAATATCTCATTTACTATGCGAATAAGCATAGAAAGCCATGGGATTTTTTATTGGCTAATAAGAAAATGTTAGTGGTTAAATGATCAAATAGCCGTCCTTCCTTTCGGAATATGTCTAAAATATTATGATGGCTCTGTTGCCTTCTATCTTAATTATCTTAATTTCATTTGTTTTGGATGTGATTCGGCAATCCCAAAGTTTCTTTTTGTTCCAATCAAAGAAAAAAAAAATTGCGCACCTCTTGGATTCTTTTCTTTTGATAACATGATATTGATTGCTTGTTGAACCCTGTGAATTGCGTGAAAGTAGGATACTCCAAATTCGAGGGTCAAAGAGTTTTAGAAAACGTTCTTGGCGGAAAAAAATGTGAATGAAAGATCCCACTGAATTGAATTGGGTCCATGGCGTTAGTCTAGTCTCGCCTCCTTGAATTGATTGGAGTAAAATGAGAAATCCATTTATGCGCCTCTTTGACAATAAATTAGAATTCTCGTGCAAAATGGCCGGATATATTAGATTACAATAAAAATCCGAACTAAAGAAGTAGTGTCTCGGCCGGTGTTTAGTTACAGCGAGGTTAGAATTATAACTTCGCTTGACAGAATGAGAATGCACGTTCAGTGACAATCAAACCTATTTCTCGATTCAATAGAAGCTCAAAGAGGTGAATAGGGTCCCAAATAAGGAGAGATTTGTAAAAAGCAAGTCTGATTACGCCTATTCCTAATCCTAAATGGAATGTAAGGACGTAGGGATCCATATGTAAATAGAGTATCTATTTAAATGCGCTCGAATGACCCCTTCTCATACTGAGAACGTATACAACCCTATAATACTTTCTCTATGGCCTCCTCATTTTGAGAGATTATGGCTTTGGGGTCGACCCTGGTAACAAAGAAGGAATCCATAAAAACTTAGGATCAGACACTATGAGAAAATACTACCCTCATGATTAGACCATGTCCTTGAGATCTGATAAAAGAAAGGTGCGTTAGCGGTTAATACGTTGTAATTGGATCGGCTTTTCCAAGTTAGGTCTATCTAAACTCAAATAAAAGAATCAGTTATTATATTGGGACCGAAATCCATCGATGCATAAAGCAAATCTTGGATAGATCTATTCCAAGGCCGGTAACATAATAGAAAGCTGTGCCACAGTGATGTAAAAGCACAAAGATTGGTGGATGGATGTGAAAATTTAGGGTTGATGACATTTCTCAATCTACCCATCAAGGTCATCTGTTATGAGAACCTAATTTCATTTAGGAAAATGCAAAGTTCGTGGAAGGAACCATATCAGAGAATGGAAGATTGACTCCAGATAGGATCACCACCACCATGAATGGTCGGAATTAATGATTACGTTAGCCCTACTTCACCAACATCTCAAACTCTCAACCACTAGACCAGCCAAAATAGAAGATGTGGTAGTTGATACTGATCCTTCTTGACTAGAGATTGGAAAGAACGCTACACCAAAAAACAAGAAATTCAATTGTCAATCTACATAATGCACCAGTTGCACAATCTACATAATGCAAAAGTGATGTTCACTTACATAAATAAGGGTAAGGGAGCCCAAAAAAGAAAGGAGACTACTCCTACTTCTGAGCAGAGAAAGAAAACAAAAGCAGATCCTTCTGCAAATGTCCAAAAAGAAATTGAAGTGGTAGTAGTTGAAGGAAGAGGAGATGAGGAGCAAAAAATGGTGTAAGTAATCCTTGGAGAGGAAAATGAAGAAGAAACTGTAGAAGAAATCGTTGCTGAGGATATTGAGGTAGAAGAAGAAATCTTTGAGAGGGATATTGCTGATAGAGTTGCAGATTATCTGGATTGGAAGATGGGAGATTCCATGATCCAATTTTCAAAATCTAAAAATATGTTTAATGAAGAGGACTGGTCCTTCTCATTCCTTAGAGTAACCACCCTGGTGGATGTTCTGGATGAGATACCACTTTGGGAAATGATTGAAAATTCCAAGGCAAGGTTGGCAAATTCTGAAGAAGAGGGAGAGGATGATGATCATCATGATGGTGATGATGGTGAAGATGATGATCAAGATGAAGATAACCAAGATGGTGGAACTGATGGTCGTAAATCTGATATCCCAGATGCATCGGATGATGATAATATGACACTTTTTGAGTCTATACAGCAGACTGCAGCAGCATAGCAATGGCAGTAGCAGAGTGGACCAGTTGATGGAACTTTTCTAGTAGAGGTTAGTACACCACCACCGGCAGAAAAAGAAGTAGCATAGGCAGTTCCTGCACCATCTGAGGACACTCACCAAGCCTCAGCTAACACAATTGAGCAGGCAGCTGATCCAACACCAGTTTAAGACTCTGGATCAGCAGCTGTTACACCACTGAAGACAGTTCCCAGATAGAGCAAGGGGAAATGTTACATAGTCCTACAGAAGAACTCTACGCCCCCCAAGTACCTGAGCAGGAGACGATGTTAATCATCCAAGGCAAACACAAAAGCAACAATATATGTGCCACCTACACTGGTATCCACTCCACTACTCTCACAGGTACCGGCACAGTAAACTGAGGCACAACCAGATCAGCCACAAATCCCACCAGGCATATCAAATCACTCAAGGCAGCTGTGGATTCCTTGGTGGAAGAACTCGGAAATTGGTCCCTTAGAAAGGCTGACACAAGTTTAAAGGGGGTGAATAAACTTGTCACCAAAAACTAGATTATAAAACAGTTTAGTTCAGTTTTAACTTGTGTGGAGTTGAGATGGCTTAGCTGAGTATAAGTCAAAACTGACCTATGCGTAAACCGAGTCAACCGGAATCGAGATAAGTTTTAGCCTTTACGAGATCTTGTTGTATCTAAGAAAAAGCTGATAAGTATGCAAAACTGAATTCTGGTGAATGTCAGTTTGTGAACTGTGAGTGAATATCAATCAGTTTGTTCAGTTATGATGTATGTAAAACACTCACAAATACTGATATGCTGAATAACATAAAGTAAATGCGTAAAGTAAGTAAGGCAAGAGTTATAGTGGTTCCAGGTTGTGTAATCCTGTCAGTCCACTCTTCCCCTGTGATGTAGGTGGAAAATTCCACTAGAATTTTCTGAGGTAGCCGGTTACAAATATTCCTAATTGATAGTCCTTGACTAATCCTCTAGCTTTACTATCTAAACATTGTAGAACATGTGAGATTGCTGATCTGCAACTGCTTGAAACACTGGTGCTTAGAGGGTAGTATTGCCTCTTCTCCAGCTCCACCACAAACATAGTCTACCCGATTGAAAACAACAACTGTCCGTGGCAAATCCTAAACCGGATTGCTTCACTAGTCTAAACCTTTGATAAAAATCAAAGTGATCAATGAGAATCAATAAATTGATTCTTGCTTGTGGTTCTTCTAAGTGTCGAATTCTGGATTTAATCTTTGTAGCTTGAACACTTGAAGAATTCTGGATATGATCTTGTAAAGCGCAAATATTGATAGCAATTCGGATGAACAAAGACTTAGGCACAATGATACTTGTATTCTTTTATTATTGTTCAGTATTTGATCTTTGATGCCAAGTCCTCTATTTATAGTGTGAGGTCCAACTTCATCTTGCTTGAATTTGAATTCTAACAGCGTTCATATTTTCAGATGTCAGATGTCAGTGACCGTTCTGCCATGTCAGTTCTTCATCCAATAATATCTCTTGATTTGTAACGTTCATATAAAAATTAAGTTATTTGGATGACTGACCTTAAAACTGAGTATCCTGATCACTTTTAACCTGAGTATGTCAGTTATCAGTTTGTCAACTGACTTAGAGCATTAACTGAGTTTTTACTCTTCTTCAAAACTTAGTACTCTATTCATCTAATTTCATATGACTAAATCAGAGTACACCATATCCTTGATAAATCATCTAAGATCTTATTGTCCTTATGATTCTTAGGTCTTCATACAAGATCCATAAAGTCAGTTCAGGCCATCACAGACTTACCTGAATTCTAACTTTACAGTCTCGGATTTTGATCTTCATAACTGAGTCTGAACCCTCAGTTCTGCATTCGTCAATAATTGAGTCTTTGTCCCTCAGTTCTTCATCTTCTAGATAAGTCAACCGAGTCTTTGTCCCTTAGCGAACTTACCTTCTTCAGTTCTGAGTAAACTTCAATTATGGGTGACATCTTCAGTTTTAGTCAATATCCAGTTTTTTAGATGATTTCCAGTTCTCAGTTTTACGACTCTCTAACTATTATAGTGCTTGTCTGATATAACCTATCCAAATATCAGACTCTAATAAATCCTATACATTCAATTCTAGACATCTTTTAGCTTTTCACTATAACAGCTAGCTTCAACACTTCATCAATAGGGTGTAAGAAAACAACTAGATAAATACGATGAATCATCATCAAAACATAAATTTTATTTCCATCATCCTCCTTGAGCAATATATTGAGTTTGAAATTGAGTATATTAATATGCATAATCATGTGGTGAAACAACATAAAAATCTCATCACCTAGATGAACACAAATCTGACCAACATATGCAAAGGGTTGAGTGATCAGATATCTGAGGAAATGATGGATTTGGCATGGGCTCTCAGCAACAGGATACAACCCATCTCCAGCACATTGATGAACCATGGTGATAGATTCACTTCCATTGAGGAAAAACTGGATAATCTGATGTCTGCATATGAAACTACCAACAATATATTGATACAGCTCCCTAAGTATGCTGCCAAAAAAGGGGAAAGTAGTGATAAGCGTGAAAGTTCTAGCAGACCTCATTTTACATAATGGAGGATGGAAAGAGAGATAAGGGTTAGAGCACAGGCTGAAGAGCAACAGATAAGAGCTCAAGAAGAAAGGGAGAGGGCCAAAAATGAACCTTGTATAGGTTTCCCTAACCCAATCAGAAGACCAGATGAGATCTGGAGGTGGAAGAGGATCTGGACCCTCAAGTTAAGAGAGGGGATCCAGTGGAAGTAGTTCTATAAGAGGCCAAGGCTATTCAAGGGGTAGTAATGTTGGCAGACACTCTGCTAGCAGATATTCTTGTATAGGAAAACAGAGAAGAAGTTCCACTTCTCATAGATACAAGGAATCTCGTAAGGAGGAAGTACAAAGGGAAATTAAGGAGTTTCTCCAAAATTATGAAGCCCTATATCCTAAACCTAATATGACTCAGGATAAAGATTGGGTTGATTGGCTGTCTAGGCATGAAGATAGGTTGGATGTTGATGTGGAAAGGTTATACAATGATCTGAAAATGCACTACATATCTCAGAGAAGTGCTAGGCCAGCATAGGGATCAGTAGTTAAGAGAATGTCTACCAATAGAGGGAACCAACAAAGGCTAGGAAATCCTTCAAGATTAATTGCTGAGGAACTTTAGGAGTTCAACAACCTAACGCAGTTTTTCAGACCAATGACCAAAATTACAAATCAACAATAGTGGACTGTCTACAAGGATTTGAAAAGGGCAGATCCTCACATTGCTGAAGCTAATAGAAGATTGGAGGAACATTTTGGAGAGCCACAAGCTCATGAAACAATTCCAGACTTCAATTTAATAATCAACAGGAAAGCCTTTGGCAGTTTGACTCACGCAACTGACCTAGAGTATTGGAAATGTAAGTTCTTGAAATGGACTTTACAGACATGGGGGAATTGAAACTACAAAGTTCAAGAGGTACAAAGAGAATCTAAAAAACTTGTAGCTGTAATAATTTTTATATTTTGAACTTTTTCCCTAATATGGATGAATAAAATAAGTATGTGTTGTTTTCTTAAATTTTTGTACTATGTTTCACTTATGTTCAGGCTTATGAGGGTTTTGGCATCATCAAAAAAAGGAAAATTGTTAGGAATATTTTATAGTTTTGGTGATGGCCATGCTAGCTGTTGTAACAAGCCTGAAATATGTTAGAATCAATTGTATAAGTTTTACTTAGAAGTCTGACATTTGTATAAGTTCAATCAGACAAGCATTGTACTAGTCTGGTAGGCCAGCTCAGTGAAATGAAGAACAGAAGACTAGCTGAGTGAGGTAGCAGAGGATCCAGACTCGGTGAAGTGAATACCTATGGACTGAAACCAAGGAAGTCTGTGATGACCTTGGGTAAGTCTAAGATATCAATCAAGTGATAGAAAGCATTCATAAATATGGTGTACACTGACCTCATCCAAAATAAGGGTCGGTGAAGTAAATCTACTTTGGCTAAAAAGAATCAACAGAGAAGCAATAGCATAGTAGAAATAGCCAACTGAGCAATGAAGTGCTTATTGATAAAAGCATGAATGTGATAGCCTAGTGAAGCAAACACTTAACTAACAGTGAAGGCAGCAGAGTAATATGTTAACAAATTGGTGATTCCAGGAACAATGAAGTAAAGGAAAGGCATCTAAGTCAAGTAAGTTGTCTACACTTAATAAAAAAAACATGGAAAATATGGAAGGCATTGCATTTAATGCAAAATCAATCAAGAACAGATTTTAATATGGACGTTACTGAAATCAAGGAGGATTAAATCAAGACAATATCAATGATTATTCTCCATATTAAATAGCCAAAGGACAGAATTTCAAAATCAAGGATCTATGGGTATAAATAGACGACATTGACCAAAAAAAAACATCTACGAATTCCTAAGTATCAAAACTCTATCAAATTCATAAGCATTCACACCTAATCTTCATAATTATATCCAGAAAGGATCAAACCCAGAAAACAGAGCATAAAAGTCATATCAAGCCTGAGGTTGATCAAACTTTTGAATTCCTGAATTCACATTCTCACTGAGGACTTGTTATCAAGCAATTGAATCAAATTTTCTAAGAAGGAATTGCAAGTGTTGTGGTAGCTGCTGAAGGATATGTTCCCAATGAGCAATGTAGAAGACTGAGTCACTGATGCTTTTGTAGCCAGGAAGTGATAGTCTGCAGATTGTGAAGAATTTGTAGCCAAGGACAATAATACTATTTTATTGGTGAAAAACAATAGGGAATTTCTCCGATTATCACAGGAGAGGAGTGGATTAAAGGATTACACCACCCTGAACCACTATAAACTTGTCTTCATTTACTTTCTGCATTTTATATTTATGCACTTTACTTTAGCATTTACTTCTTGCTATCTGTTTAATTGTGTGTGTGCTCATTCACATTGAAAATAACTTTTGGAATGGTGTAATCCGCTGTACAGAAGCTTTTCATCAAGAAAAGTTTTTTAACTGATAATAGACCCCTGACTCTATTCACACCCATCTCTGGGACCAACATATATCAATGAAAATCAAGTTTCTGTTTTGTTTTGATTTTTTTTATCTTTAAGCTTTTCTTTTAAGTAGGGTTTTGGCAACATCAAAAAGGGGGGAATTGTTAGAAATAAAATTGAGTTTTGATGATGATTTTCATCTATTGTTTATTTACTTGTTTTAACCCCATTGATGAAATACCGAGACTAGATGTATTAGTGAAAAGCTAAAAGATGTCTAGAAATTAAATGTATAGGATTTTTTAGAGTCTGATTATTGTATAGCCTAAATCAGATAAGCATTGTAATAGAATAGGTTTTAATGGAGTCCAAGACTGGAGCTGAAATCTAATCCAGAAAGTTTTGTTGAGGGTTCAAACTCAGCTGACTTAATCAAAAGCTGAATAACTCAGTTATGAAGGATGAAGGATTAAACTCGGTTTTGAAGATTGAAGGTTGAGGGATCAAACTCAGTTTTGAAGACTGAAGGCTGAGAGGCCAAACTCAGTTTTTGAAGACTAAGCTGAGACTGTAAATTTATAATTCAGGTAAGTCTGTAATGACCTTAACGGACTTTTTAGATCTTGTATTGAAGGTCTAAGTTACATAAGGACAATAAAATCTTAGTTATGTTATGTGATAAAAAGCTGTACTCTGATCTCACAAACTTAAGATCAGATGAATAGTAGCATCTCAGTTTTGAAGAAGAGTAAAAACTGAATCACTGCTAAAACTTAGTTGTTTTGCTGAAAAATCAACATCAGCACAACTGAAGCACAAGTCAGCTAATCAGGTTAACAAAGAAAATTGAAACGTTGAAGAACAATCATTTTGATTGGTTGATAGTCTGACAAGTCAGAACGGCTACTGACAAGTGTGACAAGATGATGATAAAATCCAATATGACCGTTGAAGCATTCAAAATTTGAATGCTGGATTTTACCTATAAATAGAGGACTTAGCTACAAGGATCAAACAACCTTTGCTACGATTGTGAACCTAAGTTATTGAGTTATCAAGTTATTTGCTAAAGTCTGCACCATCATCATCTATCTGCGTACAAAGACAAATCAAGAAAAATCTTCTAATTGTTCAATCTTTTCAAGACTTATCAAGATCAAACACTTGATGATTTTTACAAGTCTGAATCACTTTCTTTATTCAACCCAACTTTGATTTTATCAATGGTTTAACCTGTGAATCATCCGGTCTAGGGTGTCAAAGACAATTGATTGCAGTCAGGGTGAGTGTGTGTGGTGAAGCTGGTGAAGAGGCAATTCAACCCCTCAAGGACCAGTGAAGCATTTGGTGAGCAGCAATTGAACCTATCGTTCAAGTGTTTAAATTGTGAAGCTAGGGATTAGTCAAGGACAATCAACTAGGAATTTTTGTAACTGTAACCTCAAGAAGACTAGTGGAATTTTACCTTTCACATCACAGGGAAAGAGTAGACTGTCAGGATAACACCACCTGGAACCACCATAAAAACTGTTTTTTTATTTGTGCATTTAGTTTATGCAATTTACTTTAAGCATTTACTTTATTGCAAGTTACTTTATTTTAACTCAACAATCGAACTCTTGCATACCAATTGAAAGAACTCACACCATGAACCAAATTGAGTTTCATCAAAACTCATCTCACAATATTTTCAAACAAAACAACATAACTTAAAGGCAAATTAATTCATTCCGCTACATTTAACTCTGTTTTTGAGAAAGTCAGCAGACCTTTTCTTAGCTTAGTTATCTTCACTCCGTAAAAAGTTTCAAGTGACTAGTTTATTATCCCCATTATAAACTTATCCAAAGACTTTACAAGGGACCAACATCATGTCTCATGTAGTTCCAAAAAACAACCCACAGTTGCCTGTGCTTCGACTGAAGCGGAATATTGTTATGTGGCCTCTACTACGGCTGAGTGGGTTTCGTTTCTTCTGCATGATCTTGGGTTTGCCTCTTCCTCTTCTCTTGTTATTGATTGTGATAATATGGGTGCCACTCAGTTACCGGCCAATCCTATTTTCCATTCGCGGATGAAACACGTTGCAGTTGATTATCATTATATTCGTGAGCAGGTTCAAAGCGGATCTTTACGAGTTTTTCATGTTTCTAGTGCTGATCAGCTCGTTGATGCCCTTACTAAACCACTCGCTCGTCTTCCTTTTCAGCATTTTCACGCCAAGTTGGGCCTTGTTCCGCCTGCTCGAAGTCCCACTTGAGGGGGCGTATTGGGATAATTAGATGTATTTAATTTTTTTTTATTTGTCTATATTTGTAATTATACTTGTAGCTAGGGTTTCCGTATGAGTATATATATACATGTGCTATCAATGGAAAGTATTTTCCACTACAATTGTAGAAGATTAGATGGCCGTTCCTGACATTCAGTATGCCCGGGGCAAGATTATTACAAGGGCCTCTTTTTATTACCCAATTCCTCAATATTCTCACCAGAAGAACCTACTACTTTAACAAATCAAGAGCTCCTCTTGAGACTCTCGAAATTGTTTATCTCGTTTTATTTTTTCCCTTTTTATCACTTCCCGATAAATGTTTTTTATGCACCATCATAAAAATCAATATTCAACAATAACACAATTGTACAAGAAAATTAACGAGTGCACATGTATAGAGTACTAGTTTCCAAGAAAAAACAATGGCCACCCCCTCAAAAACATCGCGAACTTCCCGATTAAACTTGACACACAAACACAATTGAGCAAACAATATAAATTATAAATAAAAAAACTAGAACGATGTATCAAATCAATAAAATCATTCACTGGGAAATCATCAGTTTATCAAATACTAATTAACAAAAAAAATCGTACCTGAGCACAGAGGCCGCGAGCCATAGACGAAGGAGAGATGAATTAAATTGTGGATATTTTGTTTTATAAAATTGCAAAAAAAAAAATTATGAAGAACTTAATTTATTTTTTTAATCATTCACCGGGAAATCATTAGTTTATCAAATTCTAATTAACAAAAAAAAATCGTACCCGAACACAGTGGCCGCGAGCCGTAGACGAAGGATAGATGAATTAAATTGTTGATATTTAGTTTTATAAAATTGCCAGAAAAAATTATGAAGATCTTAATTTTTATTTTATTTTTTTTGAAAGAAAAAGATTGGTGCAAGTGTGTGGAAGTGGAACAGTAATGAGACGTGAAGAAGCTTGAGTGCTGATAGGGTTTGCGGTTTACCGTGCCAGCCAGTTACAACATTTATAATTTTATATATAATAATATATAAAACAACAAAAGAAAGAAAAAAAAATGTAGTAGACAGGGTTCGAACCTGAATGAGAATCCACTCTTCCCAGTGGAGGATCTGTGTGTACTTAGGGGGGGTCACATAACCTTACTGAGAACCGGGGAATTTTTTTTAGTATTAAAACGATATAGTTTTGTTGTGAAAAAATATAGTTTTAAGCTCCCGTAACCCTACTGAAATAATTTTTTAGATAAAAAATATAGTTTTAGGGTCTGTTGACCCCACTGGAAAAAATTATGGATCCGCCACCGACTCTTCTATGCCAACATGCAATTATGGCAAAACAATTAATTTTTGTCATCTTATATAAACCAATAAAATTGTAAAACACGTAAACAATGGGCCCCACTTGTATCGTGGGCCCGGGTCGGTCGCCCATCCCGGCCGGGCCCAGCGACCGGCACCGGATGTATCAGAGAATCTATGCCGGCCTTCAAGGTTTGACATCTTCTCATAATTCTCAAATGTTTAAAAGTGACTAAATGGCAAATTTCAACCTTATAAATAAGCTTCCATTTTAGCGTATAGAATACCATATTACTGAACCTGAGCAAATCTGAAGCCAAGAAGGAGAAAGAAACAAAAAAATATGAAGAAAGTTGCATGCCTCATTCTCTTCTCTTTGCTGATTCTATCTGCAGGTTAGTCTATGTCGATCTATTATTGTTGTAGAGCCAGAATTTAAAGTCGGGGTGGTCTAGTCAGTAGTGAATTTAGAAATTTGTTTTAATATATTTTTATTTTTTTGGGTCTTTTTATCATACGTGTAAAGTTTATACATTCATATTTTTTATTATAATTGAATGATGCAGTGGAACCAAAACTGATGAAAAGCAAGCTGGACGACGACTCAGAAGACTCAGAAGATGCATGCCCAGTAAACTGGGAATGTACCAAAAAAAATGACCCTTGTAAGCGTTATAAAGGCTGCGAGTGTGATGACAAGATTACATTCACCTGCCAGTAGATGTAAGGATGCTACTAGCTGCAGAATCTCCATTATAATGGAATCTCCAGTTCTGTATTTCCAGGTCTTTTGAGTCAATAAAAAGTCAACGGATTATATTTCATCTCCAAACACCAAAGTGCACTTGCTAGCTTGTTGTGTGTCCTTTGAGTTTTATATATATTGTGTCTCCTTTGAGTCTTATACAATTCCAATCTTGTCGGTATTGAACGGTGTACGTGCGAGTAGTACGTGTTTCTCTAATATTAAACTACTATATAATATGTTCTGTTTTAAGTATGGTGTTGTTTTTTCAGCTTTTTTTCTTAAGGACTTTTGATTAAATTATTTATTCTCTATATCACAAATAAATCTTTTTTTAAGGTAGAAGTGTATTTATTAATTCAAATCCCTCAAACACGCGGAGAAAATATTCACTGGCTGAGGGTGAGGTATCCCAAGAGGTTACATCAAATACCGAAAGTGCATGTCTTGCTAAAGATGCGTTGGGACATTTTTCGTACGCCTAACGAAGGAAAAAAAAAATGCTAGTAAGACGAGTAAAACAGTCTTGTGCCAAATAGCCTAAAGGAGTGACATCTTCCGTGGGTCGACGGGAAAGACACTCGACGCGGGCTAAAAAATCACTCTCCACTACCAAAAAACGAATGCCCGGGTGCTCAGCTTCCACAAAGACCACATAGATAGCTCAAAGCTCAATAAAATCAACTGCATCGCCCGGGTCAAAGTGATAAGCAAATGAAGCTAGTATAGCACCATGACAATCCCGGAAAAGAATACCTACTCCTCCCCCGGCCTCCACCCCCGACGCATCCATATTGCCCTTCATCGTCCCCTCTTTCGGTTTCTCCCACATATCCTCGAGTGATCGGGACTTTCTAGGTGTCCAATATTACCGGCAGTGTACCGGGTCAATTGTAGTCTAGTAAGTGGTCAAGGTCATATCCACGAGGATTGTGAGGTTGAACACCGAAAAGCTATTATTATCTTGATCTAAGTCGCAATAATACAAAAAGGTAATTGTATCTAAAAATCTAGTCCTACAAAGGGTGATAAAATGATAAAAGAAACCTAACCAAGACAATGGGTAGATTAAGCTAATCTCTCATAGTATCATAGGAATGATTTCCTTCCATCCTACCATTGGTGTTCAAAAGTGTGAAACGGTGCATTCCTAAGCAAGTAGTCCCCACCCCCTCCCCCCCTCATACGAGTGTATGAGACTACTCTATACCTCCTCATTGGCCTAGGTGCCCTAAAACTCATGAATTAAAAGCACTTGAATGCAATTACAATGTCAAAATCCCCGGATAAGAAATCGAATTCCAATTAAGGTCAATTTTACCTTCCGGTTCTCCTATTCCTTCTCCCACACCTAATATCTCCTTTCGGTCTCAACTAAGTGTGTGTGTACTAGTGCTAGGTGATCAATCCAACACCAACAAGCAATACATTGCAAATAGGAAAGACTCAACAATTGAAACTAAACAACATCAACAATCATTCACAATCAACATAAGAGATTAACTAACTATCACTACAACATCATCTTGGCTAGTTAAAAGTTTAGCTACTCATTACTACAATCACTAACATATCAAGATTAGCATTCATAATAACAAGAACAAACAAAATAAGATAAAACTAGAAGATTACCAATCACAAGTGTTGAAGTTGTGGTTGGACAGCTTGCATGCACCTCCAATGGCATCAATGGAGATTGCACACAAGGCTTGATCTTTCTCCAATCAATTATCCAAAAGATTAAGCTAGCATTCTAAGGATTACACATGTGATCAAATTAGCTAAAAATGGGGGGGTGATTATTGGCTAGGAAAGAGCCCCTTGGGGCATGGGGTGAGCCTCCAAGAAGAGGGAAAATGGAGAAGATAAAGTTGGGGTTTTTTTTAATTAGGTAAAAATCGATCCAGATGAAGTTTAAATGCTGAATTCTACTTTCTGCGACTTTCCGGCGTACGCCGCTAAAGGTTAGGCGCGCGCCGGTATAAATATCTCTGACAGCTTTCTGCGACGCTCCGGCGCGCGCAGTAATAGGCCAGTTCTTCACAGTATCTCGGTAAAATGATCATAACTTGAGCTGTAGACCTCCGATTGATGTAATTCAAAATGCGTTGGAAATATTGTTTCTTGATCTACAACACTTATTAAGAATTCTTCTCCAAACAAAGCCTCTAATCTGGGTCAATTGTCCGTTGAAGATAGGATATAGTAGAAATACTAAGGACAATTGATCCGTTTGACTTGTTAGTTTCCGGCACACTCTTCTAGCCATCAAAAGACATGTTTAGCTCAACACGTGGCATCGCTCAGGGTCTTGGTTAACCTATAATCCTGCAATACAATACAAAAATACCAAACATATATAAACCCGACAGGACGCTTCGGTTACTATAACCGGTACAAAACTATCAAAATACGATATTTTATATAATAATTACTATCTACACATTGGGATTAAACTAAGCAAATAATGACTTGAATTGATACGAAAACATCAATAAATGCATAAGAAATGGGGATAAAACATTGTAAAAAGTATCATCCAGTTGACTTACATCAACCACTCCCCACTTAGCTTTTGCTCGTCCTCGAGCAAATAAAGCGAAAAAACAACTCAAGTAGAGAAATAGGATCATACAACAGCAATAAGTAAGAGATCAACTAGATGATGCAACCAATTGTATATATAACAACGTGTTAACCGTAATCTAAAAAAGTAGAGGAGTGTGTGTGTGAATATTCTTCAAATTAGTTACCAAGCAATCAAATATATGCATGCAAGACTTATTAGGTGCAATCCATAGGCTTTAGAATGATACCAATCTCCACTAATCAAGGCATTCAGAGTCAAGAAGATAGGTCGGGTAGTACTTGCAAGCTTGTAATGTTTGGCTCGGGTAGTTGGCTAAGGGAAGGGTAAAAAAAAGGATACATCAAAGAGAACAAGCAAGATAGCAAGCCTCTACACCTTCACTTCCAAAAATATCGAATTAGTATCTTTTCTTCTTTTGCAAAAATCATCGAGGTGGCCTCATTAACAAAGAACAAAAGAAATAAGAAACACCGTTTGAAATCAACAAAATTTCCCCAAGCTTGATTACTTGACTATGATATTCTTGACTAACCATTTATTGAAATTTATTTACAACTTTATTGAATTTTGAAACTTTTTATTTTGAACTAACACCAATGGACTCCGAACTTGATAGATACCATCTCAACTTTGTGCCAATAATGTCATCCAACTCTTGCCGAACTTCTAATGTCGTCGCCACAACAATACATAGAAACTTGCTAAACTTGCGGGACATCAAGGGAATGTAGATCAAAATTAGGCTAAGGGTCGGATTATAATGAGGCTAATCACGAATGGCTTGTTTCGAGTGGGGTCTCACAACTCTACAAAGGCTGAGATGGGGACAGGTGGAAGATACGTTCGGGAAGGCCATTGGCTATGGTTGAGTCAAAGAAATACCATGACCGTTATCCCTAACTCTGACTCCAAACACCTTTCTATTTCGCATCGAAATGATATCAAGCCTAAGTTCTAGTTGGTATGGATGCATGCTTACATGATTGCACAAAAGTTTGCATGTTAACAAAAGATTGGAATATACGTACTCTAAGATTCACACTTCAAACAAAGATTCACGGTTAAAATGCACTTACATGTCACCAAGGTTACTCACTTCATTGAGGTACTCACTCTATCAATTGAAAAACAATAAATCATGACAAGAGATAGTTTGTTCAACTTTAAATTGCTCAAAAATTCACAAAACTAAGTGTGTCTCAAACATTTAATGACATTACCCTTTTTGGACTAACTACATTCCCACTCCCCACTTACGAACTTGCATTGTCCTCAATGTAAAGTTAGTAGTAAGAAGGTAGTTAGGGAATCAAAACTAGTCAAAACAAGAACTGGGATGTTATAAAAGGGTGGGCGGGTGGGCATGAAAATGAAAGACAACAAATGAAATGACAAGCAATCCCAAGTACTAGAAAAATATCAACCAAAATGTAGAGACAAAAAAAATCATTGGCCACACCGGGCCTCACAAAAGAGCAAAAAATATTATACCAAACTTTTACGGGCTGCCTCCCGGTAGCGCTTTTGTTTAACGTCGTTTTCTCGACAGGATTATACTGAAAGGGTGGAATTTATACAGATTAATCATGCATGGATACTACTAACAATTAATCCCAAAAGCATGTAGCAAATAAGCATTAAAGCCAACCAAAAGATAATGTTAAGGAATAATAAGAAAGATAGTACCCGTAGTTTGCTAAATTTATAGTCATAGCTAGACTTTTCCGTGCTTAGGTCTCTAATGCACCGGTGGTGGGTCATTCTTATGCAACGCATCCATCTTTTTTTATCAAAATTGGTCTCCAACAAAATGTAGACGAATGCCACCCAATCCCAACGATTCTCGACCTTTTCCTTTGATTTTTGAGCTTTTGGTTTGCGAGCATTCGCTTCATTGCTCGAGTCATCTTTTTTAACTACCTACGTGTTAGTACGATCCACAACAAGGGGACACAAAGTGTCCACAAAAGAACAAGATTCTAGTGTAGTGCGTGGATATTTCAATGAAGTGTAGATGTTGAAGACAACGCGCTCATCATTTACTCCCAAACTAAGCTCTCCCTTATGAACATCGATCACAGCTCCTACCGTTGCTAAAAATGGCCTACTGAGGATAAGGGGTGTAGTGTACCCTTCCTCCATATCCATAACAACAAAATCTACGGGGAAGTAAAATTTATCAACCTTCACCAGTACATCCTCAATGACTCCCTTTGAACGTTTAATGGATCTATCCGCAAGTTGGAGAGTCATCTCTGTACGCTTGAGCTTGCATATGCCATGTTTCAGATAGATGTAATATCATCGGATACCCAAAAAAAAGAATAAGTAATAATAAAAGGATCGAGATTCTGACAAAAAAAAAAAAAAAACCCTCTGATTATGCAGCGGAATGCATCAGATCTAGATCTAAATGAAACAAAGAACATAAATTAAAGATCTAACTACAAGGGGGTTTACGAGCCTACATTTTTATGGTGCTTAACTCCAAGAACAAAAGGCTCCTTGAACACGTGTATGAGTAGCCACAGCCTTCCAACGTGTGTCTCCCAGCAACACCACGTGGATGGTGTTTCCCGCCGCCGAACCTCCTTGATATGCTACCGGAATAATCCTGAAGATTATTCCAACTCGAAGCCCTAGTATTATAGCCGAAAATTCCAAGCTATAATACTCTCAATATGGCGTGTTTATGAAATGTCAAAAGGCTTGGCTAGTCCTCCAAGGATTTAATAATTAAGAGATAATTATTAGATTAATCATTTTTCCAAATAAAAGATAAATTAATTAATTATCCCAAACAAATTAGGATAAATCATATTATTATCTAATATTCCATGAATTATCATTTAACAAATTAAATAAAAGATAAATCACATGTCAAATAATTATCCAAGAAAACTAATTTCTTGACAATTAAATAACAAAAATGGCGCCACCTTTTATTAATAAGAAAAGGTTCACACATATTTTACTACACCTTGGGCCGAGTCCACGAAAAATTTATTTTTCCGTGTATTTAATTATCTAGTCCATCTAAACAATTAATCCACACATCAAATTAAATAGCTCAATGCACTATTTAATTACAATTGAGGTGAAACGACAAGAAAACTAATTATGCTATTTTGGGAACCACGTCGGGGACCATGGACCTATATTTAGTAGCTACAATAAATTAAATAAAATTATTCATCAGACAGAATAATTATATCCAACCTATTAATTCCGGGATTACACCACCATAAACCCGAAACTGAACTCTATCGAATATCGATAACTTACACTCAATTTATAAGTCGAAAGCGTCCACTGATATAATCATTTCATACGGATAAATCCTCCATAGACTGTTCACTTCGATTCGGGATATTTCCGTAAACCCTTCTCGAAACATATTATCCTTATTTACCATTAACCCCCTAGTGATCAATTAGTTCATATCCAATATAATATGAACTCGGCCGATCGATCAGTTTTTAGGGTTAACAAATAAGGGAACTGTCTGTCTACTTCCCGAGGGAAGGAATGGATTCCATATCTGTGATAACACAGACTACTCACTCATTCTAGAATAGAGCCAACGAGAAGTGTTGGACCACATACTACGAAGTGATCCTTACTAACACATCAAACCCTACCCCAGTCTAAGCAGTCGTCTGTGATCACCTCAGGATTGAGATTAATCCATATATGATCATCTAGTCATTTGATAAGACTTCTCGATTATGGAATTATATCGAGAACTCAAATCCAATCGGTCCAGCCCTATATGATTATCATCATATATAAATGCCCCATTAGGTACTCTATTACCGACAGTCCGGATAAGGCTGTCACACCGTAAAGTGTTCTGGGCACATTATTAGCATATTAATCATGAGACCCGTACTCAGATTAATCAACGCTACGGACTAAGTTAATTTTAAGTACATCTCACTAACTCAATCCTCTTGTGTATAGCCATACACTGAGTTATGTGATTACATAAACGAGGTACTTAGGGTTTTCAGTAGTGTCTTAATTATAAGCACACATGCATATAATAAGATGAATTATTAATTCTGTCTTTAAACAATTACATAATTGTCTTTCGGGCTAAAAACATGTTTTTTAAGGCTGTCCAGCACCTTTAGCAGCGCTAAAATAGTCACAACGACTTCGTTTATAGCGCAAAGCGGCACTTGTAGCGGCGCTTACTGCCGCCGCAAAAGTTTTATTAAAACCCTAGCTTGCTGCTAGGGTAAATCATACGGCTGTTTGCTTTTTTTTATAATCTGCGAAAAAAATTTACACCGGGCAACTTACTCAGCCGTCATAATTTAAAAAAAATTTTAAAAAAATTATTTTTTGGATATAATTTTTGTAACAGCCGAAAGAATAAAAAAAAAAAGGTTTTATTTAATTAAAATAATTTGGTTTTATTTAATTAAAAATCCTTTTCTCCTCTCGGGTGTTCGTGGTTCGTGATCCGGCGGTTCGAGTTCAAGATTCGAAGATCAAGACTCGAAGACATAGATTAAGTTTTACTTTTCCTTAGAAAATAGTTAGTCGGGGGTACCAACGGTCCATCTCGGTGTTTATTTTTCGGTATAATTTTGTGTTTGATCAAGATTACGTGCTTAAAACCGGAAAATTGCCATGACTTGCATCTTCACGATTCCACTCCAATGCATACACGTAGTTTTTTAATTTCGAATTAAAATAGACGTGTGTAACTCGAATAATTAGTATGAATGCTTATTAATTTAATATGTGGTAGTTAAATAATAAGTAACTAATTATAAAAACCGAGGACCCGGGTTTTGTCAATCGTTCCGATTTTAGTGATGGATTCTCGGTGAATCCCACTTGGATAAATCGTTGAGCCTGGCTCTAATACCACTTGTTAGATGTAATATCGTCGGATCAATCATAGATTGACCCGATTACGCAGCGGAATGCATCGGATCTAGATCTAAACGAAACAAAGAACATAAATTAAAGATCTAACTACAGGGGGGTTTAAGAGCCTACCTTTTTATGGTGCTTAACTCCAAGAACAAAAGGCTCCTTTAACACGTGTATAAGCAGCCACAGCCTTCCAACGTGTTTCTCCCACCAACACCAGGTGGATGGTGTTTCCCGCCGCCGGACCTCCTTGATATGCTACCGGAATAATCCCGAAGATTATTCCAACTCGAAACCCTAGTATTATAGCCGAAAATTCCAAGCTATAATACTCTCAATATGGCGTGTTTATGATATGTCAAAAGGCTTGGGAGAACTCTCTTTATATAGGAGAGTAATCCTAGTCCTCCAAAGATTTAATAATTAAGAGATAATTTTTAGATTAATCCTTTTTCCAAATAAAAGATAAATAAAATAATTATCCCAAACAAATTAGGATAAATCATATTATTATCTAATATTCCATGAATTATCATTTAACAAATAAAAGATAAATCACATGTCAAATAATTATCCAAGAAAACTAATTTCTTGACAATTAAATAACAAAAATGGCGCCACCTTTTATTAATAAGAAAAGGTTCACACACATTTTACTACACCTTGGACCGAGTCCAAGAAAAATTTCTTTTTCCGTGTATTTAATTATCAAGTCCAACTAAACATTAATCCACACATCAAATTAAATAGCCCAATGCACTATTTAATTACAATTGAGGTGAAACGACAAGAAAACTAATTATGCTATTTTGGGAGCCACGTCGGGGACCATGGACCTATATTCAGTAGCTACAATAAATTAAATAAAATTATTTGTCAGACAGAATAATTATATCCAACCTATTAATTCCGGGATTACAACACCATAAACCCGAAACTGAACTCAATCGAATATAGATAACTTACACTCAATTTATGAGTCGAAAGCGTCCACTGATATAATCATTTCATACGGATAAATCCTCCATAGACTGTTCACTTCGATTCGGGATATTTCCGTAAAGCCTTCTCGAAACATATTATCATTATTTACCATTAACCCCTAGTGATCAATTAGTTCATATCCTTATTATCCTTATCAATTAGTTCTGTTGTCTCCAAGATTTACCCCATCATTTATTAAAGCTTCCATATCATCTATGGTCAAATCCTCCATATCTTCATCCACATTACCAGTCCGTTGTCCCTCAGGGGACTTACCAGCATCAGCAGACTGAGCGGTGTATCATCTTTGGATCTATGTCCTACCTCCTTAGTAGGTCTTTCCAATGCATTGCCACCGGATTGGCCTAGGAAAGAGGGGTGATCATCATCAGAATCAGAGGATGATGTGTCATCATCATCAGGTCCAGAGTGTGGTTCATTGATCTTGATGCTTGCACTCTATTTTTCACTTTCAATGAGATCCAGCAGCCTTACTTGTAACTCAGATGTATCAATCAAACCAAGTAAGTTCTCCACACCCAACTTATTAAATGACCACTCTTCAAAGTCAGTCATTGGCTCTGCAGCTGATTTCTGTTTCTTATAAAAGCCAAATTTCCAAGCAAAGTAGTCCTGAATTTTCTTGATGTTGGGTTCTACTTTTTCTTTTCTTGACTTCTTCTCTTTTCTTTCAAAAGGCATTGTTGGGCTTCTTGGTGCAAATTTATCAGCTTGTTGTCCCCCAAAGGCTTCAACAAGATGGGCCAATGTATCTATAGCATATACAAATAGGTCGGTTGGTTCTTCGGATGGTATATTTGTCCCTACTACCTCCAATTGTTCCACACTAGGTTCCCCCGACTTGTATGGGTATCAGTAGGGTCTGCAGCAGTGTGTTGTTGTCACGGATTTTTCTAATGAAAGTAAACAAGTAATAAATAAAATCCGATATACCTCAAGTGCAAGGATCGTAGTAAAGAGGTTGCTACCGGGTCGATCTTACGGGGAACTGGCGATTGCTAACCCTAGTTTTTGTTTAACTAACTAACCTATGTCACGATTACTAAACTAAACAGATATGAAAACAGTAAATAATTCACAAGAAAGATAACAAACGTAAACTGGACAGAAGATCGAGATCTAAAGCCAGGAAAATATAGCTGCGGACCAATTTAAACTAAACTAAACCTAATATGCAATAAAGGACTAACTAAGCCAAACAATTCAAATTCAAGGGATTTAAATCAATAAGTCACGAACGAACAAGCAATTGATCCACCTATCCTATCAACATTCAATTCCAATTCAGGTTATCTCGTGATCTTTAACCAAGTTGTGATTCACCTAACCAAGGCATGAACTCCTAATTTCTTAGAAAAGTTCGTTTCTTAATCTTCTATCTCTCGATTTTAAAGATTATTACTTTCAAAGCGAAGGTGTAAGATTTCTCAATCTAGTTATCTAGAGATTCAACCTAATCAACTCTCGTCATTTTATAGGTTAAAAATCTAATCTTTATTATATTGATCTAGGGTTTAACAAGATTTTCATCAATATAAACATCACACATGCAAGCATCTTTCGATAAAATTGCAATAAACAATGATAAACGATAATAAAGATACAACTTGAATAAAATACTCACAAGATAATCGTGAAACGAAATCAAAGTGTTGGTAGAACGGCTTCACAACGCTTGTTCTAGAGGGATTTAGCCTCTAGACATCCTCTTGGAACTTGGAATTGTTTGAATAAAATTGCATAAAAGAATCTAAAGAAAAACTATTTGAAAACAAAGGAAAATCGCAGCCTAAAGCCGCCCCTAGGATTAGGGTTTCGAATAATGAATATATGGTATATCATATGTGGAGAAAACAGCTGCTATATATAGAGTTTTGAGTCGGTTTCACTAAGTCGGCCGACGGACGCTCGTCCGCTCGTCCGCTCTAGTGAACGCCCATCCAGATAGATCTGGACTGCTTCAGACGCCCGTTCGCACAGCGTCCAAACTCTCTGTATCAAAATCGCACCACTGGAGGCCCGTCTGCTCTATCAAATGCCCGTCCACTCTGGACTGGACCTAGACGCTCGTTCAGCTGGATCGAATTTTGATTTCTTGATCTTTATCTCTTTTTCCTCTATCTCATTCCTTCATCATCTCTTTTATCATCAATTAACTCGAACTTAATCAACTTTAGATCATCTTTTGAGCCTCGAACATGTATCTATAACACATAAAAACATCGCAAAATGTAATAATGTCCAAATAATCATAAAATCATAATTAAAGCACCAAAATCAACCAATATTGCGAATAACTTATTTAAAACCTCATTTACTCAATATTTCCGTTAAACACACGTTTCTCATGCAAATTAATACAAATACAGGGGAAAATACCATAGGATATAGCGTTATAAATCGTATAAATTCACCCTTAACAGTTGTTCCCCTTGAGTTGTAGCATCCACAGCAGGGTCAGGAACAGGTTTAACAATTTCCACAGCAGGGTCAGGTATAACAGTCTACTGTGATTCTGCAGTTTGTTGCTCAACAACAACTTTTCTTACCTCTATAGGCTCATCACATTGTACAGGTGCTTCCTCAACAACACTTTCAACTTCCTTTTGAGCCTCCAAAATCCTTAACTCTTTTCCCTTTCCATGCTTCCTCTTTTTCACAACCTCCTTCATTCTCTTTGCAAGTTGTTCAGTTTCAAGATCTCTAGCAGCTTTCCTCTTTTTTGAGTCTTCTTTTAACTGCTCTCTCAAAACATCAGCAGCAGTTCTCTTCGTAATTCCATCAAGCTCAGCAGCCTCAACATTAACTCGAACCTCAGTAGATTCAGCAGGGCCTACTGATTGCTGCCTTGTCTTCTTAGGCTTTAACATCTCATTAATCTTCCTTGTATCAGCAGCCTTTCTCTTCAAAGAAGCCTTCTTAGGTGCAGCAGGTTGTGCAACTTGTTTAACCTGCTCACCACCAGCATCATCATCTCCATCATTGTCACTTTCAGTCCTTTCAGTATCCAAGTCCTCATCATCATCCAAACAGAGATGAGATAACTGATTTCCTTTTTATATCTGGACTTGTTGATTTTTTCAGGTGCCACGTCAGCAATCTTCAAATGGTTCAGTATGGCCTGCACCATCAAGCCCAAAGGCATCGTCTTGGACTTTCTTGTCCCATCTCTGTCCTCTGTTATCACTTTCTTCATGTGTTGGACAAAGAATCCAGCCCAATCAAACTTCATACTGTTGCATATAATTATTAGCAAGTCAATCTTGGGTCCAGAAAATGTGTCAAGACTTCCACTGAAACCAAGAATGATTTTGGCAATAATCTTACTCAGCAGATTATACTCCATTTTGATGTGCTTCACATTGATACTCAGTGTTGACTTTATGGAATTGTTGGTCTTTCTTGTATCAACAAACTCCAATCTTGACAGCTCCAAAGATTCAGGGTTGGTAGGAGCATCATTTCCAGGTCCAAACCCGAATACCTCCCTCAGCAGTTTGATGAAATTTGAATCTCCTGACCATTTACAGTAGTAGTAAATGCCTCTCTGTCATCTTTAATCACAATATTTCTCCAGAAATTTGTAACATTAGTATAACAGATGCTTTCCAATCTTAGATTCAGAACATCTTCTAGCCCTTCAACCCTTTTGATTCTTCGACCAATATTGATAGCTAGTTCTGTCTTGTTAGCATCAACAACGAACCCTCTACCACTTTGGCTCGTTCCAATATGAATATCACCTCTATCCGCCATTGTAGATGTAAAAGATGAAGAAGAAATCTTTCAAATCTATGTTCACACTGTATATCTTCAGAGAAAATCGATCTGAGAGTTGTATGTAGCTTCTGTGTGTACGTATGTATATAAAGAGAAAGAAAGTGGGTGGTAACTGTCAGTCAAATACTGTACACGTACTATAGCATTAACCACGATTAAATGTGATGTTTCCATGTGTCCCACTAACTTAGTTGTAACCGTTGGATATTTGTAACTGCAGTTATAAAGATAAGAATAATATCCAATTACTGCTGACTTCCAGTTATGTTTGACTGTTTTGTAACGTATAACTCAACAGACTAGATCTTCAGTAGACTTGGATCAGCAGCCTGCTGACAAGAATGGATCAGCAGCCTACTGACCTGGTAACTCTGCTGATCTTCAATAATACTAGTTTTGTCCAACAGATAATACAAAGTGAAGTTTAATACCAATGACTGATCTATCAAGTTAGCTCATGCAACAGGACAAAGACCAATCCCCTTGGCAACTTTATTTGCTCAATTATCCAAAATATTTAAGTACATGGAATTGTTGATACCAATGACTAATCTACTAAGTGAGCTCACCCAACAGAGCACAGACTAATCCCATTGGTGAATTCCAGTACACTGCTGATTAAAGGTATATCAGTCAACTTTTATGATGCCAAGTTCAGTTCTTAACTTAGCAAATCTTTCACTATCCAATGGTTTTATGAATATATCAGCAAGTTGATCTTCAGTAGGGATATAGAGAACCACCACATCTTTCTTTTCAACATGATCTCTTATAAAATGATGTCTCACATCAATGTGCTTGGTTCTTGAGTACAATACAGGATATTCAGTGATTGCTATTGCACTTGTGTTGTCACACATTATAGGAATTTCTCTTTCTTCAATTCCATAATCCCTTAACTGTTGGCTTAACCATAGTAAGTGTGCACAGCAACTTCCAGCAACAATATATTCAGCCTCAGAAGTGGAAGTTGATATTGAATTCTCGTTTCTTCGAACCAGAAACCGATCTATTTCCCATCAACCGACGGGTTCTGTGGTGCTTTTTTTATCAATCTTGCATCCAGCATAATCAGAATCTGAGTAGGATATAACCTTGAAGCTTCCATCTTTTGAATACCATATCCTTACTCCCAAAGTCTCTTTTAGATACTTGAGGATCCTTTTGACTGCAGCTAAGTGACTTTCCTTTGGTTTAGATTGAAATCTTGCACAAACACCTACAAAGCAAAGGATATATCGAGTCCGCCGCTTGGTAGTGAGGTACAATAGGATCGCCTATCATCCTTCTGTACAAAGTCTGATCAATATCTTTGCCTTCTTTATCTTCATCCAGTCTAATGTTAGTACTCATTGTAGTTGATACTTTGGTGCTATTTTCCATTCCAAATTTCTTCAGTAGCTCATTGGTATATTTAGTTTGATGATTGAAGATTCCATCTCTCATTTGTTTGACTTGTAATCCCAAGAAGTAGTTCATTTCTCCCATCATACTCATTTGGAACTTGCTTTTCATGATATTAGCAAATTTTTCACACAGCAGTTCATTTTCAGAACCAAAAATTATGTCATCAACATAAATCTGTACCAGCAGGGTGTTGTCCCTTTCATTGATTCTGAAAAGAGTCTTGTCAATGGTACCTTTAGTAAAACCATTGTCCACCAAGAATTGAGATAGGGTTTCATACCATGCTCTTGGTGCTTGTTTCAATTCATAAAGTGCCTTGTTAAGTCTATACACTTTATCTTCTTGATCTTTGACTTCAAAACCAGGAGGTTGTTGAACATAAACTTCCTCCTCTAGAATGACATTTGAAGATGCACTCTTGACATCCATCTGGTATACTTTGAAGTTTTTGTAAGCATCAAAAAGTGAATCTGATTTATAGAGAGATGTTTCTCTCAGCTTGCTCATTCTCTTCCCGATGAAAGAGCTTGCCAAATTTGCACTTTTGCTGTGTTGTTGCTCTTGTTTCTTGCTCGTTTTTCTTCCTTTTTACTTGCTGAGCTTCTCCTTGAAATTTCAGCATCTCTTTTGATCTATGACTCGCAAATTTAAGAATAAAGTTGAAGATGGCACTGTTCAAACTTCGAATGCAGATGAACTTCAATCTGCAGCTGGTTTGATGGATGGAGCTGCTTCTGCTGCCATTGTAGCTCTTCCTCCAGCTCATATTGATGATGGTAACACTATAGGAAAGGATCTGCTGCTTGATTCCCCTGTTGAGGCAATGAGGTTAAAATCTGGAAAGTTAGTTACACCGGCTGTTAACAATGCAAAGAAGAAGGTTACAGTTGGTGATTCTGACATGGTAATTCCCATATCACTTTCGGAATTACTTGAAGTTGAAAAGCAATTAGATAATGTACAATCTGTGACGAAAGATGCTCCTAGTAGATGTCTTGAGGATGGTTTATCTCTGGATAAGGTGAATGAGAGTGTTGTTACACCTGTTGGATCAGTTTCTGCACCTACTGAACTCGGATCAAAAGATGTAGGACTGGTTACTGAAGGTGCTGATGATACTTTAGGACATTGATTAGTGGTGGAGCAGGGGACTCATTTGGGGGTGGATCCTGTGTCTACTACTGAGGTTGATGCAATAGCTACTGTTAGTGCTAATGCTCAATCTGCTGATTACTTGGGGAAAAATGCTGGTAAAGCTGTGGATGAGGTAGCCTCTTGGGCACAATTGGTGGAGAACAATAGAGAACAATCTGATGAAGTGGTTACCCTGTTTGACCACTACATTACTGATGACACTGTGCTACTGGATGAAGAGGATTTGAATGATGACAGTTTGGAAAAGTTAAGTCTTATAGGTTTATTTCCAGGCAAGTTTCCTGGAAGGGAGGCTGTTCAGAAGATTGTCAATTCTTGGCCTAAGAAATACAGGTTCCACTATCACAATTCTAGTTGGATAGTGTTCTTGTTTGAGGAAGAGGCTGATCTTTGTGATGTGTTGCAGGCAGGCCCCTTTTATGCTATTGGCAAGCCTATGATTTTAAAGAAAATTCCTGTTTTATTTAATTTTAGTAAGGAGGCTTGTTCTATTGTTCCAATTTGGATTCAGTTGCCTAATCTTCCTTTTAGACTCTGGAAGGAAAGGGCTTTGAGCAAGATGTGTTCTTTTGTGGGGTGTCCACAGTATACTGATAAGGTCACAGTATCAAGAAAAGTGTTAAGTTTTGCCAGGTGCCATGTGGGTGTGGATCTGAGTATGGAACTCCCCTCTGAGATTCCTATTACAATGCATAATGGAAGGATTTTCAAACAGCCTGTTTTGTAGGAAGACATGCCTAAGTTCTGTACTAAGTGTAAAAAATTGGGGCATAATGTTGTAGGATGTGATGATTCAAAACTGGATATTCCTGTTTTGTATGTTGCTAGGTCTAAGCTTGTTGGTGCTACCAAGGCTGCTAATGCCAAGAAGAAGAAAGTGACAGTGATAATTGACAAGGATACTATTGACAAGGATACTTCTGTTCATGATGCAGTCCTTTTGAATAAGGATAAGATTATTGACAAAGGTAAGGGTGTATCTGGAGGGAATGAGTTAAGGGTAGACAAAGATGCTATTCCTGTCAATAATACTTTTAAGGCTCTTTCACCTGGGGAAAATGCTCTTTGGACTGATGAAGTTGAGAATGAAGACAGAATGGATAAGGGTGACTATGTTACTTCTGGTTCAAAGAAATCCAAAAAGAAAAAAATAAGAATAATAGGAATAACACTGGAGGTGTTTTTGGAAGTGGACAAAAATCTAGTATTGATGTCTCTAGGGGTAGATCACCTCTTGGTAGACTAAAATGATAGGTTTCTGGAATGTTAGAGGGTTCAATAAGGCTTCTAAACAATCTACTCTTGTCAAATACCTTAGGCAACATAAAATTTCCTTATTTGGAATCCTTGAGACCAAGCTGTCTCAAAATAGTTTAAGTAATTTTTTGTCTAACAAAATTCCTACTTGGCATTATGTTAACAACTTTGATCAGCATGACAATAAAAGGATGCTTGTTATTTGGGACCCTTCTTTTGTTTGGTTGATGTCCAGGAGCTTGATGCTCAATGGATTCACTGTAAAGTGAAGCTTTTGGTGACTGGAGATTCCTTCTTGGTTTCCTTTGTGTATGGCCTGCACACTGTTGTTCACAGGACGTGCACTGTGGGGATGAGAATCGAGAGCTTAGTGTCTGTTCCTCTCTTCCTTGGATGGTGTTAGGTGATTTTAATGCTTTGTTGTCTGTTGATGATAGGTTGAATGGGAATATTTCCACTGTTTATGAAATGAATGATGGTGTTGAATGTTGTCTTGATGCTAATCTTTCTGACTTGAATTCTTCTGGTGAATTCTTTACCTGGTCTTCTGTTGGTGTTCTTTCTAGGATTGACAGAGTTTTGGTGAATGCTTTTTGGTATGATTTGGAATGTTAATGCCCCGGCCTTCTTTGATCCTATTTGGTTTACATTCGATCATTCTCCTTGTAGAATCTCTCGACTACCGATTCGTGATCATAATAAAGCCATTCAAATTCTTCAATATGTGGATTCAACATAACGGTTATATGGATGTTCGATTGATAATTGGGGCCGGGATGTTTATGGTATGCTTGCTATGTATCAAATTTGTGTAAAAAACATAGAAGACTTAAAATGCCTTTGAAAGAGCTTAATAGGCTGCATTTTGCTCATATTTCGGTCAAGTCCGATAATGCTCAAAAGGTATTGGGGGAATTGCAGTCCTTGTACAATTTAGGCCCTACTAATGCATTATTTGGACAAATTGTTGAGCGTAAAAGAGTTTGTTCGGAGTTTTGAAGCCGAGGCTAGCTTTTTATCTCAAAAGGCCAAAGGACACTACATGAAGTTTAGTGACAGGGGTTCCAAGTTTTTCCATTCTTTGGTCAAAAGGAACAATGTCAGAAATCATATTTCTTCCATTTTGCTCCCTGATGGATCCTTTATTACTTCTTATGATCAGATTGGAGATGCTTTTGTTGGTTTTTATACTGATCTTTTAGGTACTAAAGGCACTGCTACTCCTATTGATTTGGATGTGGTCAATGCTGGCCCTACTATCACTAGGGATCAAATGGACTATCTGGTGAAGGATGTTACTGCTTTGGATGTGAAGGAGGCTCTGTTTTCCTTTTCAGACAATAAAGCTCCTGGTCCTGATGGTTTTTTCTGTTGGTTTTTTTAAGAAGTCTTGGGATATTGTTGGATCTGACTTCACCAATGCTATTTTGGAATTCTTTAACAATGATGCAATTCTGAAACAGGTTAATCATGCAATTATTGCTTTGATTTCTAAAACTACTCATGCTGCTTCTGTTTGGGATTACATGCCTATCTCCTATTGCAATGTTATATACAAGGTGATTTCCAAGATCTTAGCTACCAGATTGTCTGCTTGTCTTCCTGATCTTATTGATGAATCACAGACTGGTTTTGTGGATGGAAGGGCTATGTCTGATAATATCTTCCTCTGTCAGGAGCTGATAAGAAAATATGGTGTTACCAGGGGACCTCCTAGATGTATGATAAAAGTGGATATCAAAAAAGCTTTTGATTCAGTGCACTGGTCCTTTTTGGAGTCTGTTTTGAAGGGCTTTCATTTTCCTGCTAGATTTGTGAAATGGATTATGCTGTGTGTTACTACTGCTTCCTTTTCTATTTCTATTAATGATGAACTGAAAGGTTTCTTTCCTGGAAAAAGGGGTTTGAGGCAGGGTGATCCTCTATCCCCTTTTCTGTTTTTTATTGGTATGGAATACTTCTCTAGAATGTTGAGGATTTTGGGAGATGATTCTGACTTCCACCTCCATAATGGTTGTCAAAACCTGCAAATTAATCATTTGGCTTTTGCAGATGATTTGATGTTATTTGCTAGGGGTGATCCCAATTCTGTCACTCTTATGATGCAATGCCTTACTATTTTTGGCCAGTGTTCAAGTCTGGTGGCTAATATGTAAAAATCTGAGATGTTTGGTGCTGGCTTGGATGATTATAACAAGGAGGTGCTTTTGACAATCACTGGTTTGAAAGTAGTCATTATGCCTACCAGGTACCTTAGTATTCCTCTTTGTGCTGTCAGATTAAATGTTGTGCATTATGATCCCTTATTCACTTCTTTGAGGAATTACTTTGGCAACTAGAAAGGGTCCACTTTGTCCTATGCTGGTAGGCTGCAACTGGTCATTTCTGTTATTCAAGGAGTTGAATGCTTTTGGCTAGGGATTTACCCTATAATTAGTAGTGTCATGTTGAAGTTGGATCAAATGTGCGGGAGGTTTTCGGGGGGGGGGGGGGGGGGTTCTTGTGATTCTCTTAGGAAGTCTCTTGTTGGTTGGAAGGAGGTCCGTCCGCCTAAATGCGAGGGTGGATTGGGGATCTTTCGGTGGAAGCCCGGAATCTTGCACTTCTTTGTAGGATTCTATGGAACTTCCATTGTAAAAAGGATAGTCTGTGGGTGAAATGGATCACTGAAATGTACTTGAAGAATGTGGATTTGTGGTTGTATCAGTGTAAGCAAGGGGCTTCTGCTCTTATCAAGGCTATTTTTAAGATCAGGGAAATGATACTTGTACAGGCTGGTTCTGTTGCTGCTGCTGTTGCTTTATTGCAATCTTGGTCCATTGGATCAAAGTTGAGGCCTTCTAGAGCTTATGATTTCTTCAGGCATCATGGGGAAAAGGTCTGGTGTTGCAGAACAGTTTGGAATACTACGGCAACTCCCAAACACTATTTTCTTCTATGGATGGCTATGAATAACTGTCTCCTGACCACTAATAAACTGCACTTGGATGATAAGGCCTGCTCACTGTGTGGTTTGGTAAATGAATCAGCCTCTCATCTTTTTTTTTCCAGTGTCCCATATCTTGAATGGTTTGGGGCAAGGTCAGGCTGTGGTTAGGCATCAATAAAAGTTTGGAAACTGTTACTAGTGCAGTTAGATGGATTAGTAGGAAGTGTAGGGGGACTTCCCATGGGAATGTAGCAAGATCTGCTTCTGTTTCTGTTGTGGTGTATTGGCTTTGGCATATGAGAAACAAGAAATTTTTTTATGGTATTAACATGAAGATTACAGATGTACTGCATTGTATTAAAACTCACATCTTTTATATAATGCAGGCTGCTTTTCCTTTGTATATCTTCACCCCATGATGTTAGGGTTTTCTATATCTTTTATGATTTCTAGTAGGTTTTGTTGGTGGTTGTATGAGATTATTTTGTTTCTCTACACACCTTGGGATAGGCTCTTTGAGTTATGCTTTCACGTGACCCGTTTTGATAGTTTTTGGGTGTTGTTATGTGTTTAGTGGCTGTTGTTCCTTGTTGCATATAACCTCAGGGGTCTTATGCAGCTTGGAATTAATAAATCTAACCTCTTTTCAACACTGTGTAGGTGTTAGTTTAGTTCTAATTCTGATTAGGATGTAATTTCTAGTATTTTGCATACCTTGGTTATAAAAATTTTCACCTTTAACCAAAAAAAAAGTTTTTGTAAGCAGCATATACCAAGATTAATCTTATAGCTTCCAATCTTGCAACTGGGGCATATGTCTCATCAAAATCTATTCCTTTAGCTTGAGAATAGCCTTTTGCTACTAGTCTGGCCTTATTCCTTACAATGGTACCAGATTCATCCAATTTGTTTGTGTATACCCATTTTGTTCCAATTACATTTGCATGAGTAGGCCTTTCCACTAGTGTCCAAACTTGGTTTCTTTCAAACTCATTCAACTCTTCTTGCATAGTAATTATCCAATCTGGATCTGATATTGCTTCTTCAACAACTTTAGGCTCCATTTGAGATAGAAAACAAGTAAACATTGCTTCCAATTGTTATCTAGTTCTTACACCTTGTTGTATGTTCCCAATAACTTGCTCAGCAGAGTGATCCCTTAACCATTGTAAATCATGATTAGTTTGATTTACAGGAGTTTCATCTTCAGTAGTCTCTGCTGTTGCTTCAGTAGGGGGTTCAGCAGATCCTTGTACTGCTTAAGTTGTTGCATCAGTAGTCTTACCTGTAAGTTCTTCAGCAGGGGCAGAATCAAAAACTTTTAAGTCGTTTCCTTTCCAAAACATCAACACATTCTGGATCAGTGACTTTGGGGTTTTCAACAGGTTCTGGAACATCATCTTCCATTCCAGTGAACTTTGGTTCATCAAATACAACATGCATTGATTTTTCATGTTTCAATGTCCTTTTATTCAGTACCCTGAATGCCTTTCTGACAGAAGAATATCCCAAAAATATTCCTTCATTTGATTTTGGTTGAAATGCCTTCAATTGCTCCTTATGATTCAAAATAATACATTTGCCCTCAAATGGATGGAAATAGGATATATTTGGTTTCCTTCCATTCCAAATCTCATAAAGTGTCTTCAGCAGCTTCTTGTTCACTGAGGTCCTATTTTGTGTATAGCAAGCTGTATTGATTGCTTCAGCCCAATATCTTTCACGTAATAAAGCTTCACAAATCATAGTCCTTCCTGCTTCTTTCAAAGTCCTGTTTCTTCTCTCAGCAACCCCATTTTGCTATGGTGTACCAGCAGTAGCTAATTGATGCAGCACACCATTTTGTTCACAATATTCTCTTATGACTTTATTGAGAAACTCAGTACCCTTGTCTGATATGATCTTCACTACTGTCAAACTCTTCTCATTTTGCAATCTCTTTAAAAGTTCAGGCATCTTTTGAAGAGTTTCACTTTTCTTGTTCATGAATACCACCCAAGTGTATCTTGAATACTCATCCACAACTACTAGGGTGTACTTCTTTCCTGTTACACTTGTTGGTGTTAATGGTCCAAATAAATCCATGTGCATCAGCTCCAAAACTCTTTTTGTTGATTGTTTAGTCTTTGATTTGAAGCTTGACTTTGTTTGTTTACCTTGCTGACATGCATCACATATAGCATCCTTTTTGAATGTAATCTCAGGTAAACCAATCACCAACTTCTTTTTCACCAACTGATTGATATCATAAAAGTTAAGATGATTCAACTTCTTATGCCACAACCAATTCAGTTCCGACTTAGTGTGCACAATCAGGCAGGTTTCTAGAACAGCAGTAGACCAATCTACAACATACATGTTTTGTTGTCTTCTTCCAGCCAACACAACTTGTTCACCTCTTTCACTAATGACAATACAGTAGCCTTTGTCAAAAGTGACCTTGTAACCAATGTCACAAAATTGTCCAGTGCTCAGTAAGTTGTAGTCCAATCCTTCCACAAATGCAACATTCTTGATAGTTAATCCATTTCTCACCAGTGTACCATATCCTCTTGTGTATCCTGGTGTTTTTTTGTTGCCAAAATTGACTCTTGGACCATCCTTTGCTACAGAATTTGACAAACAGTGCTTATTCTTTGTCATATGTCTGGAACATCCACTGTCAATGTACCAGACACCCTACAAAACAAAGTTAATCTATTTTAGGTACCCAAAACTGTTTGGGTCCATAGTGGTCAGTGGTAAGCATGACCCTTGGCATATTTCCATAAGGTATTCTATGAAAAGTATTATACTTTTGTTCATATGTGTATTCTACACTTCCATAAGATCTAACATTTGGTTGTGTAGGATTCACATATGCCTTCTGGACTTTTGGTACATAATGCTGTTTGGAGTGATTTCTATTGTTAGAAGTACTAGCACAACCATAGGTTTGCTATCTGCTAGGAACAGCCCTGTAATATGAAGTCTGCTGAGGTCACTACTGAGGTCTTGAATAAGTCCTCTGCTGATTCCATTGCTGAGGTCTTATCCTAGCATTATGGTTATAACTATTCTTTCTAGCAGCAGGGTTAGAAATATTCCAATCATCATCAGTAGGGAACAATCTGCCTTTCCCCTGAGATAAGTATCCCTAGAATGATTAACATTTTTGGGTTTAGGATTCTTATCCTTGGAATATTTTTTATTTTTACCCTTTTGTGGTCCAGCAGACTTAGCAGCAGGTCTGCTATCAGTAGGTCTAGAAGGTCCAGCGGTCCTTTTTTTGGATTTACCCTTTTCATTAGGTACTGTTGACTTTTTTGACTTCTGATTTTGCTTCTTTGAAGACTTCTCAGTAAGCTTTACTGCCTCAGTAACCTATTTAGGAGCTGGATCTTGTACAGGTACAAACTTAGGACAAATTCTGGTACTAGGTTCAGTAACCTTACTGGATCCACTCTTAGTAGATTGCTGAGTTCCAAATCCAAGGCCTGTTCTATCACCATAAGGCTTTCCAGATTTGAATGCAGTAGTGGAACTAGATTGTTCAGCAAATTCAGCGGCTACTGAATGTACAGCAGACTTATGCTGATTTTGCTCAAAATCTTTTTCCATACCTTTAAGAGTTCTTAATTCAGCTTTTAACCTTTCAACTTCTGTTTGAAGAGCTTCTTTTTCAGCCTTCAGTTGATTAAGGATGGCATCCAAAGTTTCTTCATTGTCAGAATTTTTAGGATTTGAACCACACGTTGATTCACAATCACTTTCAGCAGCAGTATTTATAGATACCGAATTGTATACCTCCTATGTTTCTTCCAAGTTTGCGATTAAAGCATAATCGTCCATATCAGCAACAAGTGTAGTATCATCAGATTCATTCATTTTTCTGATTCAACTTCATATCTTGATTCATCATCAGCTACCATTGCTTTCTTGCCAGGTCTTCTTTGCTGATTCTTGTTCTTCAGTAAGTCTGGACAGTCGGGTCTGAAATGTCCAGGTTTCTTCCAGTTGAAGCACAGAAAATCAGGTTCCTTTTTCTGTTTTAGATCAGGACAGTCAAGTTTGAAGTGTCCTGTTTTCTTGCAATTAAAACATAAGTAATCATTATCTTTCTTGGATTCTTCATTCTTCTTTTCACTAGACTTCTTTGTGAAATTCCTTGGAGAACCCCTCCATGTTTTCATCATTCTGATTTTCTTGCTCAGTAGTGCAATTTGCTCTTGCATCTCATCCAGTAGATCATCTTGAGCTCCTGATGATCTTCTTGATGTGTTGCAGCCAATGCAGTAGTCTTTGGTTCTTCCTTTTCAATCTCAGGTGCAAGTTTCTTACTGAATTCATAAGCCTTGAGAGCTGAAAATAACTTGATGGTGTCCTCTTCATGTAGTCTTCTCATTTCTTCTATGGCAATAACCTTCTTTTCCCAAAATTCTTTTGCTGGTAGGGCTTCTAAGACTTTTGTATTCATTTCTTCATTTGAGTAGTCTACATTCAGTAGGGTGAGTTCATCCATGATAGCATTGAACCTTGACTCCATTTGTTCAATAGTTTCATTTGGTTTCATTTTGAAATCTTGAAACTTATTTTTGGCTACACTGATCTTGTTTTTCTTAATAGCATCAGTGCCTTCACAGATTAGTTGTAACTTATCCCAAAGTTCCTTTGCAGTCTTGCAATCCTTCACTTTCATGTACATATTTCTATCCAAGGTTCTGTATATGATATCAATAGCAATATTGTTGAGGTTTTCTCTTTTTCTATCTTTATCATTCCACTCTCTTTTTGGTTTTGGAACATACTAAGTTTGACCATCCACAGTTATTGACTTAGTGATCTCCTATGGTCCATCAGTCAGCACATCCATCATCTCATCATGTGTTGCAGCTAGATAAGCCTGCATACGATGTTTATATTCATTAAAATGATCTAAGGAACACATCAACATAGTTCTAGCATACTGGTTGCTATCCATGATTCAAAGCTTTGAAAATCAGAAACTTGAAAAAGTTTTCAAAGTATTTTCACAAGCACAACAAGTAGGATTACTTCAGAACAGAAGCACTGCTTTGATACCAATTGTTGGTGCCTTGAAAAGGCTTTGGTTAAGTTTAGAGGGGAGTGAATAAACTTAACCCTTAAAACTTTTGAAGTTACCAAACTCAGCAAGGTCAGTAGCCTGCTAACTGCTCAGTATTCTGCTGACCACTCAGTAGTCTACTGACAATAGATATTACTGAATTTGTTGCAGCGGAATTTATTCAAATTAAGCCTTATTACTTGTTTAAATAGATGATACTAAGTATTAGATAATCAGTAGTGTAAGTGTGTGTAGTTCAGTTGCTAGTTTCAGTAGGTTGATGTGGACAGTAAACTAAATGCAGAAATTAAATGCAGAAAGTAAGTAGGCAAATTTATAGTGGTTCCAGGTGGTGTAATCTTGTCAGTCCACTCTTCTCCTGTGATGTTAGAGGAAATTCACTAGAGATCTTTGAGGTTGCAGTTACAAAAATCCCTATGTTTTCTATCTTTCACCAATAACTATGGCTTCACAAACTGAATAATTGAAATAGGTAGGATTGCTGCTCCAAAGTATTTCACTGGTCCTTGAAGGGTAGAATTGCCTCTTCACTAGCTCCACCACAAAAAACCGTTCTTGACACCTAAGTGCTTCTCTGTCTTCAGCAGGTTTTGTAAAAGAAAGTTTGAATCAAATGAATGATTCAACAGGCAGCAGCTTCATCAGCATGAAATGATCAGCAGCTTGATATCTTCAAGTGTGTGAACTTGAAGTAACTTGATAGCAGGTTACACTTGAAGAGTTTTCTGGATCAGTAGCTTTAAGTTCAGTGTAAGTCAGCAGGGTGGATTTCTTGATAAGAACTTGATAGCTCAGAGTAGATTGTTATTTTTCATCACTTTTCATCACTTGTATCTGAATCAGGAGTCTTCTAGTTATAGGTAAGAATCCTGTGACTTATGTTTGAAATTCAAACATAGCCGTTTCAGATTTGTCCCCATTCTGACTTGCATTCTGTCAATGTACATAGTACTGACACTGTCGTTTACTTTCTGCCAGTTTCCAGTCTGTCCACCCTTTGACTTGTGTCCATTGGTTAATCCTCTGAATCTTTCCAATATCCCTTTAATCTTGACCATTGATTTGTTGACAATATCAAGGCTTTTAATCCATCCTTATCCTTGTAATCTTCCAATGTAACCTTTTATTAAATTGAGATTTATACTCAGCAGATACCTGTGTATATTAGTCTACTGATGTTCATGTCAGTATGCTTTTATAAGTCTGTTGTGTTTATGAAACATATCAGCTGACTGCTTTTCATCTAACTTTTTATTGTGAAGTTAGAGTACATCCATTTTAATCATAACTAAGTTCCAATCATCACTTAACATACGGAACTTAGACCTTGTTCATAAGGTATATGTAATCAGTTTAGGTCATCACAGACTTCCCTAAATTCTGATTCCATATCCTTGACTTTAATTACTAAGTTTGATCCCTTAGCCTTCAATAACTGAGTTTGAACCCTCAGCCTTCAGTCTACAGCAGGTTCCTAACTAGTCTACTAACCTAGTTACCTTACTGACCTAGACAGGTCTACTGATAAAGCCAGTTGACCTCCTTACAGTGCTTGTTTGATCAAACCTATACAAAGATCAAACTTTATTAAACCTATACATTTGATCTAGACATCTTTTTGCCTTTACTCTATAACAGCTAGTCTGGCACTCATCATTAAAACTTAAAATAAGTCCAACATTCTTGACAAGTACTATTTTGGAATCCCGTATTGCATATTTCTTCATGGTTATAAAGATGTGAATGTTGGTCATCATGGGCCTTTCCATGGAATTGAGCTCTACTCTCCACTAGACCCAACATATGAGACTTGATTGATAAGTTTTTAGCATCAATGTGAAGTAGCCGAATCGGATTATGAACTTGATTTTTTCTTTGAGTGGCTTGCTCACAAAGCGGTCTATTTTGGTTGGATGGATTTGAAGGTGGATCATATGGATATGGTTCTTGGGGTGGTGGTGGAGGATAGTCATTTGGATTTAAGGGATTTTGTTCAAAAAGGGAATTTTCGTGGCTATGCCATCCTTGTACCATTCATTGTACCTCATTCATTTCCTCTTCTTGGTGTGATGACTCTTATGAAGATACTTCTCCAAGATCCAATTCACTACGACCTTGGCCAACCTTTCTCTAAAAAAAATGATCCCTAGTATAAGTTTTGATATCCGGGATATAAGGAGTATCGGGGGCCTTACCACGTCGAGAGTGGTTCATCAACTACAAGATAGAAAACAACAAGAACACAATTAATAGCACTTGGTGACTTACCAAAGAGGTAAGCACCAAAAATGTACAAAATAAAAGATTAGAAAAAGTTTTGACTTATTCTCAAGACTTTTAAGCTAGTATAAGTATCAACCGTTACACAATCCCCGGCAACGGCGCCAAAAAACTTGATCGGGACATTCTAGGTGTCCAATCTTAACGGCAATGTACCGGGTCAATTGTAGTCTAGTAAGTGGTCAAGGTTGTATCCACGAGGATTTTGAGTTTGAACACCGAAAAGCTATTATTATCTTGATCTAAGTCGCAATAATACAAGAGGTAATTGTATCTAAAAATCTACTCCTACAAAGGGTGATAAAATGATAAAAGAAACCTAACCAAGACAATGTGTAGATTAAGCTAATCTCTCGTAGTATCATGGGAATGATTTCCTTCCATCCTACCATTGGTGTTCAAAAGTGTGAAACGGTGCATTCCTAAGCAAGTAGTCTCCCCCTCATACGAGTGTATGAGACTACTCTATACCTCCTCCTTGGCCTAGGTGCCTTAAACCTAATGAATTGGTATGATAAGCACTTGAATGCAATGACAATGTCAAAACCCCCGGATAAGAAATCGAATTCCAATTAAGGTCAATTTTACCTTCCGGTTCTCCTATTCCTTCTCCCACACCTAATATCTCCTTTTGGTCTCAACTAAGTGTGTGTGTGCTAGTGTTAGGTGATCAATCTAACACCAACAAGAAATACATTGCAAATAGGAAAAGACTCACAACAATTGAAACTAAACAACATCAACAATCATTCACAATCAACATAAGAGATTAACTAACTATCACTACAACATCATCTTGGCTAGTTACAAATTTAGCTACTCATTCCTACAATCACTAACATATCAAGATTAGCATTCATAATAACAAGAACAAACAAAACAAGATAAAACTAGAAGATTACCAATCACAAGTGTTGAAGTTGCGGTTGGAAAGCTTGCATTCATCTCCAATGGCATCAATGGAGATTGCACACAAGGCTTGAGCTTTCTCCAATCAAATACCAAAAAGATTAAGCTAGCATTCTAAGGATCTTGTGATGAAATTAGCTAAAAATGGGGGGGTGATTATTGGCTAGGAAAGAGCCCCTTGGGGCATGGGGTGAGCCTCCAATAAGAGGGCAAATGGAGAAGATGAAGTTGGGGGTTTTTAAAATTAGGTTAAAATCGATCCAGATGAAGTTTAAATGCTGAATTCTGCTTTCTGCGACTTTCCGGTGTACGCCGCTAAAGGTCCGGCGCGCGCCGGTATAAATATCTCTGACAGCTTTCTGCGACGCTTCGCCGCGCGCCGAAATAGGACGGTTCTTCACAACAGCTCGGTAAAATGATCATAACTTGAGTTGTAGACCTCTGATTGATGTGATTCAAAATGTGTTGGAAATATTGTTTCTGGATCTACAACTCTTATGAAGAAGTATTATCCATAAAATGCCTCTAATCTGGTTCAATTGTCCGTTGAAGATAGGCTACGGTAGAAATACTAAGGACAATTGATCTGTTTGACTTGTTAGTTTCCGGCGCACTCTTCTAGCCATCAAAAGACGTGTTTAGCTCAACACGTGGTGTTGCTCGGGGTCTTGGTTAACCTATAATCCTGAAATACAATACAAAAATACCAAGCATAAACCCAACACGACGCTCCGGTTACTATAACCGGTATCAAAATATGATATTTTATTTAATAATTACTATCTACACATTTGGATGAAACTAAGCAAATAATGACTTGAATTGATTTGAAAACATCAATAAATGCATGAGAAATAGGGATAAAACATCGTAAAAAGTATCATCTAGGTGACTTACATCACCGAGTTGTTGCCTCGGCCACTGTGCACTGAATGCACTAAACGCTTTTGCATACTCCCTCGACGCAATCATAGAGTGCTCCCAAATAGCCGAGACTCAAACTGCTTGACCCTCAAACACGGCAGAGCACCATGCTTTCCAAATACACCCACAAAAGCCAAACGATCCGCACCCCTTCCACCTTCCCCATCCCCGCCACCAACGGCATAAAGAAATCTCCAAATTAAGAAAGGATAATAATTAATTTTCGCTTTATTTCCTATCTCTTATATTATACTCCCTCTCTTTCAAAACAACCGAAAGAGTTGACAAAAATGAGGTGAGTTAATACTTTAATTTAACACTAAAATGACTTAGAAACCTTGACTATAATCAATACAGTGTTCTTTTTATCCTCTCACCCTCCAATAAATAAGAGTAAACATAGGAAAAATACAATCAATAGTATTTTGGAAATGAAATTATAGTCCTTGAGGATCGACCTTGACTTATTTTGGACTGTATTACGGCTTACCTAGTTCGCCTACTAGTATTAATTAGTGATTTGCGATCCGGAAACCCCAAGGGATTTCTGTATTTAAAACGTTCGGCCTTGGTCGCAAAATTTAAAATTTTGGATAAAGCCGTACATTTACCTCAGTAGCTGAGTAAGTGTTTTCAATTCTATGAAAGTCAGCTAGTGAAGTCAGCTGAGTTTATTTTGGAGTCAGCAACCTGTTGAGGTCTGTTGAGGATTTATTGAATACAGTTGAGTTCTAAGTCTGAGCATTGGTTAGCTGATGTTGGGTCAGCAGTGGGACCCACGTCTGGGGTATTTAAGACATACCAGACAAAGATCCTTTGGAGGTTAGGGTTTAGGGATCCATGCCTATAAATACCCATCTTGTAATCAACGTAATGTGGGTAATCCATCTGAATTTCGGTGCAAAGTAAAATATGTCTTTTTTGTCCGTGGAGTAGTCGGCACAACGCCGGAAACCACGTTAAATCTTGTGTTCTTCTTGTTTCTGATATTTCTGTGATTCTTACTGTTAGATTGCTTCTGTTACTTAATTCTTTTGCATCTGGATAACCTTTCTTGGTTATAACAAATCCTTTCGACAATTACGGGTCGTGAATCATTGCTTGTTGCCAATCAGGATCGTTAAGTATGAAGGGTAATTTTAAATACACTTTATACTTACGACCAACATGTTCGGAAGCCTATCGAGTCACATAAATGAATAACTGTCCGGAAATAAAATGTGGTTATGGCGATAATCTAATAATGATTTTATTATACTTGTTACAAAGCGTTGTTATGAAATTAAAATTCGGATTGATCATTATGAATAAATAATATTAGAATATTGATGTTGTAATTAATATTTATATTATTTATAATGAACAAGTACAATTAATATTATAAATTGTTATTAATTAAAAGAATAACAATTATTTAAAGGGATAATCAATCAATTATTTGATTGATGTCTGATTTTGTCAAATATCACGGTGGCGGTAACGGTGGAAGTATGTGGATATCTGGCTATTAATTGTTGATTTCTCCAGCTTAAGTGGCAGTATTTATGGTGGTGTTCAAGAGAAATATGTAGACTCCAATGACGGGTTCACGATGATATGAATGCGGGTACAAAGTCGACAATTTGGCAGAATTTCAGCACTGAGAGTTCTTGATGTCTCAATCGTTAAATCGTTATTTTCTTTTCTGTCAATGCCTTCTATTTATAGCCATGATTCCTTGATTTTGAAATTCCATCCGTTGGCTATTTAATTCCCAGAATAATCCTTGATTCTTCCTTGATTTCATTCTACTTGATTTTGGTGATCCGGATTTTCTTCGAATGTTCTTCATAAAATCCGTCCTTGATTGATTCATCATTAATTGCTTGATCTTTGATTTAATCACATTGCAGAAATCATACAGCAACTTACTTGGTTGTTCTGACTGTTACTTCACCGTTGAGGTTTACTTCACTGTCAATCCTTTTAGTCAGCTGCCAGACATTTTACTTTGCTGGTTTGCTGTTTTTACTCTGCCTTTCATTCTTCATTGATTCTTGATATTCAATGTATATGCATACTTCACTGATCCTTGATTTGGGTGAGATCGGTGTACACCATATTTAAACTTGTAAAGTATATCTTAGACTTATCCAAGGTCATCACAGACTTCCTTGGTTATAATTCTGTCCATAAGTTCTTCACTTCACTATGCTGGTTCCTTGGCCATCTTCTCAGCTGGTCATCTGCTCCACATTTAACTGAGCTTCCCTACCAGTCTAGTACACTACTTGTCTGACTGAACTTATACAAAATGTCAGACTCTTAGAAAAACTTATACAACCATTTCTAACTCATTAGACTTATTTCAGGCTTGCTATAACAGCTAGTATGGTCATCATCAAAACAAATAAAATGTTCCTAAAAGCTTCAAATTTTTCGTGTGGGCCGAAGTGGTGGGCTAAGCCGAGCCCACCAAACTACCTGCTGCAGTTCTCATTACCATCGGGTGTGAGGAGCCGCAGCATGCTCATCTTCCCCGTCCATCTCCACCACCAGCCTCTGTTGCAATTTCCAAGGTCGCCATCCTCGACCTAAGGGTGTGATGGCCGTTTTATATAGTAACCAACTTTGACCGGCAGAGTACCGAGTTGGTTGTAATATAAACTGGGAAGCAAGGTCGTATCCCTCAGGGACACGAGTTAAGTACCTGGCTAGCTTCATCTCAAGTTTAGATCGATAGCCTTTCAATATGTTTAACATGGAACAATACAAATTCTTGCCACAATTATCAAACTAATACACTATAACTATCACGGTTCTATCACAATATGAGGCTCAAACGATTAAAAAAAATAGCCGAGAGATGTTCTGAATTCTTACTCTCAAACCCTAGCTCATTCCCGGGAGAACTCGGACTACTAACCCTAATTGATATTGATCGAAGGATGTCATCTCCTAATTCCGAACCTAGGCGCCAATTTCAACAACCTAGCTTCCTATATCGAGTTCAACGGTCGCAACCGGATTTAACTGACTCGATACGGTCTACGCTCGAATGATACGCTTGTTAACAACAATATAAACCTTACACACGAAACCGAATCTAAACACTTAGTCGGTTTTACACGGCAATCCTAAAACCCCTTTTCCCGCACCCTCTCGCAAAATACATATGTAAAGAGAATACGTAATATACGATTATAAAGTCATGAATTTAACAATCATCGCTAAGCATAAGCTTTAGGACAACAATCAACATCAATATGAACTGCAACACATCACAAATTCTCCCAAGATCCGAACTAAGGCTAGATTTTAACATTCATTGCATAACTCGGCTATAGGGAAATGAGCTAATCATTCTATCCATGAAAACACTAGCAAACAAGGTAAACATAAGTAATCGATCTAAATAAGAAGATTAGAGATACCTCTTATAGATGAAAATAACCGAAAATCAAAGAAATAGAAAACCGTCTTTAGATCCGTACAATATACAACGATCAACGAACAATTTGTACTTGAAATTAATCCAAAAGCATAAAATCCAAGTTTATAGAGCTTGGAAAGGTCTGAAAAACGAGATGAAAGTGTTTGAAAAAAATCTATCTAAGTAATGACATGCAACTCTCCACTAAGTGGAGAGTTTTTATAAATCCCCACAGGCGGGCGCCTGTACTAACAGGCGGCCGCCTGTCAGATTTTTCCCTTCAAAAAACCTATCAGCAACTTTCTAAGCCAAAAACCGCATTTTTAGGCAGGCGTCTATGGTGACTGACGGCCGCATGTCACCTTTTATCACCAAAATACTTGATTTCTTGATCCCGAAGCTCCGGTTTACATTCCACGACATTCTCGAGCACCTAAAACCTAAAAATGGATCAAAAATATACCAAATATAACCCCCACGGGACTTTGGGGTGACCGAGAATGACCGAAAGTGTACAAAATTACCGGAATAACCCCGTTAATGACGGAATATATATCTGGCTCTCGGGATCCACAAAATATATAACCTATTTCAAAACTAAGCCGATTACTCCCGGAAATAACCTAAACGAGTCGTTACGGGGCACAAAATGTATATATAAACCGAGTCGAATTGACTCTTATCAACTACCCCCTACTTAGCGTTTGCTCGCCCCCGAGCAAAACTTAGCGTTCTAAACAGAAGTAGAGTCAATATTATAAATATGTACAACGAGACTACGTATTACTCAGTTAATACACTAGTCGAAACGCGAGTATCATCAAACGTTAGTTCTACCTTGTGTTGAGCAATGAATGTGTGTGAAAGAATAGCTCCTTCGACATCGACTACTACAACCGGTTTAGATTATAGACGAGTAACGAACCAAAACTACACCATAAGCTTATAACTCGTAAACATCTCCACTAATCGAGGTCAACCGATGTTCCGTACGGTCAGGCAGGACTTGTACGGTTATAACGTTTAGCTAGGGTCGGGGGTAACAAAATGGAATTTGGGACTGGAGAAAGAGAAGTACTATTGAGCTTAATTAACATGACTCCCGTCTACCATTTCATCAAATTTAGAAACCAAAACTATACAACCCTGATTACCTACGATGCTCCAACCGAACTATACACCTTTTTCTCTATTTTTTTGTTGAGATTACCAGAAAACCGAAGTTGATTATCTATTCCATTCCCAACGCCTCGATAGTCTCTTGGGAGGATTCCGCATAATCGAGGGCTCCTTTTCAGCCCCAAATCAAGGGTGTACCACAGCCGAAGATTCTGTCGATACGAGGACACCGTGTAGTAATGCCTTTTAAGGGCAGAACCACGGCTTAAGCCGTCTGACACAAAGGAATGATTAATAAACAACCGAGGCTTCTCAAAATAAATATAAACAAACTCACAATATTTACTCAACTCCAACCAATACCCCACTAAACTCATACTTCCCGAACATATTCAAAAATAACATTTCACAACCCAAAATTTCACATGATTCAACATAAAGCTCAAATAGTAGGGTGAAAAAGGAAATGTGGATCACAAAGAGCATTAGGGATCGGTAAATACAGGCTAGTAACAATATGGACGTTTCGGGCGGGGATCTAACCACCCTAACAAGGCTTAGAGGGGGTATGATGGATAATGTACAGGATGGCTATATATGGCAATTGTCAGGTCAAAAGAAGTGCCAAAACTGTCATACCATACCAAACTACCGGTCGACCTTTCTATTTTGCCTCGAAGTTACTAATATAAGTTCTAGGTAGATAGGTCATACAACAACTATAATCGATCACTAGTCGAGTTATCGAAGACGTCGAAGCTATATGTGAAGTTGTGACGGTTCATTTTTCTCAACACACGATAAAAGCTATAACGTAAAATGCACTCGAGTATTAACACATGTCTAACTACACAATACGAGGGATCGTTATAAATATTGACAACATCGGCACTACAAAAATTTGAAAAAACGACTCGTATTTCACGTAAGGGGGGGATCAAAACTAAGTAACGACTCAAAAAAAAATACCGGGAATAACAAACAAAAGGTGTAATAGGGCAAGCCTCCACCCCCTACTTAAAAATTGACACCGTCCTCGGTGTGTAAATAAATACAAAGGATGGAGAAAAGCTTAACTTAAACCCGGCAAAAGGCGTGTTTTCCGGATCATGACAACCGTAATATTACTCCCAAGGTACCTGTATGGGTAGTACATACAGTGTTGCGTCATTGAGCTTCCGATAGTCGATGCAAACGCGATATCCGGTGACTAGTCGAGTCAGAATAAGCTCATTCTTCTCATTGGCCTGAACCGTCATCCCTCCTTTCTCCGGGACGACTTGTGTCGGGCTAACCCACTCACTGTCACTGATTGCATAAATGATCCCCATCTAGAGTATCTTGATCATGTCCTTCTTCACGACCTCCTGCATATGAGGATTAAACAGACTTTGCGGTTGCCTTACCGGCTTCATTTCATCATGAAGGATTATTTATGTATACAAATTTCCGGGCTTATACCCCGAATATCAGCCATTTTCCATCCAAAAGCTTTCTTATGGCTCCTCAGAACTCGAAGTAGCTTTTCTTCCTGCAAGTCAGTTAAAACAGACGATACAATTAACGGAAGTTAATCATCTTCGAGAAATACATACTTCAAATGAGCCGGGAGTTGCTTGAATTCCAAGTTCCGTGGCGGATCCTTAACCGAAGGCTTCGCTTATTCTTCACTTAATTCAAGTTCCAGGAACTTGTGCCATCTCGTATCAACAAAATCAGTGATTTTGAGTTCACCGGCGGCTTCGGCCAACTCTTCGTTCTCATCATCAGCCGTACTTGATTTCATTATACATTCCTCCATAGCATCATCATCTTTGTAGCCCTGCGTGTTAGCATTCTCGACAACCAAAGGCATAATAACATCCAAAAAATTGCATTCGGACTCATCATAAGGATGTTTGATAGCGTCGTAAACATTTACTACAACATGCTCCTTATCAACTTTTAACATAATCTCGCCTTTCTGGGTGTCAATTGAAGCTCTCACGGTTGCTAAATATGGTCTCCCTAGCAACAACGGGGTTCGGCTGTCGGCTTCCATCTCAAGTACCACAAAGTCCACGGGAAACACGAACTTGTCTACTCTTACTAACACGTCCTCGGCTACCCCTAACGGCTTTCTTAAGGATCTATCCGCCATTTGCAATGTCATTGCGGTGTGAGTTAACTTACCTAAGCTGATCTCATCATAAATATGACGGAGCATAAGACTCACACTCGCACCTAGGTCACATAGCACATTCGGATACGTCTTAGAACCTATGGTGACGGGAATGGAAATACTACCCGGATCCTTAAGTTTTTGCGGTAACTTATTTTGATATAAGGCTGAACAATTCTCATTTAAGCACACAACCTCGTCCATTTTCATCTTGTTGGACAATATCCCCTTCAAAAATTTCACATACGAAGGCATATTCGCAATCGCATCAACAAGTGGGATATTGATCTCAACTTTCCGTAAAATGTCGAGAAACTTATTCTGACTCTTAGACAACGCAACTTTACGAGGACCACGAGGGGGATAAGGTAAAGTATTTTAATCAATAGGAGTAGAAGTAGAATCGTTACCCTTTTTACCTTTGTCGCGTGCCTCGCTCCGTCGTACCGGTTGACTTATGCTAGCATCCTTGCTCTCGGGGTTCGGGATCTCCGCGACCTCATCATAATCATCATCGCTGTCCATTGGTTCAATCTTCACCTTGATCAACTAGGGATCACTACCCGCAGCCACATTATCACTATCAACACCCGGTGTCTTCTTCGACTTACCCTGGCCTACATCAACCTCTAAACCGACTCTCTTACCGCTTTGAGTGAAGATAGCATCTACCGGATTAGCTGCCCTAAGATCCCTTCCGAGACCTAGATCATCATCATTATCACCAACTGTCGACTCCTCAATAGATACCGCATTCACACCTCTCGAATTTATAACCGTATTACTTGGCAAGCCACCCGTCGGAGTCGATTTCTGATTCTCAGCCATCTGTCCAACTTGATGTTCCAAGTTCCGTATCGAGGCTTGTATTGAAGTCATTGAATTCTGAATCTCTCTATTATTGTCTCTCATCTCCTTAGCACTGTCATAAACCATCCTCGACAATTGATCCAAAGTTGGCGGTTGTTGATTTTGATTCTCATTCCGAGATGGTGCATTCGGATGTTGATAGATGTTTTGTCTCGGATTAGAAGGCCCGGCTTGTTGATGTGGCTGGTATGGCATATTAGAAGGTCCATCTTAATTCAGATTCCGGTTCCAATTTTGATTCTGTTGCCATTGATTCGGTTGACCCCTCCAATTCTGATTCTGAACACAATTTACATCAAAAGTTAGATTCCCCGACATCATATTCGGATCCATTGGTGGCATTTGATGTGCCATCCAAGGATTCAAGGCTAACTGGTTTGCAAACGCTTGATGGATTTGATCCGCAAACATTTGACCAAACTGATTTGGATCGAATACCGGTTGTACCGCAATATTAGGTTGAACCAACCCCTCTTCAACACCAAGCTGATGTACTTGAGCTCTAGGTAGGATTTTCTTCAGATTTGAGTCGACATTAGTGCACTCCGATGACTTATGAGCACCACCGCAATATGCATATTTATTCGCCGCTCGTTGATCAAGTATCACCTCCCGCAACTGCTTCTCTAACATAGTAACTTTGCTCGAGAGCTTGCTATTCTCTTCTTGCATCGATTGATCGTAGCCCCCGACTTTCACTTCTCTTTCAGAATTCCTCCCCTTTTGCCTTTCCTCGGTTTCATTGAGTTTCATTGCCGATTGTTCTCCGCAATCCTCTCAATCATAGCCAAAGCAACATCCGGCTCTAAGCTCATCAAATCACCACCGTTAGCCGAATTCAACGTTCTTCTTGACTCCTTATCCGCCCCACCATAAAAGATATGAATCTGATTCCAAATCTCAAAACCGTGTTGCGGACACTTTCTCAACATAGCTTTATAACGATCCCACACCTCGTGTAATTCTTCGCTATCCCATTGCTCGAAATTAGAGATCTCGGCCCTCATATCCAATGTTCGACCTGGTGGAAAGTATTTCGATAGAAAAGTCCACGTCACCTCGTCCCAAGTATGCAACGAGTCATATGGTAGAGATTCATACCACTCGGTAGCATAGTCTTGCAACACGTGTGGGAATAATAGCAATTTAATAGCTTCCTCCGAAACACCGTTAATCTTAACCGTCCGACACACTTGCATAAAGTGATTTAAGAACTTGTTCGGATCCTCCTCGGGTTTTCCTCGAAACTGAGCAATATCTTTCAACAAAGTCCAAACATAGCCCTTAATCTCCATGTTATTGGCTTGAATGGGTGCAACACGAATAGGAGAATGCCCCTCACCGACCTCGGGCGTTGCATAATCACGTAACATCCTACTGGGCTGTCTCACAACATTAGGAATAACCAGAGGTTTGAACGCTTGCAGTCGATAAGGTGGAACATTCATCTCGGATTGTTGTACCGGAATAGGTATCGGTATCGGTTGTTGAACTTGCACGTACGGTTGTTGATACGGATTCTGATACTGTCCCAATAATGGATTCACAAGCACGGGATTGTATTGAGCTGCCATCGGTTGATATTGATTCAAATTAGGATTCGGATCCGGCTGTTGCACAAAAGGATTAAGATTCTGATTCATACCCTGAAAGTGAGGCATCGGTTGAGTAGCACATGGTGGAGGTTCAGGTTGATTAGGATCTTGCCTCGGGCGTAGAAGTGGTTCCCGGAGGCGTATATGAACGTCAGCCTCACCCAATATTCTCGAGTCGACATGTTGCTCAGTTGATTCTGCTTCCTCAACTCGAGGTTCGGGTGATTCCCTCCCAGATGGAGAGATGTATCCAGCAGATGCCGACACATTCGTAGCCATAGAAGTTTCAATATCCGGTTCTGAAGACTCGGCTTGTTGAGTAGATAACCGTTCAATCGTCCGATTTCTCAACGCCAACTGTCTATGGAAGAAGATTTCAATCTCCGGATTATATTCAACCAACTCCATGTCGCTACTTCGGATCATACACTGCACACATTCAAACAACAACAAACAATAACAAAAACAAAGACCTAATCCTAAAGATTAGACTGGCATACAAGATATTAACTCGAGTCCCCGGCAACGGCGCCAGAAAACTTGATGGCCGTTTTATATAGTAACCAACTTTGACCGGAAGAGTACCGAGTCGGTTGTAATATAAACTGGCAAGCAAGGTCGTATCCCTCAGGGACACGAGTTAAGTACCTCGGCTAGCTTCATCTCGAGTTTAGATCGATAGCCTTTCAATATGTTTAACATAGAACAATACTAATTCTGGCCACAATAATTAAACAAATACACTATAACTATCATGGTTCTATCACAATACGAGGCTTAAAAGTTTAAAAGAGATAGCCGAGAGATGTTCTGAATGCTTACTCTCAAACCCTAGCTCATTCCCGAGAGAACTCGGACTAGTAACCCTAATTGATATTGATCGAAGGATGTCATCTCCTAATTCCGAACCTAGGCGCCAATTTCAACAACCTAGCTTCCTATATCGAGTTCAACAGTCCGCAAACCGGATTTTACTGACTCGATACGGTCTACGCTCGAATGAGACGCTTGTTAACAACAATATAAACCTTACACACGAAACCGAATCTAAACACTTAGTCGGTTTTACACGGAAATCCTAAAACACCTTTTCCCACACCCTCTCGCAAAATACATATGTAAAGAGAATACGTAATATACGATTATTAAGTCACAAATTTAACAATCGTCGCTAAGCATAAGCTTTAGGACAACAATCAACATCAATATGAACTACAACACATCACAAATTCTCCCTAGATCAGAACTAAGGCTCGATTTTAATTCATTGCATAACTCGGCTATAGGGAAATTAGCTAATCATTCTATCGATGAAAACACTAGCAAACAAGTTAAACATAAGTAATTGATCTAAATAAGAAGATTAGAGATACCTCTTATAGATGAAAAGAACCGAAAATCAACGAAATAGAAAACCGTCTTCAGATCCGTACAATATACAACGATCAACGAACAATTTGTAATTGAAATTAATCCAAAAGCATAAAATCCATGTTCATAGAGCTTAGAAAGGTCTGAAAAACGAGATGAAAGTGTTTTGAAAAAAATCTAAGTAATGACATGCAACTCTCCACTAAGTGGAGAGTCTTTATAAGTCCCCACAAGCGGGCGCCTGTACTGACAGGCGGCCGCCTGTCAGATTTTTCCCTTCACAAAACCTTTCAGCAACTTTCTAAGCCAAAAACCGCATTTTTAGGCGGGCGCCTATGGTGACAGGCGGCCGTCTGTCACCTTTTATCACCAAAATACTTGATTTCTTGATCCCGAAGCTCCGGTTTACATTCCACGACATTCCCGAGCACCTAAAACCTGAAAATGGATCAAAAACATACCAAATATAACCCCCACGGGACTTTGGGGTGACCGAGAATGACCGAAAGTGTACAAAATTACCGGAATAACCTCGTTAATCACAGAATATATATCTGGCACTCGGGATCCACAAAATATATAACCTATATCAAAACTAAGCCGATTACTTCCGGAAACAACCTAAACGAGTCGTTACGGGGCACAAAATGTATATATAAACCGAGTCGAATTGACTCTTATCAGGGTGCACCCGAAGCATCTTGTCACTTTTTTTTGTGTACGCTGATTTCTGCAAGTATCACAACCAAAAGTTGCTTCAAAAGAGCAGGACATGTGATTGTTGTTCACATTTGCTTTCTTCACTAATCCTCATTTTCCACCCTTTTTTCCCACTTGATCAAACAGAAAAAAGAATCAATGACTCCAGCAGTTTTGACTGGCTCGTTAAGCGAGGAACAGGCTTTGCTTAGGCTAGCCTCTTCGACTTAACAAAACTGCTAACAGTTTTAGTTTTATTCACAGAGCAACCACAATGAGCACATAAATTTACAACACATAGTTCATGTATTGTGTTTCATGCTGAAAGAAAAGAAAAATATAATACAATCGATCAAAAGAATCATCCTTACCTTATCGATATTATCCCTTTATTCGCGAGAAAAGAGTTTGCTAAACCCTGCCAGCTCCCAAAAAGATCTCTTTCCGTCCGTTACCACTCTTGGAAATACGTTAAAAAAAAGTAACCGAATTGAGAATTTCTACAGACGTAGCACAACGAAGCACCGAGCTGTTTATGGGCTTCCCGGAGCTCACCTAGCGGGGGTGGTCTCACCTTAGCTGGCCGCTCGATAGAAAACGGAAAACTGTAAAAGCTTATTTATATATCCTTCTGAAATATAGGGTGGCATGAAACTCTTACCTAACCCTAAAAGAGAATAAAAATACTAAACTAAGGTTACATTTTATTTTTAGAAATTAGGGTTATCCCATGCACAAATTTTATAAAGATTTTGGTAGAGAATGACAATTAATTAATTAGGCTATAAGGACACTAATGATTACTAAGGACAAAATGAAAGTAGTGTTCCAATATTACCCCTAATTTAATTAATATGCATGCATGTCTCCTTTTTTTAAATTTCCATGATTGGTGGTTACAACCAAGCCTCATATCGTGATATTTATATCTATCCTTAATTAATGTGGTTGAGTAAAAAACAATCTATCATTAATGCGATGTATATTCAGTTACAACTGCAAGCTAATAATGCGGCTTCGTTAAAAAAATGTAACGAAAATTACTGAAAGTTTTGTGTAATCAATAACATTTTCTGTTTACATTTATCGAAATCACTGCAGATATTTTCTCATTCAACGGTGCTCACCATTTTTGTTCGATTTGATAAGCATTGATTGAAATAACAATAACAAATGAAGTAACAATATAATAAGAATGATCATTTCAACATAAATTAACAATTACGAGTGAAGTATAGTAACACATAAGTTAATAATGTAATAAGAAGGATTATTTCCAATACAAAGTAACAATTACGAGTGAAGTAACAGTAACACGTGAAATAATAATGCAATAAAAATGATCATTTCCAACATATAGTAACAATTACGAGTGAAGTAACAATAACAAATCGAGTAACAATGCAATAAAAATGATCATTTCCAACATATATACAGTAACAATTACGAGTAAAGCGACAATAACACATGAAGTAACAACGCAATAAGAATGATCATTTTCAACATATAGCAAACAATTACGAGTGAAGTAATAGCGGGAAGTAAAAGCGTCGTATCAAGTTTCAAGCATAAAAGGTGGAAAACATTTTAGCATAGACTGTTACTGGATTTATTTTGTTTTGAGGAAGATTTTTTGTAATATCCTGAATTTTCAGAAAGGGCAAAAATGGTAATTGGGGATGTGTACTACGACCTAATTATTATTTATCTTTTATTTTATTTAAAATGGGAATAATTAAAAGTCTTGGAGATTAATTATAAAAAAGGGATTTAACTATTAAAATAATGGAATTAATCAATGACTATTTAAGGAAAATAATCTCAATATACTCCCCTCATTCAGTTTCACGGCAATTTTCAGAAAATAAGGAGAAGGAACGACGCTAGAAACAGACGCATGATGCCTGGAAGCGGAGGAAGAGAATCTTCAATCGTTCGGCTAATCTGTCAGGTTTTTGGGTAGGCCGCAGAAGACAGAAATCATCGTCTCATCAAGACGAATGTTTCCACACTAAATGTTCGCAAAATAATGAGTTTGTAGTTTAGCCATAGTTTTTGGTAATGGTCGAGCTTGATCCTTTAGAAATTCATATCTTTCAATCCGTAGCTCTGTTTCGCAGCCAAGAGTAGTCAAAAACGATCGTCTTGGATCGTAGATTGTTCTAAAAGTAGCTTCACAGCAAGTAATCCTTGTAATCTTTGGTTTCACACACCTTTTCATCTCGGTTTTTACAAGAAAATTAGGGTTTTTAGGGTTATTTGTTAATCAAATAGGTTTTGGGTTTGAGGATCAAGAGTTGTAGCTCTTTCTTGGCATTTTGCTTTGAAGATTGCTTGCAATTAAGGTAAAAGGCTCTTCCAAACGAATAATTTTGGCTTTACAATGCTCAGGTTGAGTTTTAGTGTTGTTTGTAGCAAGGATTCATGTATATATGTTGTTGCTATGCTATGACATGTTAATGTACGTTTAAAGCATGTTTTACTGCTGTCTATCTGTGATATTTGAGGTTAATCAGGTGGGGAAAGGGTTGGGAATCGATTTAGCGCAGAAAATTGAAGTTAGGGCCATTTCCGATTGAATGCGTGCTCATTCAGTGGGCAATGCGTGTGCATTACCCTGGCAGAACCTCCCAAAATGTCGCAGAGAGCTCAATGCGTGCGCATTGGCTCCTGTTTTTGTGAATAGTTGTGTTTTAAGTCCATAGTCTAGTTTTAATTGTTATTTCTTGATTTAATAACATTAAATGAACCTGAACAAGCCTTGATTGAGTTTCTGATGCGTTTAGTTCCGGCACCGAATGTACTCTTTCTAAGAGTTGAAGTTCGGGTACCGTCGGAAGTGCATGATAGGCTTGTACTTTGATGAATTAGCATTCATCAATGTCTGTGTAATTGCTTGGCCTTGTCCGTGTCTAATGGTCTAGGAAAAAGTGTAGTGGATGGTCAGGAGTTTGCTTGAAAATACTTAGGTGGCTAGCTAACAACAATTAATAAATTACATACTTGTGTAGTAAAAATATTACACGTCATGCTATTCTTGGTAAGGCACCGATTCATATCGGCGATGTGATACGTTCATAAAGGTGAACAACGCTACTGGCTCAAAAGGCTGAAGGGTAGTGGAGGAAATTCATCGAACGTATATGCATACCGGGGAGACCCCGGAGCTATCAGGTGCTTTTCACCGTTCGTTAGCAAGTATATCTTCAGGCTGATACACGCCATGCGTAGTGCCCTTGAGTGCAAACAAAACCAAGATAAGTTAAGCTAGATACGTATAGTCACGACATGTTGATTGACATGAAGTGAACCATAGATTGAGTCGGTCTCGGGAAGGTAACTTAATAATTCCAGTAATGACCTTTTTGTTGTAACGTTTGTTTATTCGTTAGCTTCTCACTCTTATTAAGTACTTTTGTACTTACCTTTTTTGCATGTTTCTTTTGTAGGGTGAGAAGGCGAATAGGTTGACCAAGAGTGGATGTCGACTTTTGATGATGCTTGGTGATGAAGTCCTATTGACGTTTTCCTTCATTTCCATTATATATTGGACTAGACTAATTTGTATTTATTTTCAAACTATTGTACTATCCTTTAGACACTTGTAAGACAAGTTTGTAGCTTTTGTACTTCTTATTTCTGAAGGATCCGCTGTTGTAAGTTACATCTTTCTATCTTTAGAATGGTTGTAATCTATTCTTAGTAGCATTTATGTTTCTACCCGAGTCTTTTTAGCTTCCGTCTGCTTTATTTTGATACGATGATGAAGATGCTTGCGTATAAGGTTAGATTTATTTAATGTTATACGCGCCGAACGTTCTCTTCTGGATAAGGGCTCGGTATCCAGAAGCGGGGCGTTACAGTTGGTATCAGAGCGAAGCGTCCTTTCTGCCTTAGACTTCTTTTCCATTAAGCTAAGTTTCCTTTAGACCTTTTAAAACTTCCCTGATCTCCCTTAAGCTGGGTGATAATCCTCGTAAGACTAAGAATCCTTAAAACGTGGTTAAATTGCACTAGGACCGTTACGAGTCTTCTCAAACGAAGGTTAATTTGAGTTCTTCTCACATCTTTTATGTGATCCCTCAGGTTTGGTCCCTCTAAGACCCTTAGTAGAAACCCTCTCTTCTTTTGAAGTTTCCAAACCATAACATGTCGCCTAGGATTAAGTGAAACCCCTTCAAGTAAAGCTTTAGGATCGGAGTCTTATGCCTACACCTTTAAGTTGAGGTCCTCTTGGTCGAAATTTCTTTACACACCCTATTGTGATCTCTTCACGTTCTTTTACACATGAATATCCAAGCCTACTTTTGTCTTGGCCTAACTTTTTAGAGAATGATATTTGACTCAACTCTACAAATCCGCCAGTTTCTCCTTTCACTAATACTTGCTTTGTTGCTTATCAAAACAAATTTATCTTGCTTTGCTTGAGATGGGTTCTAAACGAATTCCATATACCATTCTACCCCTTCCAAGTGCTTCTTACTCGTTTCAATAATTAATGTTAAAGGCTTCTTGCTTTGGCACATAGTTTTTCATCATCCCCGTGTTTGCCGTTATCCAACATTATTGAATTGTTTTGTTCCTATGTTTTCCCTTCCCTTTAACATAAGACTTCTTTCCCCTGCTCCAATAAATTTTGAACATTTTCAGCAATGTAGATTACTGTCTTATCTATAATTGATCTTTTTACATCGACTCAATAATCGTTATGGATTGTTCAAAAAATCCATGTTATTGCCGGACACTGTGTCCACAAAATCTGCAGTAGCACAATCACTTCTTCTTCTGTTTTGAACAGGTTAAACATCTTCAAATGACCTGAATTTTTGATATGTTGCAGACAAAAATTTTATCTACAACTTTCCTTTCGGAATCAAATTCGAACTCCTTTTCGTTTGACCACAATCTGCAATTTAAGTCGGTGTTTACCAATCTGGAAATTCTGACAGCTTGTGCATTCGGCAGAAACATTTGTTTTTTACCAACTCCCTCTCATTCAAAAATTCCTAATATTATTATGTCACCTAGGAAACTCCAGTACCTAAATCCTTCATTTTTTTATCGTACTCGAACTCCTTTTCGTTTGAGCTACACAAGTCGATAATGTCAAATCCGGAGTAAATATCCACTACAAGAAAAACTATTTTTAATGAGAGGAATCTAATGACTGGTCAGAATTTCGTCACTATAAACGCGTTTTAATGACGGTAATATAAATATATATATAATTTTTTGATGTGTACACGGTGAGGAAGTTCAAATTCTCATCATTATTGGTTGATTATCCCGTTAATATTGATACATAAAAAACCATCTCGTCATTATTATGTGAAATAATATTATAAATTATTTTTTTCCAATATAAGAATTTCTCTAACTTTTGTAAAAGATAACACAATGATAGGCGGGTAAAACTCCCACCCAAAAAATTCCCACTTCATTTATTTTTTTGCCAAAACATTTCTAATTCTATCTCTACACATGACCTAAATTGACTTCAAACCAAATTAACCCCAAACCTAGAAAATATTAACACCTCCGCCACAAACTGCTAGCTCCCGACACCAATGGCATCTATCATACAAACACCAAATCGATGGTATTTCTGTTAATTATCCTCCTCCTCCATCTTCGATTATCATTCTCCATCATCCGATTTCACTGATTGTAGACGAAGCGGCTCCAAAATCTTCACTTTGAAGTAGCGACGTGGAGAGGATAGGTAAGTAGAAAGTCTTCGTTTATCTTGAGGCTCGTTTTTTTCTCTTCCCTTCAACCGATTAAAAGCCCAAAACCGTTATAGACGAATAGGGTAAAATTTAATCAATCGATATCACCTCCATCACGGGTCATACACCCTCTCGTTCTTAGTTTTGCGGTTGACTTTCGGAGATCGAAAGTTTGGAGAACAAAATCGCCGAGGCTCACTCATTGACGTCAAATGCAATGGCGCTTTGTTAACACGAGAAGCGAACTGTATTGGTAGTGGAAAACCATAGAGGTTTGTTTTTATTTTGTTTTATTTGTAGTCATGAGTTCAAATGTCAAAATATGACAAACCTTATATGTTTGAGTTAATGCTATCACTAAGAAATGAGTGTGAGGGTTAGAGTTCATGTAATAAACAACTTCCGAAGTTTGATGTTTGAATATTTGTGCCTCTGTTTAAGGACAAGGATGTTAATTTGAGATTAACTAGGGACCTTTCGTAGGGGTGAACAACCCGACCTTTTACATGTGGTTTGCTTTTGGTTCATTATGTTTATAGTTTCTCTTATTGGTATATTTTGCTTTGTGACCTATAATAACCCTCTCATTTGCGTGGAAGTCAGAATATCTTGTGTCTACATCTCAGAGTTGGAATCCTTAAGTTTATGTTTGGAGTACTTCAAGTCTGTCAATTTTGTGGTCATACAAGCTCACAGTAAAAGGTTTGTGCTCTTTCCAGTATTTTTTATGTGAACAGAGTAGTATCTTGAATGTTGCAGTACCTTATTACAAATCGTAGCAGATGTCGTTGGGGCCCTAAGAATGCTTTGGTAGAAGAAAGTGTAAAAGGGGGTGATACTATCTAATCTTCTACCTTTGGAACCTTTCCTCTTGTTTGTATAGTAAAAGTCTTGTTAAACAACTAAAGTGAAATATCCTTGATCTAATATTTTTTCTACTATTTCATCCTGATTCTTCAATCCAAACGAGAAGACGGTATAGGGTTGCCTAATTTGGTGGTTTCTTTGTGAAAATTTTATAAATAAAAGACGGAGTTCCCTGAGAGAGACAAAAGAAATGATCTTTGCTTCATTTTGTATTTTTTACTTTTGAGGGGTCATTTTGTATTCTTTATTATTAGTTATTTTTTAAATTGCTACTTTTTGTTGGCTTTACATAGCCCTGCCCTTTCTTTGGTTTCATTCATCTTTGTTGTATACGTGATGTGATTTTGCAGCAAAGATCAATCACGAACCATTAAAAATTCCACGATGGTCAATCCAAAGTTGTAATAAGCAACCGATTTAAACGTTTTTGAACATCATTTTATTGAATTTAAACGGCAAATTCACACGAATGAGGATTACGGATAACACACAAATGCAATATAGATATCATACAATGTGTTCCTACATATTTAAATTGTCCGAACAGAATGGGAAACAAAATTGTGTTGCTACACATCTAAATTGTCTAAACAGAATGGGAAACCAAAAAAAGGATTCCTAAAAATTACTCCAAATTTGTCTTTAAGGTACGTGTTGTTGGTTTTTGAAGGCAAAAAATGTGATATCTAGATCATATAGACTTGTCCACTTATTGGAATGATATTCTTTGCTTTCTAATACATTAATTATAAAGATAAAAAAAGCTTATATCATTTCTCTATTTGTTTATATGGCTGTTGTCATATTTTAGTTCTTAATCTTTTGTCTTTTATTTTTAGGTTAATAGTATTACCGGATAGGTTTAAGTTGTTCTTTGAGTTGGAAAATGGCACCTAGTAAGGAATGCTTTGATCTTTTCAATGATCGATTGAATGACAAATACAACATTCTGAATCTTTCAACAATGATTGTCGTCACTCAAATTCAGCTGGTATTATCTCTTGTGACTGTTCTGTTTTTACCTCTTCTTTGGTTTTTGTGAAACTCAGTTGTGTGCTTTAGTGTTTTCTTTAAAATTTGAGTTTCTGTGTTTGTGTCATCCTTTGACACATTATTTTACATAAACCTGAATCTATTAATGCTGCACATAATCTGCCTGCACATTTTGTGCTAATCTTTTGCAAAATCTGCTGCCCCTGCTGTGCACATAACTTGGATGTTGTGTGGTTCACCTTGCTGGCTGTATTTCCTAAGTGTTGTACCTTCAATATGGTGTTGTGCTCCAAATTTTCTGCACTCTGAATATTGCTAAATCTCTCCATCTTGATCCTATTATATTATTGTCTATACACTGCTGTTTTTGCTTGAAGATTCTCTGCTCAGATTGACAGCCTTGTGAACTAGTCTGTGTTCTTACCTTGTGTTGAGCTTATTGTAGATGGTCAAAATATCTGGAGAAGAACAGTTTCAGAGCCAACAGTAGTTGACATCACAATACCGAAAAGAAAGAGAGAACGAAAAACATTTTGATGGTTTATCCGAACTCTTTTTTATACAACGTAAAGTCCTTTGTTTTGGTTAGACGGTATTTGATCCATCTTCACTTTCTTATTTATTCTTCATTTCTGCCATATATCTAAGTCAATGTTTCGTGTTATTGTCAGGTTTCTAGTTTAACTTGTCCATGCTCTTGTTTCATCATCTTAGGTGAATTGGTGCTGAGAAACTTTATTCCAGGTAACTTATATTGAACTGCTTAGTGATGTTAGGATTAAAGTAAATACAATTTATCAGCCTTTAATAGGTAAGTTATGTGCTTGCTTTTTTGTTTATGACTTGTTTAACAACTACTACACACAAAAGTCATTTTAGATCCTTGCTAATATTCATATTGACTTGCTTCTTTCTTACTTGATGTATAAATATCTTGAGGCCGTGAGCATTAGAATCATCATAATTTCCTTCTCTAATTGAAGACAAGTGTGTTAAATACTGAATCTTTTTTGGATTATGAGCAAAAAAGCCTGGGTAAAAAACTGGAAAAAGGGGTTTAATGGTTTTGCGTGAAATGAGGCAGAGGGATAAGGAAAGCAGAGGAGTTAGATACGTTTTGTGTATGTACAGGTGGAGTATAGTGATTGTGTATAATCTTCTGTTATGGCATTGTTCCTTTCTTGTTCCACATTGAGTTGTAAAAAAATTCCGAAACAAGCAAGTCTATGTGCTGACATTTTATGGATGTTTGGATTTTCATAATCTCTAGTTTGTAGGTGTCAATTCTTGTGATTTTGATATTTGTGGATGGCACTAGTTATATATGGGTCAGAATAAAAAAAGTCTGGGTTGTGTTAAAATGCTTGTAGGTGAGAGACGGTTCGGTTTTACACAAATAACATCTCCCCGCACCCGGTCTTTGCGTTGTGGGATTATGATGTGTTGACTTATTTGGTGTTATCTAAAAAGAGATATTAACATCTTACCAACAAGCAGTTTAACACTAATCACATCTCCTAGGTTATATATGATATATGTATTGCATAATTTCGTTCTGGAGCTATTGATTCATTAAATGATAATATATATTCTAACCGTTTGCTTAGCAAGTCAATTTGAGAGCTCAATTTTGTTAATCATAGTCTGATTAGTTTATTATATATAATTGTAAGTGCTTTAATTTTGGAAATAAGAATCTTATATCTTGTTTTACTAGTTATGAGTAAACTTTAAAATGTTTCTTTTCTGCTACCGTGTATATGTTTCCAGGTTTTTGAAAGGTTTTGATGCATTCTGAGGAGATGTGTGAAAGGATTGCTATCGATCATATCCTAAGATGGTTCAATTTTGCTATCAAGTAGCTTGCTTCCCATGAACCGCCAATAATTGAAGGTTCTTAGTGTTTTGGTAATCAACATTTATGGTTGTTGGATATTTGACATTGAGGATGTAATATTAGAAATTCCTACCATTATGCGTCTACGTGTAGCTTTTCTTTTTGAATATTTTGAAACAACTATATCTCAATGTGTATATGGGATACCTCGATGTATTTTTTGGATATATTAATGCTTTTTGTTGCAACAAACTGTAGTGCGTTTTATTTAATGGTTTTGATATTCTAATATTTCTTCATAATGATTATCGTCATTAGTTCGTGCATTAATGAGGGGTAAATGACCCTATAATGATGAATTTTTTTGTCAATAAATTGTGTTTTAGTGACGGGTACTTAACCTTATAATAACGGGAATAGTCGTCATTAACTGGTAGAAACTAATATTCAACTTTAGTTCTAATGAGAGGCAAATAGTATAATAATGAGGAAATTACTCGTCACTAGAAATATTTTTAATGAGAGTCAAATCTCGTCATTAAATCCTTGATGTCTTTAATGACGAGGCGGGTTCTCGTCATTGAATGCTTTAACTAGAAGGGCAGCTATGAGGGGGACATGAGGGGGATTTCCCGTCATTAAAAGTCTTTAATGACGAGAAAATGACATAGAATGACCTGAATTCCCGTCATTAAAACCCTTTTTTCTTGTAGTGATCGTACACAGCAGCCTAAAAGGAATCCTCAACTCTTTGACATAGGGTTTGGGCTAAGATGGTAGTAAGTTACGATTGTTATGTTTAGGGAGTTCCCCCGAAGTTTGATCTCCTTCGGGTTAAACATTTTAGTAGGACGTTTGTAAAGGTAACAATTTGACTATTTCTTTTGCAGTTGTAAACAAGCACCAAGACGCTACATTCCAGAATACCACGCTTGAAGTTCAAACCTTTTATTCCTTTCTTCGACCATGACTTTCTGGTGAATTAATTCCCATTTAACCCCTCACTTGAGATCTTTAATCTCAACAAGTCCCCTCCATTTGTAATCATGCATTACCTCATAAACATATCGCCTTAAGCCTTTCTTCTAAACAAGTTATTACCTTTTTACCTTCTAAATCAAAGAAGTAAGTTCTTTCTAATTTTTTATTTTTTCACTCTCATTCCTTCTTTCAAATTCACTTTGATTAAGCATCATTCGTATTTGCGTTGATTCTCAGCTTCCCTCCAAAGGGTAGTGTCGATGTTGTAACATTTTCACTTAGTGCTTCTGTTCTTATAGGGTATGCATATCTTCTTCTTGCCGGTCAACATTTGAACTCCAAAACTTCTATTAATTTCAATCCAGATTAATGCACCTTATGCCTTTTCAGTTTTAAATCTGATTCAGGCCATGAACCGCTAGACACACCTTTTGACATTCCATATGCTATTTTGGCGTTTCTTTTGCAAATTTTGTTACACCGGTTGAATGCCTATTTTGTTTTAATCTTATATGCGGAATGACCTTGAGCAGTTATTCTTTGGCAGTGTACTATTGTAACGCCCCGTTCCTGGACACCGAGTCTTTATCCGGAAATCGAAACGTTTGGCACGCATAATATTAAATAAATATTATTACACGTAAGCCTCTACTACGTCGTATCAAATAATAGCAAACGGAAGCTAAAAAGACTCGGGTAATTTTTTCCAACATCTCAGAATAGAAGTTCAGGAACTAGAGAAGGAAATGTAAAGTTATTACATCCGAAACGAAACCAACGAATCCAAAATTGTACGAATTCCAAAGTACTAAAAGTAAACTACTAGTTCCAATAACCCAAATCTATGAAATAAACTTAAATAAACAAATAATAAACAAGGTCTTCAAGTCCGGCGTCCTCAAACGTCGTCATCAAAGTCCTCCTCGAACTCATCATTTACCTCGTTCGTCTTCTCTCCCCCAAACACATAAATAAACATGCATTTGAGGTAAGTACAATGTACAAAGTAAGAAGTAGAAGCTACAATATAACTAAGGTTTATTATTAAAAGATTTGCCTTACTGAGACCGACTCGATATAGGGTTCACTACATGCCCATCGACACGTCGTGACTATACGTTTCTAACTTAGCTTATCTTTGTTACATCATTACTCAAGGACACAATGCATGGTGAAAATTCCACCACGAGATATACTTGCCAACAACGGTGATTAGCACCAGTAGTCCCGGGATCTCTCCGGTATGCATATACGTTCGATGGATTTCCTCCACTACCCTTCAGCCTTTTGAGCCAGTAGCGTTGTCCACCTTTTATGAACGTATCACATCGCCGATTTGAATCAGTGCCTAACCAAGAATAGATGACTTTTAAGCTTTTACTACACTTATGTATTTATTATTGTGAATTAACTAGCCACCTAAGTGTTTTCAAGTAAGCTCCCTCTCATCTCCTACTCTCGTACTTAGACCACTAGACACGGACAATGCCTAGCACATACACAGACATTGATGAACTCAAGTTCATCAAAGCACAAGCCCTTTCATGCCCTTCCGACGGATCCGAACTTCAACTCCCTTTAAGAGTACATTCGGTGTTTTAACTGAACGAATCAGAAACTCAATCGGGGCTTGTTCATATTTAATTAGTGCGATTTAATCATGAATTAAGGTTTAAAATTCAAAACATAGCTTAAAACAACATTACATAGAAAACAGGGGCAATGCGTGTGCATTACTCTGGAATGCGTACGCATTGAACCTGCTGCACTTATTCTAAGCAATCATGTATCAGGAATACGTGCGCATTGCTAGCCAATGCGTACGCATCCTGCGTAGAAAAAGCCCTAAAACCTGTTTTTCAACCCTTGACGATCTCTACTCATTTTCAAAACATCTTGCACATGAATTATAGCAGAAAAACAGTAGAAAAACATGTCTTTTAAGATCCGAAACAAAACTTATTCCTTAAACATCATCTAAGCTTAAAACTTGATACAGTATGCATCCAAAACATGATCTATTCTACTCTAAACAACAATTAGATTGTAGGAAGAGCTTCTTACCTTTAGCAAGCTTATTCCAACAGCAAAAACTCAGAAAGACAGCAGCTAAAACCGATCTTTCTCTTATCAAAGCTTCAACTTTCTGCAATCAAAGTGTTGCCTTCTTCACAACGATTCCGGCGCTCTACTCTGATCTGAGAACCGTTGAGAATCGACTTAGCAATTGATGAAAAATCCCCCAGCCCTAATTTCTTGCCCACACACGCAGAACACAATTTAGGAGGTGGAGAAATCTGATTTCTATTAGGTTGTAAGAATTGTGGGGATTTATTTTCCTTAAATAACAAATCCCAAAAAAAAGGATAAAGATCTTATTATCTTCCTTTATCATAAAAAAAATCAGATTTATCAAATCAAAAAAGATAAAGATTTTATTATCTTCCTTTATCATAAAAATCAGATTTATCAAATCAAAAAAAGATAAAGATCTTATTATCTTCCTTAATCATAAAAATCAGATTTTCCTCCTTAAATATATACATATATATATCTCGAAATATATATATATAATTTAACAAATACTTAAACTCCGAATAAAAGGAACCGAACCCCATATTTCATTTTCGTAAAATGACACGTCTGCCCTTTCCCGAAAATCGGAATATTACATTCTTCCCCCCTTAAAGGAGTTTCGGCCTCGAAACTTAGAACATACCTGGTAAGTCCATAAAATCTGGGAACTCGCTGATCATATCGTCCTCAACTTCCCAAGTAGCTTCATCCGGTGAATGATTGCTCCATTGCACCAGAACTAAACGAATCAACCGTCTCTTAATCATCTTTTCCTTCCGGTCCAAAATTTTGGTCGGTGTCTCATCGTACGAAAGATTATCCTGGAGAACCTCCGGTTCAACAGTAGTCTCAATATCCGTCTTGGTCAAACACTTCTTTAACATTGAGACATGAAACACGTTGTGGACTCTCGACATCGATTCTGGTAACTTGAGTTTGTAAGCCAAAGGTCCAATTCTTTCTAGAATCTCAAAAGGTCCAACATACCTCGGGCTTAGCTTTCCCTTATGTCCAAAACGTTTCACTCCCTTCATTGGTGAAGCTCGTAGATACACTCTTTCACCAACTTCAAACTCAAGAGGTCTCTTTCTAACATCTGCCCAACTCTTCTGTCTATCTTGAGCCGCCTTCAGATTCTTCTTGACCAGCTGAACCCTTTCTTTAGCTTGCTCAACCAATTCCGGCCCGGTGATTTGTCTTTCGCCGACTTCATCCCAAAACAGCGGCGTTCTACATCTTCTTCCATACAATGCTTCAAACGGTGGCATGCCAATACTTGCATGATAACTGTTGTTGTAAGCAAACTCCGCTACCGGTAGGTAATCATCCCATGATCCACCTACTTCCAACACACAAGCTCTCAACATATCTTCAAGTGTTTGGATGGTTCTCTCGGATTGTCCATCCGTCCGAGGATGAAAGGCCGTACTCAAATCCAAATTGGTTCCAAAAGCTGCTTGTAAACTTTTCCAAAACTGACTGACGAACCTCGAATCATGATCCGAAATTATCGAGATAGGTACTCCGGGTAACTTCACTATATTATCCAAGTATAGTGTCGTCATTTTCTTCAAGGGCATATCGACCTTATATGGTAAGAAATGAGCGGATTTGGTCAATCTATCCACAATCACCCAAATCACATCATTACCGCCTCTCGTCTAAAGTAAACCGGTGATAAAGTACATAGTGATCTTATCTCACTTCCATTCCGGGATATCCAATGGCTTAAGCATTCCTCCTGGTCTTCTATGTTCTTCTTTAACCTTCTGGCAAGTATCACACTCTGCAACGAACTTGGCTATCTCCAGTTTCATCGAGGGCCACCAAAACCTTACCTTCAAGTCTCTGTACATTTTAGTAGCTCCCGGATGAACCGCAAAAGCAATCATATGTGCCTCTTCCATGACTCTCTGTCTTAAATCACCCATATTAGGTACACATAAACGATCCCGATACCAAAGATTCCCGTTCTTATCTAACACATATCCAACCGTAGGCTTTTCCCTTGCAACTCGCTTCAAGTCAGCCAAAACTGGGTCTTCATCTTGCTTTTCCCGAATGTCATCCATCAACTCAGACCTTGCTAACAACGGTGTCACAAACTGTTTGTCTTTAATCGGATCAAAGCTTCGGATTCTCAGCTCATCTAACCTTTCTACAACACCTTCAATGCTTGAAGCCGCAAACACTGGTTTTCTGCTCAAGGCATCAGCCACTACATTTGCTTTACCCGGATGATACTGAATCTCCAATTCATAATCCTTTACGAACTCCAGCCATCTCCTTTGTCTCATATTCGGGTTTTCCGGGTACGAAATACTTCAAACTCTTGTGATCGGTGAAGATCCCGGCCTTAACTCCATACGGGTAGTGCCTCCAAATCTTCAAGGCAAACACAACCGCTGCTAACTCCAAGTCGTGGGTTGGGTAATTCTTCTCATGCACCTTCAACTGTCGGGATGCATAAGCAATTACCTTCCCTCCCTACATCAACACACAACCTAAACCTTGTCCCGAAGCATCCGTGTAAACGTCATAATTATCAAAGATCTCCGGAACTGCCAAAACTGAGGCTGTAGTCAACCTCTTTTTCAACATCTGAAAAGCATCTTCACACTCACTGGTCCACTCGAAATTCACATACTTTTGAGTGAGCCGGGTAAGTGGTGTTGCTATCTTTGAGAAGTCTTGTACAAACTTCCTATAATAGCCAGCCAAACCGAGAAAACTTCTAACCTCTGAAACGGTAGTCGGTCTGGACCACTTCTCAACTGCTTCAATCTTTTCCGGATCAACCTTAATGCCATCTCCAGAAATGACATGACCCAAGAAACTCACTTGATCCATCTGGTTCTTATTTAATGTATCCAGCACTATCCTTAAGTGTTCTTCATGTTCCTTCTCATCCTTAGAGTATACAAGGATGTCATCTATGAACACTATCAAAAACTTGTCCAAGTATGGCACGAAAACACGCTGCATTAAATCCATAAATGCAGATGGAGCATTGGTGAGTCCAAAAGGCATAACTAAGAACTCATAATGTCCATACCTCGTACTAAACGCCGTCTTCGGTATATCAACCACTTTGATCTTCAACTGGTGATATCCGGACCTAAGATCAATCTTGGAAAATACTCTCTTGCCTTGCAAATGGTTAAACAAATCATCAGTCCTTGGCAAAGGGTACATATTCTTGATGGTCAGATGGTTTAGCGCTCTGTAATCTATGCACATCCTCATGGTACCATCTTTCTTCTTAATAAACAACACTGGGGCTCCCAAGGCGAGGTACTAGGCTGAATTATGTTCCTCTCGAGCATATCCTTAAGTTGAGCTTTCAACTCTTTCAATTCAGCCGGTGCTATTCTATAGGGTGCCTTAGCAACTGGTGCCGCTCCTGGCATCAACTTGATCTCAAATTCAATTTCTCTATCAGGCATGTTTCCCGGTAACTCTTCTGGAAACACCTCTGGGTATTCTTTGACAACAGGGGTTTCCTCTAACTTAGGCTTCACTTGTTCCACATCCACTGCGTACAACAAGTAGCCTTCACAACCCTTCCGACAAGCTCTTATAGCCTTAACTGCTGAAATTATAGGGTGACGCTTCCTACTAGGCTTGTAAATGTTACCTTGATAAGTCTTATCTGATTTCCCGAGTATCTTAAAGGTCACTCTCTTTTCTCTACAATCCATGTGGACAAAATTCTCGGATAGCCAATCTATTCCAAGAATCACATCAAAATCCGAAAAGTCCAAAACCGTCAAATCACTCCTGCAACAATACTTTCCAACTCGAACCTCTACCTGAGGTATCAACTTGGTTACCTTAGTCACTTTTCCTATAGGTGTTGTTATCTCCAAAGTGTTTCTTAAAGGTTCCATTGGTAAGTTAAGCTTCTTAGCTACCTTTGTTGACACAAAGGTGTTAGACGCTCCCATATCAAACAATGCCGTAACTGCTAAGTTTTCTAGAATTATTGTACCTAGGATGTGAATTAATTTATTTAAATACAATACAACATGATTTAAAACGTGCTATAAAGTACTCTAATAAATTAAAATAAACAAAAAGGTGCCTGAAATAACATTATCGTCTGGTTCAGCCATCTCAGCATCCACTGCAAAAACTCGAACTGGGCGACTTGGGCCGCCTTTTCCATTTCCTTGCCTCTGAATATTTGATCTCCCCTTTGTTGGACACATCTTAGCAAAGTGCCCTAGATCTCCGCTGTAGTAGCAGCCACCTGTATTAGCCTTACACTCACCTAAGTGATTCCTATTGCACTTAGAGCAAACTGGTGCTCCGGTTGAAGGTTTACTTGCTGCAGGGGCTGTTGTCTTCTTGAGATTCTGTTGGGGTGCTCCCCGGTTAATACCTTGACTCGTGCCAAAATTTATCTTATTCCCTATAAAAACTGTGGCCTTCTTTCTGAATGTCTCCACCTCTAAGGCCTTATTCAACAACTCAGCCATATTCTTAGCTGTGAAACCCAACATACCGGACTGTATCTGATAGGCTAGGCCTTCCTTGTAAAGAGCCATCTTTCTCTCTTCAACCTTCATCAGCTCGGGGTAGAATCTTCCCAGCTCGTTAAATTTGTTGGTGTACTGAGATACCGTCATAAAGTTGCCCTGCTTAAGCTTTAAGAACTGGCTTGCCATGTCTGCCTGCACTGTTTCCGGAAAATACTCGTTGTAAAACATCACTTTGAAGCCTTCCCAATCCGTTACCTTGCCATTACTACTTTGTATAGCATCAATCCAAGCTTCAGCTACGCCTAAAAGGAAACTAACCGCCAACTTGGCCATCTCAGATTCAGGAACATGTATATTCCTACAAGCCTTTTCGAAACTTCTTAACCATTCTTCAGCCTTCGAATGTTCTACATTCCCATAGAAGTTTTCAACCCGATTCCTTCTCAATCTTGTATACCAGTCAATCGGTGGTGCTTGCTCAAGTGCCGGTCTAACTGGTGGGGCTTGTGGATAAACTGGAGGGTATCCATAGGGTATTTACTGCTATTGAAACGGGGTTGATGGAAACCGTAGGGTGGGTAACCAAGACCTTGTTGATGGTCAAAACGGGGTGAAGGTGGTACAGTAGGTCGAGGAGTGTGACCCACGGAGGAGGGTAAAAGGTCTGATGCTACTGATGAGAAAACACTGGTGGAGGAGGGTAGCTCATTGGTGGGGGATAGATACTAGTTGCTGGGGGTACGTAGATGGGTGGAATGTCCCCTATCACGGTGACACGTACCGGTGCGTCTCCAGGCTCTCCATAAATGTAGTTGTACCATGGTGGAGGGTAACTTACTGGTGGCGGTACTAAACCTGCTGGAACGTCACTTACCAAGGAAAACTGAACCGAACTTCCCACATGCCATTGTGGGTGTTGCTCCTTATGAGGTCGTGGTGACAAACTTCTCTGAGATCGTGGAGTAGGGGTTGCAGTATGAGGGGGTGGAGTGGGGCTCGGATGAGGTGAAGGATTCTGCCTCACGAAACCGCCTCTAACAACTGGTGTAGGACTCTCTCGACGTACTCTTGAAGCTTCTGCACCCGCTCCGGTTCTCGTGAACACCATCCCGATGATCGCAAAGAACCACAACATTACTAAGAGGTCTAAAGAAAACTTATCTTAATAGAAAGAAAGCCTAAAAGACGCTTCTCTCTGATACCAACTGTAACGCCCCGTTCCCGGACACCGAGTCCTTATCCGGAAATCGAAACATTCGGCACGCATAATATTAAATAAATAATATTACACGTAAGCCTCTACTACGTCATATCAAATAAAAGCAAACGGAAGCTAAAAAGACTCGGGTAATTTTTTCAAACATCTCAGAATAGAAGTTCAGGAACTAGAGAAGGAAATGTAAAGTTATTACATCCGAAATGAAACCAACGAATCCAAAATTGAACGAATTCCAAAGTACTAAAAGTAAACTACTAGTTCCAATAACCAAAATCTATGAAATAAACTTAAATAAACAAATAATAAACAAGGTCTTCAAGTCCGGCGTCCTCAAACGTCGTCATCGAAGTCCTCCTCGAACTCATCATTTACCTGTTCGTCTTCTCTCCCCCAAACACATAAATAAACATGCATTTGAGGTAAGTACAATGTACAAAGTAAGAAGTATAAGCTACAATATAATTAAGGTTTATTATTAAAAGATTTGCCTTACTGAGACCGACACGATCTAGGGTTCACTACATGCCCATCGACACGTCGTGACTATACGTTTCTAACTTAGCTTATATTTGTTACATCATTACTCAAGGAGACAATGCATGGTGAAAATTCCACCACGAGATATACTTGCCAACTACGGTGATTAGCACCGGTAGTCCCGGGATCTCCCCGGTATGCATATACGTTCGATGGTTTTCCTCCACTACCCTTCAGCCTTTTGAGCCAGTAGCGTTGTCCACCTTTTATGAACGTATCACATCGCCGATTTGAATCAGTGCCTAACCAAGAATAGATGACGTTTAAGCTTTTACTACACTTATGTATTTATTATTGTGAATTAACTAGCCACCTAAGTGTTTTCAAGTAAGCTCCCTCTCATCTCCTACTCTCGTACTTAGACCACTAGACACGGACAAGGCCTAGCACATACACAGACATTCATGAACTCTAGTTCATCAAAGCACAAGCCCATTCATGCCCTTCCGACGGATCCAAACTTCAACTCCCTTTAAGAGTAAATTCGGTGTTTTAACTGACCGAATCAGAAACTGAATCAGGGCTTGTTCATATTTAATTAGTGCTATTTAATCATGAATTAAGGTTTAAAATTCAAAACATAGCTTAAAACAACATTACATAGAAAACTGGGGCAATGTGTGCGCATTACTCTGGAATGCGTACGCATTGAACCTGCTGCACTTATTCTAAGCAATCCTATATCAGGAATGCATGCGCATTGCTAGCCAATGCGTACACATCCTACGCATAAAAAGCCCTAAAACCTGTTTTTCAACCCTTAACAATCTCTACTCGTTTTCAAAACATCTTGCACATGAATTATAGCAGAAAAACAGTAGAAAAACATGTCTTTTAAGATCCGAAACAAAACTTAATCCTTAAACATCATCTAAGCTTAAAACTTGATACAATATGCATCCAAAACATGATCTATTCTACTCTAAACCACATTTAGATTGTAGGAAGAGCTTCTTACCTTTAGCAAGCTTATTCCAACAGCAAAAACTCAGAAAGACAGCAACTAAAACCGATCTTTCTCTTATCAAAGCTTCAACTTTCTGCAATCAAAACGTTGCCTTCTTCATAACGATTCCGGTGCTCTACTCTGATCTGAGAACCGTTGAGAATCGACTTAGCAATTGATGAAAAATCCCTCAGCCCTAATTTCTTGCCCACACACGCATAACACAATTTAGGAGGTGGAGAAATTTGATTTCTATTAGGTTATAAGAATTGTGGGGATTTATTTTCCTTAAATAACGAATCCCAAAAAAAAAGGATAAAGATCTTATTATCTTCCTTTATCATAAAAAAATCAGATTTATCAAATCAAAAAAGATAAAGATCTTATTATCTTCCTTTATCATAAAAAATCAGATTTATCAAATCAAAAAAAGATAAAGATCTTATTATCTTCCTTAATCATAAAAATCAGATTTTCTCTCCTTAAATATATATACATATATATATATATATATATATATATATATATATATATATATATATATATCTCGAAATATATATATATAATTTAACAAATACTTAAACTCTGAATAAAAGGAGCCGAACCCAATATTTCATTTTCGCAAAATGACACGTCTGCCCTTTCCCGAAAATCGGAATATTACAACTATTCCTCTCGAGTAGTGCAACTTTGAAACCCTGAATTGGATCATAAATGATCTTTCACACTTCCCTTGAAAGTTTGAATCAATTCTTTGAAATCGAACTTTATCTGGCAGTTCTTAAGTGTCTTTTCCCCTTCACTTAAAAGCTTGTTTACCGTTTACTCATTCGAACTTTTGATATTCTTTAACAATATCTTGAGGAAATCTCTATTCCCCTTTCAATCTTGAGGTAACTCAACCTCTCTTGAATAATGCAAATTTTGACTTTTCTTGACAAGTTTATTTCAATCTGAGACCTTTTGGTGTACTCGATTGTCACCATAACCCTTCATGTTGAGATTCTTGCACTCTACTTGATTTCTACATTTTCTAGTCTTTTTGGTACTCGACCTTGCACCTTTTCTTTGCTTCTCAGTTGTATGATGATTCATCTACGACAATCACGCGAACTGAGGATTCTCCTAGCTCGCCAACAGCCACTTTGTTAACCAAATGATTAACAATCAAGGCCACCTTCCTAATGTTCTCAAGCTCAATGTTCTCTTTCCATGCATTGAGAATATTTTCAAGTCCATCATGTGACGCTTCCCTTGGTGTCTCCACTTTCTAAGGGCTTATGTAAGAGCTTATCGTCTTCCTTTCAAGTGGCCTAAGTTCCCTTGCAGACCACCGTAACTTGCAGAATTTCACTCTCTCAAAAGAATCTTATCTACAAGATAATCCTTTTGCTTCTTTTTTGGTGGATATATTTTGTATTATGATACAATGCCTCATTCTTCATTTTGGAACCAACTTCAACTTTCCTCAACACGGGATCATCTTGTTTTTCTTGTAACCCATGCAACCTCCCTTGTTTTGAGAACTTATTGCACCTTCCTTGGCTTACCAAGTTGACATACCACTCTAGTAGTCAACTTGTCACCTTTCAACTATATTTGTTTTTCCAAGCATAACCTTTATTGGCATAAGGATTGGATCAGACCGTCAAAGGGAAAGTTTGGAAAGTCCGTGTTTCTCCTTCCCGGGAAGTCTCGAAAACCCTACAGCCGGAATCCTTCCAGTTCTTCAGCAAACTTGTGTAGAAGAGTTGGAGGTTGAGATCAAAAAAAGTCAAGTATGCCAGAAGTTGTGGGTTAGTTGAGAAGCTCAAACCTTCAGGACATAGGTCAACAAGAGCAAGTAAAGTGTGGTACCGTTGATTGCAAGAGTCGAGGTAGTTGATAAGTTAGTGAAGAAACAAGATGAAGATCCAGTAGATGCCGGTTACAAGTGAGTGGTCAGAACCAACCAGCCAGTGGTCACGGGTTAGATGAAGTTTGGCATCAAAATCGGCTTTGGGTTTCGAATAAGGAATATCTGAGGAAAAAAGTGATGAATGAAACCCACGAGGTAGCAATTGCAAATTCATCCGGAGCAACCAAGATGCACATAGGGGGTAAGAACAGTGCTACTGATGATCTTTCATGAGGATAAAGATAGAGGAGTTGGGCCAACGTAATAAGAAGTCCGTTAGAGTTGAGGTTGAAGATGAAGCGTATCTAAAGGCGTACACAACTAAAGGAGTAAGACGGTTTGGGCAGACATGCAACTAAGCACCATTTATGAAGGCTCTTACGTGATCCTAGCTAAATTTGGACAATTAGCTTATCCGTTTGGAGTTACCCGAATCACTCTCACGAGTGCATGGCGTCCTTCATGTGTCAATGATAAGGGGATGCTTAACCGACATTGATGTGCAACCAAGCTTTGACCTCGAGATGGTTGAAGATAACTTGACCAATGCAGAAGAATCATGTGCACTTCAGAACGGTGGATGAAGAAAGTTAAGAAATAAGACTTACAACTAGTCTTGGCTCGGTAAAGCGGTCAGACACCGGCAGAGGCGACGTGAGAGTTAGAAGACGAGACGTTTGCAAGTCCAGAGTTCAAGTATTTCCCAATTATGTTCAGTTTCGAGGACGAAACTCTTTTAAGAGGGAAGGGGTGTAATATCCTGAATTTTCAGAAAGGGTAAAAATGGCAATTGGGGATGTGTACTACGAACTAATTATTATTTGTCTTTTTTTTTTAAAAGGGGAATAATTAAAAGTCTTGGAGATTAATTATAAAAAAGGGGTTTAACTATTAAATTAATGGAATTGATCAATGACTATTTAAGTAAAATAATCCCAATAGTGCTCTCATTCCGTTTCATGGCAATTTTCAGAAAATAAGGAGAATGAACAACGCTAGAAACAGACGCAGGATACCTGGAAGTGGAGGAAGGGAATCTTCAATCGTGCGGCTAATCCGTCAGGATTTTAGGCAGGCCGCAGAAGACGGAAATGATCGTCTCATCAAGACGAACATTTCCCCACTAAATGTTCACAAAATAGTGAGTTTTCAGTTTAGCCATAGTTTTTTATAATCGTCGAGTTTGATCCTTCAGAAATTCATATCCTTCAATCTGTAGCTCTGTTTCGCATCTATGAGTAGTCAAAACGATCGGCTTGGAGCGTATATTGTTCTAAAAATAGTTTCACAGCAAGTTATCCAGGTAATCTACAGTTTCACACACCTTTTCATCTCGGTTTTTACAAGAAAATTAGGGTTTTTAGGGTTACTTGTTGATCAAATAGGTTTTGGGTTTGAGGATCAAGAGTTGTAGCAGTTTCTTAGCATTTTTCTTTAAAGATTTCTTGCAATTAAGGTAAGAGGCTCTTTCTAATGAATAATTACGGCTTTACAATGCTCAGGTTGAGTTTTAGTGTTGTTTGTAGCAAGGATTCATATGTATATGTTGTTGCTATGCTATGACATGTTAATGTATGTTTAATGCATGTTTTCCTGCTGTCTATCTGTGATATTTGAGATTGATCAGGTAGGGAAAGGGCTAGGAATCGATTTAGCATAGAAAACTGAAGTTAGGGCCATTTCCGATTGAATGCGTGCTCATTCAGTGGGCAATGCGTGCGCATTGCCCTGGCAGAATCTCCCAGAATGTTGCAGAGAGCTCAATGCGTGCGAATTGGCTCCTGTTTTTGTTAATAGTTGTGTTTTAAGTCCCAAGTCTAGTTTTAATTGTTATTTCTTGATTTAATAACATTAAATGAACCTGAACAAGCCTTGATTGAGTTTCTGATGCGTTTAGTTCCGGCACCAAATGTACTCTTCTTAAGAGTTGATGTTCGGGACCCTCGGAAGAGCATGATAGGCTTGCGCTTTGATGAATTAGCATTCATCAATTTCTATGTAATTGCTAGGCCTTGTCCGTGTCTAATGGTCTAGGAAAGAGAGTAGTGGATGTGAAGGAGCTTGCTTGAAAATACTTAGGTGGCAAGCTAACAACAGTTAATAAATTACATACTTGTGTAGTTAAAAGATTAAACGTCATGCTATTCTTGGTAAGGCACCGAATCATATCGGTGATGTGATACGTTCATAAAGGTGAACAACACTACTGGCTCATAAGGCTGAAGGGTGGAGGATGAAATTCATCGAACGTATACGCATAGCGGGGAGACCCCGGAGCTTTTAGGTGTTATTCACCGTTAGTTAGCAGGTATATCTTCAGGCTGATACACGCCATGCGTAGTGTCCTTGAGTGCTGACGTAACCAAGATAAGTTAAGTTAGATATGTATTGTCACGACATGTTGATGGACATGAAGTGAACCATAGATTGAGTTGGTCTCGTGAAGGTAACTTAATAATTCTAGTAATAACCTTTTTGTTGCAACGTTCGTTTATTCGTTAGCTTCGCACTCTTATTAAGTACTTTTGTGCATACCTCCTTTATATGTTTCTTTTGTATGCATTGTAGGGTGAGAAAGCGAACAGGTTAACCAAGAGTAGATGACGACTTTTGATGATGCTTGGTGATGAAGTCCTATTGACGTTTTCTTTCATTTCCATTATATATTGGACTAGACTAATTTGTATTTATTTTCAAATTGTTGTATTTTCATTTAGACTCTTATAAGACAAGTTTGTAGCTTTTGTACTTTGTATTTCTGTAAGGATCCGCGGTTGTAATTTACTCTTTCTATCTTTAGAATGATTGTAATCTATTCTTAGTAGCATTAATGTTTTTACCCGAGTCTTTTTGGTTTCCGTCTGCTTTATTTTGATACGACGACTTAGAGGTTTGCGTATAATGTTAGATTTATTTACTGATATACGCGCCGAACGTTCTCTTCCGGATAAAGGCCCGGTATCCGGAAACGGGGCGTTACATTTTTAATTGTATTGTATGTTTTTTAAGGAAAAAAAATTGGATAAACCATTTTGCGAAGATTGACTTTCCAACAATTACTCCACCTTTAATGGCCGGCGGTATTTACTTCCCAGATTTACGTGTTGATTTTTATTTTTTTGTATTTTTTTGATTCATTATTTACTTCCATGAGTATTTTGGTCTATTAATTATTACATTATACTTTTTTTATCATAAAGAAATGCAATTGACATTCCATCATAATTTATTAGATTCTTTGTTCTTCGGGCACCTTTCCCCCCGTTTATATTGGTCCACGACCAAATCTAACTTTGTGATCCATATCGCTTATAAAAAAAACATTGGATTTTAGTAAAAAATTTACCTCTCTATAATTTCTTAATGAATGAAAATATGGATATGTTTAGTGATCCTTGACAAATTTTATATTGGTTCAACACCAAATCTGACTTGGTAATACTTGGCCTATAGAAATACAAGGAGAAAAAAAAACTTGGGTACTTAGAAAAGAATTATTCTCTAAAATTTCCCATTGAGTAGAAATGTGTTTCTTATCCCAAAAAAGAATTCCCCCAAAAGAAATGTATTTCCTATTGAATGGAAATGTGGTTCTATTTTGTGATCCCGAACCACATGTATATTTTCCAATCCGAACATAGCATAAATACAATAATTATGGATTTTTAAGTGATAATTAATTCATTTCTTGAACCATGAAGATCGTGTATTTTTAATGTAAAAATAAACAAAATACCCTTTTAAATTGCGTATGCTTGGACTTGTATAATATATCTAAAGGTAAAGTATTTAGGCACAAACTTTGTGCATAAAAAAAATGTACATTCAAAAGTAGTAGGGATATTTTTCTTTTTGGGTTTTTGTTTTTTGTTAGGTAAACATGCAATGCAGATCCTCTGTTTTTGGAACCCTAGATTTTCCAGCTTTTGACGATGTGGATGTAGTTGTGCCACACAAAAACTGAGTCCGCCCACAGAAACTGAGTCACAGCTCACCTCTCAGTTTTTGTTTGGTGCAGTTATTTCCACGGTGCCAAAAATGGAAAAAAACTGAAGTTCCAAAAGCAGAAGATCCGGATTGGTATATATACGATTTAGATCAAATTTATTTGTAATTTTCTGTGCAATTTTATGTGACAAAAGAAATAGAGTTAATCCAGACAAAAGAAATAGAGTTAATCCAGAATTGTTCCGACGGCGCCGGCCATTGGCCAAAGTCAAACATTTGATTTCAGGTTCAAGAGATTCCGATAAAAGAATTATATCTTTTCGTTTTCTGAAAAAAAAAAAAAAAAACAAAAAGTAAAATCGTTTCACCCCAAACCAAAGAAATTCAACTTTTGTACCTGAGCACACAAAATATATTTCAAGAGAAAAAAAAATTAATAACATCTCAAAAAAAAAACAAAAAAAACCTTTATTTATATTCACAACAAGAAATGTAACCAGGTGTATCTGTTCCATCAGAACAATGAAGGAATCATAAACAGAAAAATCATCAAAATCCGACAGTAACTACATCTCCATAACCTACAAGATAAACCAACAAGCCCAAAAAGAAAAAGATATCTGCGAACAAACAACGCAGTAACAATATCAGTGTGTAGATTCAATGGTGAAGCAAATCAGTAGCGAACTATCTCTACCAGTCAAGACCACAGCGGGTAGACTCGAAAGTCCCCGTGGATTGTCCATTCGAATTTAAAGGAATCTTCAAATCGCAGTCAATAGTTGGTTTGATCTTGGGGGATTTGAACCACCAGAATTTCAACCGCATATGAATATTAAGCTTCAATTTGATATTGTACATGCCGGAGCTTTTGTCCTGATTGTAATTCGACATCTCATCGTTTCCCAATAACACCAAATTTTGACCATTAAACACTGGATGCAGAAAGCTCGTATTCTTATGCCCCTGATGAAACGCATCCAATTGAATGCTAGCAAATCGTTGACCCTGATAAAAACCGCTTGCCTGAATACTATTGTAGTAAATAGCGAGACGCTTGTTTGGGTTACGGACGGTCAAATTGACGGCTAAATCATAGTGAAGGGTATTATTAGGGGTACCGGAGAATTCGAATTGCGTCAAGGATGCGTCGGTGGCGTCGAATTTGAGTTTGTTAGGACGGAAAACTAGCCATAAAGCAAAGATTACGATGCCGATGATTATGACAAGGGTGATAATGATCTGGAAGATGCAGTTGAAGATGCAGCCGCAGAGGCAGTTACAGCAGCAACTGAAAGGGTTGCAACCGCTGCTGCCGCCGCCTGAGCGGCGGTAGGCCTTTCGAGTTGGGGGAATTGATGGGCCATAGTATGCTCCGTTGAGCTGAGGCTCCGGCATTATTATTATATAGCGATGGAGATGGAGGAGAGGCTTTTTCAAACTTTCTGCGCCGCCGATTGAGTTGTAGATGTAGACGGAGATGCTTAGGGATTGCCGGATTGGTTGATAAAGCAGGCGTCAGGTATTTATATATTGCGTTAGGTGGTGGTGGTGGCTGTGTTTGTGAAGAAAGTTGGAACTGGTAAACACACGGAACAAAATCAGACGCGTGAAGACTAATATTTATGTAATCCTCATATCCACTTAGAAAAGAGACTAAAACGATCTTACCTCTAAATGATCAGTAGTGATACATCCACTACACTTTCAACTGCAACATCTTACACAACACAATCTACACCATATATTCTGTTGATACCCATTACAAAAAAAATAATTCATTACTTTAATCCATATCTACCACTTGTGTAGTGGTTTGTGCACTACACAAGAGTGTAGTGCACATATCATTATTCTTAAATTATGGATCATAATATACAAGAGCGGCAACAGTTCAGTTTTTTATAGTCCAGTTTTTAATCTCTACCGTTGAAAACAAATATAAACAATTATATACGTTGGATAAATTTTTTAGTACACCATAACATGCATTTGTTCCTCCAATTTGGGACCAAATTCTTTTTTAAAACCATTAGCCACAGTAGTGATGATATAAATAATATCGCCACCATTTAGTTCCGGAAATAGCCTCTGACCATACCTGAGGGAGGCCCGCGACTACATCGCCGGGGACGCCAATAAAGTCAAGTCAAGGTCACTGTCGTCAAACCCTGCTAGGGGCGCCCCCATAGCAAGGGGGCCGGATCGAGACCTCGGACAAATGGCCCTCAAAGGGCCGCACAAGACTTAAGAAGAAACCGGGAGCAAAGCCAGGACAAACGGAGCTGACGGCCTAGGCGACCACAAAAGGTCGCCGCCAAGATATTTTATCCACTTGTTGCCAGATATTTAACGTTTGCTTAACTATTAAGTAAGATCAGTAACTAAGCTACTTCGCAACAGCTGTCTTTCACTTAGCTGGCTCCGTTACCGGGAACTCTAAGCAACGTGCGTTCATCCCGAAGCGAAAAGTCATCTAAAAAGTGTAACACGCATCAGTTCGAATGAGCATCCCTTCAGCCGGTTTGGAAGCGTCCGGCTGTGTCCCCTCATCTAAGTTTACGCCGAAAAAGAGGTAATCTTACAAAGAAAACCCTCAAACTGCCTTTGTTTCCTCCCCTTGATGAAGAAAACCATCAAAAGGTGACCTTTTCTACCTCAAAAGCATACACCCAGAAAAAACCCTCATCAATACAAAACACACTCCTAAAAAATAAGCATACACTTTCTCTCTGAAAATCATATTTCCAGACGCCACGTCACCCGATTTGTCAATGTCGAAAGATCTTCGACTCAAACTATAAGAAAAGCTTATCCCCTAGCCAAATCAGTTCGCTGACTCAACAATGGCCGGAAGTAAAGGAGACCTGATACCCCAAACCCCTGCAAAAGGTGGCATGCAGCATCAGGCTCGTGGAGAGGGCGTAGGAGAAACACTTGACAATCTCCCCGCAGAGGGAGAAGGGTCGCAGAGAAGGGCCCTAGCCCCTAGCGACGCCCGAAATGTCATTAATCAAAAGGCCAAGTCAAAAGAGGCTGTTGCTGCTCTAGATGGGGCTCGCAAAGAGAGGGCAAGATCGCAACAAAGCCAAAGATCGACCCCCGAGGCAAGACCAGGTTTTCAGGAAGACCCGGAAATCGCAGAAATGAGGGAATATGCGAGGTATGCGGAAACTATGTATCTAACTGTAGAAATATTACATATCAAATAGTATGTAATATTTATTTATTTTCGTGTATACATTATTTGTACACTTTAGTTGTAAAAGGACATATTAATTGTGGTACATATAAACAATTAATATGTCAAACTCTAGTTGCTTTATGTCATAGACATACTTTTACTTTTTACATGCATGCTTGCCGCCCATCTAGTGGCCGCCCAAGCTAGCTAGTATCTCCCATCAATTGTAACTATTTATACTTCTTCCATTTGATGAATAAACCAAGTTGAAGTTTACTCAAGTATTATTTACTTTCTCAAACTCTCTTCATGGTATCGAGACTACCGAGTTCGAAATCCATTTTGCAAACTCGTTGTTATTCCAAAATGTCTACTCAGAATCGACATTTCTTCTTCTTCGATAGACTCCCATTTGCGCCTTAGCGGGGGGGTCACCGAATCTTCCTCATATACAAATCATAGACTTGATGGCAACAACTACTTGCTTGTGGTCAAGGTCTATGAAAATGTACATCTCGGACAAGGTAAGATGGGATACCGTCCGGCTCTAAACTTGCCCCCTGCCGAAGATGGCCCGAGGATTTGAAGCATGGGATACTACTAATAATCAAGTCATGACCATTCTCACAAGATCAATGACAAAAGAGATTAGTGAGAACTTTATGATGTATGATACCGCAAAGGAGATGCGGGATAATGCCAGGGATCTTTACTCCAAGAAAGACAATACATCGAAGTTTATGAACTTGAAGCTCGGATTCAAAAGCTGAGACAAGGGGATATGTACGTAACTCAATACTTCAACCAACTGTCTAGGGCATGGCAACACCTAGATATGTTGGAAACTCACCCTTGCAATGATGTCAAGGATGCGGCCCTTTATAAGGACATTATTGAGAAAAAGAGAGTATTCAAGTTTCTTCGGATTTGAATCCTACTCTTGATGATGTTAGGGGAAGAATCCATGCCACAAAACCTCTCCCCAATCTCAAATCCATGTTTGCTGAAGTCAAACATGAGGAAAACATGAGAAAAGTGATCTTTCTTGAACTCCCCGCCGACAACCCCTTTGAAAGTGCTACCTGGTTTTGTCGGGAAGCTCGCCGAGGTTACCGAGACCGTCGGGAAGCCTATTGATCGAAGCGGAAAGTTGTTCTCGTGAGCACCGCAAATGCACAAATCACACCAAGGACACTTGCTTTGGAAGCTACATGGCATGCCAAAATCCTCCAAACCTACCGGGGAAAGTCGGGCGGGCATGTAAATGAAGAGGAGCATGATAACAAGTTGAATGCTCGGTTCTTTGCATTCAAAGCTTTCCTCACTCAACAAAAAGAAGGTAGTCCCTCTCGACACGGCTACTCGAGCTAGTACGGGTAAATTCTACTCTTCTATTAGTAATGAAACATGGATTGTTGATTCGGGGCCTCCTCTCATATGATTGGCAATAAAAACCTCATAACTCACCTTATGCCATGTCATCAAATTCACAAAGTTAAGGCTGGCGATGGATCTATCTCTCATGCAAAAGGTTTTGGAAATGTTAAAATCACTAATAAGATAAGCCTAAAGGATGTCCTATTTGTTCCAAAATTAGACCGCAATCTCATATACGTCAAGTAGACTTGCAAAAGATTTAAATTGAATTGTTGTGTTTAATAAGAATCAATGCACCTTCCAGGACCCTTCTTCACGGGAAGTGATTGGGAGGGCTAAACCCCGCTCTGGATTGTATGTGGTCAACCCCGCCGAAGACAAGAAGGCGAAGACCGAATCGCCTCGGCGGCCGCACTCAAACCATAGACAATATCATGTTATGGCATTATAGACTAGGGCATCCAAGTTTTGGTTATTTAAAGTCCGTAATTCTGAATTATTTAAAGGATGTAATATCAATGATCTTCAATGTGATATTTGTCAATTTGCCAAACTTACCAAATCGTGTATACCAAACTTCCTTATTTACCATCCACCCCTTTCACTTTAATTCATAGTGATGTATGGGGACCTTCAAGAGTAAAAAGTATAACGGGAAAAAGGTGGTTTGTCACTTTCATTGATGATCATACAAGGAACACATGGTCTGTTTTTAATGAAGGATAAATCGAAGTTGGAACAGTTTTTCAGAATTTTACAACATGATCTCTACTCAATTCGACACTAAGATCAAGATCTTAAAGGCGATAATGCCCTTGAATACTATGAGTCTAACCTCGGTAATTTCTTGATGAATAAGGGGATTGTCCATATCGTAGTTGTGTGGAAACACCTCAACAAAATGGGGTTCGAGAGAAAGAACAGGCACCTACCGGAGATGGCTAGATCAATCATGTTCACCACTCATGTTCCAAAGTATATGTGGGGTGAAGCCATATTAACTCGCCACATACTTAATCAACGAGACTTCCCGGCGAGTTTTAGGCTTCAAAACTCCTATCCAAACCCTGCTGACCACTCACTCCTGTCCTCATCTTATTTCTCAGTTACCTCCAAAAATCTTTGGTTGTACTGTGTTTGTCTATATCCATGCCCAACACAGAAGCAAAATTGATCACAAACTCACAAGTGCATTTTCCTAGGATATGCAAAGGACAGGAAAGGTTACAAGTGTTACTCTCCTTCTGAAAAAAGATTTTACAATTCTATGGATGTAAATTTTTTTGAAAGGACTCCCTACTACAGCAAGTCCACTGAGGCAGTCACTGATGGAAACTTGATTGAAATTGACCTAAATCCTTTCCCTCAGCAAACTCTTGACCCTCAGCAACCTACTGCTTCTCAGCAGACTGAACCTCAGCACCTACTGACTCTCGGCGGCCCGCGATCCTCGGCAACCTCCCGAACCGAGTCCGCGACCCGAGCCTCCGCCGACCCGAGCCTACTGACACTCAACAACCTATAGACTCTCAGCAGCCTGCTGACATTGATGATAGACCTATTGCTATCAGGAAGGGAAAGAGATCTTGCACTACTGATCATTCTATTCATAATTATCTATCTTATGATCGTTATCACCGCCTTTGCCATGTTTACACGGGACTTGGATTCTCACTCTATTCCTAAGAATATACGGGAAGCTCTCCAACATGACAAGTGGAAGGCGGTGTTAAAACCGAAATGACAAAGCCTCTCCTTGACAACCATACTTGGGATCTCACCACTCTCCCACATGGAAAGAAGACGAATTTGTAAATGGTCGTTCACTATCAAGTACAATGCGATGGTACTATTGACAAATACAAAGCTAGATGGTTGCAAGGGGATTCACTCAAACATATGGTCTTGACTACAAGGAGACCTTTGCACCGTGGCAAAACTAAACACCTTTGTCAGATGCGATCTCACTTCTTTCGTCCAACTTGACCGGCCTCTCCACCAATTGGATATCAAGAATGCCTTTCTAAATGGTGACCTTACTGAGGAAGTCTATATGAATGTGCCTCCTGGTTTTTCCAACACTCACACTCAAGGGAAAGTTTGCAAATTGAGGAAATCTCTATATGGCCTAAAGCAGTCCCTAGAGCCTGGTTTGGCAAACTTACTACCGTGGTTAAAGCTGCTGGATATCATCAATGCAGCTCAAATCACACCATGTTTCTCAAAACAAAAAACCAGAAAAGATCCATTCTTATTGTCTATGTGGATGATATCATCCTTACTGGTGATGACTCTACTGAGATCCAGAATTTGAAAACTCTACTGGCAAAGGTTTTTCAAGTCAAGGATTTGGGCTATCTTAAATACTTCCTTGGTATGGAGATTGCAAGAAACAACCAGGGTATCTCTATCTCTCAAAGGAAATATGTGCTTGGACCCGTGAAGAGCGGCATCTTTGGGATGCAAACCCTGCTTGTATCCCCGTAGACCCCAGAGTAATACCCTCGTCGCATGGTGACATTGCTTGTCGGGAAGGATCAATATCAAAGGCTTGTAGGGAAACTCATTTATCCGTCCCATACAAGACCCGATATTGCATATGGGGTCGATCTGTTAGCCGGTTCATGCATTGCCCTATTGAGCAACATTGGGATGCCGTGAACGGGATACCGAGGTACTTGAAATCCACTCCCGGCCAAGGCCTACATTTCACCAAGTCCGCCGAGAGATCTATCAAGGTCTACACCGATGCCGATTGGGCCGGGCCGTCACATAGACGAAGGTCTACTACGAGACAGCTACCGTTCTTATGTATGGGGAAATCTTGTCACCTGGAGGAGCAAGAAACAACCTACTGTCTCCAGAAGCAGTGCCGAAGCTGAACCCAGGGCACTAGTTTTAGGTATTTGTGAAGCTCTATGGATAAAAAGGGTCCCTGGCGAACTTCAAGCGGCTTATTCAAAGCACCCTATCACACTCTGCTGTGACAATAATTCAGCATTATGCATGGCAGAGGATCCAGTCCATCATGATAAAACCAAACATGTGGACATTGATAGAAACTTCCTGAAGGAGAAGATTGATGCCAAGATTATTCAACTCCAGTATGTTCCCTCAGCAGACCAGAATGCTGATATTCTCACCAAGGCCATTCCACCACTTATGTTCAGCAGACTGAGTAGCAAATTTGGTTGTATAAACATATACAACCCAGTTTGAGGGGGGGTGTAGAAATATTACATATCAAATAGTATGTAATATTTATTTATTTTCGTGTATACATTATTTGTACACTTTAGTTGTAAAAGGACATATTAAATGTGGTACATATAAACAATTAATATGTCAAACTCTAGTTGCTTTATGTCATAGACATACTTTTACTTTTTACATGCATGCTTGCCGCCCATCTAGTGGCCGCCCAAGCTAGCTAGTATCTCCCATCAATTGTAACTATTTATACTTCTTCCATTTGATGAATAAACCAAGTTGAAATTTACTCAAGTATTATTTACTTTCTCAAACTCTATTCACTAACTAACTCTCGCCTTGTGGCGAAGGGCCAGGCCCCAATGTTGATTCGACCCCCAAATCCTCCCAGAAATGAAATGGCTCCTGCGGTCATAGATAAGGGCCGCCAGAGCCAGATCCAGGGGATCGAGATAGAGGAAAGTGTACACTCATCGGGTCGCAAGGGACTGAGGAAAGAAATCGCACAAACCTCGGTCCTCCCAGAGCGCGATAATCAGAGAGGAAAGACAATCGAAAGAGGATCAGCTTTTAAAAGGTTAGGTGAGAAGGACAAGGCCTCGGCCCCAAGTCGTCTCAGCCTTCCAGGGGGAGGGATACCCCCCCGACAAGATAGGAACGCACAGGACGCTCGCGTGATCATAAGGGAAAAAAGAGCTCGTCAGGAGGGATCACAAGACTATGGGGAATCAGAGCGCAGGATGGAACGAGCTGATACGCAAGCACTGTCGCGACCCAGGTTCGACCCTGTCTTGGCAGAACAGATGGAGATAATGAAAAAAGAGCTCGCAGAATTAAAAAAGTCAGGGCCCATCGAGAAAATCGCCCCAATCTTAGGGATCGATGTGCTCGCCAAAAGAATCACCGAAACATTGCCCACTAGCCAGGAAAAGGTTAGCTATCCCAGTTATAATTACTACAATGGAAATTCTTGCCCGAACGACTAGCTCACCGCCTTCCAGGGCCGCATCACCCTAGCAACTCGAAATAAGTCCGCCTGGTGCATCGCTTTAGTTGGTAGCATGCAGGACAGGGCTGCGTCCTGGATACACGGGCTTTCTCGTGGCTTAGTTGAAAGTTGGGAGGATCTATCGGAAAAGTTCGTCAAAGAGTTTGAATCGGCGAGCAGACCAAAGAAAACCATTGAGGATCTGTACGAGGTTCGCATGGGAGGACATGAGTCCGGGAAGGAATATTATGAGCGGTTCATCAGAATATATGATCGGACAAGAAACATTCCAGACGATGCAGTCATAACATGCTTTCTCACTAGGATCGCCAAAGGTCCGATGAAGGCAGAGTTTAACCTGCGGCCCCCCAAAGCGGGTCTCAGGGAAATGCTGGAAAGGGCCAGAATGATGGGAGTTAGCGAAGCCCCATCCTCTGGGAGAGCAAAGTCTAAAACAGATCAGCTTACATAGAAAGAAGATCGCACATATGATTGCAAGAAAGAAATGGGTCGAGATGCCAACCATGACCGCGAGGTAAAGAAACCGTACAAATTCAGCGAGGATAATTTTACCCCGCTCAACACAAAAGCGTCTCGGATATTGTTCAAGATCTGCGAACACTTCGATAAACCCAAGCCCATGAGGGGCGACCCCGACAGTCGTGATAAGGCGAAATACTGTGACTATCACAAGGACCATGGTCATATCACAGATGAATGCTTCACCTTGAGGCAAGAAATATAGAGGTTAATCCGTGAGGGACCAGCGACTAAGTATAAACGCGATAGGAACACCGGCCCCAGTCAGGGACGCCAACCCCGCGTCTATCAGAAGGAGGTTCAAGTTATTCACGGGAATATTCCCAGCAACAATCAGCTGAAATCCCAGATACATCAAATCAATACACGCGGCTTCGAAAAGAAGATAGTGTTGGGGGAAAACGAGAAAGGAATCATGTTTACTAAAAGTGAGCTGACCACAGTCGACAGCCCCATGGAAATACCCCTCATTCTAAAAGTTGGGGTGAACGATAAGCATGGCGTCAACAGAGTAATGGTCGACACCGGGGCTGGCCGCGATGTCATTTACTTCGACTGTTTAAAATAGATCGGATTCGGGGAGGCCAAGTTAAAACCCTACCTCGGAGTGCTTGAGGGCTTTACCAACGACATGGTGCGGGTCCAAGGCACAATCGACCTCAACATCACTTTGGGCGACTATGAGCCCTGTCGAACTGAGGTAATAACTTTCTTGGTCATCGACCTCCCCTCATACTACAACATGATCTTGGGGATTCCAGCTATGAGAAAATTTCAATGGTGGCATCTGTTCCTCACCAAAGGGTCAAGTTCCATGTAGGGGACGAAATTGGGGTCGCTTGGATTCCAGCTATGAGATAATTTTTCCGTGCTTATCCGATCTTTATCTTCAATGCATCCGTATTTGCTTGGATTTATCGTGTAGTTTAATTCTTCCATTAATAATTATCCTCCAAAAATTATCTCAATCTACAAAATAAATAATTATCCCGAAATAAATCATATTTAAATAATAAAAAATGGATAAATACCAAATTATATTTTACAAATCACAATACATTAAATAATAAATATAACCATATGATTTAATATAAAATATATATTATTAGGCCCGATTTAAGGATAATGTTGATGACTTTTATAGCCGCCCAAAAATTAAGGGCTTACTTTTCATCGCATTCAATTATCGTACTGTCAGACGCGCTGCTACGGCAGGTCCTCCACAAGCCGGATTTGTCAGGTCGTTTTCTACGTTGGGCCATCGAGCTCACCGAATTTGACATCCATTACGAACCTCGAAAAGCTATCAAAGCTCAGGCATCGCCCGATTTTATCACAAAAACGAGCTTCAACGAAGATATCCAGGAACAGACCTACGCAAAACATAGCCCCGACAAAAGTACCACAGCGGACGAGCCTCAGCGGCCAAGTCACTGTTGGCAACTCTATGTCGATGGCGCTGCCAACCTTAAAGGTTGCGGTGCGGGAATCATCTTGCTAGAGCCCGGAACCTCAGAAGAAATTGGGAAGGCCCTAAGATTTAACTTCACTGCATCGAACAACCAAGCAGAATATGAGGCGGTCATTGCAGGACTGGAGCTTGCCAAGGCCATAAAGGTCGAAAATGTGTAGGTTTTCTACGATTCACAGTTGGTGGTCAATCAGGTGACCGGGTCGTTCGGCATCCATAGCTAAATTTTGAAGAGATATATTAACCTCGTCAGAAAACTCGAAAGCAACTTTAAATACTGCAAATTCACCAACATCCCTCGAGAGGACAATCAAAGAGCCGATTACTTATCCAAGCTAACTAGCAAGGACGAAATAAGCAACCCATCGGTCATGGTGGAATATCTATCAGGACCCGCTATTGACAGGACCGAAGTAATGGACTTGCGACCCACCAACCGTTGTTGGATTGATATCATGAGGGCCTACATCGACTCTGGAAAACTCCCGGATGATCCAAACAAGGCAAAAGCCCTGATCAGAAGAGCCGCCAGATACACTATCTTAAACGACGTTTTATACCGGCGATCGTTCTCTAAGCCTTTACTAAGGTGCGTGCGACCTGAAGAAGTCGATGGAATCCTCTTAGAGCTGCATGAAGGGACATTCGGCGGCCACCCAACTAGCCGCACCCTTGCTCAGAAGGTCTTGTTGGCTGGATATTACTGGCCGAAACTCGTAGAGGACGCCAAGGCATATGCTAGGGCGTGCGATGTATGTCAAAAATTTGCGGATATTCCCAGACTGCCATCAGTCGAGCAAAGCATCTTCGTCGCCACTTGGCCGTTCGACATGTGGGCCATCGACCTCATTGGACCATTAAAAATGGCAGCTCCGGATGCGAGTATGTGGTGGTCGCCGTCGACTATTTCACCAAATGGATCGAGGCTAAAGCCTTGGTAAAAATCAAAACCAGAGACATAACCTACTTTTTACTCGATCAAGTATGGACTAGATTCGGCGTCCCCAGAGTAATAGTATCAGACCACGGACCTCAATTTAGAGAGGAGTTCGACACATTCTGCAGAGAGAATAACGTCAAGCATTGGCAATCGTTAGTATGCTATCCGCAAGGAAATGGTCAGGCTGAGAACACAAACAAACAAGTACCGTGCGTGCTGAAAAAGAGTTTGGGCAAAAAGGCGGGTAAATGTCCTAACCACCTCCCCGCGGCCTTATGGGCGCTCAGAACGTCGCGAAAACAACTATAGGGGAAACTCCTTTTGCTCTGACCTACGGATCAGAGGCTATGGCCCCGGTAGAGATGGCCCTACCAAGTTTAAGGGTCGCCCATTTCTGTGAGACCAACAATCCCTCTCACTAGGGAGCACGATCTCGACTTAGCAGAAGAGCTGCGGATCGAAGCATATGGCCGTTTGCTCAATTGCAAACAGGCTGCCAAACGTCACCACGACAAACACATTCGCAATCATCACTTCGCCATTGGGATTATGTTCTGCGAAAGAGACAAGCCACTGGACACGAGGCCAAGAAAGGAAAACTATCGGAAAGTTAGGAGGCCCCAGTGAGGATCGCTCGAGTAGTCAAGAGGGGGACATATGTGCTAAGTGATAACCAAGGTCTCGAGTACAACCGACCTTGGCACGCATATAATTTGAAAAAATATTATATGTAAAATGTACATCTTCTACGTGCGAGTAGAGCATGCGGAGAATGAAATCAAAATAAAGGTGCATCTTCATTCATGAAAAGGGAGTACAATTGTTTCTAGCGAAATGGCGGCCTACAACGCCCTTCGATTTAACCAAAAAACAAGGGGGTCCGCCCAAAAAAAAAGTGGGTGGACGCATTCAGGTAGTGAACCCACAAAGGTCCAATGAGTGCGTCGGCACCCTAGCTAAACTACATAGCCTAGCTATCAACGAAGCAAACGGGATACGACGCTCACGATCCATTGAAACCGCAAAGTTAACTGCCTCGCGGTGAATCAAGATCCCCCAATCAATGTCAACTGGGGGTCGCGAATAGTATGCAAAAGGAGAGCTTTAGCTTCACTAACAACCCCGGGGTCCATGGTAAGAAGGGTGCGTGAGTTGATAAACTTTTTCCACTCACGGTTGCTGCGAGACAGGTCGGACGAAGGTCCCAGTGCACGAGGCCGTTTAGAATCTGGAAAAAGCTCGTGGATTGCCCGACGTAACCGAACTTGTTTACTTGACTCATCACCAAGATTCCAAGCGATCTCATAATGGGATGATGGATCGATAGCAGGTATACGGAGGGCACCATTGATAGCTTCCGGAGTAAAAGTGACCGCGACGCCACGAAGGGTAATACAGCTAACAATCCCTTCGGATGCAACTTCAGATAAAATGGAGTAAAACTCCCTCACCATTGTAAGATTGAAAGATGCTGAGGGTGGCGAGACAAAAGCTGCCCACCCAGAAAACCGCACCGTAGCAAAGACCCATCACCCTCAACCTTGTTTTCATTTAAATCCCTCTCCCTCGCAAGCTTGACCACGTCAAAGTAACGCCAGAAGTGATCTTTGGCAACAAAAGAGGCGGTAAGGAAGAAAGGGGAAACATCACGTATTGGACGGGCTTTAAATACTCGGACTCTACCCTCTCCGGAGGAATAGACATGACTCTCACAACAAAGATTTATGCAAAAAAATGCAGAAGAGTAATGAAAATGAAGTCAAGCTTGCCTCCTCCTTTTATAGCAGAGGTTAGCAAAAGGAACGGCCACGATCAACAAATCCAGCGGTCAGCCTTCACGCGGTTTATCCAAAATTCGAAGCTCAAAGGGCGCATTTAATGTCTGTAAGTTAAGCCCAAGATTCTAGGCTATATTAGTTATCAACCCGAGATTTTAGACCACATTGACCACGCGTGCGCTGCCAGTGAGCTGTCAAATCGGTCCAGAGCCCTGGATTCCCGGTCAACACGGCAGTCGAGAAAGGTTAAGTGCAGTCCAATCAATTCGGCTCTCAACTTTCAGGCGAGCCCCTACTCTGCCTCGAAGCTTAGAGGGCCGCAATCAGAAAATTTCAAACGTAAACAAATCAAGCAAATTACGGCTCGCCTCCAGCGACCATGTTATTTTCCACAAGTCCACAACGACCAAAGAATTATGCAAACGGCCACGAAACCTTGTTTCGCTCGAGCCTTTTAACGAGTGCAATATGGGTCGCTGTCATCCTTGTTCCAAATAAAGGGGGCCACATACACATACATCCACGATACAGGAAATAAGTTGAAAGAAACAAGTGCAATTCATAAATTAAGAGGCCAAAAACGGCCACAAACCAAGTTCAACAAGCCGAACGCGGCCACAATATCAGTGCGGAAAGTAAAAGCTAAATTATTACAATCATCAGAAGAAAATGTTGGAGCAATTCAAAAGCAGAAGCAAAGTTGTTATTACAAGATCGCAGGAAAGTAAAATGTTCTGAATCAAAAGCACAAAATCATTGAAACAGAGCCGGGAGGAGTGTCAATATACTCGTCGCCAGGTTGATCATTCGCAGCTGCAGGAGGATTCTTCAAAATTGCGAAGTTGACTGGATTAACTGGAGGAGGATCCCAAACAGGGTCGTCACGCTCTATCTGGTTGGTCTGAATGGCGACGATATGATCCGCCGCGTATGGAATATCTGGATGAAGAGCTAGCAGGTCGGGAGCTCGCTGGGACATGTTAACCCACCGAAGCATTTCCTCAAAGGTGATGCTCTCTCTACCATGATAGGCCCAAAGACAACGAGCGAGGTGATTAAAACCTTGGTCGAAGCTTGCCTCCTGATAATCGCCAAACTTGTCAGAGAGCGTAAAGGCTTCCACAGCCGCTGGACCCGCCTCCTTAGCAGCCTTAATTGCAGCAGCGAGCTTCTCCTTCAGACTCGCGATCTCCTCACGCGCGGCCGACAACCCTTCAGCAAACATGCGGGCTTCGTCTTTCAGAGCCAGTACTTTCTTCTGCAGCTCCACGTCCACTTTGGCACTCTCTGCCATTGCCTTCCTCACCCGATCAACCTCGGTCAACGCCTCCGAGCTCTTTTTCTCAACAACAATCTTGGCTTTCTCCGAGGCCCCAAGAGCCGCCGTTACTTTCTTCAGCTCAGCCTTGCGCTTCTCAGCGGCCTCAATCGCTTTGTTTATGCGAGTCCCAAGTTGAAAAAGAGGCAGAATTATAAGCCCGACAGAAACACAATATGAAAGAAAAATAAAAAAATAATATACAAGACAAATAAGAACTCACCATCGAGGCGGCAATTCCAAATTGACCTGACAAATCTTTGAGTTCGGTGACTTCATCGCCGGCAGGGGTGTCATCTTGAACCACGACGTGAGCAGTGATGCCCCTCCCGATCTCCATTTGAACCCCGGACGGTGAGTCCCATGCAAGGCGACGTAAGGGAATGACATCAGCAATGGCCTCCCTGATGTGGCTCGCTTTAGTCATGTCAAGGCATTGGGTGAAATTGGCATCCAACCACACGGCCTCTTTCCCCTTGTAACCACGGGGCAATGTCCCATTCGGTAGCGGTTCCACCCCCTCGGGGACCTCTTCAACAATAACCTCTGCCCGTTCAGAACCTTTATCAGCAGCTCGCTTATCCGTGAGATCAGATCCTTTGCCAGCACCACCTGCAGTTTTGGTCTTCTCGGTCCTAGATCGCTTCTGGCCCTAGGGCTCTTTGGCGGGTTCATCAGCCTGCGATCTTTTTTGGGCAACAGCCTGGCTTGAGCTCGCACCAGTGGATGCCGCCATGGTCTTGGTAGGACCATATGTCTCATCGATAATAGAGGCATCCACAGTGCGGGGTACTTTCCCCAGAACCTGCTTCAAGGTCGCCTGTCGGGTCTTAGCTTGCTCATCAGCGAGCCTCTGCCTTTGAGCTCTACGTTCAGTAGCGTCCATACCTGCAAAAAGGGTTCGTTAAAAACGGATCCAAAAGAAAGAATAAAACGACAACTTATGAAATAAGCAAATAGAAAGCAAGAAAAGTTACAAGGTGGTCTTTTACTCGGGTCGCCTCCACATACAGGGCACTCGGACGGAAAGCATTTGCCTAAGTGACAATATCCTATCCAATCGGGGTCGCTCTCCTCGGGGACCATGGCAACTAACGGCTCCGCTTTACCCGGACCCGCGACGCCAGCCATGCGCCCTAATGGAAGGGCCAAGTCGAGAAGATCGACCCAAGCCACGTTTCTCAAAGAAGCTTCGATCCCATCAGTTTGTATAAGTGCCATAAGTCCTTTAAGGGTGGATTTTCCCGTACGTTTTGCGGCCTTAGGAAACGGCCAGCCGACCTTGGACTCCACCTTGAGGATCCGCTCCTGCCATCTGTGAATCTTATTTGGTAACAAAAACAGCAAGCGAGGCGTCTTGGTCCTCAAGGATACTTGTCCCGTAAGGCCCGTCCCACAGAATAGGTGGAATTGACACATCACAATGAAGGCCATAATTTGAATGACGGCCCAATAGCAAAATCAGAGGGCCGAGCTCCCATAAGCTCGCAAATCCTAACGAAGAACGGGTCGAACGGAGGCCTGAGCCCCGCATAGAAATGATCGAAGTGCAGAATTAGGGTATCATCCGGGCGGCGAGCACAAACGTAATCCTCGCGGTCTCCAGGTTTAAACTTATCATCCTCCTTTGAGTAGTCGAGTAGAGAAAACCTATATACACTTGTGTCGATTTTAAATCGGCGACGGATAAATTTGTTGAGATCGTCGCTATCGCGAAACTTCACCCATTTTTCCTCCAGCGCCTTCTCATATGCAGCCAGGATAGCGAACTCTCTTATCGCCTCTGGATTGTTGGGTGTTGGTTTTTATGCTTTGGCAGCGGCCTCCCCAATAGTTGTTTTGGGATCCCTTTTCCTCTTTGGTTTCTTTGGGAGCTCCCAAACAATCTTGCGAGGTAAGGGGGCATTCTCATCCTCGCTCGACCCCATCAGTTCGTGAAGAGCGGCGTCCTCAATGTAAGCCTCGTCATGCTCGGCGGCGCCACCAGGGCTGGGATTGGCAGCCTGTTCTTCAACCTCGGACATCCCTCTTTCACCAGCCTCGCTAGTTCCTACCCCTTGGGCTCGGGCCATTTCTTTGCGACTCTTCTTACCTCGCGGGATAGGGTCAGGAAGAAATTCATCCAAACCAAACGGGTCGTCATCCCTGTGGACAGCGGCCCCCTCCGTGATTATCTCATCTAGCAGATCGTCCCTGGCGGACACGTCGGGACTAGAGGGGTCGTAATCCTCTTCCTCCTGTGCGTAATCAAAGGCCTCCTGATCTTCCTCAGAGTCGTCTCTCAAAGAATATTCTCCGTCGGACATCCTGCAAAAACAAGAGGAAAAGGTGGAGCTTTCAGACCTGGGATAATAAGAATTAAGCTAGGAAGGTGATCGCACCCATCTCGACGCCTTCCCCTCCAATTTTACAGGAGAAATGGAAAGCAAGTTGCAAGAAAGGGAAATACAAATTCAAAAATCAAACACAACAAAAAATAGAGGTTTCTGTGCTAAATCGCCAACCTCCCCCTTTCATTTTTCCAGAAAAAACCACCCCCACAATAAGAACACCAACCCAAAAGCCTCAACTTTTTCCTCAAAAAACATCTTGCGTATAAACACATTGCCAAACAGCCGGCCAAATTCCCTAAAAAGCTCGAAATTCAGAAAGAAAATAAGGAAAAAAGGATAAGGGAGGAATAATTTACCTGTTTCTGGGAGGAAGATAAAATGAGCAACCGCAAGAACATGCCGGAGCCTTCAAATCCTTGCTGGAAACCTCGAATTCCCTTCAGCCACCACCCAATCCTCTGCAAAGCGTCGCCGGAAAACCTTCGACAATCCCAGAAAAAGAAGAGAGAAATCTAGAGGAAAAAGTAGAGGAAAATAAAAGAGTAAAAAGTATGGAGGAATGAAGATTGCAAGCCTTATATAGGCAACAAGAGTTTGATCGTACGGGCGGGGATCAATCCATCCAACGGTTGAGGTTTGCGCGGTCGATTCGAACTCCGAAATTCAAAAACCGCAATCATGATGGAGGTTAATCAATGCCCACGTGCCTTCTCGGGCGGTTACCAAAGGCGTCAGTACCCACGTAGTTGCAGTTACCAAGGGAGCCAACGTCAGCCACGATCTGACTACCGAACTGCCCTCATAATCCTTGAACGAGCAGATAGCCTCGCAGACGACGAGGTCGCAAAAACAAACCCAAAGTTGCTTTGAAGGCCGCTTGCTTTGAAAGCACGGTCCTTAGTGAACAAGTCGCATCAGACGACGAGGTCGTAAATATAGACCCAAAGTTGCTTCGAAGGCCACGTGTTTTTAAAAGCACGGTCCTTAGTGAACAAGTCGCATCAGACGACGAGGTCGCAAAAACATGCCTAGAGTTGCTTCGAAGGCCGCTTGCTTTGAAAGCACGGTCCTTAGTGAACAAGTCACATCAGACGACGAGGTCGCAAATGTAGACCCAAAGTTGCTTTGAAGGCCGCTTGTTTTTAAAGCACGGTCCTTAGTGAACAAGTCGCATCAGACGACGAGGTCGCAAAAACATGCCCAGAGTTGCTTCGAAGGCCGCTTGCTTTGAAAGCACGGTCCTTAGTGAACAAGTCGCATCAGACGACGATGTCGTAAATATAGACCCAAAGTTTCTTCGAAGGCTGCTTGTTTTTTAAGCACGGTCCTTAGTGAACAAGTCGCATCAGACGACGAGGTCGCAAAAACATGCCCAGAGTAGCTTCAAAGGCGGCTTGCTTTGAAAGCACGGTCCTTAGTGAACAAGTCGCATCAGACGACGAAGTCGCAAATATAGACCCAAAGTTGCTTCGAAGGCCGCTTGTTTCTAAAGCACGGTCCTTAGTGAACAAGTCGCATCAGACGACGAGGTCGCAAAAACATGCCCAGAGTTGCTTCGAAGGCCGCTTGCTTTGAAAGCACGGTCTTTAGTGAACAAGTCGCATCAGCCGACGAGGTCGCAAAAACAGCCCGAGTTGCTTCGAAGGCCGCTTGCTTTGAAAGCACGGTCCTTAGTGAACAAGTCGCATCAGACGACGAGGTCGCAAATATATTGTCCCTGAGCTCACTACTCCACACTCGACACTTTCACGCAAAATGACCAAGACATGGAGTAGGGGTCCATTGATGATATAAATAATATCGCCACCATTTAGTCCCGGAAATAGCCTCTGACCATGCTTGAGGGAGGCCCGTGACAACATCGTCGGCGACGCCAATAAAGTCAAGTCAAGGTCACTATCGTCAAACCCTGCTAGGGGCGCCCCCAAGCAAGGGGGCCGGATCGAGACCTCGGACAAATGGCCCTCAAAGGGCCGCACAAGACTTAAGAAGAAATAGGGAGCAAAGCCAGGACAAACGGAGCTGACGGCCTAGGCGACCACAAAAGGTCGCCGCCAAGATATTTTATCCACTTGCTGCCAGATATTTAACGTTTGCTTAACTATTAAGTAAGATAAGTAACTAAGCTGCTTCGCAACAGCTGTCTTTCACTTAGCTCTTAAGTTTCTCTTCCTATAAAAGGAAGTCTTGTGTAACCTAAATGATATATACATTCTAATGCAAAGGCAGGCCAAAGCTCTGCGAAAACACTACCTCTCTCTTCCTCCTCCCATCGCCGCCGCACATCTCCGGCTAGCATACACTTAATCATTCCCAAATAAGCCAGATATCCACAGCACAAACACCACTAAAACAACCGTGACGATTTATGCATCATCAAGTAGTAGTAGCTTTTCCTCCACCATATTTCTCGGTAAACTCTTCTTTGATCTTCTCAGGAAAAGCAATCGGATCTGTCTACCAACACAGTATGTGAAGCCATCTTCGACGAGGTAGTTGAAGGTGTGGCCATCGCAATTGTAGGTGAACTTGTTGTGAATTTTCTCGAGACATTGCGATGCAATGGTGGTGAAATTACCGGTGAATTCAGTAAAATTTGCTAAGATCAATGGTGGTAAAATTTGCTAAGATCACAGTCCCTCGAGCCCTAAAGCTATGAATCAAGGATTGTTGTCCCATCACTCAAATTCTTACTTTGCGTCCTCAGATGAGATAAAATTTGCAGCGACATATTGCCTCATAAACCCTAATTTCCCACCAAACTCGTGACTTCTACGGCTATTAACTCATATGAGTTTGGTGGATCGATTCCCAATTTATTTTTGTGCAATTACTCTAAAAATCTTAGACGTGTAACTGTTTGGCTTTTTTTATTAGGTTGATGGTAAACAATAATTAATAACACATCATATCATTCTTAGTGTATATATTATTTCAATCTTGATCCAACGATAAACTGGACGATCCAGTTTTTTTATTCAAACCGAACCGTAGTATTTCCTCATAATATACATTATAATAATAATTAATCCCAAAACAAATTGTGTCATTGATATGATTGAATAATGATACAGTAGCATTATTCTATTAATTATTATTTGTAAGTAACGTACTGATCGTTATTCTATTAATTATCGTAGGGGATACGCCAAATCCGTAAGCCCAATAACAGTAACGGATTATCCATTCGTAGGTGACACTAGCATTATCCATTCGGGTCTGTGCGTAGGCCTAATAACGGATAGAGTTCTTGGCCTAATTAGTCCGCACCAACATAAGCCAGACTGGGACGGGTATAAGCCTTCAGGCCGCCACTCGCAGCGCGACCCGAAGCACTAGGGGGCGGTCAGTCCGCCCATCAACATACAAATCTGCCAGCTAGGACCAAGCCCACTCAACTAGGCGAACAAGATTCATACATGACGACTACAAGACAAAGACTCAACAAATGGCTAAGTGTTGGGTCCGCCCCTCGCGAAACTGCATGTACAACTGTATAATTTAATTATGTCACATCATACTAAATTATGTCTTGTCATACCTTAATCTTCATTAACGACCCGCCTATATATAGTGGCACAATGTAACACAACAATGATCTAATAACAAATACAAGCAGAAAGACTCAGTCAATTTGTCGACAATGAGCTCACCTATTTCTAAACTCCGACAAAACACCTTCTTGAGCACCGCCGTGCACCACCAGCGAAATCACTCATAAATAGCCAGATATCCACCTCAAACCATCGCGTAACCCGTTAGTGATAATTCTGACGTTATTAGTTGGCTCCGTTATCGGGAAACATCAGTTATTCAGCCTTTTCCGGCAATAATCGCCACCGAAAAATCATTTTTACAACGGCTCCGGTGAGTAAAACCTCCTAAATTTGGTTTTCCGGCGAGTTCGATCTCCAGATTCTTGGTTCTCAAGCTTAGAAACCATCAGAATCATCACCAGCTCTTTATATTCAGCATTGATTTCACGAATCCTCGTCAGAATTTCTCATATTGCTGTCAAGTTCAACGGAGCCAACAAGTTCATCACGTTTGCATGCAAGTCTAAAGGATTAGTAACAGGTTCTACAAGTCTAGCACAAAATCTCTTGAGTTTGTGTTTGATTTATCACCAAGCTTTTTTGTTTTCGTCACATTCTTGTTAAGACCTTGCCGGAATCATTATCAGCTCCACCAGTATCTCTATGTGAACACCAGGAGAAGCTTGCATGCTCTACCCGGCACTACTAGTTTGAGTATCCTACAAGCTTCCTGTCACATCAACATATCCACTTGAGTACTCTTTGAGTGTTCTGCAACCTTCATGTCACATCAACATGACCGGAAACATGTTTGTTGAGCCTGCAACTCCCGTCAAAAGGTCCAACCAGATCCATTACAGATAACTGATGTGATTGATGTTGCAGGTCATCAGGGCGGACAGAATGATGGCTCGCACCCAAGAGAAGATGCCCGCTTGTACCTCAATGAGAAAACCATGTCCAAGAATACACTTGAGGCCATAAAAAATCAAAGAGCGGGAAAAGAAATCACAGGATCGTCCCGACAACGGTGAGATCATGAACCGACTCCAGACAGGGAGCCGACTACTCAGTTAGACCCAAATGCAGCTGCTTCTTTGGTTCACATTGAGTACGTAGAGAATGGCAGAGACAAACCAACATCTTATCACCATAGGGTTGCCTTCCAGGCCAATCAAGGGCGTGCTCGCACCAGGAATCACCACACCAATTGAGCAACCCCTCACATCTGCAACGATCCTCCTCAGTGCTCTCAACGCTCTAAAAGAGAGAGGCGTTCCCATAGAGAATGACGTTCTCATACAGAAGGGAGTGTTCATTTCTCTAAGGGCCAGACTCAGGAAAGAAGGTCGGCTCTAAATCGCCTCGTGCCTTAAAATGGAAAATATGTGGTGGCCCTATGACGAAAGAGCGATGAGCATCCAGCTGCCCGCCAAAACATTAGAGATAGGCTGGGGGAACAACATGCCGAATCACACAACCGGCCAGGAAAGACGGCACAATCAGAAAGCATATCAAGGCACTCTGTCGTGCCTTCATTAGAGAATAAAGTTGATAAACTCTAAAGGCGGCTAGAGGTTATGGAAAAGTCAAAAGCCGATAAGAAGGATAAACCGATATGGGGTACCAGCGTCCTCGTGGAGTATATCTTAATTTTTCGGCACCGGAAGTGGGCATCCATTATCCCACCTTCCTGAACTATCATGGGACAAATTGCCCCTTTGCTTGGCTCTCAGCATTTCAGAGCAAAATCACTTTGGTGACCAGGAACCAATCTGCCTGGTGCATCGACCTACTTGGCGCTATGCAAGATAGTGCGACGACATGAATCCGCAACTTGCCGCCTAAGTCAATTCGCTCTTGGGAAGACCTCGAAGTCATGTTCACAACTGAGTTCAAATCGGCTGTCCGACAAAGAAAACTATCGACGATCTCTGCGAGATCCGTCAGGGAGAGATTGAATCAGCTCGAAGTTACTATGATAGATTCAATAATGTTTATGAATAGACGAGGGTTCTAAAGGACAGCGCGGTCATTACTGGTTTTGAGTCCGGCTTGGGAAAGGGCGGCCTTGCTGGGTATTCGGAAATTCGAATCAGGATCCGAAACGCAAGAAAAAATGAATCTGGAAATTTTCGGGTGCTTGCAAGTGCGAGAGCGTGCCCGCAGTTGCGAGCGAATTTTCCCTCCTCTTTTCAGATCGTCAGATTTGATTCACAGCACCGATCGAGACAGTCGATCATACACAACGGAAGCAACGAATCGAAATTCATCCCACATATGATTAACATATAAATTAATCTAAACTACAAGAAGGTTGAAGAATTACCCAACCAAAGAGAAGCCGCAGTCTTCTGAGTTGTATCTCCAAGTGACGACTGGTGGACGCTGATCCCGTACCGGAGCCTCCTTGAATACGCACAAGAAAAACCCTAGGATTTTTTTCTCCCAATGGCTAGGACAAGAAACTAAATTTTTTCTCTCATTTTCTAAAAACTGGCGCAGAAGATGTCTGTCTAATGTGTTGGGAGGAACTCTCTTTATATAGGAAAATAACTGGGCTAGAGAGAGTTATACCTTTTACAAGGCATTTATCTTTTTCGGTAAGAAAATGATAATCTCCATTTAAATAAGAGAAAATAATTAATTAACCATTATTTTATCTATTAATTATTTAACAAATAATTAATTAATTACACAAGTGATATAAATCAGGAAAATTCATTTTACCAATTTTTCCCACATGTGGCGCCATTTTATGCCATGAAATAATAGAAAATTTCTTTTCTATTTTATATATTATTTACCGAATAATATTCGCATATTCATTAAATAGACTAACTGTTTAATTTATTCTCGAGGTTCCACAACGAGAATTCACTCGCATGTTAGGAGCCAACCCGGGGACCCCAAACCTATAGCCTGTAGCTACAATAAATTGAATAAAATATTCATCGAGTAGAACATTTCTATTCAACTTATTAATTCCGGAATTACGCCACCATAAATCCAAAACTGAACTCTACCGATTATAGATATAACTTATTCACAAAGTGTCGAGTCAATGAGTGTCCATTGATATAATCATTACATACAGACTAACCCTCTATAGACTATCCGTAATGAAGCGGCAATGTTTCTGTAAACCTTCTCCGTTCCATCTTGTCATTATTTACCATTAACTCACTAGTGATCAATTAGTTCATAACCAATCTGAACTCGGCTGATCGATCAGTTTGTAGGATTAACAACCAGGGGGTTGTCTTTCTACTTCCCGCACGAAGGAATGGATTATGTATCTGTGAAACATACACTCGGTACTCATTCAAAAATAGTGTTGACGTGAAAGTGATTCGGACCGCGCCTCTTAGCAATCCTTAACGGACACATCTAACCTTATCTTGAAACTAGTAGGAGTCTAAAACCACTTCAGGATTAAGGTTAATCCAATATGATCATCTATTTAATGAGATTTCCCAATCACGGAATTATACGAGAAATGCATATTAAATCGGTTCAGTCCTATATGACTACATCATATATAAATGCCTCACTTAGATGAACAATATCAACGGTCCGGATAAGACGGTCACACCATAAAGTGTTCTGGGCGCATTAATGGTGGTTTAATCAATAGACCCCATACTTTGATTAAATTCACCACGGACTAATAGTTCAAGTGTATCACCATAAACTTAATCCTCATGTGTGACACTAAGTTATATGGCTACATATGATAAAACTTGGGGTTTTCACTAGTGTATTACTTATGAGCATAAAGAAAATAATAAGATGAGAATAAATCTGTCATTTATTTATTATAAAAACAATAACATAAATTGTCTTTCGGGCACTACATCCAACAATCTCCCACTTGCCCGTAAGGACAAGCAACAATTATTTTTAGAGCACACACTTATCCTATTCACAACATTCTCCCACTTGCTCTAAAGCAGATGAGACATATCTCTAAACACCATACCCGTCAAGCGCTTATCAATGACATTAAATGACACACGTCTTGGTAAATTAATCAACTTGGTTCTCAGCTCGAGGAGATCTTTAGGACCGAAACGTCGCCTATCTACATGATCTGTCTTACCATATGGTATTTACTTTCAATATGCTTTGACCTCTTGTGACAGGGAAGATCCTTTGCATAAGTTGCATCTCCACTGTTTTCACAGTAAAGTGGTATCGGCTTAGCAAGGCTTGGAATTACTTCTAGATCAACAAGGAACTTTTAAAGCCATATCGCCTCTCTAGTTGCTCCAGAAGCTGCTATGTATTCGACTTACAAAGTTGAATCAGCGATGTTGGATTGCTTCGGACTATAGCTCCATCACAGTGAGTAAACAGTAAGCCCAAGATCGATTAATGATCATCCTTAATCTGACTAAAAGTCAGAATTAGTTTAGTCAACATACTCAAGTTTGCATCTGAATATACACGCATATTATTCCTCGTTCTCTAAAGGTACTTTAGGGTGCGCTATATTGCAATCCAATACTCGAATCCAAGATTTGACTGTAATTGTATTTTGAAAACCTGACTTTCTCTATCCAAAAGATAATCTATCCCATTTTATCTCTATCCAAAGATTGAGAGAATTATTCCTGGTTGGTAGGAAAACCTCTCGTTGAATTTTGCATATGAAGATGCATTATCATCTTAACCAATAAGATGGATGGGGTATCTGATCGCGTGTAATTTGCTTCTACTAGCAAGAGGACTAGGTCAATCGTAGTATAGCATGGGCGAGTCAAGGTCGATCCCATAGAGACAATGCAACATGGATAACGAACGCATAATCCCAATTAAGAATACATACAATGGTCCCTAGACCAACATAAATACATAAAAGGATTTGGCTTTTCCCTCCTCACCGATCTCCCAACTTGGTGTAACTAATCGTTATGTTTACTTTTCCCCGTACTTCCCCAATTCAATCAGAATGTATGTCTTAATTCAGTTTAGCTATGGGTGAAATCTTCTAACCTTATCTACTTCAGTGGGACGTACAGTAGACGTCTATGTGAAGTTAACCTCATTAATTCGTTGGTTGTATTAACTCACACGCAATAAGTTCTAGGAAGTGCCGGCTCAAGACCGAGAACCTCCCTAAGCAGCTATCATGGATTGAATAGCACGTTCTTAGAGGTTGATCCAGACAATGTCCTAAATAACACTTCACCTTGTAAGTCCTTCACGTTAATTTATGATGACATGCAGCTAGGTAATCATGCTAAAAACACGTAAATTAAATCTATCGATCAATGTAGCTGACGCCGAATATCTAGACTTAGGGTGACCTAAAGTCGCCTCGTAATTGCAATATAGACCATCGCAACTGTGAGTGTGGCGGTTCCTACTTCTAGAATATCATAGTTCGGTTATGATTAATTCTGGTAAATTACAGTTCGGTTACACATGCAGATTAACTACTTTGCGTAGATCCAAACTAATCTACCATGATAAGAACATAAAGGAACGTTCAAAGCTTCATACCTTTATCAATGACGGATCTAACTTGACCGACTCAAGCTAGTCAACGGCTTGGAGAAGAAAACCAATGAAAAAGCTTAAACGAATAACCAAGAAACTACTTTATTTCATAAAACTAAATAATGATTTGAGTGTGTGTTACAATGAGATTGGTAAAGCTCTTATATAGAGTTCTAAACCGACCTAGTTAACATAAAATAACTGACTTAATGCAAAAACCCGCAGCTTAAATTTCGTGTTTCCCAAGTCTCGACGCTGCGGCTAGAGCATCCGTAGTTGAGGGCCCCAGCTTCGGCCTTTTCAGCTTTAGCAGACTTATGCGTGGACTTCAATATCTTGGCTCAATGACTTTCAATAGCTCGAATCCATATTTCCAACTCCAGAATCCGGTACACCTGAAAATCATGGAAAACGAGGAAAACAGTACCATATACGAAGGATAATTATGTAAATGCGGAATTAGTAACCAAGGAACAAGCACTAAGCAATCGACACGTATTTCATGCAATAATCGAACTATCTCTAGTCAATTGAGCACGATTCGGGGCAAATAATGGTGTATTTTATAGTACTAATTATTGTGTGATCAACTATCCCCACTTAGCTTTAGGTCGTTCCGATTAAAAAGATAAAAGAAAATGAACTCTCGGACCAACATACAAGTTAATTAAAAACAACTACGTGTCACAAAGCTAGGATAAGAATCATGTCAACTACTATCCATAAGTAACACATTAAACAATATTCAAGTCATGAACCGGTGTGTGTGAAATAACTCTGAAACCGCAATACGTAGACATAATCACATTTTGTCAACTCAGGGTCTAACTAGAAAATCAAGAGCATGTTTTCTCCTTTAAGCCATCAATTTTATAATTTTGATTTATTTTTATTTTGAATTCGTAGGTCAAGTCAACTGGGCAAGGCGAATCGAGAACCGAGTACTACTCCAAGGCTCGGGTTTATCTTACTTTTTTTTATTTTGTGCGAGGGCCAGGTAGATTATCAATTAGAAACCTGCACTGGTGGGTGACAAAGAAGAACTTTTTCAAATCCAGCACCGAACTTGCTACCCTCTTCCCAAAGAATTTTCATTCTTTTTTCGGGCAAAATGGACACTTTCATAAATCTATCTATCTATCCTCACGGTCCGTTCCATTTGATAAACTACTAAATCCGTAAATCCTTAACCCTTATAAGATCCACAACTTGACCTAAATGACCATAGGTAGAACAAAACTCGGAAAGCTAGAGTCAACACAAGTCAAAATAATGCGTCATCTATACTACACACTGAAGAAAGTGAATTATACGTGCTTAAGTGACGGTTCATATATAAAAAAAAATGATGTTAATATGAAACTACTTCAAAAGTTGGCATAACTTTCGTGCGTCGTTCATAAATAATTAGCTCCAAAAGATCAAAGACTTCATATCTTTGCGATCTTATTCGAATCCACTCAAAAGTTAAAATGGTGAAAAGTGCATCGAAAGAATCGAGATAGTAAAAAATTGGTGAAAGGTATAGTTTAAAGCTAAGTGACTTTCCCACCCCCATTTAATCGAAACATTGTCCCCATTGATGAAAAGATTAATTAATGAAAATGAACTTAGCTTCGTAAGCGCGGAGTGGGTAATGAATCCGTATCGTCAAAACATCGGGCTAAGTATGGAGACTATGAAATCTGCGAGAACCTATCATACAATTCAAATCGAAGCTCTCGGGGCAACATAAATAGCTATAAAATATCTCTTGGTAGTAAGTAAAACGATTTAAGCCAACAAAATACTTAATAGTTTATTAGTGAAAAAACTAAAACGAAAAAGCAAATCCAGATAACTAGTAAAAGAAAAACAACAATGGAGAAAGACAATAAAAGACAGAAAACAACTATTCATCAGAATCCAAAATATCATAGAGAGTGGCAGGTCTCTCGTAACTAGGAGGTGGCGCAGAAGTAGACGGTTCAGTCCTCGAAGAAGATGCAGCCCGTGTAAGGGCTCTCGGTGGCGGAGGGGCATATAGAGGAAGACTAAGGCGCGGTATCAGATAATCCACCTTACTATGCAGACCTGCAATGTCTCAGGCAAATCCCTCGTTGATCTCATGTTGAGATCGAGCTCCACCGTGCATTGGGATGCGTTCCTTTGCATGCGTCTTCTACGCCATCCGGTCACGGTTACTAAATTGCTGTCAATTATAGGCAATAGATCCACTCTCTCATCAACCGCAAAAACTGGGCACTCCGCTGCCATTGCTAGTGCATCTATCATGGGCCCATATCGTAGGATCTCTCTAGAGGACCGGGCAACTTTTGGAATATGGTAATGCATCGACAAACCGATATTCACCTCATTCTCGATATCAAGAAAGTACATGAGCTCGGCCTATAGGTAACCGAATCATAATGAGCACAAGGAACCAGATGTGTAATGACAAACCTATGCAGCATACGTGCGTTCCATGCCAGCTTGTTTGACTGAAATATCATCGGGAAATTGTTGACGTCCGGCCAGGGGCGGCCGCACCCTATGAATTTGGGGGGGGGGGGGGGGGGGTTCCGGAGAATAACACAATTATATATATTATGTTATTTTTTCACCCCCCCTACAAAATTTTATGTTGCCCGTATCATATGTAATAATCAGATAATTTGAAATAAATTTTTTATCATGTAAATAAAAATGCATTGTTATTATTAAAGAGATATATTTAAACGAATATTAATAAGTTAGGAAATTTTGGTTCACTAATAGGAGTCTAAAGGTTAATGTGTTGGGATCTTGCGATATATTTTAGTGTGTTTTTTTAATTATACGCGAAGTGTATAATCGTGTTTTTTTACGATATAAAGTAGTATTTTTTCGTACACAAGGGGGCAAAAATAAACACTACTATACATTGTTTTTATTGAAAAAAATCTTTAGAATTATCGTCCCCGTCGCCTGGGATCCTACGTCTGTCACTGCGTCCAGCAGCCACTCGATACCATAATAGCCAACAATTATCTGCAACTGCTCTAAGTTACGCTTTTGCGTAGCAAATATGCATTCGTCTACACTGAGTGGGGCATTCACGATGCCAAAATGGGCATTGATCCTCTCGATAGATAAGTCAATGTGAACCCCTCAGATTATAGCAACATGAGATACGGGGTTTGCGCCACATACGCGTAGAATTCACGGACAATAGTGGCGTTGAACGGTGCAGGGATTGCGGCCATATCCGTAAGATCGTGGTGCTGAATAACACGTGGTAAAATGTTTCCACTGTCATGGAGGTCAAATCCTCTCTCTCATGCAACTGTACGGGCATTCTAGTGGGTACGGAATGACTCGTACAACTCCGGTGATACAAACTGAAGGACACCATTGATAACCAGAATGCATCTCCTTGAACATTCTATTCCCCGCCATGAACTCTGGGACCTCTGTTTTCCCTATTAGCCATTAAAACTGGGAGAGTGATATCAGCAACAAAGATAGTTTTCTGGAAAAGATCAACCCGCAATAGCGAAGGTGCTGCTCGCGATTGCCAGTGAAGTTTTGCAAGAAACATGAACTTAACGAATTGGCTGCTGAAAGATGAAAGGCCTCGCTATTACGGAGCAGGGTTTCACATTTTCGAAAGCCTGCAGGTTTGGATTACTGGGAATTTCTGCAAGTCTAAAGAACAAGGATGGGGTTCGGGTTGCAGAAATGATGGTGACCTGAATAAAGCAGCAGTAGCAATAACTAGTGGGTAAGAAAGTGGTGTTGGTTGGCTAATTTGATGGTGTAATGGTGGTGTTGGGTTTTGCTAGAGGTTTAGAAGAAGATGAACTATAGAAAATATGGTGGTTTGAAGTGAGAAATATGGTGGGTGGAATGGAACTTTAAATAGAAGAATGGGAGTGAAGGTGGAGAGGTGATTGTGGTAAAGTGGGAAATGAGTTATGAGGGTGAGTGGATAGTGGTGATGAATAGAGAATTGAGGTGAAAAGTACTGGCGGGTTTATGGAAAGGAGAAAAATATGGGTTAGTGGAAAGGGTTGCTGAAACGGCTAGCTGCTGCGTTAGACAGCTCGCACCAGCACGTCAAACCTTAGGATCTGAGCCCATGCATGCTCGCAATTACGGATGTCATCTTCGCAATTGCGAAGGCATATCCTTTTCAGATTCTTCAAGCTTCGATCTTTCTTACTTCTTCACTGAATCCTTGACAATAATCACTCCAGAATGATTCATCATAAACTATTTTTCCATTTCTCTTGTACATTCTCCGAATCAACTTAACCCACTTCACCGGTCTGACTAACGAGTAAAAAAACCTTCCCACCATCCGTTGATGTTTAGCCTCAGGATGCGGCAGGATGAAGAAAATCTCGTTGCTTCTTCTGGATACTTTTATTTGACTCGATCAATCTAGGGGTAAGAGATAGTTCTGAGTTTATAGTTGCCAGCTCAACTTTTCTTCTGACTCTTCTTCAGTCCGACCTTTGGGCTTTTAACCCGCCAAACCTGCACTTTCTATGCCTTTGCAGAAATGCGTCTCCTATTTCTCTCAACCCATGCTCTTCCTTAGCTTTTAATTTCAAGGAAGAAGCATTCTTCCTTATCGTCCATAAGCGCCCCTTCTCTAGCCTCCTTGGTAGGACCAAACCCGCTCAACTAGGCTAACAAGGTTCACACATGACGATTACAAGACAAAGACTCATCAAGTGGCTAAGTGTCAAGTCCGCCCTTCACGAAGCCGACATGACAGCTGACTAGATTAATAATGTCACATCATACTTTATTATGTCTTGTCATATATTTAATTATCGTCATTAGCAATCTGCCTATAAATAGCGGCACAATGTAACTCAACAGACTTCTTGATAATATGCAAAGTTGATACACTTTGCCAATTTTTCGACTACGAGCTCGCCTTCATCTAGATTTCCGTCCAACACTAAACATTCATCATCTCTTCCGTGCATCACCGGTAAAATCACTCACTTCAGCCATATATTCACCATTAAACACCGTGTAACCTGTTTGTGATAATTTCGACGTTATTAACAAGTAAAGTCACATATTTGTATTTGTAATTCAACCGGTTAGTGTATTTACTTAATTTCTTAATGTATTGATCCTATTATGTCATAAACCAAATAAAAATGAGAGAGTTTTCAAGTCTGATTTTCCTCAACTAAGTTAGTTGAAACACAAATTTATTTCCTTTTTGCAAGTAAGGCCTTTTACTCTCCCTTATGCGCCAATGCCTTCATGTTTGTTAGACATCAATCATATCGCAAACGGTTAGACTTCAGCCCATCAGCTTGGGCCACATCATTCTACTACCATACCTCATCTTTGATCTCCAACCCAACTCAGGTCTGAGGGGATTTTGACATGGGTATAGCTCCTTATAATATATTGTTCGTATTGTGCCTCAAGCCGGTAAAAATGGTCAATGGACCAGTTCAACATATGCCCACGGTTAGGCCTCAAATCTACAGAGCTCTATCGAGAGTAAGCCGTCCTCATTCGGGTCGCTATCAGCGTTTAGCCGACCTCATCTCTGGTATTATACGGCTGGCCCGGCCATACAACTTACTCCTCAGCGGAATAGGACGTCCCCGACCTCTAAAGGTAGTTATCCGGCATTAATGGGCATGATCCCACGATTTATCCCCATTAACTACACCAAATCCGTGATTGATCACATCCCATGATTTTAGCTTATTTGAGCCCTGAATTCTCCACGATTGACATCACACTGGTTCTCGATCACATGCCTTACCATCAAGGGATTCGTGCATTAACTCCTACACGAGGGACACTTATGAAAGGATCACCATCCTTAACCTTCATAAGTACGTTATTTGGATTGATCTCGTACAATACTAAGTACATAGGCAATCTCAACGACGCAGCCATAAACCACCCCAAAATCTTCTGTTTCTATAGTTGGATTTCTCCTCTAAGATTTCAATTACACAATTAAATTACCCGACGATATTCGGCATCGTCAATTGTAGCAATGTTGTAAAATGACCATACATCACAGACTTTCACAAAATACACACTTACGAAGTGAAATTGTACTGCCCAACTGATGGGATCGAAGATGAGACGATTTGGCTTGAAGTCTATTTATTTTATCATCTATCTCACATTGTTTCCGTGGCAGATTTTAGTAGACTTTTATTTTTATTTATTAGGTTTTTTATTTTTTATTTCTATTATTTATTTTTGATAACATCGGTTAAGAATTGCTTTATTTCTTTCATTGTTGCCTATAAAAAGGCTTTAGTTTTACTATTTTTTTAGACAGACAAATGTTGAGTAAGATATTTTATTTGAAACATTTAAGCTTAGGTGAGTTTTCTCGCGTTGGTGGATTCCAAACCGGATTTATCGGGGTTTTGAGCGAACCTTGTGGGTGTCCATATATACCAAGGTTTTTGGTTACAGGTTAACCAAAGGTCGATGTGCTCGTTTATTGGTGCCTTCAGTCAAGTCCTCGGACATTTTCGAATCTGATTCAGTTACGGATCACATTAGTTGGTATCAGAGCCACACGGTATCCAAATATCCTTTTTAATTTGTTTTTTTTTCTTTTCCTATTTCGATTATTGTTATTATTGTTCATAAAAAAAATTTAGATCCGAGCAATTCTCCCTTCTTGTCTGCGTAGTCATCTTCAAGAAAAAAAAAAAAAACCTAAATTGCATCTGATTTCTTGTTCTAATTCGACCCCTTCACTCTTTTCCGGCCGAGTCCTGTATTACCTAGTTGATCCTGTAGCATTGTTTTCTACAAGCTTTCCTTTAAATTTAAAAAAAAATTATAGCTTTCTTTTCTTAGCATAGTCGTTCCTGCAGCTTTTAAAAAAAAGAATCCTAGACCTAGCTGCCGATCCAAAAAAATAAGAATAGATCCTTGCCGAATATTCTTGTTTGGTCATTCTGGAGATCTTGAGAAATATCAAAAAAGAGTCATATAGATGCCTATTTTCGGATAATCGTGGAGGCACAAGAAACTTTGCTGGCTCGAAATTTGGAGAAAATGGAACAATGTTTTGATGATATGATGGAAGGTTAGAAGGCTCAATTTCAAAACATGTTAACGGAAAGAGGTGGTGGTAGAGATAAGCGCAACGGTAGAAGTAATCGTGGTGTAAAGAAAAAACTTCTACATGGTTGTTTTCTGTTTTTTGCGGTCATTGTAAAGAGAGTGATCATCACTTATGATTGCCCTAATCTATGGCAGAAAATACGTAGTTTACGTGTGAAATCACCTACAAAGCGACCATGTGGATGTTAATATCCTAGAGAAGCTTGAGGGGCACACCGTAGAGATTGTTCACACTCGAGATGAGGAGAAGAATCCGGATATCACATTAGTGGAGGAGAAAATTGAGGCAAATGAAGACGTTGGTCCTATTTCACTGACTCATTGCTCGAGTTCTACTTTGTTTTCTTTGCAGTTACATGATGATCATCCAGTTGAGGAGCAAACTGGGTTATTTGATCTACCAACTCCAGGCCCTACATTTCCTATAGATGTTCTTATTCTAGTAGACATTGGTGGAAAACAAAAGCATACTTTCATTGATCATTTTGCGGTGTATTGCTTTTGTTCGGGATTCTCATCCCTATAGTTATGTTTCTCCTCCAGAGAACATTATTGGCATTGCGCACTCGCAACATTACTACTCATTGGTTTCCTTGATGATGTATTCGTTATCAGCTCGACGTTCTAGTGATTTGAAGCTGTATTTACGTCTTGTATTTGATCCGGGCATATCATTGGAGTTCGTTTTTGGTTCGGCCTAGTTTTTTCCTTGTTGCTGCATTTTACGACATCTTTTTGATTCAATGTCGAATCCATTCCAACCGAGAGGGAATGATGTGATCTAAGATGAGACGATTTGGCTTGGTGACTATTTATTTTATCATCTTTCCCACAATGTTTCCGTGGCAGATTTTAGTAGACTTTTATTATTATTTATTAGGGTTTTTTTATTTTTCATTTCTATTATTTATTTTTGCCCCACATCGGTTAGGAGCTTCTTTATTTCTTTCATTGTAGCCTATAAAAAGGCTTTAGTTTTATTCTTGTTTTAGACAGACAAATGTTGAGATTAAGATATTTTATTTGCACATTTTAAGCTTTGGTGAATTTTCTCATATTGGTGGATTCCAAACCTTATTTATCGATGTTGGTGGATTCCAAACTAGACTTATCGATGTTGTGAGCGACTTGTGGGTGCCCATATATACCAATGTTTTTTTGTTACGGGTTAACCAAAGACTAGGTGCTCTTTTATTGGTGCCTTCAGTCAAGTCCTCGGGCATTTTTGGATCTGATTCGGTTACGGATCACATCCCAAAATCTACCCCAAATCCCCAGTTTCTGTAATTGGATTTCTCCTCTAAGAGTCCAATTACCCAGTTAAATTACCAAACGATATTCAGGTATCGTCAGTTGTAGCAATGTTACATCACACACTTCCACAAAATACACACTTACTAAGTGAAATAGTAATGCCCCAACTGAAGTTAAACCGCCCGGAGGAAGGCTTCAAATCGAATAAATCTTAAGACTTGGATTGAAAGTATTTGGGATAAATCCTAAACACATCCACAACCTGTGTGGAAGCACCTTGGAATAATAAGCTCCTTGACACAATCACAACTTGTGTGAGAGCACCTTGGAATTACATCAACACTTAGAAAACTTGTCTCTAAGCACCTTGGTATATGGATACCCACAAGGATTGCTTAAGTCCTTGATTGTAATATCCCGATTTTCGAAAAAGGGCACTTCGGTCTTTTTATCGAAAATCCAAATATTATATTTAAAGGGTTAAGAAATAAAAGAATAATGGTAAAGAAAAAGATAAAAGAAATTTAAAAGATTTATTTTTATGGAATTAATTTAATAAAAGATAATTGGGAGGTTTAATAGGAAATTAAACCTCATTAGTCACTTCTACGCTTTCATTATTCATGAGAACAAGAAAAGGGGCGCGATCGTGAGAAAAAGAAGAAGGAGAAGAAACTTTTGTTAATCGTGGCTAATCCGTTGCTCGGTTGCGCGACTTCTCAAGGGAAAAACGCTCCACGTGACGCAAGGATCGTGTTGATATAAGTTTTGTTGGGAAAGGTTAGGTTTTTTATCAATTTTGGATTTACGTGTTTCGAACAAGTTGAGTGTTCAAAGTTTTTCCTTTCGTAGCTTTTGTGATTAGAATCGTAGTTTGATCAATTGGTTTGATCAATTTGTAGGTTGGTGTTAAAGGCTAGGTTTTTGGCTACCAAATCATAAGTTTGGTTGTGTTGCTCGCTATACAAAGGTAACGGGGTTTTCGTATTGAATGATTGTGGTTTTATAATGATTAATGTGAAGTAAATGGGTGTTCTTTATTTTGTATTAGTGTGGTCGTTATTTATGTTGTCGTTTGCCGATATCAATTCCATTTTCATACATAACTCGTCATCGGCGTTGATGTAGCGTCGCATATTTTACTAGTTTAGTACAGGGATGCACTTTTGGCTTTTGCTTTTTAGTATTCTAATTAAAATAAATATGTTTTGGTACTGTTGATACCATTGTTTAAAGAAAAGAAAAGAGGATATGCAGCCTTAGGCCGATGGCCTCCTGTAGAAAAAAAAAAGGGCAGCCTTGTTAATAAAATAATAATAATAATATTAATAAATTCTACCTTAGCGATTTAACTAGTTCGAAATTTGCTTTTTAAAAAAAAATAGAATAGCTAAGTGTTTAATTAATTTGTTGGTAGTGTGGTGGTATACTAGAGTATGGTTTGGGGTCTTCCTATTATGATCTAAACAACCTTAATAAATATTCATGAACATTACAAAGCCATGAATAGGTTTCTGATGCGTTTAGTTCTGCACCAAGTGGACTTCTTATGGATGAAACTTGGGACCGTCGGAAACTTAGGATTGGCCTTGTGCTTTGATGAACTAGGGATCATCATTGTCTGTGTAATTGCTAGATTGAGTCTAGAAGTCTAAGAAGAGGGAGTATGGAGCTTTTGTACTGAATGAAACTAGGTGGCTAGTTAATCGCTTAATAAACGTAATTGACTAGATAAAAGATTAAGCATCATGAGAGCTTGAATAGGCACGGTACAACATCGGCAATGTGTTGGTTGGCCAGATAAAGTGGTAATGGTCACTGCCGGATTCTAGACAAAGCCAGTTAAAGTAGTGATCATACCGCCGGACAACCTCACGAACGAAATAGTCATTCACCGGATAGCCTTCTAGTGCTAGCCGCTAAAGTGATTGATTGTCTCGGGACCGCTAGAGATTTATCTCTATAGGGTTGCAACTTTTGTCTTAGTGCATATCTCACTAAGTGTAGTGCCCTCGCAAACATGCTGTAACATAGATAAGCTAAGCTAGTAACCCTAGGGACCTCATATTATACCATGAATATAATGTGATAGTTAGATGTAAGATCATGTTCTTTTGGCCTAATAACAAGTTGTTGTTTGATTAGTTTCCGTTATAAAACGCATGATTTCAATAGCTTCTACTCGTTACTAAGTACGTATGTACTTACCCGTTATATGTTTTGGGATGAGAAGATGAACAGGTTTTTGATGAAGATGAGTATGACGAAGATGTTTGATGCTTTTGGATACGAAGTTAACTTGTGTTGAAGTTTTGAAGACTTTTATTTATCTCAAGTTTAATTACAAACTATGTTGTTAATTCATTTTGAATGTTGTTTTTTTTGTGTTTGGCTCGTTTAGTGGCCTTTGTTGTAAGACTAGATCGTTTAGCTTCTTTTGTTTTGGAATTGATGTAAGACGTTTCAATTTCCATTTTGGATTTTAGTGCAAAGCATTGAATCCGGTTTTGTTGGTCTTTGGAATTTATTTTTCCCCGAGTCGTTTCGTTTCCGCATTGTGTTTATGATATATGACGTAAGGCTTATGTATAATATTGGATTATATTTAATATTATACATGCCGGGCGTTCGTTTCCGGATAAGGACTCGGATCCGGGAACGGGGCGTCACGGTTGGTATCGAGACAATGTTTCTTTGTCGCTTAGGACTTGACTTTCTTGAGATAAGAGTTTAGAGCCCTTAGTAATCCGTGAGTCCTTTCTCTTCTTCTTCGTGATGGTGACTACACGCGAGAGGTTCAAATGCCAATGATAATGGTGAAGCGAGTTCAAGAAATCCGTTTGCGGGGAAGAGGAAGGGGCGAGGTAGAGAGGCAGGGACCTACGGTTAGTCAGCCAGAGGTTTCAGGGGTGAATGCTAATACTACGGGTCCGGAGTCAGCTCCAGTGGGACGTGTTCAACAAACAGGACGTTCCCAGTTTGAGCAGGCAACTGCGCCTGGCTATGATACACCGTTGTATGTGACAGTGGTTGGGGAGATACCCCTGATACATGTGACTCCAGCTGTTACGGTATACCCTCCTCCATCTGTAGCACAGCAGTCACAACCGATTTATAGCCGTCCACCTGCATCAGCTTTTTATCCGCCACCGGTTTATGACTACACACCACAGCCTACAGTTCTTCCTCCACCGCCGAGCGGAGCTGATACTTTTGCGACATCAGGTTATGCCTACCCTCGCTTGCACATCGCCAGCCTCGGCCCACAGCAGAAGGTAGCATCGCAGGTATCATCCGTATGGGGTCGTTCACTCGTGGTTTCCACCTCGGCAAGCATATCCACCACCCCCATACCAACAACCTCACCAAGCAAGAGATACCCTATGGATACCCTCCAAGTTGTACCCTCAAGCTTCGCCGCTAGACCAAATAGTTGAGCAAGCACCACCGGTGGATTGGTACACCGACCGAGAAGGAACAGGGTTCAGACTTCTTCGGGAATGTGGAACATTCAAAGGCCGAAGAATGGATAAGGAGTTTCGAAAAGGCCTGCAGGAATATACATGTTCCCGAATCCGAGATGGCCCGATTGGCGATCCGTTTTCTCTTGGGGGGTACCGAAGCTTGGATCGATGCCATTCGCAGTAGTAGTATGGAAAAGTAACGGATTGGGAAGGATTTAAGGTTATGTTCTACAACGAGTATTTCCCAATAACAGTACAGGCAGACAAGGCTAGTCAGTTCTTAAAGCATAAGCAAGGTACACAGCTGACGGTATCTCAGTATACCAACAAGTTCAATGAGTTGGGAAGGTTCTATCCCGAGCTGATGAGAGTTGAAGAAAGAAAGATGGCACTGTACAAGGATGGGTTATCGCATGAGATACAGTCAGGTATGTTGGGGTTCACAGCCAAGAATATGGCTGAGCTTATGAACAAGGCTTTGGAGGTTGAGACCTTCAGGAAGAAGGCCACATTTGTGATTGGGAATAAGAGGCCGTTTGGATCTTTTCAGAGTGGTAATCGTGGGGCACCGCAGCAGAGCTTCAAGAAGACCGCAAAGACCGGCAACAAGGTTAATCGAAAGGTGGTTCACCGGCGCAGTTTGTTCTAAGTGCAACAAGACGCATACGGGAGAATGCGGATCGGGAGGTAATAGTTGCTATAATCGTGGAGAAACGGGACACTTCTCCAGAACTGTCCTAAGAACTTATCTCGGCGGAACCCGGCGGATAACGAGAGGAATCGAATGCAAACCGTGGATCTTCTAGCGGACCTACTCGTGTCTTTGCTATTGATGTGGAACCAGAAGAGCCTGATGATCTTGTTGTTACAGGTACATTTTAAGTGTTTGTGTTTATTATGAATACTTAATATTATATGGACGCATATGATGTTATTTATTATACTTAAATTGATCCACTTGCTAGGTACCATAATCATAGATAACTTAGCAAAGTTGTCGGCCTTGTTTGATACCGGAGCCTCGTGTACTTTTGTGTCTTCTAAGATAGCTAGGAAGTTGAATCTACCACTTCAGGAGTTGGAGAAACCTCTAAATATCACTACACCTTTGGGAAGAGTTACTAAAGTTGCACAAGTTTTACCTCAAGTCGACGTTAGAGTTGGAACTTATAGGTGTAAATCAGACTTGACAGTTTTGGACTTCACAGACTTTGATGTAATTCTGGGGATGGATTGGCTATCCAAGAATTTTGTTCATGTGGATTGTAGAGGTAAGAAAGTGGTCTTCAGAGTTCCAGGTAAGTCAGATAAGACCTTTCAGGGAAACGTTTATAAGCCAAGTAAGAAGAGACATCCGATAATATCAGCGGTCAGAGCCATGAAGGCTTTGCAAAAGGGTTGTGAAGGGTATGTTCTTTATGCTATGGACACAGAGAAGCATACTCCTAAGTTAGAAGAAACTCCTATCGTTAAGGATTTCCCTGAAGTTTTTCCAGATGAGTTGCCAGGAAATATGCCTGACAGGGATATAGAGTTTGAGATACAGTTAATCCCGGGAGCAGCACCTACAGCCAAGGCACCTTATAGGATGGCACCAGCTGAATTAAAAGAGTTAAAACTACAGCTTAAGGACATGTTAGAAAGGAATGTGATTCAGCCAAGTACATCGCCTTGGGGAGCACCGGTTTTGTTTGTGAAGAAGAAGGATGGTAGTTTGAGGATGTGCATCGACTACAGAGCCTTGAATAACCTGACAATCAAGAATAAGTATCCTTTGCCTAGGATTGACGACTTGTTTAACCAGTTGCAAGGGAAGAAGGTGTTTTCTAAGATTGACCTTAGGTCAGGTTATCACCAGTTGAAGATCAAGGTTGCGGATAGACCGAAGACAGCATTTAGTACGAGGTATGGACATTATGAGTTCCTTGTCATGCCTTTTGGACTCACTAATGCTCCATCGCGTTTATGGATCTAATGCAAAGAGTCTTCATGCCTTATCTTGATAAATTTGTGGTAGTATTCATAGATGATATCTTGATATACTCTAAGGATGAGAAAGAGCATGAGGAGCATCCGAGGATTGTTTTGCGACTTTAAAGGAAAAGAAATTGTATGCCAAGTTTTCAAAGTGTGAATTTTGGTTAAAACAAGTTAGTTTTCTTGGCCATGTAATTTCGGAGATGGAATTCAAGTTGATCCCGCGAAGATAGAAGCCGTTTCTAAGTGGCCTAGACCTACTACGGTGACGAGAGATAAGAAGTTTTCCGGGTTTAGCGGGCTACTACGGGAAGTTTGTACAAGATTTCTCGAAGATAGCAACTCCTCTCACTAGACTTACTCGAAAAACATCAAGTTTGAGTGGACAAAGGAGTGTGAGGAAGCTTTTCGACGTTGAAGGATAAGTTGACCGCAAAGACTCGTGTTAGCTTTGCCAGAGGTCTTTGACAACTATGACGTGTATACAGATGCTTCGAGTCAAGGTTTGGGATGTGTTCTGATGCAAGCAGGAAAGGTAATAGCTTACGCCTCTAGGTAGTTAAAGGTTCATGAGAAGAACTATCCTACACATGACTTGGAGTTGGCAAAGAAGTGGTTTTTGCTTTGAAACAAGTGGAGGCACTACCTTTATGGAGTTAAGGCGAGAATATTCACGGATCATAAGAGCCTTAAGTTCTTTTTCACTCAAGAGAATTTGAATACGAGGCAAAGAAGATGGTTGGAGTTTGTGAAAGACTATGACTTGGACATTCAATACCATCCGGGTAAAGCGAATGTTGTAGCGGATGCACTTAGCCGGAGACCGGTTAATGCTATCACTACTTTGCAAGAAGTGGTCGATCGGTTAGACGGCTTGCGATTCAAGTGGTTGAACGGGAAGGTGAAGCTCGTGTTTTGCGCCATTGATGGCAAGGTCGAGTTGTTAGATGATATCCGAGCAAAGCAAGACAAAGACCCAAAGTGTTAGTGGATTTGAAGCGCGTAGCTCGAGAGAAACCTACAAGTGGGTTATCGTTGGATAAGAGTGGACATCTTTGGTATGGTAATCGTTTGTGTGTGCCTCGATGTTGATGGACTAAGGCAAGCAAGTCATGGATGAAGCCCATAAGATTGCCTTTGCGGTTCATCAGGATCTACCAAGATGTACCGAGACCTCAAAGAAAGGTATTGGTGGCCTGGCATGAAGTTGAATATGGCGAGTTCGTGGCAAAGTGTGATACATGCCAGAGAGTTAAAGCAGAGCACAGAAGGCCAGGAGGTTTGTTGAAGCCTTTGGAAGTACCGGAATGGAAATGGGAGAACATCACGATGGACTTCATCACCGGTTTACCGCGTACGAAGAGTGGCCATGACATGATTTGGGTGATTGTTGACAGACTCACGAAATCAGCCCATTTCTTGCCATGTAAGGTTGACATGCCTATTAAGAAGTTCACTCAACTATATTTGGACAATATAGTGAGACTTCATGGTGTGCCTTTATCTATCGTATCCGACAGAGATAGCAGATTCATAAGTCACTTCTGGAAAGGGTTGCAAAAGGCTTTTGGAACAAAGACGGACTTGAGTATCGCCTTTCACCCGCGACGACGGTCGGTCCGAGAGGACAATCCATACTCTCGAGGACATGCTTAGAGCTTGCGTTCTTGAAGTAGGGGGATCATGGGATGATTTCCTCTCGTTGCGTAGTTCGCTTATAACAACGGTTATCATGCTAGTTTGGGGATGCCACCGTTTGAAGCCTTGTACGGTAGAAATGCCGGACTCCACTTTATTGGGACGAAGTTGGGGAAAAGCAAGTTGACGGGGCCGAGTTAGTTACGCAAAGCAAAGAGAAAGTTGAGCCGATACGGAAGAATCTTAAAGCCGCTCAAGACCGACGAGAAGAGTTGGGCGATATCGAAGAAGACCGTTAGAGTTTGCGGTTGGGGACGAGTGTATCTACGAGCTTCTCCGATGAAGGGTGTTAAGAGGTTTGGGCGTAAAGGAAACCGAGTCCGAGGTATGTGGGGCCTTTTGACATCATCGAAAGGATTGGAAAGTTAGCATATAGACTTCGGTTACCGGAATCGATGTCTAGTGGTACATAATGTCTTCCATGTATCCATGCTTAAGCGAGTGTCTATCTTCTACGGATGTGGAATCTCGCTTGATCCGGAATTGCTTCAAGATAATCTATCTTATGTTGAGAAGCCGGTTAAGATTCTCGGATAGGAAGGAGAAGGTAGTCAAGAGAAGGATAATCCCTTTGGTCTTGGTGCAATGGAGCAATCATTCACCAAGTGAAGCGACATGGGAAGAAGAAGATGTGTTGACAAACCGAGTTCCCGAGTTTGTCGATCTTCCAGTACGTTCAAGTTTCGAGGACGAAACTCCTCTTAAGGGGGAAGGAATGTAATATCCCGATTTTCGAAAAAGGGCACTTCGGTCTTTTTATCGAAAATCCAACTATTATATTTAAAGGGTTAAGAAATAAAAGAATAATGGTAAAGAAAAAGATAAAAGAAATTTAAAAGATTTATTTTTATGGAATTAATTTAATAAAAGATAATTGGGAGGTTTAATAGGAAATTAAACCTCATTAGTCACTTTACGCTTTCATTATTCATGAGAACAAGAAAAGGGCGCGAACGTGAGAAAAAAAGAAGGAGAAGAAACTTTTGTTAATCGTGGCTAATCCGTTGCTCGGTTGCGCAGACTTCTCAAGGGAAAAACGCTCCACGTGACGCAAGGATCGTGTTGATATAAGTTTTGTTGGGAAAGGTTAGGTTTTTTTTATCAATTTTGGATTTACGTGTTTCGAACAAGTTGAGTGTTCAAAGTTTTTCCTTTCGTAGCTTTTGTGATTAGAATCGTAGTTTGATCAATTGGTTTGATCAATTTGTAGGTTGGTGTTAAAGGCTAGGTTTTTGGCTACCAAATCATAAGTTTGGTTGTGTTGCTCGCTATACAAAGGTAACGGGGTTTTCGTATTGAATGATTGCGGTTTTATAATGATTAATGTGAAGTAAATGGGTGTTCTTTATTTTGTATTAGTGTGGCTGTTATTTATGTTGCTGTTTGCTGATATCAATTCCATTTTCATACATAACTGTCATCGGCGTTGATGTAGCGTCTGCATATTTTACTAGTTTAGTACAGGGATGCACTTTTGGCTTTTGCTTTTTAGTATTCTAATTAAAATAAATATGTTTTGGTACTGTTGATACCATTGTTTAAAGAAAAGAAAAGGGGATATGCAGCCTTAGGCCGATGGCCTCCTGTAGAAAGAAAAAAAAAAGGGCAGCCTTGTTAATAAAATAATAATAATAATATTAATAAATTCTACCTTAGCGATTTAACTAGTTCGAAATTTGCTTTTAAAAAAAAATAGAATAGCTAAGTGTTTAATTAATTTGTTGGTAGTGTGGTGGTATACTGGAGTATGGTTTGGGGTCTTCCTATTATGATCTAAACAACCTTAATAAATATTCATGAACATTACAAAGCCATGAATAGGTTTCTGATGCGTTTAGTTCTGCACCAAGTGGACTTCTTATGGATGAAACTTGGGACCGTCGGAAACTTAGGATTGGCCTTGTGCTTTGATGAACTAGGGATCATCATTGTCTGTGTAATTGCTAGATTGAGTCTAGAAGTCTAAGAAGAGGGAGTAGGGAGCTTTTGTACTGAATGAAACTAGGTGGCTAGTTAATCGCTTAATAAACGTAATTGACTAGATAAAAGATTAAGCATCATGAGAGCTTGAATAGGCACAGTACAACATCGGCAATGTGTTGGTTGGCCAGATAAAGTGGTAATGGTCACCGCCGGATTCTAGACAAAGCCAGTTAAAGTAGTGATCATACCGCCGGACAACCTCACGAACGAAATAGTCATTCACCGGATAGCTTCTAGTGCTAGTCAGTTAAAGTGATTGATTGTCTCGGGACCGCTAGAGATTTATCTCTATAGGGTTGCAACTTTTGTCTTAGTGCATATCTCACTAAGTGTAGTGCCCTCGCAAACATGTCGTAACATAGATAAGCTAAGCTAGTAACCCTAGGGACCTCATATTATACCATGAATATAATGTGATAGTTAGATGTAAGATCATGTTCTTTTGGCCTAATAACAAGTTGTTGTTTGATTAGTTTCCGTTATAAAACGCATGATTTCAATAGCTTCTACTCGTTACTAAGTACGTATGTACTTACCCGTTATATGTTTTGGGATGAGAAGATGAACGTGTTTTTGATGAAGATGAGTATGACGAAGATGTTTGATGCTTTTGGATACGAAGTTAACTTGTGTTGAAGTTTTGAAGACTTTTATTTATCTCAAGTTTAATTACAAACTATGTTGTTAATTCATTTTGAATGTTGTTTTTTTTGTGTTTGGCTCGTTTAGTGGCCTTTGTTGTAAGACTAGATCGTTTAGCTTCTTTTGTTTTGGAATTGATGTAAGACGTTTCAATTTCCATTTTGGATTTTAGTGCAAAGATTGAATCTGGTTTTGTTGGTCTTTGGAATTTATTTTTCCCCGAGTCGTTTCGTTTACGCATTGTGTTTATGATATATGACGTAAGGCTTATGTATAATATTGGATTATATTTAATATTATACATGCCGGGCGTTCGTTTCCGGATAAGGACTCGGATCCGGGAACGGGGCGTCACAGTTCCAAAGAAACTCACACAACACTTATCCAAGTGAAGAATGAAATATAGTTTGTATTGATCAAAAGTTGTATTACGAGTTACAAGTGCTTGGCAATTTATATGATACAAAATAACACTTAGAATTCTAGATACATGCAAGAAAACACTTATAATTCCAAGTACATGCATGACATTTTTCAGCCCTTGCAAGTTAAATCTAGGTTCATTGAATCTAGATTAAATGTATCTTGATTAATGCTTGTATGTTTCCAAGTATTCTTTTGTGCATGAACTTGATTCTTCCAAAACTTGTCTTCTTGAATTCTTGAAGCAATATGGCGCCACCACCTCTTGTATTTTCAGCAAACTACTTGTGATTTATTAAGCTAATATCACACAATATAATATATAGTAACATATAGTATAATACTTTATTTTATGCGCCAACTTTTGAAGATTATTCTGGACTTTCGTAAGCATAAATGACGAACTTAATGACTTCAAAATCTTCTTTATTCTTGGACTTGGATTCTTGTATTATTAAATGGACCAAATTACCCAAAGATGTGCGCCTTATTTTACATTGAAGTTGAGTTTCAGGACCAATCCGACATGCTAGTGGATCTTGAGTAGAATTTGGTTCCAGATTCATATCAGACCCTCCCGGTTGCAAAGGATTCATCCTCGAATCAAAAGAATATCGTATAGTTCAGAATCATGCACCAATCTGGAACAAATCCAAAATATCACCAAATTAACACCGGGATAAAATATGAGTCGTATACACAACTTCAAATGAATCTCACGCTGATGTCGTGATCCCAGATCTACTAAAGTATTGTGAAAAGTGTTTCTTGGTTTGATATAAATGTTGATGAAGCTTGGTGTGTTAGAAATATAATCATAGCAATTCAATGTTGCATTATCATCAACATACTCAGCAAAAGGATTATGAAAAGTATGTGCTGGTTTATGTTTGTTCTTCCATTTGTTTGAAAACCTTTCTTTGCGAAAATGCAGCCATACCCAATCTCCGGGGTCAAAGACCATCTCATTTTTGCACTTGTTGGTTTGTTTCTCATAGCGAGCAGTTTGAGCCTCCACATTTTGCCTTGTTTTTGCGTGCAACTCACGGACCATCTCATCTTTCTTTTCTCCCGCGAGATTTGTGAGCATTCCTGGGGAAAGAGGAACAAGATTAATATGAGTGATAAGATTAAAGCCATAAACAATCTCAATTGGTGAATGCAAAGTAGCAGAATGTGTAGCATGATTATAAGTAAATTCAACATATGGTAAACAAGACTCCAAATTCTTTAAGTTCTTTTGCACCATGGTGCGCAATAACTATCCCAAAGTGCGATTAAAACTTCTGTTTGACCATCGGTCTGAGGATGATATGCGGTGCCATATAAAAGCGTAGTGCCCAAATGCATCCATAGAACATGCCAAAAATGACTAATAAATTTTACATCACGATCACTCACATTCGACTTAGGCACACCATGTAAACGCATAATTTCTTTAAAGAATAGGTCAGTAATATGAGAGGCATTATTGGTCTTATTACACGCAATGAAGTGTACGATCTTTGAAAAACAATCAACTATCACAAACACTGAATCTTTACCACACTGAGAACAAGGCAAACCCAAAACAATGTTTATAGAGAGATCAACCCAAGGAAATGAGGATATCGGGAGAGGAGTATACCGTCGAGATATTGCATCAGCCACTGTGTTTTCTTTTTCCTTTTTGAATTTAATCACATAAGGATATGATTCTGTTGGTCCCTTGAAAAGGCTTTGGTTAAGTTTAGAGGGGGGGGGGGGGGGGGGGTGAATAAACTTAACACTTAAAACTTTTGGAGTTAACAAACTCAGCAACTTCGACGAGCCCGTCGATACCTCGCAGTCTACTGACACCTCATTAGCCTGCTGATACAAAGTAGTCTACTGACAGTTGAGTTTACTGAATTTGTGCAGCGGAATAATATCAAAAATTAAGCCTTATTACTTGTTGTTAAATGTGATACTGAGTATTAGATACTCAATAGTGTATGTGTGTGAGTTCAGTTGCTAGATTCAGTAGGTTGATGTATATAATAGACTAAATGCAGAATGTAAGTGCAGAAAGTAAGTAGGCAGATTTTATAGTGGTTCCGGGTGGTGTAATCCCGTCGGTCCACTCTTCTCCCGTGATGTTGGAGGTAATTCACTAGAGACCTTTGATGTAGTCGTTACAAAGATTCCTAAGTTGCTTGTCCTTCACCAATAACGATGGCTTCACAAACCGAACACTTGGAACGGGTAGGATTCTTTGCTCCAAAGTCTTCCACTAGTCCTTGAAGGGTAGGATTGCCTCTTCACCGGCTCCACCACAAACAACGATCTTTCACACAAAAGTGCTTTTTGTCTTCGGCGGAGTTCTTTGTAAAATAAAGAATGAATCAAGTAAATGATTCAGTTGCAGCAGCTTGATTAGGATGATATAATCAGCAGCTTGCAGTCTTCAAGTGTGTAAACTTGATGTAGCTTGAATACATGATACACTTGAAGATCTTCTCTGGATCAGTAGCCTTAAGCTCAGTAGGTTCAGCAGGGTGATAAAATGCAGCTCAGAATTATCTCTTGTATTTTCTTAATTTTCATCATCTTTTTCTGAGTTGGAAGTCCTTTATTTATAGGTAGGAGTCCATGTGACTTGTATTTGAAATTCAAATATGACCGTTCCTGGTTTTGTCCCATTGACTTGCTTTCTGTCACTATTCATAGGACTGACACTGTCAGAATCCTTTTTGATAGAATGCAGTCTGTCCACCCTTTGACTTGTAACCATTGGATAAAGTTCTAAATCATCCCAACGTCTTTTTAATCTCAGCCATTGATTTGTTTGATAAATCAGAGGTAGTTGGCTGTCCTTATCCATGTAATCTTCCAATGTAATCTTGAATTAATCAAGGTATGTATATCAGCAGGTTCATCAGTCTGCTGAAATACCTATCAGTCTGCTGAACCATAATTTGCTGTGTTTAAAACACAATGTGTTTAAAACACAATGCAGCAGCCTTCTTTTATCTAACTTTTAATTGTGAAGTTAGATTACACCTTTTGGAAATAACTAAGTTCCAATCACCATCCAAATTAAGGAACTTAGACCTTGTACACAAGGTATATGTAATTAGTTTAGGTCATCACAGACTTGCCTAAATTCTGATTCCATATCCTTGACATAAATTACTAAGTTTGATCCCTTAGCCTTCATTAACTGAGTTTGAGCCCTCAGCCTTAAGTCTTCAGCAGGTTCCTGACTAGTCTACTTACCTATCTACCCTACCGATATAGATCAGTCTGCTGATATTAATCAGCTGACCATTACAGTGCTTGTTTGATCAAACCTATTCAAAGATCAAACTCTAATAAACCTATACATTTGATCTGGACATCTTTTTGCCTTTGCACTATAACAGTTAGTCTGGCACTCATCACTAAAACTAAGAAATAAGTCCAACAATTTCCCCCTTTTTGGTGATGATTCCACTACCCTCACTTAACAGCAAAGCAAAAAGATTAAAACAAAAACAGAACAAATGCCAGTCATTTCTCATTATAAACATTTGATCAAGGTATTACAGTCTAGATACAGCAAAGATAAAACAGATTAAGTGTGCTAATCTACTGTCTTCTTTCTTTATCTTGTCTAGCCTTCTCCACTTGCTCTTGGTAGGCTCTTATCTCTTCTATCATCTCTCTCATCCATTCATTTTCAATCAGAGTGAAGTCAATGTAGGAATTCACTTCTTTCCACCACTTCCATGCTTCAGGTAGGATGAGATTGATTTGATTGACTCTGAATCCCAGTTTCATGCAAAGTTCTTTGAATTCATTAAGTGAGTCCTTAGCTTTTGTGATAGGCAAACTCCTTTCAGCTCTACCACTTCTTCCATCTCTTCCACCTCTGTAACTTGCCCTCAAGGCTTTAACTCTTGCTTCCCAAAACTTTAGGCCCAAGAATGAGTTCAAACCTTCATGAAATCCCTTGTCATGATAAGGTTTCCTTCTGTTGTAGTACTCATTCTTGTATTGTTTAAGGAGATCATCAGTAAGTGGAATTCCGCCAGGTGCAGGTTCCCTAAATGCATTAGTGTCATTCTCCCATTTTTTCTTAGCAAAAATCCTTGCAGCCACTTTTGCTACTGCTGTTTGGCCCTCTTCCCCCTTAGTGACATCATCAACAAAACGGGACATCATGCCATGAACACTCTCCTGTGTGATAACCAGATTACTCAGTTGTCCTTCCATAATTTCATTTCTTGTATCAACTGCAGTAATCCTTGATTGCAGAGTTTGCTCCAGTAGATTGATCCTCTCAGTAAGCTTAGGATCCAGTCCAGCAGATTGAGATGTTCCAAGCAGCCTCAGCAGGCTTAGGTGTCTCAGCAAGTTTATCAAGTTTCTGGTGGATAGCTTCAAGTTGATCTTTCAGAAACTTCTCCTTCATTGTATTAACTTACTTGATCCCTCTCACTTCCAGGGTAAGGTCTGCAAGAGCATACTGATTTGAGGTAATGTTGGAGGCAACTGTTTCTATAGTCCTCCCTCTATTTTCCACTAAATTTATCAGATCTTCAAATCTCTGCTCTTGTCTTGCAAGTTGAGTTCTTAGATTTGCAATATCATTTCTCACTGTCCTCAACTCTTCCATGACATGTGCTGGTACCCCACCAGCCATTCCTCTATCAGCTCCATCAGCAGGCTCTTCTACATTGTATTGTGGCCTATGTCTGCTGATAACCACCGCAAAACTCATATCCAATCCAGTAGGGTTAGGTCCTTGATATTCCTCCATAATAGGATCAAGAGCTGGTTCTTCAAGAATGGGTACAAATGCCTGTTGAGGTTCATCATCAACATTTTCTTCTTCAGGCATTTGAAATTCCTCATCATTATAGTCATAGTCCAGCAGCTGCTCATTCTTATCAACAATAGCAGCCTGCTGACTATCTTTCCCTACAGTGGCCTTGTCTCCAACAGGCTCCACTATAGCAGCCTCTTCAACAACAACAGCAGGGGTTTCCTCCAAACCCAAATCTGGTTCCAACCTTTGTCCAGGTGCTGTTTGTAACTCAGCAGCCTGTACCTCCTGTTCCAACCTGTGTCCAGGTGCTGTTTGTATCCCAGCAACCTGTACCTCCTCTTTAGCTCTTTGTTCTGGTACAATTTGTGCCACAACAACTTGATCAGAAAATATGTCCATGTTTTCTTGTTGAAAATTCCCAATATCACCAATCCTTCTCAGATAATTTGCAGTTTTGGTTAAGGTGTCCTCAGTGTCAATCCAGTATTGATATTGAACAGAATCCTCAGAACTGACACTTGGCTCACTATAATCAGTGACCCTTTCTTCATCCAAAACTTCATCCTGCTGATCTTCAGCAGACGTACCAACATCAGTAGGTTCATCTTCTGCATCATCAGTAGATTCTTGACCAGTGGCTTCATCAGTTGTTCCTCTAGCCACTCCACTGGTCTCCCCAGGGAACATGGAGGGGTCATCATCAGAATCAGATGAATCACTATTAGGTGTGTACTTTGGATCTCTGAACATTATTGCTCCACTTTTCTTTCCTTCATCCAATATATCCATCAGCCTAGATTGCAGCATGGTTGTATCTATTAAGTCCAATAGGCTGTCCACACCCAGCTGATCAAATGCCCATTCTTCAAATCCACTCACTGGATCAGCAGCTGGTTTCTGTTTCTTGTAGAATCCAAACTTCCATTGGAAATATTTTTGCACTTTTATGAAGTTAGGATCTACTTTGTCCTTCTTAGATGCCTTCTCATATGGCATAGTTGGCTTTCTGGAGGCAGATTCAACACCTTGCTGACCTCCAAAGGTCCCAACAAGTAATCTCAAAGTTTCTTCAATTGATGCATGTAGGTCAGTAGGTTGCTCTGGTTGTACATTTGTGCCTACTACCTCCATCTGCACCACACTTTCATCCCCCTGACTTATATGCTCATCAGCAGGGTTAACAGTAGACTGTTCTTCCCCCTGAACTATTGCAGGAATTGCAGGGTCTTGTACAAGTGTTTCCACTTCCACAGCAGGTGTAGCCTCAGTGGTTTGTTGTGGTTGTTCAACAAGTTGCTCAACAACAACTTGGGCAGATTCAGAAGGCTCAGCAGCCTTAGCAGGTGAGGATTCTGTAGCTTCATCAGATTGCTCAAAAACAACCTCTACATCCTCAGTAGGCTTTATAATGGTTATAGGTTCAGCATCAATAGCATCTCCTACTTCTGCTTCTTCTTCTTTTTCCCTTTGAGCCTCTAAAATTTTCAATTGTTTCCCCATTCCATGTTTCTTTTTATGGATAATTTCTTTCATTCTCTTGGAAAGTGGCTCATCTTCAATTTCAATCACAGTAGACTTCCTCTTTCTACGGGCTTCTTTCTGTTGCTCCTTCAAAATTTAAGCAATAGTCTTCTTCTCAACTACAGCAGGGTCAGTAGCTTCAACATCACTTGCACCCTCAGCAGACTCAGCAGTCCGTGTTGTTTGCTTTCTTGTTCTTTTAGGCTTTAACATTTCTGTTATTTTCCTTGTTTCAGTAGCCTTCCTTTTCTCATTAGTCTTCTTTGGTGCAGTAGGCTTAGCAACTTTCTTGACCTGCTCACCCCCAGCATCACCATCATCTCCACCATTATCACTATCAGCAGCCTCAACAACATCTTCTTCGTCATCATCCAGACTAGGGATTGGATAATCAATCTCTTTCTTGTATCTGGATTGGTTTATCTTCTCAGGTGCAACATCAGGAATTTCCAAATGATTCAGCAGGGCCTGAACCATTAATCCTAGGGGTAAGGCCTTGGATTTCCTTTTTCCTTCTCTCTCTTCTTTTGCAACTTTCTTCATGTAATGGATAAAGTATCCAGCCCAATCAAATTTGATACTTCTGCAAATAATCATCAGCAGCTCTATCTTGGGTCCTGATAGAGTATCCATACTTCCAACGAGGCCTAATATGTTCTTAGCAATGATTTTGCTCAGCAGGTTATACTCAAATCCAATGTGTTTTACATTGATGCCTGGAATTGATTTTGTGGCTTCATTGGTCTTGATTTTGTCAACAAAATCCATCTTGGACAATCCCATTTCCTCAGGATTTACTGGAGCATCTAATACTTCTTCAAAACCAAAAACTTCCCTCAGTAGGTTTGATGAAATTTTGATTTCTTGAGCATTCACAGTTGTTTTGAATGCTTCTCTTCCCTCATTTATCACAATATTTTTCCAGAAGCTAACAACATTTGTGTAAGATATTGTTTCCAATCTTAAGTTGAGTACATTCTCCAAGCCTTCATATCTCCTTATTCTTCTACCAATGTTGATTGCTAGTTCAGTTCTATTAGCATCAACAACAAAGCCTCTTACACTTTGGCTTGTTCCAATCTGGACATCAACCTTTTCCGCCATTGATATAAGAAAAAGATGAAGAAAAGAGCTTCTCAAATCTGTGTTCACACAGTGTAAATGCAGAGAATATCGATCTGAGATTTTGTAGTAGCCTCTGTGTAATAGTCTGTGTATATATATAGGCAAATGCAGTTGAAACTGTCAGAACGTGTACTGTGCATTTAACAATGATTAATTTGAGTGAATGCTAACTTGACACGTGGCCTATTATTTACTCCATAACGTTTGTAACCGCGGTTATAAAGGATAGAATAAATATCCCGCCAATCTGCTTTTTGACTTTGAAGAGTTTGACTGTGTAACGTTTCATTCAGTAGACTTGTCATCAGCAGGGTTGGCTCAGCAGCCTGCTGACAAAACTGTCTCAGCAACCTGCTGACCGTGTAACATTGATGATCATTGATTCCTTCTTGGTTTGTTCAATTGATAATACAAGATGAAGTTTAATACCAATGACTGATCTGTCAAGTGAGCTCACCCAACATGACAAAGACCAAACCCCTTGGCAACCTCATTTGCTCAATTGTCCAAACATAAGTACATGGAATTTTGATACCAATGACTAATCTGCTAAGTGAGCTCACCCAACATAGCCAAGAAATCCCCTTGGTGAATTCCAGTACATTGCTGAATATCAGTCAACCTTGATAATTCCAAGTTCAGTCCTTAGTTTAGCAAATCTTTCACTATCCAAAGGTTTAGTGAATATATCAGCAAGTTGATCTTCAGTAGGGATGTACAGAACCACCACATCCTTCTTTTCAATATGATCTCTTATAAAATGATGTCTCACATCAATGTGCTTGGTTCTTGAGTGCAAAACAGGATTTTAAGTGATTGCAATTGCACTTGTGTTGTCACACATAATTGGAATTTCTTTCTCCTCAATTCCATAATCCCTTAACTGTTGTCTTAGCCATAGTACTTATGCACAGCAACTTCCAAAGCAGCAATGTATTCAGCTTCAGCAGTGGAAGTTGATATAGAATTCTGTTTCTTGCTAAACCAGGAAACCAGTCTATTTCCCATTAACTGACAGGTTCCTGTGGTGCTTTTTCTATCAATCTTGCATCCAGCATAATCAGAATCTGAGTAGGATATAACCTTGAAACTTCCATCCTTGGAATACCAAATCCCTACTCCCAAAGTCTCTTTAAGATATTTGAGAACTCTTTTGATTGCACCTAAATGACTTTCCTTAGGTTTAGATTGAAATCTTGCACAAACACCTACAACAAAGGATATATAAGGTCTGCTGGCAGTGAGGTACAGCAGACTGCCTATCATCCTTCTGTATAAAGTCTGATCAACATCTTTGCCTTCTTTATCTTCATCCAGTCTGATATTTGTACTTATAGGAGTTGATATCTTGGTGCTATTTTCCATACCAAACTTCTTCAGCAGCTCCTTGGTGTACTTGGTTTGATGAATGAAGAATCCATCTTTCATCTGTTTAACTTGCAATCCCAAAAAGTAGTTCATTTCTCCCATCATACTCATTTGGAATTTGCTTTTCATTAGATTTGCAAACTTTTCACATAGCAATTCATTTTCAGAACCAAAGATTATATCATCAACATAAATGCTGTACCGAGCAGGTGGTCTTTGTCCTTCTCATTGATTCTGAAAAGAGTCTTATCAATGGTGCCTTTTGTAAAACCATTGTCCACCAAGAATTGAGATAGAGTCTCATACCATGCTCTTGGTGCTTGTTTCAAACCATAAAGTGCTTTGTTGAGTCTATACACTTTATCTTCTTGATCTTTAACTTCAAATCCAGGAGGTTGTTGAACATACACTTCCTCCTCTAGAATGCCATTCAAAAATGCACTCTTGACATCCATTTGATATACCTTGAAGTTTTTATGTGCAGCATGTGCCAAGAATAATCTGATAGCTTCCAATCTTGCAACATGTGCATAAGTTTCATCAAAATCTAATCCTTTAGCTTGAGAATAGCCTTTTGCAACTAGTCTGGCCTTATTTCTTACAATGGTACAAGATTCATCAAGTTTGTTTCTGTATACCCATTTAGTACCAATGATATTTGCATGAATTGGCCTTTCAACTAGTGTCCAAACTTGATTTCTTTCAAATTCATTTAACTCTTCTTGCATAGCAATTATCCAATCTGGATATGAAATTGCTTCTTCAACAACTTTAGGTTCCATTTGTGATAGAAAACAAGTATACATTGCTTCTAACTGTCTTCTAGTCCTCACACCTTGTTGTATGTTGCCAATGACTTGTTCAGCAGGGTGATCCTTTAACCATTGTGGATTCTGGTTAGATTGATTTTCAGGAACCTCATCTTCAGTAGAGTCTACTGTTGCTTCTTCAATAGGGGGTTCAGCAGATCCTTGAACTGCTTCAGTTGTTGTATCAGTAGTATTATCAGCAGGGTGTTCAGTAGGGGCAGAATCGAAACTTTTAAGTCATTAAACCTTTCCAAAACTTCAACACAATCTGGATCAGTGACTTGTAGATTCTTAGCAGGTTCACAAGCTTCATCTTCCATACCAGTGAACTTAGGTTCATCAAACACAACATGGATTGTTTCTTCATGTTTCAGTGACCTTTTGTTCAGTACTCTGAATGCCTTACCGAGTAAAGAATATCCCAAGAAAATTCCTTCATCTGACTTTGGTTGGAAAGTCTTCAAAGGCTCCTTATGATTTAAGATAAAACATTTACTTCCAAATGGATGGAAATAGGATATATTAGGTTTCCAACCATTCCAAATCTCATAAGGTGTCTTCAGCAGCTTCTTGTTCACTGAGGTTCTGTTTTGTGTATAGCATGTTGTATTAAGCTTGCCTTGACCCAATATCTTTCAGGTAGCAATGCTTCACAAATCATAGTTCTTCCTGCTTCTTTTAGAGTTCTATTTCTTCTTTCAGTATCCCCATTCTGCCGAGGTGTACCAGCAGCAGCAAGTTGATGTAGTACACCATTCTGTTCACAGTATTCTCTTATAATTTTATTAAGAAACTCAGTACCCTTGTCTGATCTGATTTTTACTACTGTCAAACTTTTCTCATTCTGTAATCTCTTCAAAAGTTCAGGCATCATTTGAAGTGTTTCACTTTTCTTGTTCATAAATACCACCCAAGTGTACCTTGAATAATCATCCACAACCACCAAGGTGTATTTCTTTCTTGTAACACTTGTTGGTGTAACTGGTCCAAATAAATCCATATGCATCAGCTCCAAGACTCTATTAGTTGATTGCTTAGTCTTTGATTTGAAGCGTGACTTTGTCTGTTTACCTTGCTAACATGCATCACATATAGTATCTTTCTTGAATGTGATCTCAGGTAAACCAATCACCAGTTTCTTCTTCACCAACTGATTGATGTCATCAAAATTTAGGTGATTCAAATTTTTGTGACATAACCAATTGAGTTCTGATTTGGTATGCACAATCAGACAGGTTTCTGGAACTGCAGTAGACCAATCCATAACATACATGTTTTGTTGTCTTCTACCAGCCAATACAACTTGATCACCTCTTTCACTAATGACAATGCAGTTGTTTTTGTCAAAAGTGACCATGTATCCCATGTCATAGAATTGTCCGGTGCTCAGCAAGTTGTAGTCCAGTCCTTCCACATATGCAACATTCTTGATTGTAAGTCCATTCCTCACAAGTGTGCCATAACCTCTTGTGTGTCCAGGTGTATTCTTGTTGCCAAAATTCACCCTTGGACCATCCTTTGTCACAAAATTTGACAAAAAGTGCTTATTCTTTGTCATATGTCTGGAACATCCACTGTCAAAGTACCAGACACCCTACAAAACAAAGTTAATACATTTTAGGTACCCAAACCTGTTTGGGTCCATAATGGTCAGTGGTAAGCATTGGGTTATTAGTAATTTTGACTTTTACGTGATGCATTGGGTTATTAGTAATTTTGAGGAGTAGCTACATCTCCCTAAGTTGTTGATATCCAATGCAAGCGAGAATTTTCTGCGCTACCTGTTTGATTTTATCGTTATCCTCTAGGTCGCATTGCATCTGTTATTCCTTACCAAGTTTCTCTTTTATACTGGATTGAATACATGGTGAGCCAGTCCACCTCGTGTTTTCCCACATGGGGTTATGCTTTTTGATCTTTGTCTTATCCACCCGGTTTTTAGATGAAGACTACCATCTTTAGTTGCTTGTTTATTTCTCTTTCTATTTAGTATTTTTTTCTTTTTGGTTTCCCTTGTCATTGGTTGTATAAAATAAAGTGGCTTAAAATGTTTTTCGGTATTCATACCTAATTACTGCCACCTTATTCTATAACTTCCATAGACATGGTGTTATTAACGGTTTCGTGGAGTTTGTCCGCTTATACAGTTTTCACTTGCTTCTCCACAACGTGCTGACATTTACTCCGATATTGTTCCTTTACTTGAGAGCCGTTTCCAGAGCTAAGTATTTTTCTTAAATTCTCATTGATTTTTGTCATTGAGGACAATGCCATGTTTAAGTGGGGGGTAGGAGACTTAGCCATGTTATGTCATGTTATGTTATAATTGAAAATTGAATGAAACGGCACATGATTGAAAAAATTAAATAAATACCATATTATGTATCTCGTACCCTTAGAATTGTGAGTTCCTAGCTAAGAATTGACAGGAAAGGAACCAAGTTTCATGAGTACGTGATCATTTTATACTTATGTTAGGTAAATTTAAGGATATTCATGCTCGTTTTTGCGAGTAGTTATTTATTATTCAATTACTCAACCCGTGAATCGAGTATACCGCGCAAATCATAATAATCGAAGAAATTATGTGTACATTGCATAGATGATTGGTTATGTAGACTTAGTGTCGATACTTATTGGCGATGTATTCTTATCTTCTTGCCAACAAAAGCGGAGTAATAAGCTTGAGACGTACTGTGTTTTAGCAAAATGTTAGACATTTGGGCTTGTAGTAACATTACCAAAGTAGCCCCGCGCTTGTGGTAATATTCGATGCTATACATGATCTAAGATAGGGGGATACTCTAAAAAGTTTTCTTCCTTGAGATTAATAGTATTTGAAAAATATGAAGATATGAAAATAATATTCAACTCTTTAAGAGGCTTTGAGTAGTACTCGGTCTCCAAGTCCAAAATCCCTATAGATACGCTCTTGCTTATTGCTCTAGTGCTTCAAAAATTTAAAGGCTTGAGAAGTATGAATGCTGAGGTTGGTAGGTTGAGATTACGAAGTTGGCATAAACTCTAATCTTGCCACGAATATATAAAACTAAATGCACATGCACACATCACTTCGATTCATAGTCAGTAGTGAATAATGGATATCTTATGAGCATGACTAGTATGAGTTGACTTGAGTTTCTTGTGTAAGTATGATTTGACCATAGAAAATGTTGTCTTGGGGAATGACTTATTAATGCTTTGTTCGGGACGATCAAAGTCTAAGTGGGGGTAGTTGATGACGGTCAAATTATACCCGTAAAAGTCATCAACGTTGACCTTAAATCGAGATTAATAATACGCATTTTATATTAAATCACACGTTTATATTTAATATTTAATGTTATGTGATTTATATTATGTAAATTGGTATTTACTCGTTTTTATCCGATTTACTGTGCGATTAATGTTGATTTTACAGATCATTACAAATCGAGAAGATTAGTGTCATTCAATCAATTATCTCAAGATAAGGAAGGAAGGAAATCGGAGCATTAATGAGAGAGTAATCGGATCGACATGCAAACGTGCAGTGGGGAGCAAGGCAAACGAAGAAAACGTGTAGAACATGGAAAATATAGGTTTGGTCGACCGAACCATTAGGCTCGGTCGACCGAGTGTCATCTTTCGGTTGACCGAGTGTCAGCTTCGGGGCGGTTTAGGGCTTTAGTCGTGTTTACCTTCTAGAACCACCCTAAGTCGGCAAAAACCTCTATATAAGCAAGCAGCTACGAGAATTGTAATATAGACTTTGAATCATTCATTCATTCTTCAATCCTACAATTCATAATACAACTTTGATACAATGTAGAATAATTTGAGGGTTTCCAAAGCAATTTAAGGGCGCAATATGTAAGCCTTTATTTTTCGTCTTTTTATTTTCAGTAATTAATCCCTCCCAATTATGCTTTATTGTTTTGAGTTAGTTAATTCATAGCTAGATGATGTAGATCTAGGTTATGTCGTTATGGATGTGGCGAAGCCTTGTCTATGGGGATCCCATAACCTACGTCATACACTTAGTATTTATTCATGAATCTACTTGCTTTAATTAATGCGTATCTATGTTAGTTTATATGAATGCTTTACGAATTACTGTTTAATATGTTGTGTATGATGAAACGCTGAGAGATACGTTCAGGGATGTAATCTAGGGACGAAATTGATTCGGGTGACCGAATGAGTTCACTCGGTCGACCGAGCCCACCTATTCGGTCGACCGAGCCCCCTGTTCATCCGTTAAATAGCCACGTCTTTATGGTTAGGTTAACTTAATAGAATTTATTATCTCAGTAGGTATGGCTATGGCTACGTTACTCGCTTAGTTTAATTAAAATGTGTAAAAAGGAAATACCAATATAAAACTCTTGGGTAGGCTCATGAATTGATCTTCGGACGTTCAGCGTTATCTAGGTAGGTTTATATTTGGGGATTGCTAGCACCTGATTATACATACATCGTAGATTAGCATGAGACTATAACTTGGTAATTGCTAGTTGGACGAGAGCTTGAGTAATCGTTTAGGAAGTACGCCTAACCACAGGAATGTTGCCTGGACGAGGTGTACGGTTAATATCGGCATCCTTAGAGTCGTAAGCGTGTGAGTTATATGAGATGGAGGCACCAAAAGGCGAAGTCACGTAACAATATCACAAGTGATCTAGTGACCTACCGGTGCTAAGTCAAGTTAAAGAGGATGACTCCCGTAGCCAATCTAAGATAGATACAAACGGATTGGCGAGTTAATAAGTTCGATTTATTATATAAATTATCTAGGTCCAAACGATAAAGGCTATAATTGGGGAGGTTAATTACGTTGTGTCGAGTCGTGTCTTTACCTTTCTTGTTTTATGTTGGTCGTAGACCGCCTCTATGTCCTTGACATGTTTAACTAATTGTTTGTATATAAGATGATCCACAATTGGTTCCCTGTGGGATCGACCTTGATTCACTATAGCTATACTACGATGGGCCTAGTCCTCTTGCTAGTATTGGTTTATGGTGGTCAAGTATATTATAACCTGATTGACCCCGATCAAGTTTTTGGCGCCGTTGCCGGGGAACCAACGGTCAATTTTATATATAAATAATTTTCTTATTCATGTCAAGTTTTCTGTTTTAGAGTCTGTTTTTACGTTTTTGAGTCCCTCTGGTTGTCTGCTCTGTCTGAAAATTCCAGATTCTTAAAATAAAAATTAAAAAATTAAAAAATTTATTCGGTCGACCGAGAGACCTCATTCGGTCGACCGAGAATTTATAATTTTTTTTTTTGGTTTCGTTCTGTTCTGTTTACACGGTTTCTGATTTGAGTTTTTCGAGTCTTGAATTTCGCGTGTCTGTTTATCCCCGTATGTTTAATCCGTAAGTCTGATAGCAGCATGGGAGACCATGTTAAAATCAGTCTACGGTCTGTTTTGTTTTTCTTATGTTTGCAGAAACCAGGGAAACAATAATCCAAGTCAATAATTTTTCACGGGCGCTGAGAAAATAACCCAGCAAACATGTGGAGCTACGAATCTAAGATGGGAAAAGCGATGGAAGCAATACCTTTAAAGCACAAAGATGGCTCCGAATTTTTTTTTAAAGGCTTAAATTCTTCGTGGTACAATGTTGAAGGCAAGGTACTACCCTTTTTTTTGCTTATGTTTTACTACCTTTTGGTTTTTTGAGCATAAGTTAGCCTATACATGAACCTTAGTATGAATCTTGGCCCGGAGTTGGTTTGTAAGATTAATTTTATTAGTGTGGAAGGTTCTCATCGTCTAGAGGGTGTAAGGAAACATGTAGTCGTTGAAAGGAAGCAAAGTGAATAAAGAGTTCCTCGTAGTTCGTTAAAATCTCATTGTCCTATGCATGAGATTGCTTCTACTGGCCAGGGGAGCAACAAATTGTGTAGTTTAAGCATTCACAATCTAAAGAAGACGTTGTGTTTTGAGAGAACACAATCTTCTGCTTTCGTTGAGTTTTATGGTGATGGATTCTCGGTGAACCCACCTTAAACAGAAACGAGATTACGCTTTGGGTAACAATTTAGAAATCGGAGACTCTTAGTACATGGGTTCGGAAATGGTCTAACCATGGCTGGGCGAGTTTAACCGAGCCTCGGCTCAATCAACTCCCCTCCACGTGTGATGTACGTTACAGCAGTTCCACAAGACTTAGCATAGCCGATAAGCCCTCGGGCTAAACGGGGCTTAATCTTGACGGATTGGCCTGAACTGTCACTATGTTCCAACAAATAAGACGGCATAGGCTTGCCTACATAACCGACCTTATTCGGAGTACTTTGATTCATTGTTTCTTATTGTCAAGGCCAAAACCATAATTTTAACCGAGTTTCTTAGAATTCACTAATTCCTAAAACGAGAGCCGAGGTAAGAGCTTTGGATAAATGGTATGGATAAATGTCGTTTTCTAGGTCTCACAACCAAGGGAAGGGTATTAATCCGCAAAAGCGACAAGCCACCTCTAATAGTGCTCAAAGGGTCAAAGTCTGGCGATCCAAGAATGATAACTGACAAGGATAATCTTTGGAAAGTCGAGCTGAGGACTTTAAACTCAGAACTACTTCTTTAAACCCCTTAGGATTTCTTTTTAGGATTTTAGGTTTTTCTTTCTTTGAGTCAAATAAGAGTAACGTGAAATATGTTGAGGTTTTTTATTTTGCCGTGTTCCGATGGCCATTGGGCTAAGGATGTGCAAAACTTTTTTACTCAATATAGGCCACGTGAATTAGAGTTTCTTAGGAGAGTCGAGAAATTGCTAAAGAAAAGAAATTTAGCAATCAACCTTAAGATGGAAGCATTAAGAGAGCTTGAGAATTACTGAAAATGTAACAGAGAATGATTGGTGCGAACAAGAACAATTTTGGTCAACTTCCAAAAATATTTTAGAATGGTGATCCAAGTGAAATTCAAAGTGGTGCGCAATTCATTATGCAACTACCCTTATCCTTTCATTTATACCTTTTCACCCTTCAAACTTTTCGATCCTCTCACCAATCTGCCCCAACAGTTCACATTTCTAACCATTCTTTCATCGCCTCTCTTTCTTTCCATCCGTTTCACTCTCCCACCCAATCTCAATGCCTTAACCATTTTCAACCCACCCATAAACACAATTTCTTATCCGTCCTTTATCTTTTCTTCCCATCCTTATGTATATCTTTTTCTAAACCCATCATACTCTTCACCTCCATTTTGTTTACAAAATACCTTTGTGTTGCGGAATTTGAATATTGCTAAGTTTTAATGATTATCTTTTATCATTTTGGTTTTCATGATCCTAGCTGGGGTAAGTGTAGCTCTGACCCTAGCTAGATTTTAAAGGTTTTTGGTTCGATCAAAGTACAACTTATCTTTCTACCGGAAGTTTTAAATTTCACATTTTTTTCCGTTTTTTCCGGCATTTATAGATGACCAGTTTTGTTCTACATTAGCACACCGATCAGACCTTGTTGATGACGGTTATGACTTTTACGTGATGCATTGGGTTATTAGTAATTTTGAGGAGTAGCTACATCTCCCTAAGTTGTTGATATCCAATGCAAGCGAGAATTTTCTGCGCTACCTGTTTGATTTTATCGTTATCCTCTAGGTCGCATTGCATCTGTTATTCCTTACCAAGTTTCTCTTTTATACTGGATTGAATACATGGTGAGCCAGTCCACCTCGTGTTTTCCCACATGGGGTTATGCTTTTTGATCTTTGTCTTATCCACCCGGTTTTTAGATGAAGACTACCATCTTTAGTTGCTTGTTTATTTTTCTTTCTATTTAGTATTTTTCTTTTTGGTTTCCCTTGTCATTGGTTGTATAAAATAAAGTGGCTTAAAATGTTTTTCGGTATTCATACCTAATTACTTCCACCTTATTCTATAACTTCCATAGACATGGTGTTATTAACGGTTTCGTGGAGTTTGTCTGCTTATACAGGTTTTCACTTGCTTCTCCACAACGTGCTGACATTTACTCCGATATTGTTCCTTTACTTGAGAGCCGTTTCCAGAGCTAAGTCTTTTTCTTAAATTCTCATTTATTTTTGTCATTGAGGACAATGCCATGTTTAAGTGGGGGGTAGGAGACTTAGCCATGTTATGTCATGTTATGTTATAATTGAAAATTGAATGAAACGGCACATGATTGAAAAAATTAAATAAATACCATATTATGTATCTCGTACCCTTAGAATTGTGAGTTCCTAGCTAAGAATTGACAGGAAAGGAACCAAGTTTCATGAGTACGTGATCATTTTATACTTATGTTAGGTAAATTTAAGGATATTCATGCTCGTTTTTGCGAGTAGTTATTTATTATTCAATTACTCAACCTGTGAATCGAGTATACCGCGCAAATCATAATAACTGAAGAAATTATGTGTACATTGCATAGATGATTGGTTATGTAGACTTAGTGTCGATACTTATTGGCTGATGTATTCTTATCTTCTTGCCAACAAAAGCGGAGTAATAAGCTTGAGACGTACCTGTGTTTTAGCAAAATGTTAGACACTGGGCTTGTAGTAACATTACCAAAGTAGCCCCGCGCTTGTGGTAATATTCGATGCTATACATGATCTAAGATAGGGGGATACTCTAAAAAGTTTTCTTCCTTGAGATTAATAGTATTTGAAAAATATGAAGATATGAAAAGAATATTCAACTCTTTAAGAGGCTTTGAGTAGTACTCGGTCTCCAAGTCCAAAATCCCTATAGATACGCTCTTGCTTATTGCTCTAGTGCTTCAAAAATTTAAAGGCTTGAGAAGTATGAATGCTGAGGTTGGTAGGTTGAGATTACGAAGTTGGCATAAACTCTAATCTTGCCACGAATATATAAAACTAAATGCACATGCACACATCACTTCGATTCATAGTCAGTAGTGAATAATGGATATCTTATGAGCATGACTAGTATGAGTTGACTTGAGTTTCTTGTGTAAGTATGATTTGACCATAGAAAATGTTGTCTTGGGGAATGACTTATTAATGCTTTGTTCGGGACGATCAAAGTCTAAGTGGGGGGTAGTTGATGACGGTCAAATTATACCCGTAAAAGTCATCAACGTTGACCTTAAATCGAGATTAATAATACGCATTTTATATTAAATCACACGTTTATATTTAATATTTAATGTTATGTGATTTATATTATGTAAATTGGTATTTACTCGTTTTTATCCGATTTACTGTGCGATTAATGTTGATTTTACAGATCATTACAAATCGAGAAGATTAGTGTCATTCAATCAATTATCTCAAGATAAGGAAGGAAGGAAATCGGAGCATTAAATGAGAGAGTAATCGGATCGACATGCAAACGTGCGGTGGGGAGCAAGGCAAACGAAGAAAACGTGTAGAACATGGAAAATATAGGTTCGGTCGACCGAACCATTAGGCTCGGTCGACCGAGTGTCATCTTTCGGTTGACCGAGTGTCGCTTCGGGCGGTTTAGGGCTTTAGTCGTGTTTACCTTCTAGAACCACCCTAAGTCGGCAAAAACCTCTATATAAGCAAGCAGCTACGAGAATTGTAATATAGACTTTGAATCATTCATTCATTCTTCAATCCTACAATTCATAATACAACTTTGATACAATGTAGAATAATTTGAGGGTTTCCAGCAATTTAAGGGCTGCAATATGTAAGCCTTTATTTTCTGTCTTTTTATTTTCAGTAATTAATCCCTCCCAATTATGCTTTATTGTTTTGAGTTAGTTAATTCATAGCTAGATGATGTAGATCTAGGTTATGTCGTTATGGATGTGGCGAAGCCTTGTCTATGGGGATCCCATAACCTACGTCATACACTTAGTATTTATTCATGAATCTACTTGCTTTAATTAATGCGTATCTATGTTAGTTTATATGAATGCTTTACGAATTCGTTTAATATGTTGTGTATGATGAAACGCCGAGAGATACGTTCGGGGATGTAATGCGGGGACGAAATTGATTCGGGTGACCGAATGAGTTCACTCGGTCGACCGAGCCCACCTATTCGGTCGACCGAGCCCCCGTTCATCCGTTAAATAGCCACGTCTTTATGGTTAGGTTAACTTAATAGAATTTATTATCTCGTAGGTATGGCTATGGCTACGTTACTCGCTTAGTTTAATTAAAATGTGTAAAAAGGAAATACCAATATAAAACTCTTGGGTAGGCTCATGAATTGATCTTCGGACGTTCAGCGTTATCTAGGTAGGTTTATATTTGGGGATTGCTAGCACCTGATTATACATACATCGTAGATTAGCATGAGACTATAACTTGGTAATTTCTAGTTGGACGAGAGCTTGAGTAATCGTTTAGGAAGTACGCCTAACCACGGGAATGTTGCCCGGACGAGGTGTACGGTTAATATCGGCATCCTTAGAGTCGTAAGCGTGTGAGTTATATGAGATGGAGGCACCAAAAGGCGAAGTCACGTAACAATATCACAAGTGATCTAGTGACCTACCGGTGCTAAGTCAAGTTAAAGAGGATGACTCCCGTAGCCAATCTAAGATAGATACAAACGGATTGGCAGTTAATAAGTTCAGTTTATTATATAAATTATCTAGGTCCAAACGATAAAGGCTATAATTGGGGAGGTTAATTACGTTGTGTCGAGTCGTGTCTTTACCTTTCTTGTTTTATGTTGGTCGTAGACCGCCTCTATGTCCTTGACATGTTTAACTAATTGTTTGTATATAAGATGATCCACAATTGGTTCCCTGTGGGATCGACCTTGATTCACTATAGCTATACTACGATGGGCCTAGTCCTCTTGCTAGTATTGGTTTATGGTGGTCAAGTATATTATAACCTGATTGACCCCGATCAGTTCGAAGTCCTCTATTTATAGGTAGGAGTCCATGTGACTTGTATTTGAAATTCAAATATGACCATTCCTGGTTTTGTCCCATTTGACTTGCTTTCTTCACTATTCATAGGACTGACACTGTTAGAATCCTTTTTGACAGAATGCAGTCGTCCACCCTTTGACTTGTAACCATTGGATAAAGTTATAAATCATCCCAACGTCTTTTTAATCTCAGCCATTGATTTGTTTGATAAATCAGAGATAGTTGGCTGTCCTTATCCTTGTAATCTTCCAATGTAATCTTGAATTAATCGAGGTATGTATATCAGCAGGTTCATCAGTCTGCTGAAATACCTATCAGTCTGTTGAACCATAATTTGCTGTGTTTAAAACACAATGCAGCAGACTTCTTTTATCTAACTTTTAATTCTGAAGTTAGATTACACCTTTTGGAAATAACTAAGCTCCAATCACCATCCAACTTAAGGAACTTAGACCTTGTACACAAGGTATATGTAATCAGTTTAGGTCATCACAGACTTGCCTAAATTCTGATTCCATATCCTTGACATAAATTACTAAGTTTGATCCCTTAGCCTTCATTAACTGAGTTTGAGCCCTCAGCCTTTAGTCTTCAGCAGGTTCCTGACTAGTCTATTGACCTATCTACCCCTACTGATATAGATCAGTCTGCTGATATAAATCAGCTGACCATTACAGTGCTTGTTTGATCAAACCTATTCAAAGATCAAACTCTAATAAACCTATACATTTGATCTAGACATATTTTTGACTTTACACTATAACAGTTAGTCTGGCACTCATCACTAAAACTCAGAAATAAGTCCAACAGATTCAATGAATCTCATCCAACGGATTTGACGTAAATGCAACTTAGATTCCCCTTTTAAAGATTTTAAGGACTCATGATCAGAATGGATGAAAACCTCTCTAGGACGCAAATAAACACACAAGCATTGAACAAGTGCATACAACTCTTTGTCATAAGTAGCATAATTCAGATTTGCGCCTTTTAGTTTATCATTGTAATAAGCAATTGGATAACGTTTTTGTAGCAAAACACCGCCAATACCGAACCCCGATGCATCACACTCAATTTCAAACATTTTGGAAAAATTAGGCAAAGCAAATATATGTGCTGAAATTAAATGAGATTTAAGAGTTTCGAATGCTTCCCTTTGAGTAGGTCTCCAATGACATGGTGTGTTTTTCTGGATCAACTCGTTTAAGGGGGCTGCAATGCTGCTGAAACTCCGGATAAAACATCGGTAAAAACTTGTTAGGCCATGATAACTTTGGACCTCCGTTGTACTTTTGGTTTCAGGCCAATCAGCCATTGTCTTCAATTTCCTTTGATCAACTTGGATATCTTGCCTACTTAAAACAAAACCAAGGAAGACAAAACTTTCCAAGCAACAAAAGCATTTCTTAAGATTTGCAATCATGTGTGCTTTTCGAAGTGTTTCAAAAACAGCTTTTATGTGTGAAATTTGTGAATTCAGATCATGGTTATAGATTAAAATGGCATATAGTACAAAGGTACAAACCATTCCCGAATAACACGCAAAAATCAGAAATGAATTACCGGGGTCAAATAATATGCAAGTACACATCTTCCAATGAATTGCACGTTGATAACGTGTTCCATGCTTTGCAAATGGAACATAAGAAAAGTCGCCCGGTTGAATATATTTATTGATGAACTTTGGTGTGGCAGCAGCATACTCAAAGTGTTGCAATGTGGAGTAGTCATCAATATGCACAACAAACGGATCATTAAATATGTTTTCCGGTTTTCCACCATTCTCAATATGAAACAGAGTATCCAATGGCAATATATGGACTGCGGGGGATGTATCCAACAACCCGGTGTCCTCCTCGTGTGAACGATCATTATGTACCTATAAGGAAGATTCAACAAAGACTGAACAAGAATTTAGTGACATAGATTCTTCATTTGCTTCGACCAAAATCGACTCGTTGTGTTCTTCCACCAAGATAGACCCTTCAGACATCGTTTATTTCTTGTCCACAAATTCAATTTCATGCGCATCATCAATCTCAGGCTCTTTAATTTCAACAATATCGCCTCGTAATTCACAAATAACCTCCTCAGAATTAATTTTGTTTTCTGGAATTGGAACAGCTGTGATATTCTCAACAATAATATTACAAGGCTCATTTGCCAACGTTTTCAACACCTCAACATGCTGAGTAGAGTTCAACCTAAGATTAGGACATTCATACCCGCAATGTCCATATCTGGTACAAATATAACAATAGATAGAACTGGAAGTTCTCCTGGAGAATATTTCCTTTGTCTTCAGTACATTCTCACTTTCCTCCGTTCTCAACTCCATCTTTTGGATGTTATCAATCTCTTTATTTTTCTTTGCTACAAACTCTTGTATCTCGTCACGAAATGATTCTTCATATTCTCCATCTCATCCTTAAATTTTCGATTCAGTTCATCAAGTCGTTGTCCAACTCTCTCAAGTTGTCGGGAGTAAGCATTTTTAGAATACCTTCTTTTCAAATCATTATTTCCAGCCATTCTTCCTCTCAAAGGTGTGCTTATTTAGCTAAAGTAAGAGAATTCAGATCAGATATCAAGTATTCAACAATACTCAAGTTACCCAGAATACCAAGAGTGAAGAATCACGGATTTTAAGAGTTTGATAATTCAAAAAGTGAACACAACAAAAATTGTGATGTATAAGGAGAAAATTCCAAATATGTAACACAAAAATGGTGAAGTGTATAAAAGAATTTTCATTCTTCTTTTATTTTATTTTATTTTTTCACTTGTTGCTCGTACGGAACAGTATGCTCGTGTGGAACAAAATTATTCTTCAAATACACACGATTTACTTGTGCAATTTTTTTAAATTTTTTTAAATTTTTTTATAGATGGTCGTGCGGAATAAAGTGTTCTTCAAATACATCCGATTATATGCATACTATGGTTCTTCAAATACATACGATCATATGCAACAGATTTTTTTTTTGGAATAAAGTAAAGGGATATAATACCGTCAATCCGCTGTCTCGATACCAACTGAAGTGAAACCGCCCGGAGGAAGGCTTCAAATCGAATAAATCTTAGGATCGTGGATTGAAAGTATTTGGGATAAATCCTCAACACAACCACAACCTGTGTGGAAGCACCTTGGAATAATAAGCTCCTTGACACAATCACAACTTGTGTGAGAGCACCTTGGAATTACCTCAACACTTAGAAAACTTGTCTCTAAGCACCTTGGTTTATGGATACCCACAAGGATTTCTTGAGTCCTTGATAATCCGAATTTTGAATTCCCTTTCCAGAGAAACTCACACAACACTTATCCAAGTGAAGAATAAAATATAGTTTGTATTGATCAAAAGTTGTATTACAAGTTACAAGTGCTTGGCTATTTATAGGATACAAAATAACACTTAAAATTCTAGATACATGCAAGAAAACACTTATAATCCCAAGTACATGCATGACAATTTTCGGCCCTTGGAAGTTAAATCTAGGTTCATTGAATCTAGATTCAATGTATCTTGATTAATGCTTGTAAGTTTCCAAGTATTCTTTTGTGCATGAACTTGATTCTTCCAAAACTTGTCTTCTTGAATTCTTGAAACAATATGGCGCCACCACCTCTTGTATTTTCAGCAAACTACTTGTGATTTATGTACCTAATATCACACAATATAATATATAGTAACATATAGTATAATACTTTATTTTATGCGCCATCTTTTGAACATTATTCTGGAATTCCGTAAGCATAAATGACGAACTTAATGACTTCAAAATCTTCTTTATTCTTGGACTTGGATTCTTGTATTATTAAATGGACCAAATTACCCAAAGATGTGCGCCTTATTTTACATTGGAGTCGAGTTTCAGGACCAATCCGACATGCTAGTGGATCTTGAGTAGAATTTTGTTCCAGATTCATATCACCAACCCTGTGTCTGGTAGTGTTAGTTGAGTCATAAAGGATCAAGTTAGCTGCTTAGACCGTCTTCCTCGCTTGGTTTAAAAAGGTTAACCCGAGTTGACAAGAACATTATGTCTCACACTTATATGGGGGTGAGAGGTAGCGTTAATTGAGTCATAAAGGATCCGGTTAACTGCTTAGTCCATCGTCATCGGTTGGTCTAAAATGTCTAACCCGGTGAGAATTCTACTACTTTAACAATGTGGGACATTACATGCTCCATTCCCCTTGAGCAACTGGAGTCCGCTAGGACTTGGCCAAGACTGTTACCAGACTTGTCCCTACCTAGAGGATTATACGGGGGCCAGAACAGACTTGTCCTTACTAGAGAATAATATGAAGGTGATATTCTCAGACTTGTCCGTACCAGAGGATTATATGGAGGTGAGAACAGACTTGTCCCTACCATAGGATTATGTGGGGGTGATAATTACTTGGCCATGACTATGTGGGGGTGAAACAGACTTGTCTTTACCAGAGGATTATATGGGGGTGAGAATTACTTAGCCAGGAACTGTTCCCATACTCGTGTCTACCATAGGGTTATATGGGGGTGTGAGAATTCTACTACTTTAACTATGTTTGCTAGGACTTGGCCAGGACTGTTCTGAGACTCATCCCTAATAATTTAACTATGTGGGACATTACATTCTCCACCCTCCTTTATAAGAAACTGACGTCCATATTAGGATTTGGCAAGGACTGTTCTCAGACTCATCCCTGCCAGAGGATTCTGGAGGTGACCCCCCACCGCCTCTCATGGTGTGGCACTTAGTCCCGTTTGGTAGTTAGCTCTGAATACCATATTGTAATGCACCCAAACCAGTATCTGGTAGTGCTAATTGACTGAGTTCCAATTTGTAACTCCCCCAAACATGCTGGGGTAGTGTTAAATGAGTCATAAAGGATCCGGTTAACTGTTTAAACAGTCGTCCTTGTTTGGACTAAATGGCTAACCTGAAACATTTATTTCTCACACTTATATTGGGTGAGAATTATATTACTTAAACTATATGGGACATTACAAAAATAAAGTAAATATTGAAATGTACGATTAATGTCATTTGGTATAATCTTTGTAGAGGTGTGAACAAATCTCTATGTGTGTAGCTTTCCGTATCAATGGCTGCATCGTTCACCGTCCATAGACTTTCCAAGCATGTTATTAACAATGTAATTCACATGTGTTCATATGTGAGTATTGTACATTATAAATAGGTGATGTTTTTTATTGTAATGGGATCAACCAAAAAGTGAAAAGCTTAAGGACAAATCTTTCTAATACAAAGTGTGACTTTGTATATGTTGAATCATTGAAACATTGTGTTGTGTTTCTACAATTGGTAGCAGCTCTAGGATGAGCCATTACCTCAGACCGAGATTGTTTTTCCGGTGAGGTTCTTTGAAAGATTGCAGTTGCAATATATCCAGCTCTTGTCCTTCCCACATCACCGTTTGTTTTATGGGTGAGTGGATTTTTTCCCGGTGATTGTTTCTCTAAAAACTGTAGAGCTATTACTTTCATTCCAGATTGTTTTCTGATTGTGAGTCGTAGCTTCAACGTTGTTTTTCCTCCTCTTTCCTTTCAAAAAAAATCACCATTGAAGTAGTGTAGTACCTCTTCAAACTTTACCATTGAAAAATTGCAGTCTTCTTCCTCCATTTTTTTACTTGTGAGGAAGCTTTCCATCATTTCAAAAAAACTATTTATCTTGAATTACGGGTGGAGCCGTGGAAGAGCAAATTCAAAGAGAAGGTGATAGATTGTAGTGAAGAAGTCAAAATCAATTTGTCAAGACTGTACATGAGTCTCTTCAAGGAAATTGAAGATAAGCATTGAAAACGATTGGTGCAAATTTATTGTTGAGTTGACCCATCTTGTGCCACTTGGTACCTTCAAATATTTTTGGCACACAATTCAATATTATTATTATGGAGGGAGAAAGAATTATAGCCTAGTTGATGCGACTTTCCCAGAGTCCAATCTAACCGGCAGTGTACCGGGTCAATTGTAGCCTAGTACGGTGGTCAAGGTCGTATTCCATAATGATTTGTGAGGTTAAACACTAAAAAGCTTGTATTAATTCGATCTAGGTCGCAAGTTGAAAGATAGTAAGTGCATAAATAAATTCTCATAACAACAAGGGTGATAAAATGATAAAAGAAACCTAACCAAGACAACGTGTACACTAGCAATCTCTCATAGTATCATGGGAATGATTTCCTACCAACCTACCGATGGTGTTCAAAAGTATGAAATTGTGCATTCCTAAGCAAGTAGTTTCCCCTCATACGAGTGTATGAAACTACTCTATACCTCCTTCTTGGCCTGGATGTCCTAAACCTAATGAATTGGTATGATGAGCACTTGAATTCAATGACAATGTCAACTATCCCCGGATAAGAAATCGAATGCCTCAAGAGGTCGATTTTACCTTCTAGTTTTCCTACCCTCTTCTCACACCTAATATCTCCTTTCGGCCTCCGTTAAATGTGTAAATGCTAGCACTAGTTAATTACTCCAATGCAAGAAATTCATACAATACAAGTAGGAAAAGATTCACAACAATTGGAACTAACAACATAAACCATCATTCCCACTCAACATAAGAGAATAACTAGTTCTTGGCTAGTTTAACCTAGCCACTCATAACTACAAACATTAACATGTCAAGATTAATATTCATAATCAAAAGAACACTTGATACCAAAGCAAAGATTAAGGGTTACCAATCACAAGCTAGAACTCAAAAATGGTGTTCTTCATTCAAGCTTCCAAAACCTCCAATGGAGTCAACACATTAATGTATTTTTAACTCCAAACAAAGTAGTAGAATTTTAGCTAAGAATCCTTAATTATTATTACAATCAAAATCAAGAGTTAATTTCTACATAAATTCGGCTAGGAGAGCCTTGGGAGGTAGAGGTGCCTTCAAGGTGAAAGAAATTGGAGAAGATGAAGTATATATGATATTTTTGGTAAGTGGAAGAATAAAAGAGACCAATCTTTTAGGAAAAGATTCACAACAATTGGAACTAACAACATAAACCATCATTCCCACTCAACATAAGAGAGTTCTTGGCTAGTTTAACCTAGCCACTCATAACTACAAACATTAACATGTCAAGATTAATATTCATAATCAAAAGAACACTTGATACCAAAGCAAAGATTAAGGGTTACCAATCACAAGCTAGAACTCAAAAATGGTGTTCTTCATTCAAGCTTCCAAAACCTCCAATGGAGTCAACACATTAATGTATTTTTAACTCCAAACAAAGTAGTAGAATTTTAGCTAAGAATCCTTAATTATTACAATCAAAATCAAGAGTTAATTTCTACATAAATTCGGCTAGGAGAGCCTTGGGAGGTAGAGGTGCCTTCAAGGTGAAAGAAATTGGAGAAGATGAAGTATATATGATATTTTTGGTAAGTGGAAGAATAAAAGAGACCAATCTTTTGCTGACTTTTCAACAATGGCATGGGTCATACCCACTGGCGTGCGTCATGTATCCTTAATGAAGGATTGGCGTAGGTCACTGGCAATTGGTGTGCGCCATGTCTGAATTGGTGGTTGGCTGAATGACATACGCATTAAATGCTCAGCAGACTTTGAATCTTTCACTTGGCGCGGGTCAGTTGTAACATGGCATGCCCATATGCATATAATATGGCCTTGATCGAATTTATTCTCCAACTGGCATGGACTGAACCCTCTAACGTGTATCAATAATCCTTATGGGTGGAATCCTCGCCTCAACTCCCAAATCATCAAACAATACAATGATACCATTATATCAAAATCCAAGCTCCAAGCTGTGATATCTGTGCTGCAAGACAAACACAAAGATACCACGTGTAAATCTGATAACAAAATTGGCTAATAAGCCTATAATAAAAGCAAAAGCATGGTTTTTCTGATATTTCCTATGTACACAAAATTGTTCAATTTATCATAATAATTGCTCAATTTTGATGTAAAAATGTCACTAATTGTGTGAGAAAAGGGAATAAATCTTCGAGAATTGTATCATCAGGTTGACTTACATCAACCACTCCCCACTTAGCTTTTGCTCGTCCTCGAGCAATTAGAGCGATAAGGAAATCTAGAGTCACAAAAATACAATCATGAAACATCGAGAGATGAGAATCCAACTAGACGATACAACCTGTTAGGAACGTTCTATTGTGTTTTGATGATGGCCATACTAGCTGTTATAGCAAACCTGAAATAAGTTAGAATTCTCTGTATAAGTCTTTACTTAGAGTCTGACATGTTGTATAAGTTGAGTCGACAAGTATTGTACTAGTTGGTAGGACGGCAAAGTAAAAACATATATTCGGCGAGTGAAGCCGACCAAGCACCAAGCAGAGAAGCAATGAAGACATTAATGGTCCGACTTATAACCAAGGAAGTCTGTGATGACCTTAGATTAGTCCAAGTTACACTTTAAGTGATAAAACTTAATGTTCAAATATGGTGTACACTGATCTCACCCCAATCAAGGATCAGTGAAGTACAAAGATTCTCCTTAAACTGAAGCAAAGAAGAAAACAATGAATCGGCAAAGTAAACTGACTTTCGGCTGAGTAAAGACAAAACGGTGAAGGAAGATCTAAATCGGCAAAGTCAGAAGGATCACTCGACCGTTCTGAAAACGGCGAAGTAACACTTACCAGATCAGATTTAATATACGTTGAAGATTCAGAAGATCATGCCTTAAATGCATAATCAATAGAGGATCAATCAAGGACGGATTTTCTGCTATACGTTTGAAGAATGAATCCGATCACTGAAATCAAGGAGAATGCAATTAAGGGGGAATCAAGAATAAAATCAAGGATTATTCCCTCATTAATATAGCCAACGGATGGAATTTCAAATCAAGGTTATTCAAGGCTATAAATAGAAGGCATTGACAGACAAAGAAGTAGAATGATCTGAAAAGAAAAATCAAGCTGAAACTCTGTCAATTTGAAAAGCCTTCTCTCTGAACTTACAAGGATACATCTAGTGATCAACTCAGATATCAGAGCTACAAAGTTATATTCAGCACTGAGATTGATCAAGCAAGTGTGTGAAACACATTCACATCAAACTGAAGCAACTGAATCAGAGGCAATCTGAGAAGAAGTTGAATCTGTGATAGTTGTTGAAGGATTTTGATCTCAAGGAGCGAGCAAAAGAGACCGAATCACCGAAAATTTGTTGCGTCAAGGAGTGATAGTCTTGTAGATTGTGAAGCTTGGGAAGCCAAGGACAATCATACTATTGTATCTATGAAAATAATAGTGAATTCCTCCGATCATCACAGGAGAAGAGTGGATTAAGGGATTACACCACCCTGATCCACTAGAAGCCTTGTGTCAATTTACTTTACAGCATTTATTTAAATTGCCTAGATCATAACTTATATCTGTGATTGTCTAAATTGATTTGAAAACAACATAGTAAGAAGGGACTTATCCGCTGCCCAAAAGATTTTAAACAAAAGAAAAGTTTTTGAAACTCCACTATAGTCATTCACCCCCCCCTCCCTCTGACTATAGTTTCACCCTTCTCTAAGACCAACAATTGGTATCGGAGCAGTGTTCCTAGTATCAGAACCTGTTCAGATCTAATTTCTGGTAACAAGGAGATCACACATTTTCAAAGTAGTTTTCAAATCTAAGTTTTCTATACGTTTACATTTATATCTTCACTTGCACTTATGGATTCCTCAAACTTTTTGTCAAAAGTATCTGTTTTTAATGTTAATAATTTTGATGAATATAAAATAAGAATCTTTGTCTCATCTTGCAGCAACTCATGAAGAGATGCTGGATGTAATTAATGATGGACCAATCATAATCACTGCTGTGGTTGGCATATGAGCAAGATCAAGGGAAGGAAATCGATAAACCTAAAAAGGATTGGACCAAGGATGACGGGAGAAGAGCAAATCTGATTTTGTTGCAAAAGACATGATTTTGAAGACCCTAGATAGCAACATGTTCATGAGAATCAAAGAGCGCAAAAACAAAGGAGATGTAGGACAAGCTAGCATTGATAAATGAAGGATCGAAGCGAGTTAAAGAAAACAAATTATTCGTTGCAAAACAGAAATTTGAGAACTTCAAAATGAAGGCTGGTGAATCCATTGATCAAATGGACAACAGATTCTCAAGCATTATCAGTGAACTGCAATGCTTGGACACACATATCCCCAGAAAGAAGTATGCTTGAAGATTTTGAGAGGCTTACCTGAAAGATGGAAGATCATAACATCAGTAATCAGAGGAACAACAAATCTTGCAAACACAGACACTCTGACCCTGATGTCCCAATTAAAAGCTCATGAATTCGAATTGAACGGTGAAGATGGTGCTCTGACAGAGACACAAAAAATCACTGCACTGGTTGCACCCCAGCAAAGTAACTTTTCCGATTGTATCAGCAGAGAGACACAAGAACTCAAAGAATAGGTAGCTTTATTAGTCAAACGTTTTGACAGGTTTAGCAAAAAGAAGACATTCAAGGGAAACTAATCATCAAACAAGAGGTCAAGCTCAAACAAAGACATGAAGAAAAAAGATGATGAATACAGATGCTTCAACTGCAACAAGAAAGGTCACTTCAAGGCTGACTATCCTGAGGAAAATGACAAAGATGATGAAAAGAAGAAATACAAAGCATTTGAAAAGAGGAAAACCAAGAAGGCACTGAAGGCTGAATCCAGTAGTGAAAAGAATGAAGAATCATCTGATAATGACGCAGATGACAGTGATGAAGAAGATAGCTCAGAAAATGAAAAAGCATGCTTATGTCTCATGACCAAAGAATTAAATGAAGATGAAGGTGACAGCTCAGACACTGATTTATGTCTAATGACCAAAGAATCAAACGAAACTGAGGTATCATCTAATTCTTACTCTTCATCTAATGCATCCACTTCTGACATTGCACAATCTTCTACTCTCCCATTAGATACAACAGACCTAGTCCAAAATCTCATTACTAAATTTGATGAAATTGAAATGAATCATGAAATTCTGGAAAAGGAATGCAAGGATCTAAGAAAAAAGAATAAGAGATTAAAGAAAGAACTGGATAAAGAAAAAGCTAAATTAACCAGTAAGGAGACCTACTTAAATTATCAACAAAAAGCAGATGATCATACATCTGTTATTGACAGATCAGTTAAGAAAATCTCCCCACCGGTAAAGGTAACCACTGCACCACTAAATGAACCAGCTTACAAACCCTCAAAAAGGTTTGGATCCAAATCTGGTCTTGGCTACAACAGTCAGGATGAAAGTAGAAACAATGGTCAACACAATTCTAAATTCAGGACCATCATGGACCAAAATTTAGAAATGGACAGACCATAGTTCCAACAAATCATCCTGCTCCGGTGAAGTCAAAACCTAGTGCGCGAAACAGCAGACTAAATCCTCATTCCAGTCAAGCAAAAACAAAAGCCTTCTGAAAGGAAAAGGCAGACTTTATCCTTCAGAGGATGATTGGAATGTTGCACCTCCAAAATACAATAAAAAACCATTGAGTGATGTGCATCATGTGTTTAAGAAAAATCAATCTAGATATGTTCCTCGACACATGAAGCAACACAGGTTTCCTACTGCATATTGGAAAGTGAAGAGGGATGCACATGTACCAAAAGGCAGAGAAATGTATCAGAATATCTTCAGTAAAAATATCAGAAGCTATTCTGCAATGCCTTATACATATGAAGTTGATGACTTCAACTATCCAAAAAGAAGAACTTTTGGATATACACTTGGTATGGGAGGCATGATGCTACTTGAGATATGGACCCAAACAGTGTTGGGTACCTAAACTTAATTAATTTGTTTTGTAGGATGTATGGTACATAGACAGTGGATGTTCCAGACACATGACAGGAAACAAGAAATGGCTCACTGACTTCAAAGCTTTTGATGGACCCAAAGTCACATTTGGAGGCAAAGAAAACCCTGGCAAGATTAAGGGGGAAGGCATAATAATCAAGAACAATCTGAAGATTCAAAATGTGGCAGATGTCAAGGGACTTAATTTCAATCTGATGAGCATCAGTCAATTCTGTGACAAAGGCTACAATGTGCACTTCAACAAAGAAGGATGCAAAGTGATTCACAGCCAACCCAACACAATAGTTCTTACGGGTAGAAGACAAGACAACATGTATGTGGTGGATCGGAGAACGGCCAAGGCAGAAACATGTCTGCTTGTCAAAAATAAACAATCAACAAGCTGGATTTGGCATAGAAGATTAAATCACCTGAATTTCAAGACCATCAACAAATTATCAAAGAACAAGTTAGTTGAAGGACTTCTAGAGATCATATTCAAAAAGGAAAGCCTATGTGATGCATGTCAGAAAGGGAAACAAATCAAAAGTTCATTCAAGTCAAAGCCTTATCAATCTACAACCGAGTTCTACATACGTTACACATGGACTGTTTGGACCAGTCACACCAGTAAGTGTAAGTGGTAAGAAATACACCCTAGTAGTGGTGGATGACTTCTCAAAGTACACCTGGACCATTTTCATGAACAAGAAGAAAGAAACACTCAAAAAGCTGCCAGATTTGCTGAGAAGACTCCAAAATGAAAAGGAACTGAAAATCATCAAGATCAGATCAGATAGAGGCACTGAATTTCTAAATGAAATTATCAGAACCTACTGTGAAGAAAATGGAGTTGTACATCAATTATCTGCAGCAGGAACTCCACAACAAAATGGTGTAGTAGAAAGAAGAAACAGAACTCTCAAATAAGCAGTTAGAACAATGATTGCTGAAGCATGCTTGCCAAAGAGATTTTGGGCTGAAGCTGCAAACACAGCATGCCATACACAAAACAGATCAATCATCAACAAATATCATGGAAAGACTCCATATGAAATATGGAATGGTAGAAAACCTATTATCTCATATTTTCATATGTTTGGAACGAAATGTTTTTTCTTGAACAGGAACCAGTTGCATACCTTTGATGAAAAGGCTGATGAAGCAATCTTCATGGGATACTCAAACACCAGCAACGCATTCAGAGTACTTAACAAAAGAACATTGGTGATTGAAGAATCAATACATGTAGTTTTTGATGAACCAAATACAAATGGTGAAGAACTTCAAGATCAAGAAAAGTAAGCAGCACAAAGGGAAATCTATATAAGTGAAACCATACCAGCTTCTATCATAAATCATCATTTTGAAAATCAAGAGGAGCCACATATATACACAACAGATCAAGCACCAGAACTTGAAGTTCATACCCATAATGAAGCTGTAGAAGCACCAAGTGAAGAACAACTTCAACCTGATCTAAATTGGCTAAGAGATCATCCTGAAGAACAAGTCATTGGAGATGTTCACACAGGAGTTAGAACTAGAAGACAACTGGAGCACATGCTAACATGCTTTCTATCACAAGTGGAACCCAAGACCTTAGATGATGCAATCCAAGATGCAGATTGGATCACAGCCATGCAAGAAGAACTAAATGAATTTGAAAGAAATGAAGTCTGGGAACTTGTTGACAGACCAGATATGGCCAACATCATTGGAGCAAAATGGGTATTCAGGAACAAGATGGATGAGCAAGGAACTGTTGTCAGAAACAAAGCAATACTAGTTGCAAAAGGCTATTCTCAAGAAGAAGGAATAGATTATGATGAAACATTTGCACCAGTAGCAAGATTGGAGGCAATCAGACTCTTTCTAGCTTTTGCTGCATACAAAGATTTCAAAGTCTATCAAATGGATATCAAGAGTGCATTTCTAAATGGACTTTTGGAAGAAGAAGTATATGTGGAACAACCTCCTGGATTTCAAATCAAAGGAAAAGAAGACAAAGTATACAAACTCAAGAAGGCCCTTTATGGACTCAAACAGGCACCAAGAGCCTGGTATGAAACACTATCACAATTTCTGATCAAGAATGGATTCAACAAAGGAACTATAGACAAGACTCTATTCAAACTAGAGGAAGGAACAAGTACATTGTTAGTACAAATCTATGTTGATGATATCATCTTTGGATCAGATGATGAAAAGCTATGTGAGAAATTTGCAAACCTGATGAAGAGCAAATTTCAGATGAGCATGATGGGAGAATTAAATTATTTCCTTGGCCTTCAAGTAAAGCAAATGAAGGATGGTATTTTCATTAGTCAAGCCAAGTACACAAGAGATTTAATGCACAAGTATGAGATGGATACAAGTGGCACAGCAGACACACCAATGTGTGCAAGAGTCTCGCAAAAGATGAAACAGGAAAGGATGTTGATCAGAAAATGTATAGAGGAATCATTGGATCCTTACTATACTTAACTGCAAGTAGACCTGATATAGCATTTGCAGTAGGAGTATGTGTAAGATTTCAAGCTCAACCAAAGGAATCGCATCTTCTAGCAGCCAAAAGAATAATCAAATACCTGAAAAACACTATCAATGTAGGTATTTGGTATCCAAAAGATGGAGGATTTAAATTGATATCATATTCAGACTCTGACTATGCTGGATGCAAAATAGATAGAAAAAGCACCTCTGGAACATGTCAAATGATAGGCACCAGACTAGTCTCTTGGTTTAGTAAAAAGCAAAACTCCATATCTACATCAACAGCTGAAGCAGAATACATAGCAGCAGGTAGTTGTTGTGCACAAGTACTCTGGATCAGACAACTGCTAAGGGATTATGGAGTGGAAGAGAAACCAATTCCAATCATATGTGATAATACAAGTGCAATATCTATTACTGAAAATCCAGTGTTGCATTCAAGAACAAAGCACATTGATGTGAGACATCATTTTATCAGAGATCATGTTGAAAAGGGAGATGTCATCCTAAAATACATACCCACTGAAGATCAATTGGCTGACATCTTCACTAAACCACTAAGTTATGAAATATTTAGCATGTTGAGAACTGAGTTAGGAAGATTGAAATTGACTAATTACCAAAGATCGGCTAACTGGAGTAATCGGCTAAGTTCATCAACTGGTTCAACCTTTGCCGTTACAGGAGATGTAGCAGGTAAGGCACTGATATCCAGTGAAGTTAACTTAACTGATTGTTAGGAACGGTTAAATGGAGCAGCTCAGAGAAGAAATTCTCTACATCGGCTAAGTGACCAGCCAAGGCACTTCACCGAATTAAAGACTTGGACAAATTAAAGTGTGAACAAAATCAATTTTTACTACACGTGGAGAATAAGGAAATTATGGAGGATTATTTTGTGGAAGATTACACACGTGGAGATCAACTTATGATCATGGAGGTAACCATATTCTTTTTAACGTCTCGATTCCCGGGCTCTATCATTACTTACCTCAAACCACCCCCCATTACGCTCGAATATCGCGATTTACATACACAAAATCACGCCATTATATCATAAAATCCTTCCATATTCAAACCACGTTCACACTACTCAAAATCACCCTATATAAACGATACTTAGAGATTTTCAGAAATCTTTACACCTTCTTGAAAATTACAAACCCTATTTTTGATTTTCACTGAAAACTTGAAGGACTCCTCTCTATACATCAATTAAATATCAATGGCTTCATCTTCCACAATCTCTCCGACTGAAAAGTACTACGAAAAATCGATCATCACTGGTTAATTTTTCAAACCAGAACACTATCTCGCGTTTTGTGATAATGATGCAAAAGCTCAACGCTTGGTTGACTGCTGTTCCAATTTGGGGCTGATGACCTTCCTAAACCCCCCAATCACTGGAATCTGCTATGAAAATCTAATAGCATTTTGGAAAAATGCCAAGTTTGTGCCCAGCAAAAAGAAGACTGAAGTTGATTGCATAAAAAGCTTTATCTTTGGAAGGGAAATAGTCATCACGCCTGGTACACTCAACAGATTCCTGCAACTTCCCATAATAGGTCCGGCTAATGTCAAGTTTGTGACGATTGACGTCCAGAAATTCTAGGCTGAAATAGCCAAGAACCCCAGAAGAAACAGCAAAACATACAATCTACCAAGATCAATGCTCAAACTACCGTTTGCTGAATTTGCACCAGTCATCACCAAGAATATCGAAGGCAAAAAAGGGTCTATGGAAAACCTGACTGAGGTTTGGATCAGACTGATGGCCATCATCTACGAAGGTACCAAATTCGACTGGGCAACATTTGTTTTCAATCGACTGAAGGATCAAATTCAAAAGGAAATTGATTTATCAATAACGGCACCAAGCAAGGGTTTACAGAAAAAGGGCGATTTCTGGGAGAGGAAATCATATGGGTTCCCTCTTCAACACCTATTCAACGAATTGAAAGTACAACCCACCAATTTGCAGTCTCCACACAAGTCAAAGACCATGTTTACTTACATCAAGGCTTCCATGAAGCCCAAACCCATTGCTGGGAGCAAAAGAAAACAACCTGAAGGCAGTAGATCAGGAGTGGGACGAAGAACCAGATCCCAGACAGCACATGAAAGCATCTCTCTGCCTGGAACCCGCAACTTGAATGAACCTGTGACAGTAAGTGACGACACAGCAACAGAAGAAGAAAAGCAACAAGAGGAAATCACCTATCTGGATGAAGGTGAGGAAGGATATAGAATCACTTCATCTGAAGAGGAGGAGATAGATAAGGAAGAAGATGAGTCAGAGGATGAACAATTAGAAGGTGGAAATGTTGAAGCAAATCAAGAAGATTTGGGGATTTCTGATGATGAACTGACTCTTCAAGAAGTACTTCTCAAAAGCATTTGTAAAGTTGACAAACCGCTCAGTGAGCCAGCTAATAAAGCTCACTCAGCCGAAATTGTCAACTCCCCCACAATTGCACAAGGGGAACGGTAGCAGATGAAGCAGTCCACACTCAACAGCAACCTCTAAATGACTCTATGTCTAATGAGGAAGAACACGAACAGATAGAAGAAGGAGAAGAAGATGCACAAGATGAAAAGGAAGAGGAAAAGAAGGAAAAGGAAGAAAGAGAAGTTGACCTGGAGAATGAGACAGAGCAAGATAGAGATGCTGAGGATGATGGAGATGAAGAAGATGTCCATGTGGCACCAGAGGAAATTGATCCAGAGAGAGTTTTCAATCTGGACATTCAACCCCTCATTGTGGACATGGAAAGGCAATATTACAGCAGGCAAAACCTGAAGAATGCCTTAAGGAGTGAAGCAACCTCCTTCAACCACAAGATTGAGGCACTCATCAATCATATCAAGATCCAAGATGAGGTCATGGAGAGACAAGGAAATCTACTTTGCAATTTACAACAACTCATCCCTCACCATGTCCAAACCAATCTTGAATTTCATGCTGAGATAATCGACAACAATCTTAAGCCCTTGGTGGACACTCTCAATGCTCACACTCAACAAATTCAGCATCTGGATGAGGTAATGGAGCAGTCTGGCAAGCAATTGGACCTTCTAATCAAAGTTGGTGAGGTCAACAACAAGATACTGGAAAGGAGGTATGGTCCTCTCCCTGATTCTGATACAGCACCAACAAAACTTGAAGCTTTTTTTAGTGCTGCCAAAAAGGGGGAAGGAAGTTCTAAGCCTGAAAGCTCCAGTGAAAAGAAGGCAAGCCCAACAGAAAAGGGCAAGGGCAGCAAAGGCAAAGGCATCAGGTTTGAAGATGTGAAGAAGTAGACCTTACACTCAATTTGAATTATTTCTAGATTACTTCTATTCGCCTTTGTCTTTAAATAAAAAGATGCAATATTTTATTGCCCTATGATGGATGAATGTTGAGTTTTTATTCTGTTGATTATTATGAAAAGTTTGGATTACTTATGTTCAGGCTTATGAGGGTTTTGGCATCATCAAAAAGGGGGAAATTGTTAGGAACGTTCTATTGTGTTTTGATGATGGCCATACTATCTGTTATAGCAAGCCTGAAATAAGTTAGAATTCTCTGTATAAGTCTTTACTTAGAGTCTGACATGTTGTATATGTTGAGTTAGACAAGTATTGTACTAGTTGGTAGGACGGCAAAGTAAAAATAGATATTCGGCAGAGTGAAGCCAACCAAGCACCAGCAGAGAAGCAATGAAGACATTAATGGTCTGACTTATAACCAAGGAAGTCTGTGATGACCTTGGATAAGTCCAAGTTACACTTTAAGTGATAAAACTTAATGTTCAAATATGGTGTACACTGATCTCACCCCAATCAAGGATCAGTGAAGTACAAAGATTCTCCTTAAACTGAAGCAAAGAAGAAAACAATGAATCGGCAAAGTAAACTGACTTTCGGTTGAGTAAAGACAAAACGGTGAAGGAAGATCTAAATCGGCTATGTCAGAAAGATCTCTCGACCGTTCTGAAAACGGCGAAGTAACACTTACCAGATCAGATTTAATATACGTTGAAGATTTAGAAGATCATGCCTTAAATACAAAATCAATAGAGGATCAATCAAGGACGGATTTTCTGCTATACATTTGAAATAAGAATCCGATCACTGAAATCAAGGAGAATGCAATTAAGGGGGAATCAATAATAAAATCAAGGATTATTCCCTCATTAATATAGCCAACGGACGGAATTTCAAATCAAGGTTATTCAAGGCTATAAATAGAAGGCATTGACAGACAAAGAAGTAGAATGATCTGAAAAGAAAAATCAAGCTCAAACTCTGTCAATTTGAAAAGCCTTCTCTCTGAACTTACAAGGATACATCTAGTGATCAACTCAAATATCAGAGCTACAAAGTCATATTCAGCACTGAGATTGATCAAGTAAGTGTGTGAAACACATTCACATCAAACTGAAGCAACTGAATCAGAGGCAATCTGAGAAGGAGTTGAATCTGTGATAGCTGTTGAAGGATTTTGATCTCAATGAGCAGCAAAAGAGACTGAATCACTGAAGCTGTTGCAGTCAAGGAGTGATAGTGTTGTAGATTGTGAAGCTTGGGAAGCCAAGGACAATCATACTATTGTATCTGTGAAAACAATAGTGAATTCCTCCGATCATCACAGGAGAAGAGTGGATTAAGGGATTACACCACCCTAAACCACTATAAACCTTGTGTCAATTTACTTTCTGCAATTTACTTTACAGCATTTATTTAAATTGCCTAGATCAATACTTATATTTGTGATTGTCTAAACTGATTTGAAAACAACATAGTAAGAATGGACTTATCCGCTGCCCAAAAGCTTTTAAACAAAAGAAAAGTTTTTGAAACTCCACAATAGTCATTCACCCCCCCCCCCCTCTTTGACTATAGTTTCACCCTTCTCTGGGAAACAACAAAAACACAATAAAATAACACTTGGTGACCCACCAAGAGGTAAGCACCAAATAAACAAATAGAAATGAGACAATAAAAGTTTGACCTAGTCTCAAAAACTTTAAAACTAGTACAAGTATTAACCGTTACTCAAATCCCCGGCAACGGCACCAAATAACAAGATGCGACTTTTCCCGAGTCCAATCTAACCGGCAGTGTACCGGGTCAATTGTAGCCTAGTACGGTGGTCGAGGTCGTATTCCACAAGGATTTGTGAGGTTAAACACTTAAAATATTGTATTAATTTGATCTAGGTCGCAAGTTGCAAGATAGTAAGTGTATAAATAAATTTTCTCGTAACAACAAAGATGATAAAATGATAAAAGAAACCTAACCAAGAAAACGTGTAGACTAGCAATCTCTCATAGTGATGTTGCGCTGAACATCAGATTTGCGGTAACAGTGTTTATCTTGAGGATATAAGGCTGATATGTGTGATTTCTACGGTGTGGGTACGGTGATGATTAAGAACAGCGGTGGCGGTTCAAGCATTTATGAAGAACAAGTTAATCAGTCGACAAATTGGCAGAGTGTATCTGCTTGTATTAAATTTATAGCTTAGAGTTTGAGATTAGATTCTTCTATTACATTGTGATCCCATATTTATAGACTAAAAAGCAAGTCGGTTTACTGTTCACTGACAAGACAACTAGAGTACATAGCTAAGGAAAGCATGCATGCAATACAAGTGTCCTAGCCAGCTGTTTAAGAGTGGCCAGCTGAATCGACAAATATGGTGACTAGCGAGCAGCGACCAGTGATATGTGTGGCGAACAGCGGACCCGTTTGTGCCTTGTCTTGAAATCAGCTTGACTATATGGGTAGAAATCTCCAGGAGAAGGTGGGTCCGTCATAGGACTGGCGGACAAGATCTGGCTTACTGATTGCGGACAGAACCCGGTTTGTAGCTATCGGGTAAGAGATGGCTGTGGCAGCGGCCAGAAGAGATGTAAGCCCATTTACCTCTGCTGATGGGCCAAGTGTGTAAGCCCAATAGGGATGAACAGGGCCCCATTCCGATCCGGGTATATCAATGGCCCCCTACTCTGTGCCTGGCGTGTCCGCCAAGGTGGAGAGTAGAACTTGAAGAAGAACTTTAGACGAAGCTCCATTTTGTGGTCGCTCGTGACAGAGGCATGCCGATACTGTTTTATCGGGCTTGAACCAGTGTTGGTGGAAACCACTTGCTATATGCTGTGCATTTGTAGCGGACAGGGTTGTGATGGCGGACCAAACTGATCCCCGCCGTGCCTTTCTCGGGAGTATAGATGATTTGTGGGGCTTATACGGCGCCACGGTGAGCATGGTAAACCTCCTCTCTTGTTTTTGTCTTTCATTCTTTTTATTGTCATTTTTTCGCAAGTTAATATTGATCCCGCTGTTTTTCTTTAGGTTGGCACCGGCTTGGCGCAGTTCATCATTGATTATAGAAATACCATTTCTGAGAGCGCTGATGTTAGAAAAGAGTTGGCCGATACAAAGAAAGCTCTGGCCGCTGCAAATGAAGTTTCGGCTGGGCTTCGTGGTAGCTTAGGCGCGGCTGAGGCAGAGAATGAGAAACTGAGAGCACTGCTTGCCGAGGCCAAAAAGGCTAACTCTGATCTGGTGGAGCAGGGTAAGTCTGTTGATCGCACTATGGAGGAGATGAAGCAGAAAATAACCGAGGCTCAAGCTCATTGGAAAGCTGAGAAAACAGTGTGTGCGGACCTGCGAAAGCAATTGAAGGATCTGGGCTCAAATGTCCAAGGTCAGATTGAGGCCGCTAGAAAGGCCGCTGCTGATGATGGCTTCATGATGGGATATGACCAAGGGTTTTATCACATTGCGAGGTGTGTCCTGGCCCATGACAGCGGTACCCCAGACCTTGATGTTTTGGAGGAATGGATTCTCATCCATCCCTTCTCCGATTATTTAAGAGAATTCCATGACCGCATACCTTTCTCCGATATTGAGCTTCAGCGCTATATCCCAATGTATGATCCCGATTGGGTGGTTCCCACTGTGATTGAGGCGAATCTGAGGGAGCGTGTGCGTCTGGCTACAAAAGCGAAAGAGAGAGCTGCTGAAGAGGGCGAGCAGACTGGGGGAGAGGCAGAGCAGACAGTTGAGCAAACGGTAGAGCCTACCGAATCTGAGACTAATGCTGATCAGATGCCGCACCATTCTCTTCGTGAAGAGAATGTCCATAATGAAGAGATGTGGCCTGAGAATTCTTAAATTTATACCCCTCTGTTTTGTAAAACATTATTTTGACTCCGCCTTTGTATAACTCTTTTCTTTTCCGTATTTTTTGTCCGCACATTTGTTTCTGTAATAACTAGTATGCTCCTCTATCCAACTTATAATTTTTATTTACAAGTTTGTTTTCTGTTCGCTTTGATGTATGCTTGCTCGAATTTATTGATTAAATTGGGTCCGATGATAATAGCATCCGGCCCCCTTGTTTAAGATGAGATTCTAGGTCGCTTTTGTGCGGACTCCTCTTTGAGATATGCCCCCCTTTGAATCTTATCTGAAACAATTTTTTCGCTAAGAAGTCGTGGCCGCTTTAAATTTTCCCAAATATTGCCCCCATTTTTAACAACTCTGAAGTCTGGCCGAAGTTTTGTTGAAAAATTCTTCAAGCACAATTCTTTTTTACCCGTGCATACTTGTAATAATTTGCATATAAAAAAGAGAATGTAAAATCGGGCTTTATTAATTTCGACTCATCCCGCTAGATGAGTAAAGATTACAAGAAAAATAAGAAAGCCTAACCACTCACATCGTAAACGAGAGGATAGCCATAACCCTAACCGATTTATTACATGTAGTACCTTTTGAGGTTGTCCGCATGCCAAGGTCTATTGAGCTCGTAGCCTTGATGATTTCTGAGGACATTAGTCCCTTTTTTGATCTCCCTCGCGACTTGATAAGGGCCTTCCCAATTTGCTGTTAGCTTCCCTTTATTAGGCTCCATACCCGTGGCCTTCCTATTTCGAAGAACGAAATCCCCGACTTTAAATGAGTGGTCACGGATTCGCTTGTCGTGTTGTTGTTTAGCGATTTGCTTGTAGTTCGCGAGTCGATGGTACGTCGCTAGTCTTTTTTCCTCTGCTAGATCTAAGTCGATCTGCCTGTTTAATAAGTTATCCGTTGGATCGTATAATGCGACCCTGATGTTGGGAAGAGCCATTTCGACGGGGGTCATGGCCTCTGATCCATAAGTAAGAGCAAAGGGAGTTTCTCCTGTGGGTGTTTTGATCGTGGTGCGGAGTGCCCAAAGTATATCGGGTAACTCATCAACCCATCCTCCTGCTATTACCTTGTCATCCACGTTTTTCTTTAGCATCTTGATTATTTGTTTGTTGCCGGCCTCAGCTTGGCCGTTTCCTTGAGGATAAGCCACTGACAACTGCCAGTGTTTAACTTTAAATTCTTCGCAAAGATTTGAGAAGTCCTTCCTGAATTGCGGGCCGTGATCCGATACTACTGCCCGCGGGACGCCAAAACATGAAAAAATCTGATCGTGCAAAAAATAACCTGCTGCTTTCGCGGTTATTTTGACCATATGTTTTGCTTCAATCCATTTTGTAAAGTAATCTACAGCCACTATGATGACCTTGCACCCGCCTCGTCCTGGTGGAAAAGGTCCGATTAGATCGAGTCCCCACATGTCGAAAGGCCATGGTGCGGTGACAATGCTTTGTTGGACTGATGGTATCCGGGGGATGTCCGCATGTTTTTGACACTCTGGACATTCTCTAACCCATTTTTTTGAGTCTTTAAGAATTGTTGGCCAATAATACCCTGCGGTTATAACCTTTTGCGCCAAGGAGCGGCTAGCGGGGTGGCCCCCACACACTCCTTGGTGAAGTTCGATAAGGATTGTCTTGCTCTCTTCTTCTCGAACACATCGTAAAAGAGGCCTTGTCGCGGACCTTCTGTAGAGTATTCCGTTGTTTACGATGTACCTGGCCGCTCTTTTCTTAAGTGCGCGAGCTTTGTCCGCTCCGTCGGTAATATGCCTATTTCTATGTAAGCCTGGACCTCATCAATCCAACATGTAGTTGGTGCTGGTGCGTCGATTTCCATGATTTGTGTTTCCTCTATAGAAGGTATGGCTAGATACTCAATTATTATTGAAGGATCTGCAATCTCTCCTTTGAGTGATAGTTTGGAGAGATAGTCTGCTCGCTCGTTGTCCTCTCTTCGAATTCTGATGAACTCGCAATAGTTAAAGTTGCCTTTTAGTCGTCGAACAATCTCACCATACTTCTCGAGAATACCACAGTGCGTGTCATAATCCCCTGAGATTTGGTTGACGATGAGTTGGGAATCACAAAAGACTTCAACATTTTCCACGTTTAACTCCTTGGCTAGTTTAAGTCCGGCTATTACTGCTTCATACTCGGCTTGATTATTCGTGGCCGGAAATTCAAACCTCAAAGCTTTTTCGATTTCTTCCGTCGTTCCGGGTTCCATCAAGATTACTCCGGCCTCACAACCATTACGATTAGACGCCCCATCAACATATAAATGCCAAAACTGATTGGGCTTAATTCTGGCCACCGCGGGCTCTTGTGATAATGGCGAAGTAGGTTGTGGCGAGTTGAAACTTGTCTCTATAATAAAATCTGGTAGTGCTTGACCCTTGATAGCTTTTCTAGGTTGATATTGTATGTCGAACTCAGTAATTTCGATAGCCCATCTGAGGAGTCGACCTGAAAGATCCGGTTTATGCAATATCTGGCGCATTGGACTATCCGTTAAGACAATTATTGTGTGTGAAGTAAAGTAAGCCCTGAGTTTGCGGGCAGCAATGACAAGCGAGTAGGCTAATTTTTCAATATTAAAATAGCGACTCTCCACCGGACTGAGAGCCTTGCTTACATAATAAACGGGATTTTGGAGGGTTCCGGCCTCCTTGACAAGAACGGCGGCAACAACCCGGTCTGAAGCCGCCAAGTACAAAAACAAAATATCTCCTTCCACAGGGCTAACCAAAAGAGGCGGCTTCCCTAGGTATTCCTTCAGAGCTTGGAACGCCTGCGAACACTCTGCGCTCCATGAAAAAGTTTTGTCACCTCTGAGAATTTTGAAGAATGGAAGACACTTCTCTGCTGACTTTGATATGAACCGACCCAACGCGATGATGCGGCCATTAAGCCTCTGAAATTCCTTGATAGTTGTAGGCTCTTGCATGTTAATTAAACCCTGAATCTTTTCTGGATTAGCCTCGATGCCACGACGATTAACCATAAACCCCAGAAACTTGCCCGCCTGGACACCAAAAGTACATTTGGCCGGATTGAGCTTCATCGAGTGTTTTCGGACATTGTTGAAAGTTTCTTGAAGGTCAGTGGCGTGACCGTCCCCAGCGGACTTGACAACCATGTCATCTATGTAAGCTTCCATATTTCTGCCTATCTGCGAATTGAAGACCCTGTTGACCATTCGCTGATAGGTCGAACCCGCATTTTTCAGCCCAAATGGCATCATTTCATAATAAAATAACCCTCCAGCGGCTCTGAAAGCCGTTTTCTCTTTGTCGGATTCAGCCATTCATACTTGGTGATACCCAGAATATGCATCCAAAAAACTTAAAACTTCAAAGCCAGAAATAGAGTCTACTAACCGATCAATTCGGGGAAGCTGATACGGATCTTTGGGGCAAGCCTTGTTGATGTCTGTGAAGTCGACGCACATTCTCCACTTGCCATTGTGCTTTTTTACCATAACAACATTTGCCAACCAAGTAGGATAGGCGAGCTCCTTTATAATCCCTGCCTGTAGAAGCTTCCCGACCTCTACCTTTACCGCCGCTTCCTTTTCAGTTGAAAACTGGCGTGCTCGCTGTTGTATTGGTTTGAAAGTAGAGTCGACGTTAAGATGATGTAGGGCGACGTCTGCTTCGACTCCTTGCATGTCTGTAACTACCCAGGCAAATGCGCTCATATTTTCTTTGAGCAATTGTATCAATTTTTCCCTTTCCACAGGACTCAGCCGAGCTCCTATCTTGACCTTTTGCTCGGGATATTCATCGTTGATGACTACCTCGAGTAATTCATCCTCTGCTGTGAAATCAGGCTCATCCCTAACTTGCAATGTTTCACACTCCACTTTGGCTGGCTCGGGATCGACAGCGACCCTGATCATGCCGATGTTTTCTATGCTTGGTGGCTGCTCGATTCGTGCTTTCTTATTCCCCGTTCTCATTTCATGTATGTATGTTAGGACAGCTGCAGGTTCGCTGATCGACGTTCCGATCATGTCCCCAACATAAAACTTTGCCCGTTGATGCGGGATGGAAGTTACCATTTGAAACTGTTTCAAGGCTGGTGTCCCAATTATCATGTTGTAATTGGACTGAAGATCGACTACCAGAAACATTACCTTTTCAGTGCGAAAGGGTGCATAATCTCCCATCTGTACATCCAGGTCGATGGCCCCCTTGACCTGTATCTTATGATTGGTGAATCCCTCAAAGGTACCATTATGTGGCCTCAAATTAGAATCGCTAAACCCCAACTCTTTGAAGCAGTTGTAATATAAGATATCGCGACAAGCTCCAGTGTCGACCATCACTCTGTTGACACAGGCCCGATTAACGACCACTGAAATGCAAAGGCACATATCCTCTGTGTTGGTCGAAGTCACCAGCTCACTTCGAGTAAAGGCAAGGGGTTGCTCGCTCCCTCGCAAAACTATAGGCTTTTCCACGTGTTTATTAATGGAGCCAATACGATTCTTGATCTGATTGTTACTGGGAGGAGGTTCAGTTATCATTCTGATGTTTCTGTCGAATTGGTGAGCTTGCTGATTCCTCCTGTCCGGACCGCCAGCATCTAGTTTAAGGTGATCATGATGTCCGCGAGCGAGTAACTTCTCTATTGCCCGTTTAAACTGAATGCATTCATCCGTAGTGTGCCCCTTGTCTCTGTGATAACCGCAGTATTTGGATGCATCGCGACGTGTGTCAGGAACCATCGGGTAGGGCTCAGGTATTTCATCTCTTATCTCATTCAACATCTGAGTATAGGAAATTCTGAGTGGTGTGAAATGTTCCTCCTTAAATCTTTTGGGTTTTTTGATTTCCCGATCTGTGTTCCTACGGGTATCTCTAGGCGGACTACGCTCAGTCCTCTGTTTGCCTTTATTGGACGAAGACGCTCCTTCGTTTCCCGCTGTAGCAATGTATTTCCTAGTCGAACTCAACATCTCTTGTAGGTTTGTTGGTAGGGATAGAGCGAAATAAGATTTCAAGTACCCTGGTTTTAACCCTGTTTCAAAACTGCTCATGACAACGTTGTCCGCTAATCCTCTGGTTAGTTCGTATACTTTATAAAAACGCTCATAATAGCTGCGGGTACCCTCGTTGTCGCTTTGTCGGACCTCATGCAGGTCGATGTGTGTTTTTTGGGTCCTCAACTGATTTGAATTCTGCTATGAATTTGTTGATTAGATCATCCCATGATAAAATCGAGCCAGGCGGAAGACTGCGGATCCATGACACCGCTCTATCTTGCATCGATCCCACAAATGCTATACACCAAGCCTCCTCGCTAGATGTACACAAACTGATTCTGCTTTGGAAAGAGGATAGCCAATCCAGAGGATCTGTTGCTCCATGGTAATTAATAAAATTAAGGTAATGAGTTCCCCCTCTTGGAGCCGCCTTCAGGATACTGGGATGAAGCACACTTGTTCCCCATGTCGGAACCACTTTAACTCCTTTCGTACTCTTCTGCAGCTCCTCTATCTGTTTCTTCATTATTCCCATTTCCTCTTGATTCGGGGGAATAGGCGGGAACGTGATATGTCCCCCCAGATCTTGCGAGTCCCCATGTCCTTCTGTGCGAGTACGGACCTGACGAGGATTCCTAGGTCGCCATGAGGCTGCACCGCGATCGTCGACCACAGGTCCCAACCGACCAAGTGCTGATTTTCTATTTTCTCTTGGTTGGGAGGTTGCATGGCTGCTTCCTTCTAATTCTGATCGCTGGGGTTGAACTGTTTTTGGAGGAATGAAAGTTGGTTGAAGCTCTGTTTGTGCGGGTTGAGGAGGGTTGAACTTGCGGATAGGTTGGGGTGGTAATCCTTCGGCAATTAGCAGTGTATTTCCTACCCGCATTTCTTCTACATATTCCATGTGCGCCTGCAGATCTATCTTGTATGTATCTTGTTGTGGGGACGCTCCCCCTACTGAAACAGCCTCTAGCTCGTGATTTGGATTAGATGTCCCGGCGATCCCTTTTCCTTTATTCTTTCTGATCGCTTCTTCGTGAATCTCACGAGCTCTAGTTCTTTCCCGGATGTATGTTCGCATGTCGTTCGTGAGGGCTGGGTTGACATCTGCCCCATCTGACATGACCCTTCGGCTAACCTCTCCACGCAGCGTGCTCGCTCCACGTGTCGGGCGTTGATTGACTGGTTTAGTCGGTGTTGCTGGGTTTAAGTTTTTCCCGCCAGCCATGATTTTATGATTTTTGTGGATATTTAGGTGAAAGTAGTTTGTGTTTTCCTGACAGCTTGTAGCTAAAATAACCAAACTTTCTTTACTTGAAGATCTGAAGCGATGAAAGGGTGTATAAACCAACCTGGGTATTTAAAGATGGACTCAAGCGTGAGTATGCGATGAAGTTGAGGATTTCTTCTGTGTGGGTTGTTGAGATGAGGAGAGCTGTATTATGCCAAAATATCAAAGCTTTAGTGACCGACAGACTGAAGATGATGACAACTTAGCATGAGACACCGTGAAGTCATCTTTGTGGTGGAGCAAGTGATCTCCAAAAGCTGAATGATTATATTTCCCGGTAACGGAGCCAACTGATGTTGCGCTGAACACCAGATTTGCGGTAACAGTGTTTATCTTGAGGATATAAGGCTGATATGTGTGATTTCTATTGTGTGGGTATGGTGATGATTAAGAACAGCGGTGGCGGTTCAAGCATTTATGAAGAACAAGTTAATTAGTCGACAAATTGGCAGAGTGTATCTGCTTGTATTAAATTTATAGCTTAGAGTTTGAGATTAGATTCTTCTATTACATTGTGATCCCATATTTATAGACTAAAAAGAAAGTCGGTTTACTGTTCACTGACAAGACAACTAGAGTACATAGCTAAGGAAAGCATGCATGCAATACAAGTGTCCTAGCCAGCTGTTTAAAAGTGGCCAGCTAAATCGACAAATATGGCGACCAGCGAGCAGCGACCAGTGATATGTGTGGCGAACAGCGGACCCGTTTGTGCCTTGTCTTGAAATCAGCTTGACTATATGGGTAGAAATCACCAGGAGAAGGTGGGTCCGTCATAGGACTGGCGGACAAGATCTGGCTTACTGATAGCGGACAGAACCCGGTTTGTAGCTATCGGGTAAGAGATGGCTGTGGCAGCGCCGAAGAGATGTAAGCCCATTTACCTCTGCTGATGGGCCAAGTGTGTAAGCCCAATAGGGATGAACAGGGCCCCATTCCTATCCGGGTATATCACATAGTATCATGGGAATGATTTCCTACCAACCTACCGATGGTGTTCAAAAGTGGGAAACGGTGCATTCCTAAGCAAGTAGTTTCCCCTCATGCGAGTGTATGAAACTACTCTATACCTCCTCATTGGCCTGGGTGTCCTAAACCTAATGAAATGGTATGATGAGCACTTGAATGCAACGACAATGTCAACTATCCCCGGATAAGAAATCGAATGCCTCGAGAGGTGAATTTTACCTTTCCGGTTTTCCTACACTCTTCTCACACCTAACATCTCCTTACGGTCTCTGTTAAGTATGTAAATGCTAGCACTAGTTAATTACTCCAATGCAAGCAATTCATACAATACAAGTAGGAAAAGATTCACAACAATTGGAACTAACAACATAAACAATCATTCTCACTCAACATAAGAGAATAACTAGTTCTACTACATAGTCTTGGCTAGTTTATCCTAGCCACTCATAACTACAAACATTAACATGTCAAGATTAATATTCATAATCATAAGAACACTTGATACCAAAGCAAAGATTAAGGGTTACTAATCACAAGCTAGAACTCGACAATGGTGTTCTTCATTCAAGCTTCCAAAACCTCCAATGGAGTCAACACACTAATGTATTTTTAACTCAAAACAAAGTAGTAGAAGTTTAGCTAAGAATCCTTAATTATTACAATCAAAATCAAGAGTTAATTTCTAGCCTTGGGAGGTGGAGGTGCCTTCAAGGAGAAAGAAATTGAAGAAGATGAAGTATATATGATACTTTTGGTAAGTGGAAGAATAAAAGGGATCAATCTTTTGCTGACTCTACAATAATGGCACGGGTCATACCCACTGGCGTGTGTCATGTATCCTTAATGAAGGATTGGCGTAGGTCATTGAAAATTGGTGTAGCGTCATGCCTGAATTGGTGGTTGGCTGAATGACATACGCATTAAATGCTCAGCAGACTTTGAATCTTTCACTTGGCGTGGGTCAGATGTAACATGGCGTGCGCCATATGTATATAATATGTCCCTGACCAAATTTATTCTCCAACTGGCATGGACTGAACCCTCTAACGTGTATCAATAATCCTCATGGGTTGGAAACCTCGCCTTAGCTCCAAAATCATCTCTCAAACAATCCAATGACACCATCATATCAAAATCCACGCTCCAAGCCGTGATATCTATGCTGCAAAACAGACACAAAGATACCACGTGTAAATCTGATAACAAAATTGGCTAATAATCCTATAATAAAAGCAAAAGCATGGTTTTTCTGATATTTCCTATGTACACAAAATAGTTTAGTTTTTCATAATAATTGCTCTAGTTGATGTCAAAATGTCACTAATTGCATGAGAAAAGGGAATAAATCATCGAGAATTGTGTCATCGGGTTGACTTACATCTGTAGTGCAGAAAATCCTCAGATCTTTGACGCAGAAATTTCAGACGAAGAAAACGATCATTGAAGCAATCAGAAATCTTGATGAAATGACTATAGATCAATTGGAAGTTGAGTTATTATCCTATGAAATTTCTCTTGATCAACAATCTATTGCTATTGTTGAAGAAGCTTTGCAGGCACAACTAAATGTGTCAAATCAAATGGCAGAATCATCGAATCCTGTTGAATTTTGTCAACGTGGTCAAAATTTTCATGGTAGAGGTCGTGGTCGTGGTCGAGGACGAGGCTGAGGCTGAGGTAATTTCAATTACGAAAGAAATAATAATGATTCTGGTCATAATGAACACATTAATGCTTTTTTGAAAAAATACAATTTGAAAATTCAGTGTTATAATTTTAAGAAGTATGGACATGTGTGGAAAATCATGCTAAGGTTGCAGAAAATAATGATAATAGTCTGGAAACTTCATTATTGGAAAATTTTGGAACTAATGAGAACTAGCTTACACTTTAAAAAAATGATTGGATTGCCTAGGATTCATTGGGTTGTAGTAATCACTCGATGCACCGTGATATTTTCAACAGTTTTAAAAAATACATTGAAAAACATAGTGGATATCAGATTAGAACTTTGATAACAGATAGAGAAACTGAATATATTGTCTGTGATGATTTTCTGGAAAATAATGGTATTAAACATCAGATGACAGCCATATATACTCCTCAGCAAAATGGAGTGGCAAAGAGGAAAAATAGAACGGTCATGGACATGGTAAGGTCTTTGATGCATCTAAGAAATTGCCTAAATCTTTTTGGGCAGAGGCCGTTGCTTGTGCCTTTTATGTCTTAAACAGGTGTCCTAGCAGAAGTATACCAGGTGAACACCATATGAGGTATGGACAGGGAGAAAACCGAATATATATGGACATTTGAAAGTGTTTGGTTGTATTGCTTATGCCCATGTTCCTGATGTTTTGAGAAAGAAATTGGATGATAAATCTGAAAAGTGTATTTGAAGAGAGTTTGAGAAAGTAAAAAGATACTTGAGTAAACTTCAACTTAGTTTATTCATCAAAATGGAAGAAGTATAAATAGTTACAATTGATGGGAGATACTAGCTAGCTTGGGCGGCCACTAGATGGGCGGCAAGCATGCATGTGTAAAAAGTAAAAGTATGTCTATGACATAAAGTAACTAGAGTTTGACATATTAATTGTTTATATGTACCACAATTAATATGTCTTTTTACAAATAAAGTGTACAAATAATGTATACACGAAATAGATAAATATTACATACTATTTGATATGTAATATTTCCACACCCCCCCCCCCCTCAAACTGGGTTGTATATGTTTATACAGCCAAGTTTGCTACTAAGTCGGCTGAACATAAGTGGTGGAATGGCCTTGGTGAGAATGTCAGCATTCTGGTCTGCTGAGGGAACATACTGGAGTTGAATAGTCTTGGCATCAATCTTCTCCTTCAGGAAGTGTCTGTCAATGTCCACATGTTTGGTTTTATCATGATGGACTGGATCCTCTGCCATGCATAATGCTGAATTATTGTCACAGCAGAGTGTGATAGGGTTTGAATAGGGGCCGAAGGTCAGTCAGGACCCTTTTTATCCATAGAGCTTCACAAATACCCAAGACAAGTGCCACGAGTTCGGCTTCGACATCGCTTCGGGAGACGAGTAGGTTGTTTCTTGCGCCTCCAGGTGACAAGATTTCCCCATACATAAGAACGAGCTTTCGTAGTGGACCTTCGTCTATGTGGCGGCCCCCAATCGGCATCGGTGTAAACCTTGATAGATCTCTCGGCGGACTTGGTGAAATGCGAGGCCTTGGCCGGGGAGTGGATTTCAAGTACCTCGTATCCCGTTCACGCATCCCAATGTTGCTCGGTAGGGCAATGCATGAAGCGGCTAACAAGATCGACTCCATATGCAATATCGGGTCTTGTGTGGGACGGATAAATGAGTTTCCCTACAAGTCTTTGATATTGATCCTTCCCGACGAAGCAATGTCACCATGCAACGGGGTATTACTAGGGTCTGCACATGGTGTGATCTGAGTTCCATTGATGATATCCAGCAGTTTTAACCACAGTAGTGAGTTTCCCAAACCAGGCTCTTGGGGATTGCTTCAGGCCATATACAGATTTCCTCAATTTACAAACCTTTCCTTGAGTGTGAGGATTGGTAAAACCAGGAGGTACACTCATGTAGACTTCCTCAGTAAGGTCACCATTGAGAAAGGCATTTTTGATATCTAATTGGTGAAGAGGCCAGTCAAGTTGGACAGCAAGAGAGATCAGTATCCTGACAGTGTTCAGTTTTGCCACTGGTGCAAAAGTTTCTTTGTAGTCAATGCCATAAGTTTGAGTGAAACCCCTTGCAACTAGTCTGGCCTTATACTTGTCAATTGTACCATCGGCATTGTATTTGATGGTAAATAACCACTTGCAGCTGACTGTCTTCTTGCCTTTGGGGAGAGCTGTTAGATCCCAAGTATGATTATCCAGGAGGGCAGTCATTTCAGTCTTGACAGCCGCCTTCCACTTATCATGTTGGAGAGCTTCCTGTATATTCTTAGGAATAGAGTGAGAATCCAAGTCCTGTGTAAACTCGGCAAAGGCAGGTGATAACTGATCATAAGATAGATAATTATGAATAGAATGATCAGTAGTGCAAGATCTCTTTCCCTTCCTGATAGCAATAGGCCTATCATCAATGTCGGCAGCCGCCGAGAGCCGTAGGTTCCGAGTGTCGGTAGGCTACGGGTCGGCAGGCTGCGGGTCGGTAGACTCGGTTCGGGGAGGTTGCTGAGGATCAGTCTGCTGAGAATCAGTAGGTTGCTGAGGGTTAAGAGTTTGTTGAGGGAAAGGATTTAGGTCAATTTCAATCAGGTTTCCATCAGTGACTGCCTCAGTGGACTTGCTGTAGTAGGGAGTCCTTTCAAAAAAAAATTACATCCATAGAATTGTAAAATCTCTTTTCAGAAGGAGAGTAACACTTGTAACCTTTCATGTCCTTTGCATATCCTAGGAAAATGCACTTGTGAGCTTTGGGATCAAGTTTGCTTCTGTGTTGAGCATGGATATAAACAAACACAGTACAACCAAAGATTTTTGGAGGTAATTGGGAAATAAGATGAGGGCAGGAGTGTGTGGTCAAAAGGGTTTGGATAAGAGTTTTGAAGCCTAACACTCTTGGGAAGTACGTTGATTAAGTATGTGGCGGTTAATATAGCTTCACCCCACATATACTTTGGAACATGTGTAGTGAACATGATTGATCTATCCATCTCTAGTAGGTGCTGTTCTTTCTCTCGGCAACCCCATTTTGTTGAGGTGTTTCCACACAACTACCGATATGGGCAATCCCCTTATCCATCAAGAAATTGCGAGGTTAGACTCATAGTATTCAAGTGCATTATCTGTCTTTAAGATCTTGATCTTAGTGTCAAATTGAGTAGAGATCATGTTGTAAAATTCCTGAAAAACTGTTCCAACTTCAGATTTATCCTTCATTAAAAACAACAATGTGTTTCTGGTATGATCATCAATGAAAGTGACAAACCACCTTTTCCCTGTTATACTTTTTACTCTTGAAGGTCCCCATACATCACTATGAATTAAAGTGAAAGGTTTGGAAGGCAAATAAGGTAGTTTGGTATACACAGATTTGGTAAGTTTGGCAAATTGACAAATATCACATTGAAGATCATTGACATTACATCCTTTAAATAATTCAGGAATTACAGACTTTAAGTAACCAAAACTTGGATGTCCTAGTCTATAATGCCATAACATGATATTGTCTAAGGTTTGAGTGAAAGTTCTTGAAGTAGATTCGGTCTTCGTCTTGTCTTCGGCGGGGTTGACCACATACAATCTGAACGAACGGGGTTTAGCCCTCCCAATCACTTCTGTGAAGAAGGGTCCTGGAAAGTGCACTGATTCTTATTAAACACAATAGTCCAATTCAAATCTTTTGCAAGTTTACTGACAGATATGAGATTGCAGTCTAATTTTGGAACAAATAGGACATCCTTTAGGCATATCTTATTAGTGAGTTTAACATTTCCAAAACCTTTTGCATGGGAGATAGATCCATCAGCAGTCTTAATTTTATGAATTTGATGACATGGCATAAGGTGAGTTATGAGGCTTTTATTGCCAGTCATGTGAGAGGAGGCCCCAGAATCAACAATCCATGTTTCATTACTAATAGAAGAGTAAAATTTACCTGCACTAGCCTGAGTAGCAGTGTCAGTAGAGGGACTACCTTCTTTTTGTTGAGTGAGGAAAGCTTTGAATGCAGCAAACTGAGCATTCAACTTGTTGTCATTCTCCTCTTCATTTACATGCCTGCCCTGACTTTCCCTGGTGGGCTTGAAGGATTTAGGCATGCCATGTAGCTTCCAGCAAGTGTCCTTGGTGTGATTTGTGCGTTTGCAGTGCTCACAGAACAACTTTCCAGTTCTATCAGTAGCCTTCCTGACAGCCTCAGTAACCTCAGCAGGCTTCCTGACAGTCAGCAGGGTAGCACTCTCAGCAGGGTTGTCAGCAGGGGAGTTCAGCAGCATCACTTTCCTCCTACTTTCCTCATGTTTGACTTCAGCAAACATGGATTTGAGATTGGGGAGAGGTTTTGTGGCAAGGATTCTTCCTCTAACATCATCAAGAGTGGGATCCAGTCCAGTAAGGAACTTGAATACTCTCTTTTTCTCAATAATGTCCTTATAAATGGCAGCATCCTTGACATCATTCCAGGTGTGAGTTTCCAGCATATCTAGGTGTTGCCATGCCCTAGACAATTGGTTGAAGTATTGAGTTACAGACAGATCTCCTTGTCTGCAGTTTTGAATACGAGCTTCAAGTTCATACACTTCGATTTATTGTCTTTCTTGGAGTAAAGGTCCCTGGCATTATCCCAGATCTCCTTTGCAGCATCATACATCATAAAATTCTCACTAATCTCTTTTGTCATTGATCTTGTGAGAATGGTCATGACTTGATTATTAGTAGTGTCCCATGCTTCAAATCCTGGGTCATCTTCAGCAGGGGCAGGTTTAGAGCCGGACAGGTATCCCATCTTACCTTGTCCAGAAATGTACATTTTCATAGACCTTGACCATAGCAAGTAGTTGTTGCCATCAAGTCTATGATTAGTATAAGATGAAGATTCAGTGACCCCAGTCTGCTAAGGCAGCTGGGACTCAACTGAGGGTGAGGAAGCTTCAGATAATGAAGACATCTTGATTCAGCAGGGTACTGAGAATTTGCAGCGGATTCAGGAGTTTAAGTCTCTGATACCATGAAGAGAGTTTAAGAAAGTAAAAAGATACTTGAGTAAACTTCAACTTAGTTTATTCATCAAAATGGAAGAAGTATAAATAGTTACAATTGATGGGAGATACTAGCTAGCTTGGGCGGCAACTAGATGGGCGGCAAGCATGCATGTGTAAAAAGTAAAAGTATGTCTATGACATAAAGTAACTAGAGTTTGACATATTAATTGTTTATATGTACCACAATTAATATGTCTTTTTACAAATAAAGTGTACAAATAATGTATACACGAAATAGATAAATATTACATACTATTTGATATGTAATATTTCCACAGTATTTTTATTGGAAATTCTCATCAAACAAAAGGTTTTAGGGTTGTTTTATCCAGTATCAGGAAAATTTGTAATCAGCTGGGATGTTATATTTGAAGAACACGAAGCTTGGGATTGGTCACCTAAGCAAGTTGAAAACCCAAGCAGTGCTTCTATTCCAGTTGTTGGTTCTAGTATACAACAAACAGAATCACCAAGAGAGGAAATTGTAATAGAATCTTCGTCTAGTCATCCACAACGACAAAGACAGTTACCAGCTCAATTACATGATTATGTCATTGGAAATGATAATGACATGTCTGATGAAGAAATTGTTAATTTTGCTTTGTTGGCAGATTGTGATCCAGTTAGCTTTGATGAAGCTTCGAGAAACGATTACTGGATACAAGCCATGAATGATGAGATTCATTCAATTGAGAAGAATGATACTTGGGAGCTGACAAATCTTCCACCAGGAAAGAAACCTATTGGGGTAAAATGGGTGTACAAAACAAAGTACAAAGCCAATGGAGAGGTGGATCGCTATAAAGCCAGACTTGTAGCAAAAGGATACAAGCAGAAGGCAGTTATTGATTATTTTGAGGTGTTCGCTCCTATTGCAAGACTAGTTACAGTTCGTATGGTTATTTCCTTTCCTGCACAAAGTTCATGGAATATTTATCAGTTAGATGTGAAATTTGCTTTTCTCAACGGTGTTCTTGAGGAAGAAGTTTATGTGGATCAACCTACAGGATATATTTTTGAAGGACAAGAAAGTAAATTTTATTGCTTGAAAGAGGCGTTGTATGGACTCAAACAAGCCCCGAGAGCATGGTATAATCGTATTGATTCTTATTTTACTGATCATGGTTTTTAATGATGCCCTTACGAGCATACTTTATATGTCAAATATTTTGATGGAGGTGACATCATTATTGTGTGCTTATACATTGATGATCTTATTTTTACTGGTAATAATGTATAAATGATTTCAGAATTCAGGGAGGCTATGACTAGTCATTTTGAAATGACAAATCTTGGTTTGATGTCTTACTTTCTTGGTTTGGAGATACATCAAATGTATAGGGGAGTCTTCATTTCACAAAAGAAATATGCAGGTGATATTTTGAAGAAGTTTAAGATGGATTGTGCTAAACCAATGTAAACTCCGGTGGAAGAAAAACTAAAGTTGATAAAAGATGGCACCGGTGAGTTTGTTGATCCTACATATTTGTCAAGACTTGTTGGAAACTTGAGATACCTGACTTCGACTAGACCGGATATAACCTATGGTGTTGGACTTATAAGTCGTTTTATAGAGTCGCCGCGTCAGTCTCACTTACAAGCAGCTAAGCGGATATTGAGATATATCAGAGATACACAGAGTCATGGAATATTTTATTCATGTGCTAATGATATTTCTTTTGTTGGATACACAGATAGTGATTGGCTTGGTGACACGGTTCAAAGAAAAAGCACATCAGGTTATGCATATTTCTTGGGATCCGGCATTTTCTCATGGTCGTCGAAGAAACAACAGGTGTCAATAGCAAAAGCAGAATATATGGCAGCCACAAGTAGTGCTACGCAAGCAGTGTGGTTGAGGCGCATTCTTGATTTTTTGCATCATCAACAATCTGAACCAACAAAGATTTATTGTGATAACACATCAACTATTGAACTATCGAAGAATCCTGTTTTTCATGGTCGTAGCAAGCACATTAATTGATATCAAATATCATTTTATAAGAGAGTTGATTCATGAAAAAGAGATTGTTATTGATTATTTTCCAACTAAAGAACAAGTCGCAGATATCTTCACAAAACCATTTGAAGATGGAGTCATTTACTAAATTGGTGAAGATGCTCGGAATGATCAAGTTTGAAGATTTTAGTTTAAGGGAGGCAATGTAGAGGTGTGAACAAAATCTCTATATGTGTAGCTTTTTGTATCAATGGCTGCACCGTCCACCATCCAAAGACTTTCCAAGCATGTTATTGACAATGTAATTCACATGTGTTCATATGTGAGTAGTGTACTTTATAAATATGTGATGTTTGTGACTGTAATTGGATCAACCACGTGAGAAGCTTAAGAACAAAGCTTTCTAATATAAAATGTGTTTTTGTGTGTGTTGAATCATTGAAACATTGTGTTGTATTTCTACAACCTTAAAAAAACAGTTGTTTTCTAAAAATATCTGTGTAACTACCGATATTGATTAACTTTTTATTAAATGGATTGAAGTTTCCACGGACTAAATAATTTTTGAAAAAAATGGAGCAAGGCGACAGTTCTATTTTTATTTTTTATTTTTTTTCATTTTATGGAATTTTTGTCATGTTTTATAAGCGTAATTCCGGGAAATATCACATAGGAAACTTGGAAAATATGCTTAAACCATAAAAAATAAAAAAAGGAAATATATGCTTAAAAAACTTATTATTTGTGCAGCATGCGCACGTTAAACTAATAAATTAAAAAATATGTCTACAAAACATTTCGTTGTTAATTCGCTGCGGAATAGATATGAAAACGCTACAAAATACTTTTCAGACATAATTTACTAATGTTATCTTTTAATACATAACACACGATTCGCGAATAGCAACATTTTCAATCAATTTTTTTTTTGTAGAAGCATAAGCAATTTTTTTTTTTTCAAGTTTCCCTGTCACAATATTTGGCATCGACTGCGAGTAGTTTCCATCAACGTACCCAGACAGAGCTTCCGTGTTGGTTAAGTAAAACCTTGTAATCCGGCCTTAACCCAAAAACAATTGAGCAGGGATACATCCACTATTCATTTTATTACAATATCGTACACAATACAATCAATACGATCAATTTTGTTGGAACCAAATACAATAAATAATTTATCACTTTAATTAACACTCATAAACCATGTAATGGTATATACACTACATAAATGTGTAGTGCACATACCATTTTCCGTAAACAATTTCCACCCAGAGCTTCCTTTTCAACACCTCCAACCGTAAATAAACAGCTATTCCTTTTCAACTACTTCTGCGTTGGTTCGTCCAACAATCTTGTTGAAACTTCGGCGACTTTTAAAGTAAAATATGGCCGCAAAATCGTGCCGTACGCGCGTGATTCAAATAAATATATATATATATAGTTATTAACTAGGGGCAGCAGTTGATTTGCAAAATACTACACGGAGTTGTTAGAGAATTTGTTATCTCTAGGTGACCTACGCCGTTGGCTTAAAAAATACTTCATCCGTCCAATAAAAATGTCTACTTTTTAAAAATAAAGTGTCCCATAAAAAACGTTCATTTAGAATATCAATACATCATTTAATGCATATTTTCCAAACATACCCTTATCACCATTTAATGTTTGTATACACTTTTCATATTCCAAAACAAACATTTATTATAAAAATAGGGGTATATATGTCCATTAGGATTTAAAATACAACACATTAATTATTTTTTTAATCTATGTGTACCACAAAAAGTGAACACTTTTTATGGGCCGGATGTAGTAGCAATATACATGTTTATTATTAAAAGGATCATGTCATCATATAATACGATATATATCCTTTCAAAAAAAAAAAAAACCATATATATATATATACACACACACACACACTCTCTCCGTCCCAAATTGTTTGGCACTTATTTCATTTTTAGATGTCTCAAAATAAATCTCATAACTAAATTTACACTAAAACTTTGTTCTTAAATTCATAAAATACCCACATAACTATATTTATTAAGAAGTTTAAGGACAATAAAGGAATGACATAATTGTAAAGTAGTCATTTTTTAATAAATAGACAAGCTAATAAATGATTTTCCCTTAAATTTTTAGAGTTTCAAAATGTCTCAAACAAATAAGAACGGATGGAGTATATATTTGTATTACTTGTAATGAATATAGTCGAGGATAATTCGGGTATTATACATCATCACTTGTATGGTGTATATAGTGTGATACCGAGATCAATGAGAAGACAAAGAAATTTTATTTTACTCCGTGTAATTTAACATGGTATCAGAGACATAACCGAAAAAATTTAGTGTTTCAGCAGAAACTTTTTGATAGCGATCGGATATCTAAACGTACTTCGATCGTGATGAAATTTGGAGGGCTTGTTTGATGATATATAGGCCCAGTGGGTCAGGTTATTCGCAATTGGGCCGGGCCCATTATAAAGATTCGATGATAAAAATAAACGGACTGGTGGGGGAGGACTTCACTAGACGCTGGCCAGGATAAACCTCTGGGCAGAATAGTCAGACGAGCCTGACTCCACCATTCTTTGTGCAGAAACGTCTTTAGACAGAACAATAGAATAAGCATGACGAAGATAAAGTCAATAACAGCTTAACGGTTTGCAGACGTGGGTAGATCCCACGTCCGATAGTATCCAAGATAACCGACGATAACTCTCCATTATGGTAGAGGAGGTTATCATCACGATCTGAAAGTATAAAAGGAAGGGTCTGAACTACGAGGGGGACTTGATTCCAATTCCACACTTGAATTGGATACGTAGGCAGCTCTCTTGAAGACTTCAGTCCAAATTCATTCCAATTTTACTTGTTTATATATTATTTTCCTAACTTGAATTGTTTAATTACCCGATTGCGATTTTAAGCTTCATCATTTATAATAAAGGGATAAAGGACTTATAGGACTTATAAGCAGAAAGAAGTCAAGAAAAGAGCCAATTCAAAGGGCCATCAATCAAAGCGTCATACATCAAAAGCAAAGTTCAGATAAAATTATTACATCAAAAGCTGCTCAAAAGTTGCAGCAAAATCCAAAGTTTCAAGAAAATATATAAATCAAGATGAAGGAGTAGCGGACAATAACTTCCCCACTCTTGTATTCATCATACCGCTTAGTGAAGATCTCCCCTGCTTTCTTATCATATAACTTATGATTAGGCAAAGTGCTAATCACCAAACCCGCTGATCTGGTGATTAGCACTTTTGGTTATTAGCCAGAGTTTCTCCCAACACCAAATTCTTGATTCCAACGTGATTTTTGAGGAAAATCCAACACCATTATTTAGAAGAAAAAAAATGAACACTAGTTTTTTTTTTCTAAAAAGAAATTTTTTGTTTTCTTGTCTTAGCCATTGGGAAGAAAAATTAGAGTTTTTCTTGAAAGCATATTCGAGGAGGTTCGAATACGGGATCGACGTCCACCAGTCGTCGCTTGGAGATACAATCCGGAAGATCACGGAATCTCGATTCGGTTGGGTAATCTCATAACCTTTTCTTTAAGATATTAATGCCCTTAAGAATCACACTTTCAACCTCACTTGCGTTTTTACCAAAAATTTATAGTCTCTTTTGAGACTGCTCCCAAGACAGCAACATCTACTGGTCTAAGGAGAGAAAGAGATTCTTATGATCCGAGGAGAACCTTTCCTTTCTTTAGGCTCTTGGTGATATTTGACTTCTAACTTGTGAGAATATCCCATGCGATAAGTGTTAGGAACGTTTTATTATGTTTTGATGATGGTCATACTAGCTGTTATAGCAAGGCTGAAATAAGTTAGAATTCTCTGTATAAGTCTTTACTTAGAGTCTGACATGTTGTATAAGTTGAGTCAGACAAGTATTGTACTAGTTGGTAGGACGACAAAGTAAAAACAGATATTCGGCGAGTGAAGCCGGCCAAGCACCAGCAGAGAAGCAATGAAGACATTAATGGTCTGACTTATAACCAAGGAAGTCTGTGATGACCTTGGATAAGTCCAAGTTACACTTTAAGTGATAAAACTTAATGTTCAAATATGGTGTACACTGATCTCACCCCAATCAAGGATCAGTGAAGTACAAAGATTCTCCTTAAACTGAAGCAAAGAAGAAAACAGTGAATCGACAAAGTAAACTGACTTTCGGCTGAGTAAAGACAAAACGGTGAAGGAAGATCTAAATCGGCTAAGTAAGAAGGATCACTCGACCGTTCTGGAAACGGCGAAGTAACACTTACCAGATCAGATTTAATATACGTTGAAGAATCAGACGATCATGCATTAAATGCACAATCAATAGAGGATCAATCAAAGACGGATTTTCTGCTATACATTTGAAGAAAGAATCCGATCACTAAAATCAAGGAGAATGAAATTAAGGGGGAATTAAGAATAAAATCAAGGATTATTCCCTCATTAATACAGCCAACGGACGGAATTTCAAATCAAGGTTATTCAAGGCTATAAATAGAAGTCATTGACAGACAAAGAAGAACAACGATCTGAAAAGAAAAATCAAGCAGAAACTCTGTCAATTTGAAAAGTCTTCTCTCTGAACTTACAAGGATACATCTAGTGATCAACTCGGATATCAGAGCTACAAAGTCATATTCAGCACTGAGATTGATCAAGCAAGTGTGTGAAACACATTCACATCAAACTGAAGCAACTGAATCAGAGGCAATCTGAGAAGGAGTTGAATTTGTGATAGCTGTTGAAGGATTTTGATCTCAAGGAGCAGCAAAAGAGGCTGAATCACTGAAGCTGTTGCAGTCAAGGAGTGATAGTCTTGTAGATTGTGAAGCTTGGGAAGCCAAGGACAATCATACTATTGTATCTGTGAAAACAATAGTGAATTCCTCCGATCATCACAGGAGAAGAATGGATTAAGGGATTACACCACCCTGAACCACTATAAGCCTTGTGTCAATTTACTTTCTGCAATTTACTTTACATCATTTATTTAAATTGCCTAGATCATAACTTATAACTGTGATTGTCTAAACTAATTTGAAAACAACAGAGTACGAAGGGACTTATCCATTTGCCCAAAAGCTTTTAAACAAAAGAAAAGTTTTTTAAACTCCACTATAGTCATTCACCCCCCCCCTCTGACTATAGTTTCACCCTTCTCTGGGATCAAGAATTGGTATCGGAGCAGTGTTCCTAGTATCATAACCTGTTCAGATCTAATTTCTGGTAACAAGGAGATCACACATTTTCAAAGTAGTTTTCAAATCTAAGTTTTCTATACGTTTACATTTATATCTTCACTTGCACTTATGGATTCCTCAAACTTTTTGTCAAAAGTACCTGTTTTTAATGTTAATAATTTTGATGAATATAAAATAAGAATGTTGTCTCATCTTGCAAAGCAACTCATGAAAAGATCTTTGGATGTAATTAATGATGGACCAATCATAATCACTACCGTGGTAGGCACGGGGAGCGAGATCAAGGGAAGGAAATCGATAAACCTAAAAAAGGATTGGACCAAGGATGACGGGGAGAAGAGCAAATCTGGATTTTGTTGCAAAAGACATGATTTTGAAGACCCTAGATAGCAACATGTTCATAAGAATCAAAGATCGCAAAACAAACAAAGGAGATGTGGGACAAGCTAGCATTGATAAATGAAGGATCCGAAGCGAGTTAAAGAAAACAAATTATACGTTGCAAAACGAAATTTGAGAACTTCAAAATGAAGGTGGTGAATCCATTGATCAAATGGACAACGGATTCTCAAGCATTATCGTGAACCGCAATGTGACTTGGACACACATATCCCCGAAAGAAGTATGCTTGAAGATTTTGAGAGGCTTACCTGAAAGATGGAAGATCATAACATCAGTAATCAGAGGAACAACAAATCTTGCAAACACAGACACTCTGACCTTGATGTCCCAATTAAAAGCTCTTGAATTCAAATTGAACGGTGAAGATGGTGCTCCGACTGAGACACAAAAAATCACTGCACTGGTTGCACCCCAGCAAAGTAACTTTGCCGATTGTATCAGCAGAGAGACACAAGAACTCAAAGAACAGGTAGCTTTATTAGTCAAACGTTTTGACAGGTTTAGCAAAAAGAAGACATTCAAGGGAAACTCATCATCAAACAAGAGGTCAAGCTCAAACAAAGACATGAAGAAAAAAGATGATGAATACAGATGCTTCAACTGCAACAAGAAAGGTCACTTCAAGGCTGATTGTCCTGAAGAAAATGATAAAGATGATGAAAAGAAGAAATACAAAGCATTTGAAAAGAGGAAAACCAAGAAGGCACTGAAGGCTGAATCCAGTAGTGAAAAGAATGAAGAATCATCTGATAATGACTCAGATGACAGTGATGAAGAAGATAGCTCAGAAAATGAAAAAGCATGCTTATGTCTCATGACCAAAGAATTAAATGAAGATGAAGGTGACAGCTCAGACACTGATTTATGTCTAATGACCAAAGAATCAAATGAAAGCGAGGTATCATCTAGCTCTTACTCTTCATCTAATGCATCCACTTCGACCCGCACAATCTTCTCGCTCTCCCATTAGATACGACGAGACCTAGTCCAAAATCTCATGACTAAATTTGATGAAATTGAAATGAATCATGAAATTACGGAAAAGGAATGCAAGGATCTAAGAAAAGAGAATAAGAGATTAAAGAAAGAAGCTGGATAATGCAAAATTTGAATTAACCGTAAGGAGACCTACTTAAATGATCAACAAAAAGCGAGATGATCATACATCCGTTATTGACGAGATCGATTAAGAAAATCTCCCCACCGGTAAAGGTAACCACTGCACCACTAAATGCACCAGCTTACAAACCCTCAAAAAGGTTTGGATCCAGATTTGGTCTTGGCTACAACAGTCAGGATGAAAGTAGAAACAATGGTCAACACAATTCTAAATTCAGGACCATCAATGGACCAAAATTTATAAAGGGACAGACCATAGTTCCAACAAATCATCCTGCTCCGGTGAAGTCAAAACCTAGTACAGCGAAACAGCAGACTAAATCCTCATTCCAATCAAGCAAAAACAAAAGCCTTCTGAAAGGAAAAGGCAGACTTTATCCTTCAGAGGATGATTGGAATGTTGCACCTCCAAAATACAAGAAGAAACCATTGAGTGATATGCATCATGTTTTTAAGAAAAATCAATCTAGATATGTTCCTAGACACATGAAGCAACATAGGTTTCCTACTGCATATTGGAATGTGAAGAGGGATGCACATGTACCAAAAGGCAGAGAAATGTATCAGAATATCTTCAGTAAAAATATAAGAAGCTATTCTGCCATGCCTAATACATATGAAGTTGATGACTTCAACTATCCAAAAAGAAGAACTTTTGGATATACACTTGGTATGGGAGGCATGACTGCTAACACATATGGACCCAAATAATGTTGGGTACCTAAACTTAATTAATTTGTTTTGTAGGATGTCTGGTACATAGACAGTGGATGTTCCAGATACATGACAGGAAACAAGAAACGGCTCACTGACTTCAAAGCTTTTGATGGACCCAAAGTCACATTTGGAGGTAAAGAAAACCCTGGCAAGATTAAGGGGGAAGGCATAATACTCAAGAACAATCTGAAGATTCAAAATGTGGCATATGTCAAGGGACTTAATTTCAATCGATGAGCATCGGTCAATTTCGTGACAAAGGCTACAATGTGCACTTCAACAAAGAAGGATGCAAAGTGATTCACGGCCAAACCAACACAATAGTTCTTGCGGGTAGAAGACAAGACAACATGTATGTGGTGGATGGAGAACGACCAAGGCGTAAGAAACATGTCCGCTTGTCAAAAATAAACAATCAACAAGCTGGATTTGGCACAGAAGATTAAATCACCTGAATTTCAAGACCATCAACAAATTATCAAAGAACAAATTAGTTGAAGGACTGCCAGAGATCATATTCAAAAAGGAAAGCCTATGTGATGCATGTCAGAAAGGGAAACAAATCAAAAGTTCATTCAAGTCAAAGCCTTATCAATCTACAACCAGAGTTCTACATCTGATACACATGGACCTGTTTGGACCAGTCACACCAGTAAGTGTAAGTGGTAAGAAATACACCCTAGTAGTGGTGGATGACTTCTCAAAGTACACCTGGACCATTTTCATGAACAAGAAGAAAGAAACACTCAAAAAGCCACCAGATTTGCTGAGAAGACTCCAAAATGAAAAGGAACTAAAAATCATCAAGATCAGATCAGATAGAGGCACTGAATTTCTAAATGAAATTATCAGAACCTACTGTGAAGAAAATGGAGTACTACATCAATTATCTGCAGCAGGAACTCCACAACAAAATGGTGTAGCAGAAAGAAGAAACAGAACTCTCAAAGAAGCAGTTAGAACAATGATTGTTGAAGCATGCTTGCCAAAGAGATTTTGGGCTGAAGCTGCAAACACATCATGCCATACACAAAACATATCAATCATCAACAAATATCATGGAAAGACTCCATATGAAATATGGAATGGTAGAAAACCTAATATCTCATATTTTCATATGTTTGGATCGAAATGTTTTGTCTTGAACAGGAACCAGTTGCATACCTTTGATGAAAAGGCTGATGAAGCAATCTTCATGGGATACTCAAACACCAGCAAAGTATTCAGAGTACTTAACAAAAGAACATTGGTGATTGAAGAATCAATACATGTAGTTTTTGATGAACCTAATACAAATGGTGAAGATCTTCAAGATCAAGAAAAGGAAGCAGCACAAAGGGAAATCTATACAAGTGCAACCATACCAGCTTCTATCCTAAATCATCATTTTGAAAATCAAGATGAGCCACATATATACACAAAGATCAAGCACCGAACTTGAAGTTCATACCCATAATGAAGCTGTAGAAGCACCAAGTGAAGAACAACTTCAACCTGATCTAAATTGGCTAAGAGATCATCCTAAAGAACAAGTCATTGGAGATGATCACACAGTAGTTAGAACCAGAAGACAACTGGAGCACATGCTAACATGCTTTCTATCACAAGTGGAACCCAAGACCATAGATGATGCAATCCAAGATGCAGATTGGATCACGGCCATGCAAGAAGAACTAAATGAATTTGAAAGAAATGAAGTACGGGAACTTGTTGACGGACGGATATGGCCAACATCATTGGAGCAAAATGGGTATTCGGGAACAAGATGGATGAGCAAGGAAGCTGTTGTCGAAACAAAGCAAGACTAGTTGCAAAAGGCTATTCTCAAGCGAAGGAATAGATTATGATGAAACATTTGCCCCAGTAGCAAGATTGGAGGCAATCAGACTCTTTCTAGCTTTTGCTGCATACAAAGATTTCAAAGTCTATCAAATGGATGTCAAGAGTGCATTTCTAAATGGACTTTTGGAAGAAGAAGTATATGTGGAACAACCTCCTGGATTTCAAATCAAAGGAAAAGAAGACAAAGTATACAAACTCAAGAAGGCCCTTTATGGACTCAAACAGGCACCAAGAGCCTGGTATGAAACACTATCACAATTTCTAATCAAGAATGGATTCAACAAAGGAACTATAGACAAGACTTTATTCAAACTAGAGGAAGGAACAAGTACATTGTTAGTACAAATCTATGTTGATGATATCATCTTTGGATCAGAGGATGAAAAGCTATGTGAGAAATTTTCAAACCTGATGAAGAGCAAATTTCAGATGAGCATGATGGGAGAATTAAATTATTTCCTTGGCCTTCAAGTAAAGCAAATGAAGGATGGTATTTTCATTAGTCAAGCCAAGTACACAAGAGATTTAATACACAAGTATGGGATGGATACAAGTGGCACAACGAGACACACCAATGTGTGCAAGAGTCATACTTGGAAAAGATGAAACATGAAAGGATGTTGATCAGAAAATGTATAGAGGAATCATTGGATCCTTACTATATTTAACTGCAAGTAGACCTGATATAGCATGCAGTAAGAGTATGTGCAAGATTTCAAGCTCAACCAAAGGAATCACATCTTCTAGCAGCCAAAAGAATAATCAAATACCTGAAAAACACTATCAATGTAGGTATTTGGTATCCAAAAGATGGAGGATTTAAATTGATATCATATTCGGACTCGACTATCTTTGGATGCAAAATAGATAGAAAAAACACCTACGGAACATGTCAAATGCTAGGCACCAGACTAGTCTCTTGGTTCAGTAAAAAGCAAAACTCCATATCTACATCAACAGCTGAAGCAGAATATATAGCAGCAGGTAGTTGTGGTGCACAAGTACTCTGGATCAGACAACAGCTAAGGGATTATGGAGTGGAAGAGAAAACAATTCCAATCATGTGTGATAATAGAAGTGCAATATCTATTACTGAAAATCCAGTGTTGCATTCAAGAACAAAGCACATTGATGTGAGACATCATTTTATCAGAGATCATGTTGAAAAGGGAGATGTCATCCTAAAATACATACCCACTGAATATCAATTGGCTGACATCTTAACTAAACCACTCAGTTATAAAAGATTCAGCATGTGAGAACTGAGTTAGGAATGATTGAAATTGACTAAGTACCAAAGAGCGGCTAACTAGAGTAATCGGCTAAGTGACTTCATCAACTGGTTAGACCTTTGCCGTTACAGGAGATGTAGCTGGTAGGGCACTGGTATCCAGCGAAGTTAACGTAATTGATTGTTAGGAACGGTTAAATGGAGCAGCTCAGAGAAGAATTCTCTACATCAGCTAAGTGACCAGCCAAGGCACTTCACCGAATTAAATTAAGACTTGGACAAATTAGAGTGTGAACAAAATCAATTTTTACTACACGTAGAGAATAAGGAAATTATGGAGGGTTATTCTGTGGAAGATTACACACGTGGAGATCAACTTATGATCATGGAGGTAACCATATTCTTTTTAAATTATGAACGCCTCGATTCCCGGGCTCTATTATTACTTACCTCAAACCACTCCCCCATTACGCTCGAATATCGCGATTTACATACAAAAATCACGCCATTATGTCATAAATTCCTTCCACATTCAAACCACGTTCACACTACTCAAAATCATCCTATATAAACGATACTTAGAGATTTTCAGAAATCTTTACACCTTCTTGCAAATTACAAAACCTTTTTTTGATTTTCACTGAAAACTTGAAGAACTCCTCTCTATACACCAATTAAATATCAAATGGTTTCATCTTCCACAATCTCTCCCACTGAAAAGTACTACGAAAAATCAATCATCACTGGTTCATTTTTCAAACCAGAACACTATCTCGCGTTTTGTGATAATGATGCAAAACTCAACGCTTGGTTGACTGCTGTTCCAATTTGGGGCTGATGACCTTCCTAAATCCCCCAATCACTGGAATCTGCTATGAAAATCTAATAGCATTTTGGAAAAATGCCAAGTTTGTGCCCAGCACAAAGAAGACTGAAGTTGATTGCATAAAAAGCTCTATCTTTGGAAGGGAAGTAGTCATCACGCCTGGTACACTCAACAGATTCCTGCAACTTCCCATAATAGGTCCGGCTAATGTCAAGTTTGTGACGATTGACGTCCCGAAATTCTGGGCTGAAATAGCCAAGAACCCCAGAAGAAACAGCAAAACATACAATCTACCAAGAAATGCTCAAACTACCGTTTGCTGAATTTGCACCAGTCATCACCAAGAATATCGAAGGCAGAAAAGGGACTATGGAAAACCTGACTGAGGTTCGGATCAGACTGATGGCCATCATCTACAAAGGTACCAAATTTGACTGGGCAACATTTGTTTTCAATCGACTGAAGGATCAAATTAAAAAGGAAATTGATTTATCAATAACGGCACCAAGCAAGGGTTTACAGAAAAAAGGCGATTTCTGGGAGAGGAAATCATATGGGTTCCCTCTTCAACACCTATTCAACGAATTGAAAGTACAACCCACCAATTTGCAGTCTCCACACAAGTCAAAGACCATGTTTACTTACATCAAGGCTTCCATGAAGCCCAAACCCATTGCTGGGAGCAAAAGAAAACAACCTAAAGGCAGTAGATCAAGAGTGGGATGAAGAACCAGATCCCAGACAGCACATGAAAGCATCTCTCTGCCTGGAACCAGCAACTTGAATGAACCTGTGACAATAAGTGTCGACACAGCAACAGAAGAAGAAAAGCAACAAAAGGAAATCACCTATCTGGAGGAAGGTGAGGAAGGATATAGAATCACTTCATATGAAGAAGAGGAGATAGATGAGGAAGAAGAGGAGTGAGAGGATGAACAATTAGAAGGTGGAAATCTTGAAGAAAATCAAGAAGATTTGGGGATTTCTGATGATGAACTGACTCTTCAAGAAGTGCTTCTCAAAAGCATTGGTAAAGTTGACAAACGGCTCGGAAGCTTGACTAATAAAGCTCACCCAGCCGAAATTGTCAACTCCCCCACAATTGCACAAGGGGGAACGGTTGCAGATGAAGCAGTCCACACTCAACAGCAACCTCTAAATGACTCTATGTCTAAAGAGGAAGAACACGAACAGATAGAAGAAGGAGAAGAAGATGCACAAGATGAAAAGGAAGAGGAAGAGAAGGAAAAGGAAGAAAGAGAAGTTGACCTGGAGAATGAGACAGAGCAAGATAGAGATGCTGAGGATGATGGAGATGAAGAGGATGTCCATGTGGCACCAGAGGAAATTGATCCAGAGAGATTTTTCAATCTGGACATTCAACCCCTCATTGTGGACATGGAAAGGCACTATTACAGCAGGCAAAACCTGAAGAATGCCTTAAGGAGTGAAGCAACCTCCTTCAACCACAAGATTGAGGCACTCATCAATCATATCAAGATCCAAGATGAGGTCATGGAGAGACAAGGAAGCCTGCTTTGCAATTTACAACAACTCATCCCTCACCATGTCCAAACCAATCTTGAATTTCATGCTGAGACAATTGACAACAATCTTAAGCCCTTGGTGGACACTCTCAATGCTCACACTCAATAAATTCAGCATCTGGATGAGGTAATGGAGCAGTCTGGCAAGCAATTGGACCTTCTAATCAAAGTTGGTGAGGTCAACAACAAGATACTGGAAAGGAGGTATGGTCCTCTCCCTGATTCTGATACAGCACCAACAAATCTTGAAGCCTTTTTTAGTGCCGCCAAAAAGGGGGAAGGAAGTTCTAAGCCTGAAAGCTCCAGTGAAAAGAAGGCAAGCCCAACAGAAAAGGGCAAGGGCAGCTGTTAAGGCCATATTTATATGATTATTAAGGGTTTATTTCATTATTATTTTCCCCACATTTGCGTAATTTACATGAGAATTAAGGGTTTAAGTGTAAATATTGAATAAAGATGATTTTAAGAGGGTTGTATGCAAAATTGATGATTTTAAGTGTTAATTTAATGGAATTATTATTATTTGGATTTTATTACGTTTTTGCATTGTTTATTTATCATGTAGGTGTTGATTTTCGTGCATATAATGAGGATAAATGAAGCTCAAGTCGAATTATAAGAGATAGAGTTGGAATTGGCTTGAAGAAATTGGATAAAGATGAAGAGATCCGATCCTCAGCAGTTCAAACGGGCGTCTACTGATCTTGAACGAGCGTCCAGAAGTGAACTGGCGTCCATGCAGCGTCCAGAATCGTATTTTACATTCAGAGAGTTCAGACGGAGGATGAATGAGCGTTTACTCAGCGTCCAGGCATTCTGGACGGGCGTCCGGATATTCAGACGAGCGTCCGTTGCCGACTTAGTCATAACCGACTCAAAACTCTATATATAGCAGCAGCCTCTTAACCCTAATTCATACAAAAAATCATTGAGATCGCAATTTGACACCAAAAAGCTGCGGCCACAAGCCTTTTTACACAGAGATGAACTTCTCCAACCCAACAATCATCTTCAACATGATTGTTGGCTAAAAGCCTTGCAGTGAGTCGACGGAGGAAGCCTATCATCAACACAAACCAACTAGAGAGTTCGATGCTTAAGTTTAGTGAGTTTATTTCATAGTTTTTCATTACTTTGGATCTGTTTTGTATTGCTTAAGTTTTATTGAATTAAGATTTGATGAAACGATCTATGTTTAATTTATGCTTGAATAAATTTATGAAAGTTTGTTTATTTGAGTTCTCTTTCGTTCAAAGTAATGCATCTAATTGTGTTTTAAGAGATTATGCATGATTAGTTGAGTAAGAGTTTGGAAACGATCTCGTGATCCTGTTTTGATTGCATGTTTAGTTTGTTTGAAAAGACAAACGAAACCCTAGAATTTGGTTGAAGAAATTTAATTGAATTCGTGAATAAATCACTACTAAAAACTATGTCTTTTTAATCACCGTCTAGTTGGATTGTTGGTTGATAGGTGGAACCTAGTCGCCTTGCTGTGTTTTCCTTTAATTGTTTTAATCAAATCGCTTAGATTAAGTTTAGTTTAAGTTCTAGTTATATAAACCCTAGTTTCCTGCCGTTTTCCTGCACTTTTCTGCTTCAGTTCGTAGTCAGACGCTCGTCCGTAATAGCAGACGCTCGTCCATTAGATTTAGTTTCCAGACGCTCGTTCATCAAAGTGAACGTTCGTCCATCTTTCTGTTTTCTTATTTTCTGCTTGTTTTTATTCCTGTTTTAGTTTTAATTCTTAGGTTTAGGTTTTAGTTAGTTTCAACCTTAGTTTAGATAGATAATTGTGACGTAATCGATAGAATAATTGTCCCTTGATCCGATAAACATTCCACTCCCTTAGGACGACCCGTAAACATCCTGTACTACGAACCTTATACTTGGGGTGTTTCGGTTTATAAATTATAAAACTAGTTTTTACCGAACAGCAGCAAAGGCAAAGGCATCAGGTTTGAAGATGTGAAGAAGTAGACCTTACACTCAATTTGAATTATTTCTAGATTACTTCTATTCGCCTTTGTCTTTAAATAAAAAAGATGCAATATCTTATTGCCCTGTGATGGATGAATAAAATTGTTGAGTTTTTATTCTGTTGATTATTATGAAAATTTTGGATTACTTATGTTCAGGCTTATGAGGGTTTTGGCATCATCAAAAAGGGGGAAATTGTTAGGAACGTTTATTATGTTTTGATGATGGCCATACTAGCTGTTATAGCAAGCCTGAAATAAGTTAGAATTCTCTGTATAAGTCTTTACTTAGAGTCCGACATGTTGTATAAGTTGAGTCGGACAAGCATTGTACTAGTTGGTAGGACGGCAAAGTAAAAACGGATATTCGGCGAGTGAAGCCGACCAAGCACCGGCGAGAGAAGCAATGAAGACATTAATGGTCGGACTTATAACCAAGGAAGTCTGTGATGACCTTGGATAAGTCCAAGTTACACTTTAAGTGATAAAAATTAATGTTCAAATATGGTGTACACTGATCTCACCCCAATCAAGGATCAGTGAAGTACAAAGATTCTCCTTAAACTGAAGCAAAGAAGAAAACAGTGAATCGACCAAGTAAACTGACTTTCGGCTGAGTAAAGACAAAACGGTGAAGGAAGATCTAAATCGTCTAAGTCAGAAGGATCACTCGACCGTTCTGAAAACGGCGAAGTAACACTTACCAGATCAGATTTAATATACATTGAAGATTCAGAAGATCATGCATTAAATGCACAATCAATAGAGGATCAATCAAGGATGGATTTTCTGCTAAACGTTTGAAGAAAGAATCCGATCACTGAAATCAAAGAGAATGCAATTAAGGGGGAATCAAGAATAAAATCAAGGATTATTCCCTCATTAATTAAGCCAACGGACGGAATTTCAAATCAAGGTTATTCAAGGCTATAAATAGAAGGCATTGACAGACAAAGAAGAACAACGATCTGAAAAGAAAAATCAAGCAGAAACTCTGTCAATTTGAAAAGCCTTCTCTCTGAACTTACAAGGATACATCTAGTGATCAACTCAGATATCAGAGCTACAAAGTCATATTCAGCACTGAGATTGATCAAGCAAGTGTGTGAAACACATTCACATCAAACTGAAGCAACTGAATCAGAGGCAATCCGAGAAGGAGTTGAATCTGTGATAGCTGTTGAAGGATTTTGATCTCAAGGAGAAGCAAAAGAGACTGAATCATTGAAGCTGCTGCAGTCAAGGAGTGATAGTCTTGTAGATTGTGAAGCTTGGGAAGCCAAGGATAATCATACTATTGTATCTGTGAAAACAATGGTGAATTCCTCCGATCATCACAAGAGAAGAGTGGATTAAGGGATTACACCACCCTGAACCACTATAAGCCTTGTGTCAATTTAATTTCTGCAATTTACTTTACAGCATTTATTTAGATTGCCTAGATCATAACTTATATCTGTGATTGTCTAAACTGATTTGAAAACAACAGAGTAAGAAGGGACTTATCCGCTGCCCAAAAGCTTTTAAACAAAAGAAAAGTTTTTGAAACTCCACTATAGTCATTCACCCCCCCCTCTCGACTATAGTTTCACCCTTCTCCGGGACCAACAATAAGGTTCTGACCTTCTCCGAGCTCTGGTTATGGACCGAGAAGGTCAGTATTTTATCAAACGTTCCATCGATCGGGGTTTAGAAATCTGAATGACATAAGCCTTTTTCACTTGCCATTGCCTTTAATGGCTTTGATAGTCCTAACTAATCGCTAGTGATCTACGACCACCCTATTCTAGGTGTACAATACCATCAGGCTGGTATTGGAGAGGTTCAAACTCAACTTGATAGTTGGAACAGCTCCCACTGGTTTCACTTCAAGTGAAACTTTCTTCTATTCTATGAGGGGAAAGAAAATGTTCATTCACTTGGTTGCAAGACCGAATCGAAGCATTTCGAGTCCAATATCCTAATTGGTAGTTTTAAGGTATCATTGCCGCTACTAACTATAAGTAATTTCCTGTGAAGGGAAGCGATTGTAGCAAACCGCAGCTCCTTCATTCACAGACCTTAATATATTCCGAAACAGAAAGATCGGATTCTATACCAGCGCATTCTCTCTATATAAGTGAGAAGGAATAAGAACCTTTGGGCAATTCTTTGGCTACGAAACGATTCTATGATTCTTAGCTCTCAATCAAAAGAACTGACGGTGGAATCTGATATCCCATCTCCTCCGCAATGACAAAATACCTTTTGACCGAGCTATTGACTACAACGACAGAGGGACTGAAGCCAGAAGGGCATGGGTAGTCCCGACCCCACCCCCAACTATTCATAGTTAGGGGTGGGGGACTTGACGATGTAAGAGGTAGATAAATTGATACAAAAAAAAATAGTCTGAACCCCCTAATGCAATCCAGTTACCAAAAGCGGGAGAATATTCATTACATGGATCTTTGATCGATAGGCTAGGCAGAGAACCCAAAGGAAATGGCTAGTAAACAATGCCCACCAGAAACTAACTCATCGCACACGCACACCGAATAACAGAGGCGCTTTTAGGAATATCATCATATTTGATCTTTAGCTGGTGATATCCGGAGCGTAGGTCAATCTTCGAATATACCTTCGAGCCTTGCAGTTGGTCGAAAAGATCGTCAATCCATGGTATAGGTATTCTTCACTGTCACCTTGTTGAGTTCACGGTAGTCGATGCATAGTCTCAATGTACCTTCCTTCATCCTACCTTCACTACGTTCTTGACAGCTTATCTTTGTCTCAGTAGAGTCTTTCAGTGGCATGTTTCGGTCCTCTTTCCTATTACTTAGAAAAAGTGAGCCACCGGTTCAGGTACAAGATACTATCATTACCGCGTGGAGAATTAGACATCCAACCCATAATCGTAATCGTTTATTAGTTAATTAGATCGCAAAATTCATGCTTCTGCTATAGATCTTGATCTAATCAAGATCTAGATGAATCTGTGTGGGTTCTGACTCGACTCGATTAATTCAAATCGGGTTTTCGGGTCAGATTTAGAATCCGTCAACTCCAGCATGTGGTATCGGAGCGAGGTTAAAACTGAATTTGGTCGATTAATTAATTATGAACGGATTAATTAATTAATTAGGGGTGGAATTGAATTAGAATTGTATGTTGTATCTTTTATATTTTTTTGTAAATATATATATATATATATATATATATATATATATATATATATATATATATATATATATATATATATATATATATATATGAAAGATTGAATATTGTGGTTGACGAGATGGATTGGGGTTGGTACTATTTACCCATTCGATCTTCCGTAAACCCGTTTTTTTCGGTATAGGAAATTATGTAAATTGTTGTAATTTTAATTTTCTAGAAAAATAGTCTTTTTTCCGGATTTGTTGTTATTTATTTTATTTCGAAGACTTTTATAGATAAAGATGATGGCGGCTCATCGGTTTGATCTACAGTTCTATATCCATACGTTTAGGGTTCAATTCCCCTTATACGGGTTTTTATTCAAGTTTTTTTTTCCTGAAAGAAAGTTGAATAAAAATATTTCCTCTCTTTTATTCATCAAAACATCAACTTTCTTTCGAATAAAGGAGACGAAATATTTTTATTCAAGTTTTTTTTTCCGAGAAAAGAAAGTTGATGTTTCGATGAATAAAAGAGAGGAAATAAAAAAAGATCAAGCCAGGGTCAAACCCGTGACCTGCTAGTGTAAAGAGGAAGCGCTAGAACAGTTCAGCTACAAGGGGATTTGTTGAAGAAGCCGATGGACGGATTAATATAGTTGCAAATTCTGGTTTCTTTTATAAATAATTAGTAAACCCATTAGATTGGGTTTAGGATCTTTTATTTATAATAGATTAGATACGGTGTACCAACGGTCCATCTCAGTTGTTTACTTTTTCGCATTTATTTTCTTTAGTGAGTATTTATGTGATATAACCATGTCAATGACATACCATGCATCATATTCATGAATTTAACTCCTAGCATATGCATACATGTAGATAATTAATTTTGGCATTAATTAGCTAGGCATATATGAACACGTAATTAATTTAGATTAATTTAGGTTATTAATTGAATTAATTGAGAAAACGGAATTTTATCATGATATAAAATTCACATGGCAAAAAATTAGGACTTTAAAATTCTTTTGTGAATTTTGTTGTGTAGTGCCTACACAAGAGAGATTTCTATCGGACAATTGGAAAATCATGAAGAGTGTCACTAGTTAGACGGTGTTTGGAACCGATAAACTAGTGGGAGCTTTAAATTTCGTGATTTATTGTTTTTCGAATTATTGGAAATTCATAAGTCCAAATGTATTTGGATTATAAAATTCTTGGTGAATTTTAAATTGTGTGGTGTCTACAAAAGGAATTTTTATAAATCCAGATAATTGGAAAATCATGAATATAGTGGCACTAGTTGGACGGTATTTGGAACCGATGAACTAGTGGGAGGATTAATTTAAATGTCCATGATTTATTGTTTTTTGGATTGTGAAGAAATTCTAAAAATCCTAATGAAACTACCTAATTTTCAAAATAATGAGTGGGAGCGGGGAAGGTGACAACCGACCCCACGGCCTCTACTTTTGACACAAGCACATTAGAGAATAGCGACACCTCCTGCCGGTTTGATTTCGGCCCCCTAAGGATGGCCTTCACCGCTATCAAAATTCAAGGCTTGATCTCCAAAAGGATAGGATTTTGGGTACTCATCGGGTCACTGACAGACCCTAAGGCGGCATACTCGGGGCGTACTTTGAGATATGAAACAGTAGGTCACACTCACAAGGATATTATTGGAAAATCTTGGCTGAAAAAGGAAGGTAATCAGCAATTAAATGGAGATGTCCGATTCTCAGTTAATTGATGAGAGAGATTGTCTCAATTTAATCGTCACCTCTTTGACCTACCCTAAGGCGTCACTGTAGGTGTGAGATTAAATCCTTGGAATGGTAGGATAAACTGCATGCTTGACATCACATTTATAATTACTAAAATTTATTATTTGTTGTGGTGTATGATTTGATTTATAGTTCTGTCATAATTTATTTTCGCAACTACATATCATCTCAAGGTATCTAAACTGCTAAATACGATAAATTGATTAGTAGCGACTTCTTGAAAGTGGAAAAGTAATGAAAACGTTGAACTCATTAATCGAGAATGCTATGAATTTTTTGATAGAGGATTCTCCTCTTGAGCCTCCAAACTTGAAGTGACATTGATAAATATGTCACTGATGTCGCTCGTGTTTAATGAGAGACAAAACAAAATTAGTTCAAAGATGACGAGAATGATTTGGTGTCAATCTCACTAGACATCCCACAGTTCTCGAGTAGTTGCTACTCAAATGAACTACTAGTTCACGGCTATTTCCTTTAAAGAAAGCCAAGAATGGGAAGTTAAATATCTCCAAGTGTAAGTCATCTAAACTAAATAAGTTAAAGGCTAAACCGAAACATTAATGAAAGAAAGCATAATATAAGGAAAGTGATCTTGGATTACTAACCTATGAATCCTTAGAGACTTTCATAACCGGGATTATTACCCGGAAGCTAAGTTCTTTTGTAAAGAACGAGGTGGCTAGGCATTCATGATCAAAGAGTAGACAACGGGCAGTTATTTCAGCTGAGATAGTGGGAGTGATATAAGGAAAGAAATTTCGGGTTTCAATCCTTGAATATCGCAGAAGTTTGATTTATGTTTTCAGATTTGTTGGAACAAATGGATTCACTTTCACATCGATAATAAATACCACGCAGTGGTCTTAGCCTTTCACACGGTTATATATATATATATATATATATATATATATATATATATATATATATATATATATATATATATATATATAACCGTGTGAAAAAAATACCACACGCGGTGGTCTTAGCCTTTCACACGGTTATATATATATATCTGTGAGAAAGGCTAAGAATACCACGGTAAAAGGATTGAAATTACAAAAATGGAGTAGGACTTCTACCTGGTGCGTTTTTGTGCCAATGAAGACTGCGTTCGAGTTCTTCAGAATGGGCTGTGGATAATCCAGAACCACTACATCACCATTTTGAAGTGGCGTCCATCGTTTCACCCCTCTAAGGAAGAAATCCACACAACTACTATTTCATTTCACTTCCTAGGCCCGCACAAGTGGAATATTTAGATGATGATGTGCTAATTGAACTGGGAAAATGCCTCGGGAAAGCATATCAAGTAGACAACAATTCCTTTATTTCCACTAGGAAAAAATATGTCTTGTGCGCGTGAGGTTGGAAAAATTAGGAAAATGGTCCTCTAAGTTGGCCTACTATGGATTTTAGTCCTACTCCGGTGAGGAAAATTGTCCTTTTCGTAGTTCCTTAGGGTTATTTATATAGGCGACATCTCGCCCCTATTACTTGTCGAGTAAGTATCATAATTAATTATTATTCCTTATGGATATATACGACTTAATCCCTATAGATCAGAGATAGTTATGGACATATTTAATGTCAAGATTGGAGTCTTTATGACTGAGGATTCTTTCCATATGTTGATCATCCCTCACGCTGAATAACAGCGGAGCTGTACAGAGCGTCCCACGCTCATCCCCTAAAGCCAATATGGACGAATTGGGCAGCTCCTCTTCGCTAGACCTTGGCCGTCCAACACTTGCTGGAGGAGGAGCGTATACCGATCTCCCACCTGCTGTTCGGCTCTTGGGGGTCCTGGCCCTTAAAGCCTTAAGTTTAAGGACTGGTTATTTATTAAGCACCCCTAAGAGTGACACGTGGCGTAGCTCGGGCCGGGTATCATCACAAGCCACCCAGATCTGGCTTAGCTTTTTTAGTTGGTCAGGTCTGCTCCATTTGGCGGTTCGGACGGCCCCTACCCGATCACGCATTTCAAAATACTTAATTGCCAGCTGGTAGCCTATTTAATAGGCTATCATTATTATTGCGGGACACGAGGCGTTTTACACTCCTTTTCATAACTGACGTCGTCTCGTCTGGAGTGAGTTATAAACCTGTCCCTTCATATAAGACTTTCCCTCTTCTTGACTCTATTAAATCAAAGATTTCCTTTAAGATCCTTTGCATTTCCAAGTAAGCATTCTCTCTGACTCTTGTGCTATTCTTCTTCATTTCTCCTTCTTTTATGCTTTTCCTAGTTTATGAGGGCGAGTACAGCTTCGAGCAGATGTATTAATGGGGAGTTTGAGTCCTATTTTGAGTCAGAAACTAAGGTCACCCAACCATTTATTCAATTTTGAGGTCCAATAGACATTCATGCCCTGAGCACAGTCGTTGCTCGCAATAATACCGAGCAGATCGTTACAGATCAGCCCTCAACTAGACCCTCTAGGTATCATTCCGCATTTGGGTTTACTTATTTAAACCAGTGTCTTAGAGCCCATATGACTGTGAGGACTACAATAGGTTGTTTTGGAGTTAGATCCAAAATTACTCAGGACGCATTCCTGGAGACTTGTACCACATATCATATTGATATGGACCATTATGCTCCCCAGCTTGCTGGTGGTGCACACTTGTATGCTCATCAGCCCCTAGAGAGGTATTGTACCGTGTACATAGAGCACTTTGTTGCTGGTCTGAGGACCTCTTTTTGCCCCGCCTTCCTCGCTGTACTCTGACATTATAAACTAAGCTCTGCTCAGATCACCCCTAACGGAGTTAGGGAGATCATAAATTTTGCGATCTTTTGTAGGAAGATGGACACAGAGTTCTCAGTAGACCTTTTCAGGATGTTCTACCAACACAAAAATGTTAGGAACCACAATGGGTGGTATTACTTCCCCCGCCGAACTGACCATGGTAGGCTCATCACCATTTTGAATAAGGGGAATTCTTCCATTCACGAGTGGAAGCATCATTTCTTCTTCATTCATCATGACGGACACCCTGAGCTGGCTGGGTGGAACATCCTTCAGCTCCCCCCTGATGTGTGTCCTACTACAGTCGGTGAGCGCCTGCTGAACGACATTGCTGACGCCCATATACTTCTTGATTTTGAGCACTGGCCTGCCGCACTGATAGAGGCTGCTCATTTGTCCAATTCTGGTCCGGAGCCTTATCAGAGGCTTACTCAGGAAGAGTACAATCATCGTAGGATCTTTTTCCATATGATTTCTTTTACCTTATGCACTTGTTTGACTTCATTGTTTCTTTTTTATTTTCTTTGACACTTTCTCTATTCTTTCAGTGGCCGATGTTGCTGATATCTTCGATCAGGCGCTCGGGGAAGAAGAAGATATGACTGTATAGAGTGAGCCCTAGCAGAACTTAGAGGCTCTAAGGGATGAAGCTGAGCCAGAGCCTGAGTTGGCTGATCCAGAGGCCAATCTTGAAGCTTCCCTTACTGAAGATCTTCAGCAGGGCGACTTATCCTCTGGTACACGGCAGCCGAACATATGGATGACAACCTGATCATCCTCGATGTTTCTGACGCTGGTGAACAGGTCCGACAGCGTTCTCGATCTGGGTGAAAGAGGCCCAGAGGTGTTCAGGAGGCCTCTAAAGGGACATCGGGCTCTTCGGCCAAGTTTTTAGCTGAATTGCCAGATAAAGATCTGGCATCCATCGTAAGTTTTGCATCTCTCCGTTTTCTGTTCGCTATTCTGGAACCGCAGCTTGCTGTTCATCTTACCATTGTTATTTTCAGGTTGTTAAAGCTGGGAAGGAGATTCTTCATCTCCTCAACGATTTCTCCGCCCAAAAGGCTTTCTTGGAGAAGCGGACCACTTACCTGTCCGCCAGCCGCAACAAACACAAGGAGGAGTCCTTGTCCAAAGATGTCAAGATCGCTAATCTGGAAAAGATCATGCATGCCCAGCAAGCTGAGCTAAATGAGCTATGAACTTCCAGTGCTGCTCGAGAGGAGGTATTGGCCAATCTTTGAGCTAATCATGAGGGGTTGGAAGTTGCTATGCCAGGGCGAATCGCTCAGGCTATTCATGAGTATAAAAGCTCACCTCACTTCATCGGGGCCTTGAAGGTTTTACTTGGCTCCATTCTAAGCCATGGGTATACCCTAGGAGTTAATCAGGCCAAAGAGCAGTGTCCTGAGCTGGTCATCTCGGATCTTCAACACGGTAGGCTTTGTAAGCCAGGTGGCAATAAGCTGTACCAGGCCAGGCTTAAGGAATTTCAAGCCGGTGAGGACTTGGCTGAGAAATATGGCCGTCGACCTGCTGCTCATCAGACCAGCACATCTTCAGCTCAACGCTCTGGCACTCCCCCCGATCAGCAACGAGAATCAGCAGCCAATCCTTAGAATTATGCTTTTTCTGTTTGAACAATCTTCTGTAATAATTTCCATTTATTGCTTGCAATAACTTTTTGTTTCTTGACTATTTGTGCTTATTTTAGCACTAGTTCTATAATTAAATTCTTTTTCTGGCGTTCAGCCGTTTGCTGCTTTGGGTTTTTTCCCTTTTTGCTTTTATTTTTAGCACATATCTTAGGGATTCCCTTACCCCCCCTGAAGAACATCATTTAAGAGGTTCTACCTCTGAATGGTGGTCTTCAGTTGTACGAGTCTTGAATGCGATTTGGCGTTGATCGTCTGTCATGAGACTTTGAAAGCTTGTTTCAATCTTTCAAAGTATCATTTGGCTAGGTCTGATCATCTGATCAGTTTTTTTAATTTTTTTTTGGACTGTGCTTAGCTCGTTGAGTCTGTCCTGCAGATGTTTAGTTTGACCTTAGCAAACTTTTTCCTGAGACCGACCTGCGGTTCAGGTCTTCTACTGAGTCCGACCTGCGGATCAGTTCGTTGGGTCTGTCGTGCAGACTTATTTTAGTTTGTCCTTTGCAAACTTTTCTGAGACCGACCTACAGTTCAGTTCTTCTACTGAGTCCGACCTGCGGATCAGTTCATTGGGTCTGTCCTGCAGACTTATTTTAGTTTGTCCTTTGCAAACTTTTTTGAGACCGACCTGTGGTTCAGTTCTTCTATTGAGTCCGACATGTGGATCAGTCGTTGGGTCTGTCCTGTAGACTTATTTTAGTTTGTCCTTTGCAAACTTTTCTGAGTCCGACCTGCAGCTCAGTTACGATCAAGCAATATAATAACAACGCACATATGCAATAAAAACATTTATTTAATATCTGATGCTTGAATACACCTTTTGAGAAATCAAAATTAACAATGCATAAAATAGTCTGGAACATGTCCTAGACATAAAACTTCCTCGACTTAGAGGCATTCTAGCTGCGGGGCACAGTTCTACCATTTGCATCAGCCAATTGATAGGCTCCTTTCCCATGCACCTTGACCACTTTATACGGTCCTTCCCAGCTCGGATCAAGTTTCCCCTGGGGTAGTTGTTTGCTCACCTCATTCTTTCTGAGCACCAGATCCCCATCTTTAAAGTATGAGTGTTTAACTCGGGAATTGTAATACTAAGAAATTCACTGTTTATACTTGGCCCTTCTTATGAAGGCTATATTATGAGCCTCTTCCAGGTCGTCCTTGGAGTGTCTGAGCTCAACTAGTTGCTGATCTTCGGAGTAGAGCGCTGTCTGTGGAGATGATATTCCAATCTGGCCAGGATCTCAGATTCGAAACCATATGCTAGGCTGAAGGGGGTTTCTCCAGTGGTTGAGTTAGGGGTTGTTCTGTACGCCCATAATATGTTAGGAAAGTGCTCGGTCCAACTTTCTTTTTCTTCCTCTAGGCGTTTTTCAGCCCTGTCTTGATCTACTTGTTGGTTTATTCGACTTGGCCATTAGCCTAGGGATAACCGACTGAAGTGAAGTGTTGAGTGATGTGTAAATCATTGTACCATTCTATGACAACCCTGTCTTCTAACTGAGTCCCATTGTCTGAAACCAAAGTTTTTGGTATTCCGTACCTGCATACTATGTTCTTCCACAGGAATTTCTGTATCTGCTTCCCTATTATTGTAGCCAGCGGTTCAGCCTCAACCGACTTGGTGAAATAATCTATTGCTACGATCACGAATCGGACATTGCCTGGGGCATTTGGGAGCGGCCCTACCAGATCTACCCTCCACTGGTCAAATGGCCAGGGGGATGCTATTGGGATCATGTCTTGGGATGGCCGATATGACATGTTATCATGCACCTGGCATGATCTACACCTTTCTACCAATTCCTTGGCATCTTCTAACATTGTCGGCCAATAATAACCGAACAACCTATATTTCCTTGCTAAGGTCCGAGCTCCAGGATGATTTCCATAAATGCCCAAGTGTATTTCTCTGAGAAGGTAGTTCCCTTCTTCCTCGGTGTACGCATCTTAGCCATAGATCATTATATGAACTGCGATAAAGTACTTCTTCGAACAACGAGTATCTAGCTGCTAAGAGCTTCATCTTCCTGGCATGTATCTTGTCTTGGGGAAGGATGTTATCTCTAAGATACAACACGATTGGATCCATCCATTTACTTGCCTCTCTGACCGGCTGAACAGGCTTCTGTTTATAGCTTCTCTCCTTCAACAGCTCCACCAGTACTTTCTTTTCCGATAAAAAGTTTGAGGCCAATTTCAACAGAGCATCTGCCCTTCTATTCTCAGTTCGAGGTATTTGGTCAACCTGGACCTGTCGAAACTTTTCCAGGAGAGTTCTTGTTGTTGCTAAGTATTTCCTCATGGGTTCTTCCTTAGCCTCGTACTCCTTGTTGATGTGATTTACCACGAGCTGTGAATCACTGTATACCTACAGATCATCTACCCCAAGCTTATTCGCCAACTTAAGCCCCATGATCAAGGCCTCATATTCAGCTTCATTATTTGTAGCCTTGAAGTCAAACCTTAGTGCATAGGGAAACTCCTCCCCTTTTGGACTGACGAGTAAGAGACATGCCCCTACCCCATCTTTACTTGATGCACCATCAACATACAAGTTCCATTGATGCATCCATGGTTTCTTCTAATTGTCCTCTAGGCGAACAGATACTCCTTCAGCCAAAAAGTCTGCTAAGGCCTGTGTTAGGAAATCTACGCGGGAATGCAGCGGAATTCAAAAATTTGTTTCCTATCGACCCAAGATCGACTTCGTTTAAACAATAAACAAATAAGCTAAAGACAGTGGTTCCCTTGCTTGATCTAAAAGATCGACGCTTTGACCGTCTAAGGAGAGTAGTTCTGCATATAGCCGCCCAAGTGTTCGGCCTCTACCGCTAGTCCACACGAACATCCCGCCGGAATCCCATCATGGATTGCTATTGGAAAACTCCGGTTGCTATACCGGCCCTTTTCTCCTCTCTCCAACTCTCTATATGATGCTCTCTATTTTACACAAGAACTATTAGTTCTTGGAATTGTGATGTACAAAAGAGCTTGACACCCACTTCTTATTTATAGTGTAGGTGGCGCCCCATATAGTGTGGAGGGGAAGAAAACATTTTCCCAATAAAATAAGGAAAATATATTTGATTGATTTATCTCATTTAATTTAATATCTCATGTTAAATAAATCTAGGATATTGTCAATATCTTATATTGAATATTTCCAAGATATTGTCAATATCTTATATTGACTATATTTATCTTAATACCATAAATCAATTTACACTTGTGTATATATCACATATATATAACACATATAAATCTATATAAATATACATATTTTGGATACAATCATGCACATGCATATTATATGCATCACAAGCTGGGAGCAAGAAAAATATATAAATATTAATATCTAATATTAATATATGGTAATACCATTAATTAAATTGCACAATCCAAGTGTATCTTATACTCACAAATTGCGCCACCTTAGCCAATAAATTGGCATCCGGAATATTCTTTAATTAATATAATATTATTAATATCTTGTATTTAATTCATTCATAATAAATAAATACCACCATATTTATTTACCACTATAACATTTATAGTACGAGATAAATTCTTTCCTTATTTGGTTATCATCTATAACCACATTTTAATCCGGCTAGATGTTCATATGTGTGTGACCCGATAGGCTTCCGAATATGTTGGCCGTAGACACAAAGTGCAAATTACGAAAATGCCCTTCATACCTAACGATCACGGGTTAGCGTCTAGCAACACACCGTGACCCCCAATCATCGGAAGAGTCAAATGCAATGACTACTACCTTTCATGTGAAACAGTTACCGTGTAACTTACAATCCTATCGTTGTAATAATATCCATACGATCGTATCTCGAGTGTCGATACTTTGACGATCGTATCTTATAATCTGGATATCATGCTCTCTCGAAGTAACTCATTTACTCCCACTTTGCAAAGATTCACGAGAGCTAGACATTCCTTATAAGAAGGCCATTTCGGATATTCGATCCCAATCATAGGATACGCGATTCCCGGACGACCAATCATGTATACTCCGCATGCTTCAATATCACACCCAATCACTACCGCATGATCGCCCCGTGGCTAGGGGAAACCTCAATAGTGTCAAAGCATGACAATCCACACCGTGATGCCATGAAGACTCCGGTCTGAAGGATAATGTTGGTCCCTTGGAAAGGCTAACACAAGTTTAGAGGGGGGGGTGAATAAACTTGTCACCAAAAACTTATCTTAAGTTGTAAAAGCCCCAGGAACTGAGTTTCTCTGAAACTCAAACTGACTTCCAGTTCATTTATGTTCCTGTCCCTTAACTTGTGCGGAGTTCAGTTAGCTTAACTGATTGTAAGTCAAAACTGACTTATATTCAGTCTTGTTAGCGCGGCGGATAAAGTAATAGCCTTTAGTGCAATAGATGTGTAAACGAAATCTAGACCTTTTATGTATCGGTTTGTGAGAATTCGATTGTCCGGTGTTTCTTTGAGAGATAATGCGATAAATAAAACAAACACAAATGCATAAAGAAAATCAACACAAGATTTGTTTATGGAAGTTCCGGGTGGTGTAATCCCGTACGTCTCCCCTTCTCTCTGTGGTGTAGGAGGTATCACTAGAATAATGAGATAACCGTTACAAAATCCTAGCACCGTGACGATCCTTCACGACACCCTGGTTTCACTTGTCACACAAAATAAAGAAAGGTGAGATTGCTCCCTTCATTACGCACACCGATCTTTCGGAGGTGGAATTGCTCCTTCACCACTCACCACATATATACACACGGCCCGCAGACTGCACCAAATGTTGTAGCAACACCGTAAGAGAAAAGGTAGAATTGCTCTTCTCAAACTATGCACAGCCAACCCTTTTTCACAAAGGTTAGGTTTAGAATTAATCAAGGATTAATTCAGTGAGTATCGGATCGACTTTGTAGTTCCAAGTTGCCTTCTTTTCCCCTTTGTGGGTTCTTTGGATCTTTCTTTGAAGTCTTCAAGGCAATTCCGTTGGCTTCCCTTTACGGATATATCTTATCTGATTTTATGGATCTAGATTTGGATCTTTGAATATATGCTTGTAAAGCTCTTCTTTTTTTTTTTTTGATCCTCCTCTCTCTTTCTTAGAGTGATTCTCATGTATATTTATAGGGGTGATGTAACGATCACTAGCTCTTGTAGCCGTTACACTTGTCGTTTTGCCAACGTTCATATGTACGATCTTTTGTCGTATTCTCAGTTTGAATATAACAAAGCCTTAACTCAATCTTCTACTCTTCTTCAAAGCGAGTACATTGTATACTTACTATCGACTTTAATTGACTAAGTCGAGTACACCAATCGGTTTCTTCTTTCCGGTAAGCGATAATCTTTGTCCTTAAGATTATTCGGTTATACATGATCTATAATTCGGTTTTCGGGTCACCACGGACTTGTACGAATCCCGATTTATAGTCACGACTTGATCGACTTCTAGCGAGTTTGCCACCTCGGTTCTTCAATCTTCAACAAGCGAGTCTGTGTCCCTCGGTTCTTCGGTCTTCTAGATAAGCCAAGCGAGTACGTGTCCCTCGGCGAACTTGTCATCTTTAGTTCTTGCATAAGCGAGTTTGAGCCCTCAGTTCTTTAGATGCATATCTCAGTTTTCTTATTATAACTCAGTTTCCTTGAATTGACCCAGCTGTTCGTCTAGTTCCTATTCTATTACAGTGCTTCTCTGGAAACAACCTATACAAGGTTCAGACTCTAGATAGAACTTATACATTTATCTCTAGACCATTTCTTGCTTCTTCTTTCATTATGCACTATAACAGTTAGTTACGACTTCATCATCATGGGTTGTAAGTGATTTGTCTAATTACGTGACGAACCATCATCAAAACATAAATAATATTTCCAATAATTTCCCCATTTTTGATGATGTATCATAACCCTCCCTAAAAGCAATAATAAAAGAATAGTGCAAGAAATCATAACAAAACAAATGAGCAAACTAGAACGAATTTGAGTTTATTACAAGAGCCAAACTGAGTTATTAAATTACATCTGTTTTTCAAAAGCCAACAGTTTTTCACCAACAAAGATACTCCTTTTAGTTTCTAGGAGCCTTCTCGCTTTTCCTTCTTCAATTTGATTCGCCATCTTTAGGTTTGATCTCTAAATATTCATTGAGCAATTGATTGGCTTCTTCATTATCATTGTTTTTTATCTTGATCGGGATTTCTTTGATCTCCTCGTTCATCCGCTCTTTTTTTCTTCTTCGAAATGAGGTTAAGTCTTTCTTTTCTAGTTTTCTTTTCTGATTTCTTTTCAGTTTCCCCCTTAGTTTGTGTCTCTTTATTTGCTAGTTTCTCAAGCAATTTGACACAAATTACAAGCTTCTTTCTGATGCTCAGCACTGCTTTAACTACATTATCTTCATCATCCTCAGTCCTTGTGTCTTTAAAATCTCCTTCTGCAATCAGTTCTTCAAACATGTTGTCAATCGCTTCTTCATCAAGTTGAGTAGTTAGTAGATCGTTCTACTTGTCCGTCTTGATCTTCTATCGGTTGTCCGGCATAAGCTTCTTCGATCTTTTCTTCTTTATTTGCATCATCACTACTGACTTCATCTTCCCCCTTGTTTGAAGATAGGTGATAGCAATCTTCAAATAACTTACGTAAGGTGATGATGTTTGAATACTCAAATAGGCTGAGTAATGTATTCTTCCAATTAATTCATGCAGATTGAACATTTTCTCTGTAGATTTTGTATTAAGCATTCAATAAATTCTTTCGGATTCTTCGGTTTCTCGGCTTCGAGTTTCTTGGACCGAGTTTCTTCAATTTCGATTTGTTTGTGGATGCTATATGGGTTTGTGATGAGGAGCCGGTTTCGGGATAGTAAAAGTGAGTATCATGAAGCTGTCGGTTCCTTTTCATACTCGGTTTCACAAAACTCGCATCTTCCATGACTTCTCTCTGTTTTTCAGTGTATTCCCCAAACATAGTAGTGGGAAATTCACTCTCTTCAGATTCTTCATCAACTCTTTCAGATTCTTCTTCACCAATTTCTTTATCATCTACACATTCCTCATCTCCATCTTGTTCACTTTCTTCAAGTTTATTAACGAACTCTTCAGTTTCTTCGTACATGCTTTCTTCAGATTCTTCATGCTTGCTTTCTTCAGTTTCATCAGATTCATCCTCAATCTCAATTACTTCCTTAGTTTCAGCTTTCTGTGCCTGAAACTTGTTCAACATTCTTTTCTGTCTTCTTAGGGTTCTGTCGTTCAATTTCACAGTCTCGCTTGAACTGGAGTCTGAATCTTCACTCCACTCTTCTTCTTTGGTAGCTTTTCTCTTCTTTGTCCCGGTGGACACCGACTTGTTTCACTTCGGTTGGTGTGGATTTAGAGATGGAGAAATGATCTAGTATTCTTTGTACTAGATAAGGAAATCCTTTTCTCGGTAAGAATGATTCTCCGGCAGGCTTCCTTGCTTTCTTTGATTCTCTCCTTCTCATCGAAATCTGTTTTATCAGGCGATTGAGTATAAATTTGTTCCAATCAAATCTCTCTTCAAACCAAATGGTATAAATCATCTTCATTTTGTCTGTAGAATGAGTGTAGAAATTTCGAGCATGACCAATGACATTTTTGGTCAGAAGAATGGTCAGGAATGCAAATTCTCCTTTCTGCTGATATATGGAGCCACTGAAATTCTTCTCCTTCTTATTGATTGACGTGATGTTCCAAAGCTTGTCTTTTTTCCTTTTTCCCAAAGGTAGAAGATGAAGAGCCTCCAATTATATCTAGCCGGAATACCAGGGAGAGCAGTTGTTCATCAATGATGAAGCTTTTGTCTTGAACGATCGTTTTGAAGCTTCTTCCATTGTTGGTGATTTCGGCATTCTGTAGAAATTTCTAATGCCGTCCGGACATAGGATAGAGACCTTTGTGTCAATCAAATTCTCCAAACCTCGAATCTTTTTAATCTTCTTTGCAATTTGAATTGAAAGATTGGAGTTTGAGAATTTTTGACGAATGCGTCCGGGCTTGTTGTGATTCCTTCGTCAATGTTGTATTGCTCCATTGATTTTTGAAATGAGGATTCTTGAATGCTTGATTTTGGGTGAGCAGGATTTCGTCAAGATTTCGTCTTTCAATCGTTTTCAAAGTGAGAGTCGTGTCACAATCAATGAGATTATGTAGGGATATACATCTACTTTTTCTCCCAGATTGACACGTGGCTTCGAGTGATTTGTCATGTCAGCCCAAACGTCAGATGGTAGCTGGAAAGTTTTCTGCTATTGACCAAATTGTCCTCCATCAGCCTTTTATTATCTCAGTTTTGTATAGAGGTCAGTTTTCTGAGGATTTTGCAATGTAAACTGACTTTTCCTGCAAAACAGTTTTAAGTTTTCTTCGGTACCCATATCTTCTTGGGTCCGGCTGAGTTAGTTACTGAAATATATTTTTCAGTTCCTTGGTTGAGAGAATTAAGCATTCTCAACTCTTTTCTAGATAAACCATTACGCTCAATCTTGGTCGATTTCACAAGAATTCTTTTAGATTTGACATTTTTAGTTTCCTTGTGTAATCCACTAGATTTTCCAGTATCTTGATTTCTTAAGTTTATTCTTGATGAGATCTCAAGACTGGGTAGGGGTGGGGGATTATCATTGCCTTTGTCAATCTTGCTGAGTATTAATCTTTCAGCTAGATTTGACATCTCAGTTTCAAGAAACTCATTCCACACTTTTGCTTTGCCAAGTTCTTTATCTTTTTGTTCTATTTCCAGGGAGAGTTTTTCGGTTAACTTGACAAGATCGAGTTTCTCTCGACCGAGTTCAAGACAAGTGATTGAGTGGAAGAATGTACCTTTTCTTGATGATTTAATATAGTATGTACATTCTCTTGTTGCTGTGATGAATCTTCTATATCAGCAACAATTTGTAACAATTCCTTTCCTTCTTCTTTTGAGAGGTCTTTTAGTGATGGAACTCCTCCGGATTCGTTATTATGAACATTGAAGTTTGTATCCACTTCATCACTGAGTTGAGATTCTGGATTTGTATGCAATTTTGTCGCACTGAACCTTTCAATCAATTTATCCTGAAAATTAGATACATTTTGCAAACAATTAATCAAGGGATGGGTAAGCCAACTTCTAGCTCTTGATGTAGACATGAAACTAGATGAACTGATACCGTGAGGGGTCTACAACAACTGGTTTGATAAGTATCTTGGATCTCCTCCAAAGGGAAGATTAGCTCTGATACCGATTGTTGGTCCCTTGGAAAGGCTAACACAAGTTTAGAGGGGGGGGGGGGGTGAATAAACTTGTCACCAAAAACTTATCTTAAGTTGTAAAAGCCCCAGGAACTGAGTTTCTCTGAAACTCAAACTGACTTCCGGTTCGGTTATGTTCATGTCCCTTAACTTGTGCGGGTTCCAGTTAGCTTAACTGATTGTAAGTCAAAACCGACTTATATTCGGTCTTGTTAAGCGGCGACGGATAAAGTAATAGCCTTTAGTGCAATAGATGTGTAAACGAAATCTAGACCTTCTATGTATCAGTTTGTGAGAATTCAGTGTCTGGTGTTTGCTGAGAGATAATGCGATAAATAAAACAAACACAAATGCATAAAGAAAATCAACACAAGATTTGTTTATGGAAGTTCCGGGTGGTGTAATCCCGTACGTCTCCCCTTCTCCTGTGGTGTAGGAGGTATCACTAGAATAATGAGATAACCGTTACAAAATCCTAGCACTGTGACAGTCCTTCACGACACCCTGGTTTCATGTCTACACAAAATAAAGAAAGGTGAGATTGCTCCCTTCATTCTGCACACTGATCTTTCGGAGGTGGAATTGCTCCTTCACCAGCTCACCACATATACACACAGCCCGCAGACTGCACCAAATGCTGTAGCAACACCGTAAGAGAAAAGGTAGAATTGCTCTTCTCAAACTATGCACAGCCAACCCTTTTTCACAAAGGTTAGGTTTAGAATTAATCAAGGATTAATTCGGTGGTCGTCGGATCCGACTTTGTAGTTCCAAGTTGCCTTATTTTCCCCTTTGTGGGTTACTGGATCTTTCTTTGAAGTCTTCAAGGCAATTCCGTTGGCTTCCCTTTTTCTGGATATATCTTATCTGATTTTGTGGATCTGGATTTGGATCTTTGAATATATGCTTGTAAAGCTCTTCTTTTTTTTTGATCCCCTCTCTCTTTCTTAGAGTGATTCTCATGTATATTTATAGGGGTGATGTAATGATCACTAGCTCTTGTAGCCGTTACACTTGTCGTTTTGCCAACGTTCATATGTACGATCTTTTGTCGTATTCTCAGTTTGAATTTAACAAAGCCTTAACTCAATCTTCTACTCTTCTTCAAAGGCGAGTACCTTGTATACTTACTATCCGACTTTAATTGACTAAGTCGAGTACACCAATCGTTTCTTCTTTCCGGTAACCGATAATCTTTGTCCTTAAGATTATTCGGTTATACATGATCTATAATTCGGTTTTCGGGTCACCACGGACTTGTCGAATCCCGATTTATAGTCACGACTTGATCGGCTTCTAACCGAGTTTGCCACCTCGGTTCTTCAATCTTCAACAACGAGTCCGTGTCCCTCGGTTCGTCGTCTTCTAGATAATCCAGCGAGTCCGTGTCCCTCGGCCGAACTTGTCATCTTTAGTTCTTGCATAACCGAGTTTGAGCCCTCGTTCTTTAGATGCATATCTCAGTTTTCTTATTATAACTCAGTTTCCTTGAATTGACCCAGCTGTTCGTCTAGTTCCTATTCTATTACAATGCTTCTCTGAAAACAACCTATACAAGGTTCAGACTCTAGATAGAACTTATACATTTATCTCTAGACCATTTCTTGCTTCTTCTTTCATTATGCACTATAACAGTTAGTTACGACTTCATCATCATGGGTTGTAAGTGATTTGTCTAATTACGTGACGAACCATCATCAAAACATAAATAATATTTCCAACAGATAATTACACAACCGCCACATAGTGTGACACTTAATATAAGTGGGTCAGTCTAACGTACGCATTCTCTAATAGACGTCCACGTACAGTCCAAGTGTCTTTACACTTCGATAGACGAGATCTATCCCTGCCCTTAATGACAGAAGACATCTAATACGTGCTAGTCTGTTTATACTATCAATGCCCTGTTTAATAGTACATCAGCCTAGAGACATTTAAGTATCAAACTTATTAAAGTGATTAGAGATCTCATCAACCATAATCGCCTATCATGGTTTCTCTATCACAGTTTAATACTAAGGACGTCATCATATAACAATTCATAATTTGTTCTTTAAAGGAACATATATATGACAATAGAAAAGCCATTTAATTTATGTATAAACATAAAGAAATAGTAGAAATGATCCGACCCTGTCGGATCCGGTCCAACCCGATTGGGTTTAGGACACTATTTCAACAATCTCCCACTTGGCATAAAACCAATCACTAGCACACACAAGACCAAGTTGAAACACAAGAATCTCATGCAATACTCGCAACCAGCTCTAGCCTTAAACGGATCGCTATCCGTGGGGACTCAGACTATCTTCATACCATGCTCCAAATGACCAAGTCAAAGGAACCGCCTTAACACACACACGAATCTCTGACGAGACTCTGGTCCTTGCTTCAAGCAATGAATCCACTTACTATATCAGCCATATAGAAATGGTGGAAGAGTACAAGGTTCAAGAATGAACATCATAGACTCATGTACTGCCCCCGCTGCGCCTCCAAGGCAATACTGTGTTTTGGCTAAGTTGTAGAAATTACAGTGACCCATAGGCTAGAACATTTCCAGCTCACTGTATCACTTAATCAAAGTAACTGCAATCCCAGACATTAGCTCCCACTCGCCTTCATAAGACTTAGGATATATGTATGTATAACTATATTTATCTGATTCCAAGTTTCGATAAATTAAGAACTCTTCCTTAACTTGTTTAAGGAAATTCTCAACATTCACCAGATTTACTTTCATACTTGTTCATGACTATTCATGGACTATGAACATCCGGCATTACCTTTATGATGGTTCCTATCGCAGTAGCGAAGGAAACTTTCCATAAGCATCATCTTTCACCTTATCTTTAGGACCAATGTCCTAACATAGACAGATCTCACGATCTATGCTAAACTTCTTTTAGCATCACATCTATATAGGTAAACTATAATCTAACAGCAGTTAAATCTATCACTATAGATTCTTATTTCTAAAATAAGAACTACTAATCCAAGTGCTTTCGTAAAGACCTTGAACTACCAAACATTAATTGACTGTGACATGGGGTGGCAATTCCTGAGAGAGATATCTAATATCTTACTCCAAATTGTAACACACTCCCACTATCCATCTTGCACATTGGGCATATCCTTCTTTTGACTAAATCAAATTCCTTTGATTATCAAACAAAGAAATTGTCTAGAGAAACTTGTTTGAGTCCATAAATGGATCTCGTGGGCTTACATATCATGTCATCGTCTATGAACATCGAGCTTTCTTCCCAACATCTTCAACACTATCATATAGCCATGATACGAAGTTACAACAAGCATAGTCTGAATAGAACTGGGCTCAGCCTTACAGGGACATACCCTCTAGGTAAGACAGACTAGGTTCATAACCTGGTTGTCACTGATGGAATCTAATTCAGATATTATGGCTCCTGGCCGTATCTCTCAATCTTGCATTTCAAACATTCCTTCATAAGTCATGAGATATTCATTCTTCAAGATGAACATACCAACAGCCTTTTCAGGCCTGAGGTTATCTACAGACTTACAGAACTTTTGTGTGCACTGAGCAGTGTTCTACACCTCATCGCTATGCGGCGTCTCCTCGTGTTCCATTGGTTGAATGTATCTTTGTGGTTCTCAAACTCTTTTGAGATCTTATTTACTCCCACTGTCTCTTTTGGAAGTAATACCTCCTCTAGAAAACAGCATGTTTGGAGACAAACATTTTGCTCCGCGGACAAGTAAATAATATCTAGTGTACTTGCTAAGATATTCCACAAAGTTGCATATGTCGTACTAGGCTCCAAGCCTTTCTGACTTTGCCTATGACAACTTTAAATCATCGGTTAAGATAGATTCGACATTATCCCCTTCCATATCTAATATGGAATTCATTCAACCTTTATTCTTTGGAACTCAGTTAAGTATAAGGGCACTATCCCGAAACAGGTAAGGGATACTTCGCATGGCTTGCGTCACACCTTTATCATATAAAGTGTTGTTTCCATTTTGGGAACACAATCTAATTGCGTATCCCAAAGATGGTATCCTTCAAGGGAGAATCTTATTCCTTTCAGACGACTTCTAAAACACCCTTCAGGTATTAGTTACTTCAATCCAATTGGAGATTAATTCCTAAATAGCTCATCAATCTCATATTCGTACTAGCTCGATCTTTTCGGGCTTTCCGAATTATGCACTTCATTGAGTACACTTGACTATTTCTAAAAATAGTCGTAGAGATTAACAAATAATTATTTGTGGCATTAATTTTCATAAGCCAACAAACATCGGTATGTTTAGGGTTTAGACAATTTTTCAAGATTTTACAACCTTTCATAAAAAGGGTATTTTAGTCGTCTTTAGATAGGATACGTATCACCCACATGATTCATAATCACACGGTTCAGACATCATCTAAATGACATTTGATTATACGTTTCTCTTCCAGAGAGTCGACATCTAGAACAACTACAAATATCAAGGATAACAGCCACAAATTTTTAGTTGAGATCTCATCACATATATCAACTATATAGTGACATCAATCTAGCATGTTAGATTCAGTGACCTTTCAACTTTATCGGAATAACATTTATTCTTTACAATTGAATATGTCTACTAAATCCTAACAAATAACTGAAAGCATGTTCTTCATAAGAACCAGAACATAATAATATTTATTTAGTTCCCTTATCAGTTTACTAGATCCAGAATATGGTAAGTTTTACAATGTTTGCTTCACCTTCCATATCTGTATTTAATCTTTCTAATTTAATCACACTCACAAGATATCATATATCTAAGAGTTGACTTAAACTTAGATAGATTTATCTCAACTCACTTGCCTATAATAGAAACTTCAATAAGTTCTCTATTTAAGCGCATGCCCTAACTTTCCTTTTAATCCTTCAAGCACTTGTAAATGTTTCTTAGTGTAGTCTTCATAAGACTTAAGAAAAATCACAAGAGCTATGTCTTTGATTTCCTTTCATAAAGAAAGTCTAAAGTTTATTAAATAGTTTATTTAACCTTTTGAATCGTATTCAAAACATTAACTATTTAATTAACCTTTAAGCAATGATAGAATTAAGTAGATACTTAAATCTTACAATTTTGAAAACAACCTTTCCAAAATTAGATGTAGTCATTCTTATTCAACGTTTGAATTAATTGTCATCGTATGACTGAATGATCATCTTGGATCGTATCCAATATATGACTAATTCGTTGAAACTTATTTCAAATTATTTAATCATATCATGAGCTTCCGCTTTCATTAATAATTAAAGTCTTGGAGCACTGCATCAATTATGTAGTCTCCTTGTCTCTACAACGGAATCGCTCGTGTCATTGCTTATTTAAAAGGATTAAAATTACTTAACCCTATTTGAGAACGTTTCTCAAAAGGTAACAGTCATAATTTGGTTTTACTAATCGAGAAATAAAGATAAATATAAAATTTGCTAAAACTACAACATAAAAAATAAAGATAAAAGAGTGTTGTTGTTTATACACGCAAAATGAAAAATGGTTTTTTGATTTATGATTTTGCTCCTACTAGTCAACTACTCCCAATTGACTTTCAAGAATCTTTCAAAATTCTTTAGTGGCCAAGATCCCATCTGGTTACTCCGATTCCCGACGAGGGCCGATCAATCGGAATAATTCGAAAGATATGTAACACTTACCAATCACATATCTATGTGACTCTTGGTGGTTGACAAGTCAACTCTTTGACAATGCACATCTTTATGTGGTAGTCAACCCCTTGCCTCTAGAATAAGACGGTCCTGACGAGGGCCAATCACAGCAATACTCTAGTCAAGTCATAACCCAATATTCGCGAGATCTCATACGATCATATCTCAAGACGATATACCCGTGGTAGGTCAACTCCCGACGAGGGCCGATCAGTTAGATCCGAACAAAGGCTCTTCACCTTCGCTATAATATTGGGAGACAATATTTCGACTTGATTTTTGTTGTGGAAGTATTTACGTAAATTAATTAACTTAATTAATTTAATTACGGTCTCATCAAATATATCTATCTCTATAGACATACATCCTACACATTTATCTAGATCGTTCCTAGTCATAAATCTATCGTATCATATAAAATAAATACAAGCACAAAATAAATAAATGCGTGAAGTAACCGGTATGAGCATGGACTTTTCCTAGATGCGGTTTCGAATACAAACTGACGAAACCGCGGGTCACAATCTAAGGGTAGCTGCAACCACCAATAGGATCTTTAATGCTTCATTCTCCAATGGGATCTTTATTTTCGTCTTTCTTTGGTTTTCATCTTCTGCTCCATTCTTGTTACATTTAATTCTATCTAATAAAATAAATACACCCGCCGCACACGGGGGGAGCTAACGGGAATGGGATAAAATCAGAAAATAAACTAGATCACGTTCTTCATAACGGCCTAGGACAATTTTTAAACCACAGAAAAATTAAATCATTCACATCTATCCTATTGGTCGAGTCCATGATCAATCGGGGTCCATATAATCATATTATATCTACTATATCTAATCCATACAATAATATCTTATGAAAAAGATAAAATTAAAATTTATCTACTTGCATCTTAATTAATCAATTAACATTTAATCTATTAAATAATTTTATCCAATCAATTAACTAATTAACATTTAATTAATTAAATTATTTTAATCAAAATAAAATTAACGATTAATTTTAAACGATTTTAATTTTAATTTTAATTAATTAGAACTATTCCAAAAATGAATAAAAATTAAAATTATGTCTCTTTTGTTTCTTTCCTTTTGATTCCCAATCGAAAGGGATGCCTTTGGTTTGCTAAACCAAAAGGCATCATCCTAAACCAAATTTGGTTTAGGCCTGACCACTTTTCAAAATCGAAATTTTGGAATTGGCCTAGGCCTAGGCCTTTTACAAATCAAATATTTGAAAAGAGCCTAGGCCTATTCCAAATCAAATATTGGGAAAGGCCAAATAATTTTGGTTTAGGCCTGGCCACTTTCCAAAATCAAAATTTTGGAAGTGGCCTAAGTCTAGGCCTTTTCCCAAATCAAATATTTGGAAAGGGCCTAGGCCTATTCCAAACAAAGTTTGGAAAGATCATTATTATTTTAATATCATGTGGCATCCCAATGGCCCAAACTATTTGAACCATTGGTTAGCCACATGACACAACTAAACAAAGGAGGAATTACCAATCACAACTATGAAAGATATTGAATCACAAAATACACAAAACAAAAATTTGGAGATCCGCCAGCATTTACCGGTCAACCGACTGCCGGCAGTAGGTCGCCCTGCTGCCGCCGCCGTCGACCAGCCGCCGCAGGTGGTGGTGCCGCCGCCAGTCGGCCGAGCACCACCCGATCTCCTTTTTTTTTCTTTTCATGTATCACTTTTGCGAATAAAAAATTTTTCATCTTTTAATTACGTGATTTAAACGATAAAATTAACTACGCAAATTAACATGCTTATTGCTTAAGCTCGAAGCTCGCTCTGCTACCACTATTAGGAAATCTACGCGGGAACGCAGCGGAATTCAAAATTTGTTTCCTATCGACCCAAGATCGACTCCGTTTAAACAATAAACAAATAAGCTAAAGACGGTGGTTACCTTGCTTGATCTAAAAGATCGATGCTTTGACCGTCTAAGGAGAGTAGTTCTGCATAGAGCCGCCCAAGTGTTCGGCCTCTACCGCTAGTCCACATGAACATCCCGCCGGAATCCCATCATGGATTGCTATTGGAAATCTCCGGTTGCTAGACCGGTCCTTTTCTCCTCTCTCCAACTCTCTATATGATGCTCTCTATTTTACACAAGAACTATTTGTTCTTGAAATTGTGATGTACAAAGGAGCTTGACACCCACTTCTTATTTATAGTGTAGGTGGCGCCCCATATAGTGTGGAGGAGAAGAAAACATTTTCCCAATAAAATAAGGAAAATGTATTTGATTGATTTATCTCATTTAATTTAATATCTCATATTAAATAAATCTAGGATATTGTCAATATCTTATATTGAATATTTCCAAGATATTGTCAATATCTTATATTGACTATATTTATCTTAATACCATAAATCAATTTACACATGTGTATTTATCACATATATATAACACATATAAATCTATATAAATATATATATTTTGGACACAATCATGCACATGCATATTATATGCATCACACGCTGGGAGCAAGAAAAATATATAAATATAAATATCTAATATTAATGTATGGTAATACCATTAATTAAATTGTACAATCCAAGGGTATCTTATACACACACAAATTGCGCCATCTTAGCCAATAAATTGGCATCCGGAATATTCTTTAATTAATATAATATTATTAATATCTTGTATTTAATTTATTCATAATAAATAAATACCACCATATTAATTTACCACTATAACCTTTATAGTACGAGATAAATTTTTTCCTTATTTGGTTATCATCTATAGCCACATTTTAATCCGGCTAGATGTTCATATGTGTGTGACCCGATAGGCTTCCGAATATGTTGGCCGTAGACACAAAGTGCAAATTACGAAAATGCCCTTCATATCTAACGATAACGGGATAGCGTCTAGCAACACACCGTGACCCCCAATCATCGGAAGAGTCAAATTCAATGACTACTACATTTCATGTGAAACAGTTACCGTGTAACTTACAATCCTATCGCTATAATAATATCCATACGATCGTATCTCGAGTGTCGATACATTGACGATCGTATCTTATAATCTGGATATCATGCTCTCTCGAAGTAACTCATTTACTCCTACTTTGCAAAGATTCACTAGAGCTAGACATTCCTTATAAGAAGGTCATTTCGGATATTCGACCCCAATCATAAGATACGCGATTCCCGGACGACCAATCATGTATACTCCGCATTTTTCAATATCACACCCAATCACTACCGCATGATCGCCCCGTTGCTAGGGGAAACCTCAATAGTGTCAAAGCATGACAATCCACACCGTGATGCCATGAAGACTCCGGTCTTAAGGATAATTACACAACCGCCACATAGTGTGACACTTAATGTAAGTGGGTCAGTCTAACGTATGCATTCTCTAACACAAGTCCACGTACAGTCCAAGTGTCTCTACACTTCGATAGATGAGATCTATCCCTGCCCTTAAAGACAGAAGACATCTAATACGTGCTAGTCTGTTTATACTATCAATGCCCTGTTTAATCGCCTATCATGGTTTCTCTATCACAGTTTAATACTAAGGACGTCATCATATAAAAATTCATAATTGGTTCTTTAAAAGAACATATATATGACAACAAAAAAGCCATTTAATATATGTATAAACATAAAGAAATAGTAGAAATGATCCGACCCGGTCGGATCCTGTCCAACCCGATCAGGTTTAGGACACTATTTCAACAGCCTGTGCTTTGAAGGCAGCTAAAGGTCTGAAATCAATGTCATATTCTGCTAGTTCGACAACCCATTTCGCCAACCTTCCTGAGGTTTCTGGTCGTCCCAAGATTTGCCTTAGCGGCTGATCGGTGATCATAGGAATGGGATGGGTCTGGAAGTAAGGTCTCAACTTCCTTGAAGCATGCACCGGTATCTATTCTCTGCGTTTCAATGGAAGTAAGGTCTCAATGGAATGGGATCGGTGATCATACCAATGCTAATTTCTCTGCGTTTGAGTATCTGACTTCTGGTCCGTGGAGCGCTTTACTCACAAAGAATACTGGTATCTATTGTCCATTTTGTTCTTTAACCAGTACAACACTCAGTGCTTCTTCACACACCGCCAGGTAGATGAACAGCGGTTCTCCTACCTGAGGAGCTGTCAAGGTGGGCAGATCGGCTAAGTACACCTTCAGTTAGTCGAGTGCCCTTTGACTCTGATCATCCAAGTGAAAAGGACTGGACCTTATCAAGATTTTGAATAAAGGTAAAGTGCGGTGTGCTGATCTCGATAAGAATATGTTCAAGGCCGCTATTCGTCCGGTCAAACATTGTACCTCTTTTATATTTTTTTGTTGAGACATGGTCTTTAACGCATTGATCTTATCGGGGTTTGCTCGGATTCCATCTCTGGATATCATGTATCCTAGGAACTTCCATGTCCTAACCTCAAATGTACACTTCTTTGGGTTGAGCTTCATTTGTGTTTTCCTTAGAACTCCAAGGACTTCTCTGACATCGCTCAAGTTTTGGCCAAGAGACTTTCTTTTGATCAGGAGGTCATCCACGTACACCTCCATACACCTTCCTATCTGATCGGAAAATTTTTTGTTGACAGCCCCCTGATATGTTGCACCCGCATTCTTTAGTCCAAACGGCATAGTGACGTAACAGTATGTCCCAAATTCTGTTACAAAAGCAGCCTTTTCTGCATCTTCTGGATCCGTCACGATCTGGTGGTAACCTCTGTACGCATATAAGAATGCGAACACCTCATATCCTACCGTTGAGTCTACTAGCCGATCAATCTTGGGCAAAGCATAACAATCCTTCGGACATGCCTTGTTTAGATCCGTGAAATCTACACACATCCTCCAGCTTCCATCTGGTTTCTTGACCAATACTGGGTTTGCTAACCATTTAGGGTATATCACCTCTTTGACTATATTGGCTTGTAGTAGCTTGGTCACTTCCTGCTTAATTGCTTCAATGCGTTCAGAGGCAAAATGCCTTTTCTTTTGCCGAACAGGCTTCCTGCTCAGATCTACGTTCAATCTATGATCTGCCACGTCGGGGGACAGTCCTGGCATATCCTCTGCTCTCCAAGCGAACACGTCTCTGAATTATCTCAAGATTTTGATCAAAGATTCTTTGTGTGGAGGGGGAATCCATGTCCCAATGCTAACTGTTAGGTCCTCATGTTCGTCCCATAGACGAACAGCTTGCATCTGGTCTTCAGATGACCAGCTTTCTTGTCTTCTGGAAGCAGTTCTTCGACACTGACATGTTGAACCATCAATTTCCCATTGATTGTCGCTGTGTAACAGCTTATTACTGTCTTCACATCTCCTCTGATCTTTATCGAACCTTCGCCTATTGGAATTTTCATGCTGACATGAGCTGGTGAGATCACAGCCCAAAGATCGATAAGGGCTGGTCTTCCCATAATCACATTGTAGGCCGATGGTGCCTTTACCACAACGTAGTCCACCATTAGGGTCCTGCCCCTTGTTCCTTCTCCAAAAGTAGTGAACAGTTTGATCACCCCTAGCGGATGAACCGGAGGTCCTGCAAAGCCGAACAACGGAGTTGAAACAAGAGTTAGGTCGGAGTCCTTCAGTTTCATCGCTCTGAAGACGTTATAGTAAAGGACATTCACAGCACTGCTAGTGTCCACACATATCCTATTTGTCTGATTCTTGCTAATCACTGCTTCTATCACAAATCCTTTGTTATTGACTACCAAGGGTAGTGAATCTCTCAGACCATCTACTTCTCCTGACATCCTTTGCCTTTTGTTCGTGGAGGTAGGAGCAGTAGACCTGCTATTGTTTTCTTCTTCTGATATTCTCAAACTGTTTGGCCCTCCTGAGATCATGTTGATCGTGTTCATAGGGCGGTTATCTGCGTGACCCTCAGGTTCTGGAGAATGGTCCCTTCTCCTCTGATACTCGTCTCGTTGTTCTCTATCGCTGTTATTCTGGCGCTTAAATTCACGTCGTCCCCTTGGTTCAGCCTGTTGAGACCGATTGTTAACGGTGAATTTTATGGTTTTTATCGCTTTATTCTGTAACAATATTCTTCGTATTTTATTACTTTTTATAGGAAAGTAGGAGTTTAATTGAAATATTGAGATAATGAAGTTCGAAATGTTTAAAAGTGCAAAATCGAGTTGTGTATGTGTTTTTTTTTTATGTGTTTATGTACGATTTTACACTTTGCTATTGGCATGAAGACACATTGATGGCTGAACTGGCGTCTGAGTCCCGTCCAGTGGACGGGCGTTTGAAGGACCAGACGAGCGTCCAGGAGAGGAAACTTGATTCAGAGTTTTGAAAATTCCAGTGGACGAGCGTCCATTTTTGCATAGGACGGACGTCCAAGAAGGCTCAGCCCGACTCGATGAATTTTGTGAAGACTGGACGGACGTCTACCTTGCTGGACGGGCGTCCAATCGCCGACTTAACCCTAGCCGCCTCAAAGTCTTATACCAAGTCAATTTAGGGCCACCAAACCCTGCAACATACCAGCGCATATCAAACCCTAAGGAGGCATCATATCATTCATTCAGAAATTCCTAGCAGCCGCATATTCCACAAAGAGCAAACACATAGATGAATTCTTCCATCTCAACAATCATGATCACCAATATGATTGTTGGCTAAGCATCTTGCGGTGGGACAACGGAGGAAACCAACAACCACACCAACTAGAAGATTTTAAGCTATATCTTTAGTGAGTTAAATTTACTGTTTTTCATCAATTGAATTTTGTAATAATTGTTTATGTTTTATTGAATCGAGAGATCGATGAAACTACCGTCCTAATTGAATTTATATGAGAATATTATTCAAGTTGTGATTTCTTTCAATTGATGCAATTAATTGTGATTCAAAAGATTGTTTATGATTAATTAAGTAGAGTATTGGAGACAATCTCATGATCGTGTTATGCATGCTAGTTTAGTTTTGCTTGAGAAAGAAAACGAAACCCTAGAAATTGATTAAAGAGATTTAATCGAATTCGTGATTTGATCATTACTAAAAATCGTACCTTTAGCTCACAATCAAATTGGGGTTGGTTGGTTGATTGGTGGATTCTAGTTGCCTTGCCGTTCTTTTAATTCTTGATAAACCAATTTGTTCGTATCAATTGTGATTGCTACGATTAGTTATTTCAAGAACTTTAGTTGTTACCCGCTGTTTTCTGCATAATTCTGTTTTCCAGCACGTCACCGGACGCCCGTCCACCCTCAGTGAACGGCCGTCCAGTGTTGAATTTTTCTGTTTTCTGCTATTTTAGTCACTGTTCATTGTTTCTATTTTACAATTAATATAAACCTTAGTTTTAGATAATGATTTGTGACATAATCGATATATAACTGCATCTTAATCCGATAAACATTCGACTCCCTTAGGACGACCCGTTAACACCCTTTACTACAAGCTTTATACTTGGGGTGTTTCAGTTTATAAATTTAAAACTAGTTTTTACCGAACAAGTTTTTGGCGCCATTGCCGGGGAGTCGGTAACGGTTGTCGGATTCTTATAGGTGCTAATCTAAAAGGCATGTTTATTTTATTTTATCATAGTTTGTATTTTTCATATTTGACTTTTATTTTTCATAGTTTAGATTTGCCTTAGATTTTAGCAGCCTTTATTATATATATATATATATATATATATATATATATATATATATATATATATATATATATATATATATATATATATAAATAAAACTCTATGAACGCCCGTCCGCCCCCCCCCCCCCCCCCCAATTTGTGTTCTGAACGCTAGTTCAGTGACCTTAACGAGCGTTCACCTCCAGAATTTCCCCTGAACCATCGTTCACTCATACTGAATGCCGGTTCAATCTCTTAAATTGTCACCTCTCTTCTTCTCTCTTCTCTATTTCTAAACCTCTAAACCCTCTAATCTTCTCTACATTCGTTCTCATCAACCCTAAGGTTGATTTCTTCCTGTTCTGCTCTTCTGGTTTATGCAAACCAGGAGTAAGAAGGGACCTCTTACCTTTAATCCCGAACCTGAGCGATCTATTCTCAAGAGAAAGCTCTTCCCTAATCCAGACATTATGGCTAACGAAGTTCCAAATCCAGATCCTCAAGCCCAAATGAATCTGATCCTTCAACAGATACAGGCAATACAACAACAACAAAATCAACAAGCTGGGATAAATAATCAATTTGAACAATTCCGTCAAAAACAACTAAACCAATTAAATCAAGACCCCTATGCCCCCTATCTTGACCAAGACTTCCTGGAAGGGCATAGACCTATTCGCCCTCCATACATGGGGCAACTAAACTTCGATCTGAAAAATGGAGTGGTTGGGCTTGTCCAGAATAGTTCTTTTCATGGTACTGCTGAAGAAGATCCTCATGACTTCTTGTCCACCTTCGTTCAAATCTGTGAAGCAGGCCACTATACTGGTATTGATTCTGAGATTGTCAAGTTAAAACTCTTCCCGTTTGCTCTAAAGGGTGAATCAAACCGTTGGTTCAAATCTTTAGCCCATCATTCTCTCCGTTCCTGGAATGATGTCAAAAGATCCTTTGCTCGAAGTTTGTCTCACTGGAGACAATCGTGGACATGAAAAGGGAGATAGCCATATTTGAACGGCTTGATGGTGAGAGTGTGGGGAAAGCATGGGAGGCGAATCGCGATGAGGAAGTGCCCTAACCATGGATACGGTAGACATGAGCTACTAGAGTTATTCTACGAGAGGTGTCTCTCAACCAAATAGAGACTACCTTGATTCAAGCGCTCATGGATCCTTCCTAGGGGAGGTGATGACGCTGCTTATAGGGTAGCTGAAACTATATCAAAGAATAACATGTGGTCAACTCCAAGGAAGACCAATGTTAGTGGGAATAAGAAGGAATCTGCTGCGAGCAATCCTGAGACTAAGATGTTAGTTGCTCAAATGGAAGTGATGAGCAAGCAGCTAGCCAATTTACAAATACAACAGCAACGAGGGCCGTCAGATGTGAACTACCTGGGAATGCAGGCGGGAAATGAGATGAATGAGGAAGTGAATTTAATGGAGAATCATAACCAAACCTTCAGAAACTTCAATCAGGACCAGAATCATTCCGGATTTCAACGACCCAATTTTAATCAAGCCAATGCACCACCTGGCCCATCCAATTCAAAACCTTCTTTCAACTCAAGTTATCAAAGACCACCTCCTGGGATGGTTAATCAATCTCACAATCCTAACTCCCAAAGACCTCAAGGTGGTTGGAATCAAAACCAACATCATAACCAAGCCACCTCTTGTGTCCCTCAACATAAGTTTGATGAGCTAGTAGACATGGTGAAGACCCTGGCTACTAGTGTCAAGGCAATAGAGAGACAAAGTTGGTCGGATGGCGGACCAACAAGCAAGCGGACCCCACGGTAAACTTCCAAGTTATACCGAAAGAAATCCTAAAGCAGATATCAATGTTTGCACTGCCATCACACCTCAATGGGAGTATGGAGACGAAGAGCTGAATGAGGTCACTCTAAGAAGTGGTAAGCAGGCGGGACCCGGAAAGATGTCGGGAAACGAGTAGCCCCTCCGGACACCATAAGTTCAGGAGGGGGAAATCAGAAGTTAAATACCGAAGAAAGCAACAGTGAGGAGGAGCTTAATGATGATGATTCTTCGGGGGGATGAAAATTATTCTGATAAATAAATGAGGAAAAGTCAAGTGGCTGTACCCCTGACAAAGAAGAGGGAGGAAAAGTTTGTCAGATGGAAGGATAAGGAAGACGAAGTCATAAGAAATCAAACCATGAACAATGATAAAGCCCTTCCTTATCCACCAAAGAAGAAAGAGAATACCCTCAGTCATGACAGACAATATGACGGAGTGAGGAGGATGCTCAGTGACACCAAAGTGGGTATACCCCTAGCTGAGGTACTGACTGAAATGCCCAAGTGCTCTAAGTATCTTAAGGAAGTTTGTGGGAGCAAGAAGAAGCTTCAAGGGATGGCGGAAGAAGTTTTAAGAGAAGATTGCTCTATGGTTTCACAAAAAGTTGCTACTAAGCGAGGTGACCCCGGAAGACCTTCAATCTCTTGTGAGATTGAAGGCCACATGTTCCAAAACGTCTTATTCGACTCAGGGGCCTCTATAAATGTGATGCCATTGAACGTCTGCAAAAAGCTCGGTTTATGATAGGAACCAACTTTACAGTACATTTCTGTACAGTTCAGCCCACGATTATCACATTTCTGGCATGTTTCGGGTGAGTTTAGACCCTATTTTGAGTATTAAATGAGGTTTTATTGTACGGCGAGTGACTGTCGGTTTTCCGTAAACTCGACCTTATTTTAGCATTTTATACTCGTTTTTCCCGAGCACCCGTAGTTTGCGGGGTTATGCGTTTGCTTGCTGTTTTCATATGGATACAGGACTAGGGTGTCTTGATAACCCGGAAGGCGAAGATTTATAATGATAAGTGTGATCAAGGTGCAAGAATGAGCCAAGGAAGAAGAAAGAATAAGAAAAGGAAGAGAAATAGTTGTTGCTCTCACCATATGTTCACTTCATCAGCATTTTGACCAATTATGGAGGCATTTTCTGGTCATGGTGTCTTCATGAAAGTTGTAGATAATTCTAATATATTTCTAATGGTTTTTGAATCACCCCAATAGAGGTCGGATGAAGAAGTTATGAAGTGTTTACTGCAGAGATGTCAGAAATGGAGCAATCTGGAGGCAAAACCAGACCGTACGGATGACACATTTTGTCCGTACGGACGACTGGAAAATGATGAACTATCCGTACGGACAAGTACCCTGGACTATATAAACACCTCAAACATCGCAGCAGCAGCAGAGAGGGGGTTTTAGGCGACTTTGGGCCTCTTTTGGGCGATTTTCTTCATTTCTTAGAGTTAGAATTAGTGTTATATATCATTAGAATCCTCTTTTGATCTTCTCTTTGATCTACTAACTTTTAGCTTCGATCTGTAACATTTCAAATGACAAGATTTGTTCTTTTGGAGCTCGAATTTGGGAGTTCTTCAAGTAATCGAAATGGGTATGTTTTCTTGTTGTTTTACCATTGATGTGATGTTTTTCTTCCGTTTGTATTGTTTAGATTCGATTATGAGTAGCTAGATTCCTCGTATGGTTGAACTATGTGAAGGCGGGTGAAACGCCGTTAGATTGATGAACCGGGAGGTAGTGTAGTGCGTAAATAAACGTTCTAATTGATAATCCGCATCACGAAACTTGTTTTGATTGTTTTAATAGCTTTGAATGAGATTGACAACCTTGTTCATTGTTGCACACACGTAGCTTATAAATGTATGTTGCGGCTACGTGTGGGAACGGGGTTTCGGGATCGTAGAAGTTTTGGGCTTGAAAGGTAGTCTGACACCTACCCGTGTACTAGATTGACGCCTTAGTCATCAAGTCCAGTTCCAATACGGGGTTTGTCCTATGAGTTATCGTTAGACGGTGAAATAAGGTAAGGCACACTCCCGGGGTAATCTGTTTAAGGGTAAAGTAATCCGTTGGATCGTAGTTCGGCCATACTTCTCTTAATTGTTTAGAATTTCAAGTAGTGTAATCTTTCTTTTATGCAATAGTATAACTTCATATCTATCCGTTTGACCCGGGCGAGTGCTAAGTCAACTGTGGTACTCAAAAACCAATCCCTGTGGGTTCGACCTCGGACTCCTCAAGCACTATCCTACAATCGACCCGGTCCACTGCCGGTTAGAAAGTAGATTTTGCTAAGGTTTCGAGTTTTTACTTGATCGACCGGACCTAGAAAATCCGCTTATCAAGTTGGCGCCGTTGCCGGGGATTGGTAATGCTTTGATATCACAAAAGTTGACCGAAAGCTTGGGCTTAGGTCGTTTTTATTATTTTCTTGTTGCTTTGTTTTGACTTGCAGCTGAAGTGCCACACCACCTATTGATGAGGTGGTGGTGACGAGGCACTGTGATTGTTTTCGTGTTGTTTTCTGTGATTTTGCAGATTGAGCATAAATGGGTGGATATTCTCAACAATACAACTTTTATGAAGAAAAATCCACCTACCAACCTTGGGCACCTGAGCTTGGTCAAAATCAGTATTATCAACCTTATGACCAAGAGCAGGGTGCGTCCATGGGATGTGGAATGGACGATGATTATCGATATGATGAGGGGAACTATAATAGACAGAATTTTGGAGGAAATTGGAACCAGAATCGACTGGGAAACTGGGGAGGAAATCAAAGCCAGCATGACTACAATTGGAGCCCAAATCAAGGACAAGGGAATAATCGAATTATGACTCGAACAACCCTTGGAATTGGAGCTCTCAAAATCGCACTTACAAGCAGATTGACCTTGCCTATGCCGAAGAGGAACGAGAAGTAGGTATTATTCAGGAGCTGATGGAAAGGGTTTCTATGGCTATGGATGTGGAAGTGTCGGCACATCAATTGATCGATTGGTTGAACCGGATGCTCGTATTATATAAAGAGGCCGAGGATGCTTTGAAACGGGCTGGGGAGATGCAAGACAAGTTTTCCAGCGGGGAGTATAGGACCTGCCTAGCCAATGAAGATTGGCCCCATATGAGATACAGGCTATGTTGGATGTCTCAGGATATCGTGTCTCTCATGACGGCCCGGATGCCGGATCAAAATGAAAAGTCTTGCACACAAACGGTTCGGGTAGACAGTGATATTGACGAGTCAAGTTGCTATAATGAGGTGCTCGTCCCGGAGGATTCGGTGATTGAGTTGGCTTTATCACCGCCACCCCCATTGTAGTATTTGATTATATGAGTTTCCAAGTCCTCCCGAGTGAACTCCCGAATAGTGAGCTGAAAAATGATGATGTTTTGGTAGAGTCCGTGATGCAAACTGAGTTGGAAGCTAGGAAAAGGGAGTTAGCTGCTGTTAAGAGAGAATTCGCGATGGAAATAGGGCCAGAGAAAGTCGTCAGTGAAGAGGTTCAGGTGGAGAGTGAGGTTGATGAATCGGCTTTCTATGAGGAGATTTCTGAGCCAAAGATTGAGATGCAAGAGATTGATATGGGATCGCCCATCACTCCATTAGTTGATGATGTACCATTCGAGTCGGTGGAGAATTTCTATGAGTATGCCAAGCCACTTGTAGTGGAGCCTACCTCAGTTTTGGGTGAGCCGGAAGCTTTTGGTATTACCATGCTCTGGGACATGGAGGATACCCATGATTGTAAAGTAAGGGAGGTGGAACTGTTGTCTATCATACCACATACCAACGATGACCATCATGACACCTTGACGAGAGGTGCGATAGATTTATTTGAGGTCGTCGATCCGGTGGGATTAGAAACGGAGAAGAAGATGGGACGACTCATTACGCCGCCTAGCTCGCTAGTGGTTCGAGGTTATGTGGATGAGCCCATTATGTTGACACCCCCGGATAGATTGGTCATCTTTGATATACCGGTCCCGGATTATTACTCCCTTCCATTCTGTGCGGATGAGTTCTACGAGGTTAACTTCGAAGGGTCCCGGGTGGAAGACACACGTAGAGGTGATAGAGAGGAAAGACCACGGTGGTGGGGTGATTCCAAGAAGAAGATGATGAGAGGTTTTGACAGAAGAGGATTCCCGAGTTGGGAGGAGGTTGCATCGGGGGCTATGAGAGGTAAGTTTCTAACGAACTCGGTTTTCATGATGCTTGCTATTTGTATCCTTCTTGAGTTGTTGATCTTTTTGAGTTCGGATTTTGGTTGATGGTTTTGATGATACTTGTTTGAAATGAAATATTTGAATTGTTTTTTTGAGTCTTTTATGGTTTGAGTCCATTTTGGTGTCACTATGTCGAGCCAACGACGTAAAACAAAGGCGCTCGGTGGGAGGGAACCCATCATTTCGATTATGAGTAGCTAGATTCCTCGTATGGTTGAACTATGTGAAGGCGGGTGAAACGCCGTTAGATTGATGAACCGGGAGGTAGTGTAGTGCGTAAATAAACGTTCTAATTGATAATCCGCATCACGAAACTTGTTTTGATTGTTTTAATAGCTTTGAATGAGATTGACAACCTTGTTCATTGTTGCACACACGTAGCTTATAAATGTATGTTGCGGCGACGTGTGGGAACGGGGTTTCGGGACCGTAGAAGTTTTGGGCTTGAAAGGTAGTCTGACACCTACCCGTGTACTAGATTGACGCCTTAGTCATCAAGTCCAGTTCCAATACGGGGTTTGTCCTATGAGTTATCGTTAGACGGTGAAATAAGGTTAGGCACACTCCTGGGGTAATCTGTTTAAGGGTAAAGTAATCCGTTGGATAGTAGTTCGGCCATACTTCTCTTAATTGTTTAGAATTTCGAGTAGTGTAATCTTTCTTTTATGCAATAGTATAACTTCATATCTATCTCGTTTGACATGGGCGAGTGCTAAGTCAACTGTGGTACTCAAAAACCAATCCCTGTGGGTTCGACCTCGGACTCCTCAAGCACTATCCTACAATCGACCCGGTCCACTGCCGGTTAGAAAGTAGATTTTGCTAAGGTTTCGAGTTTTTACTTGATCGACCGGACCTAGAAAATCCGCTTATCGGTTTAGATAAAAGAATGCGGGAACGCCCTATTTCTCTTCAGATGGTAGACCGATCTAGCCGCTCAGCAGCTGGTTGTGTTGCTAATGTTCTTCTCCATGTTGAAGACCTGGTTTTCCCTACCGACTGGGTTATCTTAGACTATCCGCCTGACAAAGAGATGCCCCTAATTCTGGCCGGACCTTTTTGGACACCTCTGCCGCCCTCATCGATTTCTATAAGGGTCAGATTACGCTTAGAGTTGATGATACATCTGTTACCTTCACACGAGGGAAAAATCCTGAGAAAACCTTGAGTGAAGCCATCTCGTTCGTCAAAGCAATTTATGAGGACGAAGAAGATGCCAACTCTGAAGAAGCGGAAGAGCTAACAGAGATAGGTGTTTTCGAAGCTATAAACACTAAAGATCAAGCTGATTGTGGACCATCTTCTGGTTTCATCACAGCCGTAGTCACTGACGAGTCGTCTTCACAACTTGCTCACACTAAGCTTTGTCAATGAACACGAAACATGGAATTTCCCAGCGATGAACGATGATTTCAAAGAGCTGCATCAGGAAGACTTTAACCCTGTAGAAGAGGAAGCCCTGATGGGTAGTTGGGACGAAGTGGATTTCTGGAGAGAGACTATTCATTGGGAGGTTGATGATTGGGAACAGCTAGCAAAGGATCTAGAAGATGAAGAGTTGATTAAGATGATCAAGCATAAGAAGGAGGAAACGGGTGCTGACAGAAGGATCCCTATGGATGATGTGATCCAGTACCTTTCGGGGGTTATGCCTCGGGAAGATGAGGTATTCTTCAGTCAACCACTTCAAGCCCATAAGGAAAAAGGTGGCCCGTTAAAATCCAGTATTGAGCAACCACCTACTGACTTGGAGCTTAAACCGCTTCTGCAACACCTTAAGTACATTTTTCTTAAGGACCGTGAGAAGTTACCCTTAATCATCTCTTCAAAACTCGAGCCCAAACAAGAAGCACTGCTGATAAAAGTGCTTGAAAAAAACATCCTCGCGTTCGGATGGCAAGTGGGTGATATCCGAGGAATCAGCCCCGATGTGTGCATGCATAAAATCCGAACGGAGAAATGAGCTAAGAAAGTCAGACAACCTCAGCAAAGGCTGAATCCGTACATGCAGGAGGTTGTCAAGAAAGAAGTCATCAAATGGTTAGACATGGGAATCATCTATGCAATCGCCGACAGTGAGTGGGTTAGTCCCACTCAAGTTGTGCCAAAGAAGGGAGGTATTACCGTGGAAAAGAATGAAAAGGGGGAAGAAGTAGCTTTACGCCTTGTGACTGGCTACAGGGTCTGCATTGATTATCGCAGATTGAATGAAGTCACCGCCAAAGACCATTTCCCCTTACCTTTCATTGACCAGCTTCTTGAAAGACTGAGTGGTCATAAGTGTTATTGTTTCCTCGATGGATATTCTGGCTACTTCCAGATAGCCATCGACCCTAATGACCAGGAGAAGACTACGTTTACGTGTCCATCAGGCACTTTTGCTTTTCGCAGAATGCCTTTCGGGTTATGCAATGCACCAGCAACATTTCAACGGTGCATGTTGGCCATTTTCGATGGACTTGTGGAGAAATGTATGGAAGTCTTCATGGATGACTTCTCGCCCTATGGCGGTAGCTTTGATGAGATCTTGGAAAATCTAGATATGGTACTTCAACGCTGTGTTGAAAAGAATTTAGTAGTCAACTGGGAGAAATGCCATTTTCTAGTAGATGAAGGAATTGTTCTAGGACACAAGGTGTCCATTACTGGTATTCAGGTTGATAAGGCTAAAGTAGAGGCCATTGAAAAGATGGCGTACCCGAAAACAGTGAAAGAGGTACGAGGTTTTCTAGGTCATGTTGGCTTCTACAGGCGGTTTATTCAGGGTTTTTCCACCATCGCCAAGCCTTTATCCAACCTTCTGAAAGATGATGTTGAGTTCTTGTTTGATGAGAAATGCAAGGAAGCTTTCAATTGCCTAAAGGATAAGCTCATAAGTGCCCCTATCTTAATCGCACCTGACTGGACTAAGCCTTTTGAATTAATGTGCGATGCCTCTAACTACGCAGTGGGCGCAGTTTTATGCCAGAGAATTGACAAAAAGTTCAGGCCCATTTACTATGCGAGCCGCACCTTGAACCCGGCTCAATGCAATTACACCACGACTGAGAAGGAGTTCTTAGCCGTCGTTTTTGCTATCGACAAGTTTAGAAGTTACCTTCTAGGATCTCAAGTTGTGGTTTGGACAGACCATGCAGCCCTACGCTACCTTATGGACAAAGCAGATGCAAAACCAAGGTTACTCAGATGGATTCTAATTTTGCAAGAGTTTGACCTTGAGATCAAAGATAAGAAGGGTAGTGATAACATTGTGGCTGATCACCTGTCTCGCCTAGTAAATGAGGGTGGCAAAAATCACAAAGGCATCGATTTCCCTACTGAGCAATTGATGAAGCTTGATACAGTTAGGCCGTGGTACGCTGATTACGTCAACTATTTAGCAAGTGGACATTTAGAGGAAATGACGTATCAGCAGAGGAAGAAGTTCTTTTCTGATTTAAAGTATCTCGTGTGGGAGGATCCTTATCTGTTCAAGGTCTGTAAAGACGGGTTGCTTAGAAGGTGTGTTCCGGAACATGAGCAATGGGATATTCGGAACAATGTCATAGTGGTCCCACGGGAGGACACTACGGAACACCCAAGATCGTTGCAAAAATCCTCCAAGCGGGATTTTGCGGCCGACTCTTTTTAAAGATGCAGAAGCCTTTTGTAAAGGTTGTGATAGGTGCCAGAGGATTAGGAGGCAAAGTAATTGAAGGATGCAGGTTCTTAGATCTAACCAAGTTAGATCTATACGCAGCGGATGGATCACGATTTACACGGTACAATACATAAATAAAGGACTTAAACTACTACAAGGGGGTTAAGATCATGTTACCAATATAGGGAAGAGAAGCCTTGATCTTCCGATGTGTTCTCCAAACGGCGGTTGGTGGACACCCTTCTTGATACACGAGCCTCCTTGATATGCAACCAGAAAAAATCCCGAAGATTTTTCCAACTCGAACCCTAAGAATAGAGGCCGAAATTTTTCGGCCAATTTCTCTCGGTGAATAGTGACGTGAATAGTACCATTTTTATTAGACTTGGGAGAACTCTCTTTATATAGGAGAGTAATCAATGTCCTCCAAGGATTAAATAATTAAGTGATAACTATCACATTAATCCTTTTCCAAATAAAAGATAAATAAAATGATTATTCCAAACAAATTAAGATAAATCATATTATTATCTATTATTCCATGAATTATCATTTAACAAATAAAAGATAAATCACATGTTAAATAATTATCCAAGAAAACTAATTTCTCTCTAATTATTAGGACATTAATGGCGCCACATATTGGGTCAAAAAAGCCCACATAAAATGTCTTTTATGTGTATTATATTATTTAGCCCAACTAAATAATATCCATGCATATCAATTAATTAGCCCACCAATTAATTATCACCGAGGCCCTAATAACAAGATTATTAGTCCGAATTACGAAGCCACACCGGGGACCATGGACCTATAACCGTAGCTCCAATAATTAATTATTCATCGAACAGAAAGTACATTAATTATTAATTCCGGGATTACGCCACCATAAACCCGAAACTGAACTCTACCGATTATAGATGTATACTTATACTCAACCCATAGAGCGAATAAGCGTCCATTGATATAATCACTACATACGGATTAACCCTCCATAGACTGTCCATTCTGAGTGGGAAGTCTCCGCAAACCCGACTCAGAATATCTTATCCTTATTTACCATTAACCCCCTAATGATCAATTAGTGCACATATCTGACTAGTAGCTAATTAGTCAAATGTGAACTCGGCCGATCAATCACTTTCTTAGGGCTAACAAATAAGGGGACTGTCTCTCTACTTCCCGTAGGAAGGAATGGATTCCATGTCTGTGAAAATCAGAACTACTCACTCATCTGGAGATAGTGCCAATGAGAAGTGGCTTGGAACACATTATATAAGTGAACCGTAACTAACACATCAAACACTACCCCGGGACAAGCAAAGCACCATGTGATCACCTCGGGATTAAGGTTGATCCATATATGATCATCTAATGATTTAATAAGATTCCTCGATTACGGAATTATACCGAGAAATTCGAGATTAAATCGGTCCGATCCTATATGAATGCCATCATATATAAATGCCCCACGTAGGTACCTCTCACCGACAAGTCCGGATAAGACTATCACACCCTAAGGTGTTCGGGCGCATTATTGGTGTTTTAATCAAGAGACCCTAAACTCGATTAAGTTCACCACGGACTAACGATTTAAGTATATCACCACTAACTCAATCCTCACGTGCATGCCATGCACCGAGTTAAGCGGTTACATACCGATAAACTTAGGGTTTGCGAGCGGTGTATTACTTACAGCACAAAGGCAAGTAACAAGGTGAGATAAATTCTGTCATCCATTAAAAACAATTACACAAATTGTCTTTCGGGCACTACACCTAACAATCTCCCACTTGCACGAAATGACAAGCAACGATTGTTTTTAGAGCACACCCTTTCTTATTCACAACACTCTCCCACTTGCTCTAAAAGCAGGTGAGACATATCTATCAATGCCGTACCCTCCAAGCACTCGACTTGGTACACCGATTAGCTAGGTTGTCGACTCGAGACGATCTTTAGGATTGAAACGTTGTCGGTCCTTCCAATCGACGGTACTCTCTCTCAATATGCTTTTGACTTCTTGTGACCGAGAAGATCCTTCTAAGCTATATCTTCACCGTTTTCACAATGAAGTGATATCGGCTTATCGGACACGGAATTACTCCCGGACCAAAAAGGAAATTCTAAGCACTATGAGTAAACACCGAGCCCGAGATCAACTTAATGATCATCCTTAATCGACTACAAGTCGAATCGGTGTGGTCAACCATATTCAAGTTTGCACCTAAATATACAAGCATGTCATTCCTCGTTCTCTAACGATACTTGAGGACATACTAAACCGCTACTTATTGCTTGAATCCAAGATTCAACCGCAATTGACTTATTATGACACGACTTGCCGTTATCCAAGAGAGACTCTATCCCATTTTCTCTTTATCCGGAGATTTAGAGAATCATTCCTGAGATGTAAGGTAGGACTACTCTCGATGAATGTTGCATACGTATATGCATGATCATCTTATTCAATAAGATAGGTGGGATAGCCAATGACTCATTCTCGTGAATTTGACCGAATCGATTCTTAGAATATAGTCCAATTCTCTCATCCAGAGAATCTTGGCCTGTCGGTTTCCGACTTCGGATAGCACACACATGTTGTTTCCAAGCTTGTTTCGGTGTTATCATTCATGAACACTAATACTACTACTTTACCAATATTGATATCCGGTCTACGAAAGACTTATCAATACTCGGTCAAGTTCACATATTTTAAAACATGGGACTTTTAAATGACCGAGAGGTTCTCTTAAATCCACAAAGGATATAAGCCATGGCGAAGCCTCCTACCAAAGGTTCTTTTCGAATGAATTAAGATATCGTTAGTCTCGCAAAAAAGGTCTTAGGGAATCACCCCTATCTTCGCTTTGTAACGAATCCGTTATTCATTCTTAGCTAAAACCCTTCGTTCTAAATGAATTCGATTCCGTTGTTCGGCAAGAAAGTCTCGGGGAATCACCCCTATTTTCTCGCTTTCTAACGAAATCTAGCAAGGCGAGTGGTGAGAGAGTTCAAGGTCGGTTAACTCTCTACTTGTCGGGGAATCACCCCTATACCACTCAACTTTGCGGCCGAAAGTTTAAACTTTCCTATTCATTCGACTCTTTTCCGTGTAGATCCAATTGCTCCCACCGGGCCGAGACACTCGGGTGGTTCTACAAGAGGTCGAACAGAACCGGAGTACCAAAACTCCATTCACGGGGTTAAGGTTTTCAATCCAACCTCTATAATCAGAATCCTATACAGCCCACCAAGAGCCATAGGTTATCAATCACCCCAGCAGATTATAAAGTCCACAAAATCACAATGGGTCAACGGTTAAACCATACTCCCACTGTATCTTGGGTGGATTGACATTCTGATCTAGTAGTATTTATCAGTGTAATCACCAACAACCGATGTTGGATGTGGTCTGATTAAATCAGATAGTAACTACCTTTGGGTAACCGTACTCCAAGGTTTAAGGTTGTTACTTATAGATTCTATCAGAAGGCTTGTGACAGTTCAACCGTCACTTTCTGATCTCAAGAATCTTATAATCAACCTTCACTCGTCTCATTAAGATGTTTCACAAACAGGCACAATCTGAACGTATGCGCAAAATCTCCGAGTCCTACCTTCAAGCATTAAATGCTAAATGCCTACATTTATGGAAGTGGTGTGAACCGAATTCACTCATTATCCATAAATTCACTGGCATCTTCCTAGGTAGACTTCTCGGTTTACATAATAATGTTAACCGTTATTTTGCAACCAATTATCTTAATCGAGTTTAACAGTGTATTGTAGCACATTAATAACTATATCAGGCAAGTCTATGGTTTCTTCTTCTGTGAGAATCATTCCACTAGGAGGCAGGCCGAGCATCAGTCCCAAGACTATGCGATAGCCTATTTCTGAGCATGGAATACTCTATTCTCTGCTAAAATCAGAGACTCCTCCTCGTATTCTTTTGATAAACTAAATCACGTTTCGAGTAGTTATCAGACAATATGTCACCACTCAAAAACTCCCACTGGCTTGTATCTCTCACTAGACCCCGAAGGTCATGGTGAACAAGCTATGTTACCCCTTCAAATCTATTACCCTTTCCCGATTGAAAGGAAACTTAGTCATTGTTCCTTGAGATAGTGTTCCTAGGCGGGAGATAGGAATCACCCTTAGCCGATCGTCGAGTCTTATCTCTAGAATATATGCACTAATTAATAGATATTGAAAGGTCGCTTATCTTAATACGGAAACCTTTTACCTTTAATAGTTTTAGATGTGTTATACTTATTCGGCTTTTCTTAGTGGTTCGACTTTATCAAACAAAAGTCCGAGTCTTGGATTCGTACTACAAATGTCATATTCACTTTCTATGAGGCAACAATATATCGAGTTGAAAGTGAATCCACTTGTTTCAACGAATGCGTAAACGAGAAAAATAAATTTTTTTCGTGATATTCAAGGATAGAATCCGAAATTCATTTCCTTATATCACTCCCACTATTGTAGGAAATTACGCCCGTTGTTACTCTATTAATCGTTAATGCACAGCTTCCTTGTTCTTCCAAAGAACTAAGCTACCGAGTCAAGTTACTCGGTTAAGAAAGTCGCTAAGGATTCATTGGTTAGTGATCCGGAATTACTTTCCTTATCCTATACTTTCTTTAATTAATGTTTCGGTTTAGCCTCAAAACTTTAGTTAAGATGATTAACACTTATAGACATTCTTTCCCATTCTTAACTTTCCTTAAAAGGAAATAGTCTTGAACTAGCAGTTCGTTTGAGTAGACACTACTCGTGAGCGTGGGATGTCTAATGAAAGTGTTACCCGGTGGGACGATTTTCTAATAAATTAGAAAAACATAATATAAAAGCTCCCACTAGTTTATCGGTTCCAAATACCGTCTAACTAGCGACACTTTAATTTATGATTCTCCAATTTTTCTATCAGAAAATTTCTCGTGTAGACACTACACAATTCACTAGAAGAATTTTATCGTCCCAATCATCTTTCAAACTAACTACGGTTGTCTCTCATTCTGCACGAGTGACCGCAGTGACATGTCTATTTACGTCACTTAAGTTTTGAAGGCTTCAAGAGAAATATCTCTTCCGAAAAATTAATCGCATGTGAGATTAATAAATACAACGTTCTAGTTACTTACCATTTTTTAACGAAGTCATTACTAGTCAATTTTACACTAGCAGTCTAGCACCTTAGAGAGATATATATAACGATTGTAAATAAAATTGACGAGAAAATAAATCCAAATCATACACTACTAAAGTTTTAGGAACATAAACTAAGTACTTATAGTCTATCCTACCGTTCCAAGGATTTAATCTAATGCCTCGGTGCCGCCTTAGGGTAGGTCAAAGAGGTTTCGATTAATATTGAAGATCGATTGAGAATCGAACATCTCATTTGTGATCGTCAATCACCTTTCCTTTTTCAGCCAAGGTATTACCAAAAATACCCTTTATGAGTGTGACCTACTTGTCTCGGATTTTTAGGTAGACCCCGAGTATGCCGCCTTAGGGTCGGTCGGTGACCCGACGAGTACCCAAAATCCTATCCTTTCGGAGACCAAGCCTTGAATTTTGATAGCGGTGAAGGCCTTCCTTAGGGGCCGAAATCAAAGCCGGCACGAGGCGTCACCATTCTCCCACGTTGCTTGTGTCAGCGTAGAGGCCGTGGGGTCGGTGTCGCCTCTCCCGCTCCCACTCAATATTTTGAAAAAGTGGTGGGTTTACTGATCACGTTTTTGGACTTGATGTTACATTAAGGAACAATAAATCATAGGCCCGAATGTTGTCGGTTATGTGGGCTAGCCCACCCAACCTATTCGTTAGAACATATGTGACCGTCGGACGGGTCAAGGCTAGGAGAGCTCCGTTGAGCCGTAGTGGCTCTTCGGATGGCTCAGTATTGCCAGACCCCCGTGCAAACGCCACACGTGGAGGGTGAAGTCGATTGAGCCGTAGCTACTGTTGACCACCCAACCGTGGTTAAACCACTTTCGAACCTGTTTGCCCGTGATTATCCAATCCTTAAACACCAAACTTTCTCGTAGACACTACGGAACAAAAACGTAATCTCGTCTAGGTAAGGTGGAATTCACCGAGAATCCAACACCTTAACCACGAGGTTTCGGGATTTTACTCCTTATGCTTTCGCAGAGTGGGATTCACCGAGAATCCATCACCCAACCTCGACGATTGAAAAAACCCGTGTTCCTCGGTTTTTTTTTACCCTAATTAGTTTCTAATCAATATCAAACAATTAATTAAAACTAATTGCGTGTTTTATACATGCCTAACTAATTCCTCGAATTAATTTCTACATGTATGCATATGGAGTGGAATTCATGATATGATGCATGTCATGGCAATTTTCCGGTTCTATTCATACAATCTACACATGTATACTAGTGCGGAAAATAAACACCGAGATGGACCGTTGACACCCCCGTAACTAATCTATTCGAAAATAAAATAAAACCCTAATCTGCATCTGTTTAGAATCTTCGACGATTGGCATATCAAACGAACTCGGATCGGGACGAAACTTTCCAGATCTGATCTTCATTCTTCGGACTTCAAGATGGACGGTTGGATCGGAGCTTTGACTTGTCAATATTCTCCAGTGAGCCGCCCAACTTGCTGCTGAATCTGACTTTTACAGCAACGCATCAATGACTTCCCGCTGACGATCGGGAATCGAGATGAAACCCGATCGACCTGAAATTTTTATTCCACGTCCAAAACTCCATATTTATCAATCTGACCGGTTGGATTTGCGTTTCAACGGTCGAAACTCTCCCAGAAATTCGAGGAAGTCACAGGTAGGGTTTCTGTGAATCCTGCGTTTTTCTGTTACAGCAGCTTCTTTGCAGCAACGAACGGAAATCCAAACGGACTCTGATCGACGCAAAATTTTTTGGGATTGTTCATCAACTTCCAATCTTGATTCTGACCGGAGGGATCTTCTTTTTAACGGCTCGATTAACGGGAAAAACGAAAACACTAAACAGCTACTAAACCGATCTACCTTCTGGAAATTAAAATTGCAATAACCAAAAAATTACATAATTTCCTATACGCATATGAACGAATTTTCATTGTTCATATGAGTTTACAATAGATCTAACGGGTAAACAGTGCCAACCCCCAATCCATCTCTTCAACCATGACAACCAATCATAAACAATGCATAGAACAATAAATTAATAAATTTACCTACATGCAATTCCACTCCTTTAAATCGTTTAATTATGATTATACTATGTAAATCGTGGAACCTTGCTCCGATACCACATGAAGGATGCAGGTTCTTAGATCTAACCAAGTTAGATCTATACGCAGCGGATGGATCACGATTTACACGGTACAATACATAAATAAAGGACTTAAACTACTACAAGGGGTTAAGATCATGTTACCAATATAGGGAAGAGAAGCCTTGATCTTCCGATGTGTTCTCCAAACGGCGGTTGGTGGACACCCTTCTTGATACACGAGCCTCCTTGATATGCAACCAGAAAAAATCCCGAAGATTTTTCCAACTCGAACCCTAAGAATAGAGGCCGAAATTTTTCGGCCAATTTCTCTCGGTGAATAGTGACGTGAATAGTACCATTTTTATTAGACTTGGGAGAACTCTCTTTATATAGGAGAGTAATCAATGTCCTCCAAGGATTAAATAATTAAGTGATAACTATCACATTAATCCTTTTCCAAATAAAAGATAAATAAAATGATTATCCCAAACAAATTAAGATAAATCATATTATTATCTATTATTCCATGAATTATCATTTAACAAATAAAAGATAAATCACATGTTAAATAATTATCCAAGAAAACTAATTTCTCTCTAATTATTAGGACATTAATGGCGCCACATATTGGGTCAAAAAAGCCCACATAAAATGTCTTTTATGTGTATTATATTATTTAGCCCAACTAAATAATATCCATGCATATCAATTAATTAGCCCAGCCAATTAATTATCACCGAGGCCCTAATAACAAGATTATTAGTCCGAATTACGAAGCCACACCGGGGACCATGGACCTATAACTAGGTAGCTCCAATAATTAATTATTCATCGAACGAGAAAGTACATTAATTATTAATTCCGGGATTACGCCACCATAAACCCGAAACCGAACTCTACCGATTATAGATGTATACTTATACTCAACCCATAGAGCGAATAAGCGTCCATTGATATAATCACTACATACGGATTAACCCTCCATAGATCGTCCATTACGAGTGGGAAGTCTCCGAAACCCGACTCGAATATCTTATCCTTATTTACCATTAACCCCCTAATGATCAATTAGTGCACATATCTGACTAGTAGCTAATTAGTCAAATGTGAACTCGGCCGATCAATCACTTTCTTAGGGCTAACAAATAAGGGGACTGTCTCTCTACTTCCCGTAGGAAGGAATGGATTCCATGTCTGTGAAAATCAGAACTACTCACTCATCTGGAGATAGTGCCAATGAGAAGTGGCTTGGAACACATTATTTAAGTAAACCGTAACTAACACATCAAACACTACCCCGGGACAAGCAGCACCCTGTGATCACCTCAGGATTAAGGTTGATCCATATATGATCATCTAATGATTTAATAAGATTCCTCGATTACGGAATTATACCGAGAAATTCAGATTAAATCGGTCAAGTCCTATATGAATGCCATCATATATAAATGCCCCACGTAGGTACCCTCTACCGACAGTCCGGATAAGACTATCACACCCTAAGGTGTTCTGGGCGCATTATTGGTGTTTTAATCAAGAGACCCTAAACTCTGATTAAGTTCACCACGGACTAACAGTTTAAGTATATCACCACTAACTCAATCCTCACGTGCATGCCATGCACTGAGTTAAGCGGTTACATACTGATAAACTTAGGGTTTGCAGCAGTGTATTACTTACAAGCACAAAGCAAGTAACAAGGTGAGATAAATTCTGTCATCCATTAAAAACAATTACACAAATTGTCTTTCGGGCACTACACCTAACAGTAATAGGATGGAAATGCCACTTAGGCCCATTCTAGAATGCGAAGTCTTCGACGTGTGGGGCATTGATTTCATGGGCCCCTTCCCATCTTCATGCTCCAATAAATACATTCTCGTCTGTGTAGACTATGTTTCCAAATGGGTGGAGGCAATAGCCACCCAAACTAATGATCACAAAGTTGTGAAGAAATTCTTGCAAAAGAATATCTTCACCAGATTCGGCTGTCCTAGAGCCCTCATTAGTGATGAAGGTACTCATTTTTGCAACGCGCCGCTTGATAAAATTCTTGAGAAATATGGTGTCAGACATAAAATCGGTACACCATATCATCCCCAAACAAGTGGCCAAGTCGAGGTAAGCAACCGGAGCCTTAAAAGGATTCTAGAAAAGACCGTGAACGCAAATAGATCCAACTGGAGTCTAAAGTTGGATGACGCGCTTTGGGCCTATCGCACTGCGTTTAAGACCCCTATGGGCATGTCACCCTTCCAAATGGTTTATGGCAAGGCATGCCATTTACCAGTCGAGCTTGAACACAGAGCTTACTAGGCTATTAAATTCTTGAATTTCGATAGCCAACTCTATGGGGAAAAGAGGTTATTGCAATTACATGAGCTCGACGAATTTAGACTCAGAGCATATGAGAATGCCAAAATCAGTAAGGAAAGAACTAAGGTACTCCATGATGCTAAGATCAAGGATCGAGAATTCAAAGTGGGTGATATGGCTTTGCTTTATAATACCAGGCTCCATCTGTTTGCCGGTAAGCTCAAATCTAGATGGTCTGGCCCCTTTGAGATTCTCGATGTCAATCCAAGTGGAGCGATCACGTTAAACGGGTATGATAATCAACCCTTTAAGGTAAATGGTCAAAGACTCAAAAAATATTTTGGCCAACCAAAAGAAAAGTACGAGACCCTGTACTTTCAAAAGAGGGTTGAAACGGCCCGATATTCGATGCGATGAGATCCCATCCGAATTCTTTCATTCGGATGATGACATTTCTACATTTACCCGTGAGGACCCTTCTTCCAAGACATCTGATCATGTCAGCATACCTAAGCATAACCTGCACAAGAACGGGATGAAGAAGAGAGTCAGTGCTATCTGGAGAGTTAAGTTCAAACACTTAGTAGAGCACTTGACCTGTTCTTTGTTGCGGCCACACCCTTGTCCTTCATTCGATTCCGATGAAGAAGTGGCCGAAGTAAACCGAAGTGGCCCGATCCGGGTTAACTTTGAAATCTGTGTCAAGCTAATGACATAAAAGAAGCGCTCCTAGGAGGCAGCCTAGTCTTTTAAGTTACTTTTTAGTTATGTTTTTAGGGCACTAGGAATAACACCATGGTGATTTGTGTGTTGGTTATCCCTGTCCTATTTGTGAATGCTTTATGTGCCTAAATGTTTACTCATATACCCCTTGTACCCCGAGATTATATGCTATGTCGAGTGTTGCAGATATTGTTGTGCGGTTTTTGCCAGTTGTCACTTTCAGTGTTGTCTGTTCATGCTACGAGTTGCAGCGGTACATTCATGCTACGGCGACCTCTCGCCAACCTACGACCCGACAATCATTTTGAAAACCAAACTAAATATTCTTTTCTTTTATACGCACATTCGAGGACATAATGTGATTTAAGTGTGGGGGGGTGTCTAAATTGGGTATGTTATCATGCTATATTTCGAAAAGCGAGCAAATGTGAATTCCTTGGCAAAAATTTAAAAATTTTCAAAGTAAACGTGGATAATTATAAATCTTGAGCATGTAATTGAAACAAAAAGGCTCGCTAGTTGTAGTTTCCTGACGATGATTATCTGTAACTTCTGTGAGATAGTTATAGCATGCTTTTATTAATATGAGATAATATTCATTTCATGTTCACGTAAGCCTTTGAAATTGAAGCGACATTTTTAAACTTTATCCATTCACTATCCTAGTGATTTATCCTAGAGAGACTTGTGCTTAATAGTAACGGTAAACATTACACCTAATTTCTAACCGTGTCGTGAATATACGAAGGTTTGAATGTGATAGGAGGGATATATCTTAAGGTTTGTACACCAATCTAAGATGAATAATATGAATAAAATATGTGTATGTCGGATGTAGCGCAATGATTTGAGTGCGGTAGGGCATTATCACGAAATGTCCTATACCACTATGAGATTCAATAGCTCCCGACTGCCTGATGATAGTAGTCCAGCTAGGGTGTTATCACGAAACATCCTATTGCTGGGAATGAGGGCATATGCTATATATGTGGAATTAAGTTAATCTTAAAGAAAATTTGGCAAATGGTACTATGGAAAGTTGGTAGGAACCGTAGTTATCTTCTAACTATCCCCAGTATAAACCGAATGATATGTTTAGGGATTATCCTAATAAGTACACGGGAAGACTTTTTGTGGAACGGTTACTGCCTATACCTAGGAAAGTCATTAGGATTATTTGAACGGATTTTGTGTGAAAGAATAGTGGAGATTGAAAAGGGCTTTTCTCACACACACTGAATCTATCTCTATGTTGGTATTAATTGCTATATTTGTCGTACCTTTAGCTCACAATCTAGTTGGGGTTGGTTGGTTGATTGGTGGATTCTAGTTGCCTTGCCGTTCTTTTAATTCTTGATAAACCAATTTGTTCGTGTCAATTGTGATTGCTACGATTAGTTATTTCAAGAACTTTAGTTGTTACCCGCTGTTTTCTGCATATTTCTGTTTTCCAGCACGTCACCGGACGCCCGTCCACCCTCAGTGAACGGCCGTCCAGTGTTGATTTTTCTGTTTTCTGCTATTTTAGTCACTGTTCTTTGTTTCTATTTTACAATTAATATAAACCTTAGTTTTAGATAATAATTTGTGACATAATCGATATAATAACTGCATCTTAAGCCGATAAACATTCGACTCCCTTAGGATGACCCGTTAACACCCTTTACTACAAGCCTTATACTTGGGGTGTTTCGGTTTATAAATTTAAAACTAGTTTTTACCGAACACCGATCTACGACCTCATCAAGCTTTCCTTCCATTATTGCTGCATCAATGTCTCGGATTAAATCTTTGCACTGTTCTGAGTCATGCCCAACATATTGATGATACTTGCAATACTTGTTGGGGTTTTTGCTTTCTCTGGGTCCCCTCATTGGGGGTGGGGTCCTAGCAATGACCTTTCTTTGCATGATCGCAAGGACTTGTTCGCGAGGCATGTTCAGCGGAATGAAGTCTCTGTCCTGCAGAGCTCCCTTCTTCGCTAGCCGATCAGAGATGGGCGCAGTTACCCGATCCCAAACTGACTTTCTTTTCTTATCCGATCTTCAGGCTTACTCCTCTTGCTTTCACCTTTTTCCAACTCTCTTTTGAGTCTATTCGCTTCTTCCCCCAGGCAATGTTTGTACGCAACATCCAGACATTCCTCCATCATGTGAGGGAGCTTGCTATTAAGCTTCGCATGTAAACGTCCCTCTCACAGACCTGCTATGAAAGAGGCGACCAGCAATCGATCATCTGCGTTTTACACCTGTGCGGCTTCTTCATTTAAACGCTTTATGAAGCGCAGTACTGACTCATCATGTTTTTGTTTGAACGTCAACAAATGAGTTTGGTTTCTTTGGAACGGACGAGCTGCAATAAAGTCATGGACGAATTTCCGGGTTAAGGTCCCGAAGTTGGAGATCGACCTGGGAGGAATCTTGTTGAACCACTCCCTGGCCCTTCCTTTTAGGAGTGCGGGGAATGCTTTACACTTTATCTCGTCTGAGGCGTTATACAAGTTCATATGTGAGATGTACTGGTGCATGTGATCATAGGGGTCCTTGGATCCATCATATGCACTGATCTTGGGAATTTTGGATCCCGCTGGTCGGGGGTAATTATCGATGTGCGTGGTGAAAGGTGATGCACAGAGCAGCTCGTCTGATCATCTTCCAAGCAGGGTGTCCAGTTCAACCTTGGCCGTATCATTGGGTTGACATGTATGCTCATACTCCGTGTGGGCACTCGACTCTACGATCTTAGGCTGTTTTGGAGCCTGTTGTTGGAGATCTGTCTCTGGAGTTTCTGGGGGATCCCTTCCCTTGAGTGTTTCATCCAAAATTGGTTTAATGGTGGTGTTGTCCAGATTCTTCAAGGAATCAACCAATGCCTGATTGGCTGGATCCTGAAGGACAAGATTAGGTGGATCCTCCGCAGCGTTTGCCTTTTTCTGGACTTCTCCTTGGGCGGTTGAGGTTGTTCCGCCTTGTTGGGTGGATCCTTTGGATTTGCAGTCTTTTTTTCCCATGTTCTTCGGTGGTGCCATGATTGTTTGCAGGGGTTCTGGTTGTTTCGATCGATTATCAGTAGAAGGCACTCCTTCTAGCGCCACTTGACGATGTTGTAAACCGTCTATTAACTTATACGGGTCAATATCCTATGTGACAACGATCTAAAACCCTAGAAACCCTAATTTATGCAAAAGAGGGGCGTGTTGTTTTATTTATTTGGACTGAGCTCTCAAATTATTTCTGAGAGTTGGCTACGTATCCAATAGTTGAATTGGAATCAAGTCATTCGTAGTTCCTTAGGGTTGTTTATGTAGGCGACATCTCGCCCCTATTATTTGTTGAGTAAGTATCATAATTAATTATTATTCCCTAAGGATATATACGACTTAATCCCTACAAATCAGAGATAGTTATGGACATATTTAATGTCAAGATTGGAGTCTTTATGACTGAGGATTCTTTCCATATGTTAATCATCCCTCACGCTGAATAACAGCGGAGCTGTACGGAGCGTCCCACGCTCAGCCCTCAAAGCCAATATGGACGAACTGGCAGCTCCTCTTCGCCAGACCTTGGCCGTCCTGCGGTGGCTAAAGGAGGAGCGTATACCGATCTCCCACCTGCTGTTCAGCTCTTGGGGACCCTGGCCCTTAAAGCCCTAAGTTTAAGGACTGGTCATTTATTAAGAACCCCTAAGAGTGACACGTGGCGTAACTCGGGCCGGGTATCATCACACACACACACACATATATATATATATATATATATATACATTGCAAGATAAGTAAATATGCGTTTTTGTTCAACAATACTAATCTCATTAATTATAAACATTGTCAGTATAAAAAAATATCTAATAAAAAGCATATGGTATAAATAAATTTAATTGCTATTCGTGAATGTTAAAAGGTAGGCTCTTAACGATGGGGTAAAAAGCTTGGAGTACCGAGTTAAAGGTTTAGATGAGGTATATATAGAAGGATAGTTGTGCATAAGTAATAGATTGTGTCATTGTAAGCATATTAAAGATTTAGCTCAGATGGTCAAGTGCTTGGAATTATACCACTAGGTTGTAGCTTTGAACCCTGTTTTCAACAATTTTTTATTTTTGTAAATGGAGTAGAATGGGACCCTAAAGCCACTTAGGATCCAACGTGGCAGCCTAGTGGCAGCAACACCAGCAATTTTAAATGATTCCGGTGCCCAGTCAGCGTTATCCGGCGGATAGGACCAATTTTTAAACAAAAAACAACTTAGAGGACCATTTTCCTCACCGGAGCAGGAGCAGGACTAAAATCCATAGTAGGCCAATTTAGAGGACTGTTTCCTAATTTTTCCCGTTGAGGTTGATCTAAAACAACCTTTGGTGATGGGATTAATGCTGAATGATTTGAATTATAAAATTGAATATGAGGGGCTTCATATGGTGTGTTTTGATTGTGGACTTTACGGGTGCAAGACTGAGCTTTGCCCCAGCAATGATATGGCACGTGAAGACCTCCAAGAAGCCCATCCCACCTTGAATGCTCCTACTGCAGAGAACCATTTTTGGCCCATGGATGCTGGCCACCAATAATTGAAGAAGGAGAGCTAACCCGCCTAAAAATCAAAAAGCTACAACTCAGGTACGTAAGGAGGACGGTAGTGATCCACAAGGAGGGATGTGAAGAAGTGATACTAATAGGAACATCAACGTGAATACTATTGGGTCGCAGTTTTCAGTTTTGGCCGAGGAGGGCACTAATTGAACGGGATGATCCCGTAGATGAATTACAAGGTCAACTACAAGATATTCCAACATTATCGGAAAACCCGATGATCTGGCAAGTTTCGAGGGGTGGTCATATGGGTAGTGTGAGGGGAAGAGGAAGGCCTGGTTTCCCGATGAATAACTTCCATGTTAGGGTCCATTCCACTGCCGTTAACATCAAGAGAGGCCAAGTACAAATTCTACAAAGGGGTCCGCTTTGCCACAGCAGGTTACCACTCCCAGTTCCTTGAATCTTGCGAATGGTGGGGGGAGTAAGGATCCGATTGTGGCTGAAACAAATGATATGGATATGGTGTGCCAAGACACCTCAAACATGGAGCAGAATGGAAATGATGGGCCATACATCAAGGCAAACCCAACGGATGGGTGCACAACAACAACCATGGGTTCTTATGGTAAGGAAAATAATAATACAATGGAAATTTATGCCCCTAGGAAGTTGTTTGATGGCTCGAACTTGCGTACTTGATGAAGATCATCCTCTGGAATTGAAGAGGGGCCGGGTCCTCTAATTGTTATAGATATCTTAAAGACTTGGTTAGAGAATATCAACCCGACATTCTTTTTTTTATGGAAATGCTTTTGTCCAGTGTAAAAGCAAATCGAATTCTGCATTAATTTCATTTTATAGAGCTAGTGGATGTGGAAGCTAGGTGATTTAGTGGAGGCTTGTGGTGCTTTTGGAACGGCTCAATCATTAATCTGTGGTTGCTTTGCTCTACGAAACAGTGCATTACAATGGCGATGGCTTGGAATGAACAAGTACATTGTATTCATACTTTCATTTATGCCTCCCTGACACTTTCTATTTGTGATGAGCTTTGTGATTTTTTGTCAAATGCTACTAATTTTATTACAACTCCGTGGTGTCTTGTTGTGGATTTAAACCAAGTCATCCAAGCCAAAGATAAACGGGTAGGTAGTGATATTGGAGGCAGATCCGTGGACAAAATGCGGAGTTTTTATTGTAAGTGGTGGGTTATCTGAAATGATTCTTCAAGGGCCTGATCACACTGAAATTAGTACCATGAATTATTCCTTTATTTACCCCGAATTATGCTCGATTGACAAGTGACAGTTCGATTATTGCATGAAAAATGCATCAATTGCTTAGTGTCGGTTCTTTGGTTATTAATTCTGACTCTATACATTTATCCCGTGAATAAGGTACTATTCTATCTCGTTTTCCATGCTTTTCAGGTATACCGTATTCAGGAGCGTTAAAGATGGATCCGAGCCATTAGAAGTCATTAGGCCAAGATCCCATAGTTCATGGAAGAGTCTGCTAAGCCCACAAAAGTGGAAAATAGGCCCGCAATAGCGGAAGCCCTAGCTGCAGCTGCAGAACTTGGGGGACACGAAATAGAAGCTGCCGTGATTTGTAATAATTCTGTTAGGGTTATGATATCTAAGTCGGTTTACAGCTCTATATAAAGGCTATGCCAGTTTCTTTGTAATGTGTGTAAAAACTATACTTGAGTTTATGCAATAAAAGAGTTCCTTTGGAACATTACGAACAATGTAAAACCAAAGGAACTCTAACCTAATGGTAAATTATGGTTCGTTTAGATATGCCGATTAATTACATCGCGTAGATCTAAACGCCGATAGTTCATTTGGTAGAACTATCGGCATATCTAAACGAACCATAATTTACCATTATTAATCAGAACATTACGATGATATTCTAGAATTAGGAACCGCCGCCCCCACAGTTGCAACGGTATTTATCGCAATTGCAAGGCATCTTAGGTAACCCTAAATCTGGAGATTCGGCGTCAGCTACGTTGATCGACAAGTTTAATTATCAGTAGGTTAGATCTGCCCAATCTTCTTATTGTATTCGTAAATTAACATAAAGGAATTAGAAGGTGAAATGTTAGTTGGGACATAGTCTGGATCAATCCCTAAGAATGTGCTAGTCAATCCACGATAGTTTCTTAGGGAGGTTCTCGGTCTTGAGCCGACACTTTCTAGTACATATTGCGTGTGGGTTAATACAACCAACGAAAGAGGTTAACTACACATTGGCATCTATTGTCCGTCCCATGGAAGTTGCGTAATATTAGGAGATTGCACCCGTAGCTAAAACTGAACTAAAACACATGTTTTGGTTGAATCGGGGAATTACGAGGAAAAGTAGACATAACGATTAGTTACACCAAGTTAGGAGATCGGTGAGGAGGGAAAAGAGAATTACTTTTTTGTCTTTATGTTGGTCTAGGGACCATTATATGTGTTCTTAACTGGATTAGTGAGTGTATTATCTGCGTTGCATCATCTCGGTGGGATCGACCTTGACTCGTCCTTGCTATACTATGATTGACCTAGTACTCTTGCTAGTATTTTATGAGTAGTAGTGACTTACACGCGGATAAGGGCCTAGGTTTACTTGGTCGAGCTCAGTTCATAGCTTGAATGCCATTGATTAGAGACAGGACCAGGCTCTTTGCAATGATTTTTGGGGCGGTTTATTTCCAGATTCTATTGTGACACACTTGCCTCGAGTACATTCCAACCACCACCCAATTATGGTTACAAGTGAAGGGGTCGAACATCATGTGTGTAGTGAGAAAGTATTCCGCTTTCAGGCATGCTGGATGGAGCATGAGAGGTTTACGGAATTTATGCAACAGATTTGGGAAGTTATTGATAACAATATGGCCCATGCGATTAAACAGTTTCAGGAGAAGGCGAGTAATTGGAACAAACAGGTATTTGAAAATATTTTTTATCAAAGAAAGATGTGCAAAGAAAGACTGGCTAGGGTTCAACAATCACTGTCTTACGCCCTATCCTCCTTCCTAACGGAATTGGCAACGTCACTCCTTAAAGAATATGATGAAATACTTACATGAAGAGATATTTTGGTTCCAGAAATCTAGACTGAATTGGATCGCAGATGGTGATCGGAACACTCACTACTTCCACATGTCTACGGCTAGAAAGCGACAACAGAATAAAATCACTTACCTTCAAGACATGAATGGATCATGGATTGCGGACTTTAACGATCTCCGAAAGCTAGTACGCCAATCTTATCTTGACCTTTCGGAGGAACAGGTTATCCCCCTTCCTACGCACATCCGGCTGCCGAGCTTCTCCCCTAAAGATCGAAGAATTCTGAGCCGCCCATCACTAAGTTGGAGATTAAAGAGGCAGTGTTTCATATGGGAGCATACAAAGCACCGGGTATAGATGGCTTGCCACCGGTGTTCTTTTGAAGGAAATGGAATAATGTCGGGGAATCGGTGGTTTGGAGAGCTTTCAACGACAGGCAGTTTCCGGCGGCTCTAAACCGGATTAAAGTAGAGATGATTCCAAAAGTTTCACCCCCGGAATAAATAAACTAGTTGAGGCCAATTGTGCTGGCAAATAAACATATCAAAATAATCTCTAAAATTATTGCGGGATGCTTGAAGTCGCTCATTTGCAATCTTATACCAAGCAGGCAAAGTGCTTTCATCCGCGGGCGACAAACGTCTGATTGTAGCTCAAGAGGCCTTACACTCGATGAATAAGAAAAAGGGGAAGAAGTGGTATATGATGGTGAAGATTGACTTAGAAAAGGCCGACGATAGAGTGAATTGGGACTTCATTCGCTAGCTGATGGGTTTGGTGGGGTTCTCAGACCAGATGATGAAGTTTGATATGTTCTGCATATCCTCGGTTTCCTTATCCATCCTATGGAATGGAGAGCCACTTGATGAATTTTCCCCAAAACGAGGACTCGTGCAAAACTTCAAACATGGAAAGAAAAGTGTTATCCAGGGCTGGACGTAATATTCTCATACAGTCAGCTTAAACGACCATCTTGTATTACTTTATGAAAATGGCCTGCATACCAAATACTGTGCTTTAAGAGAGAGAAAGAGTGGCGCGTTCGTTTCTCTGGGCAGGAGACAAAAAGAAGATGGGGATGTACTACGTAGCATGGTGTGACATTTTCCTACCGAAAACCATGGGGGGCTTGGTGTGAATTGGCTACGCAATATGAATATCTCTCTCCTGGCCAAGGTTGCATGGCGGATACTGACAGGTATAGACATTTTATGTGTAAGAGTGCTAAAAGCCAAGTACCTCTTGATAAGCCTAAAGCGACTAGCTCCCTACTCTAGCAAAATATTTGCGTGGCAGCGGATTGCTAGATAGACATTTTTAATATTACTGTGGACGGAATGGTTGAATGCTTGCCACATCGTCCAAACAATTCAACGTCTCGAGTGTATACTATGCACAGCTGGCTTAGGTGAGTTCAAATGAAGAGGAAAGGAAATGGAAGACTATGTGGGACATTAAAGGGCCGTAAAAAGGTAATATGTTGTTCAAGCTCTTCCGTGGGAAGGCACTGCCTACGGAAGATCTGCTTACGCACAGACACAAGTTACATAATGAGACTTGTATGAGTTGCCAGAGCCACATGGAAACTTTACTGCATGCTTTTCGAGAGAGTGGATGGATTTATGATGTTTGGAGGAAAGTGGTGTCATCGGCCTTTCACCGCCGGTTCTTCGGTACCATGGATAACCGGGAGTGGGTGGATGATTGTCCGAACCATGATATGCACATGAAAGACGATATTACTCAGTGAAGGTTCTTGTTCCGGGAGATCATGATGGGTGACCGTTATTGGCGGAATCAAAAGGTACATCATACGGGCGCTCAACGCCCTCCAGTAGAGGTTTTTATCTCACAGGCAGTCTGTAGGACGAGAGATAGCTTAGACTAGTTAGGAAGTTCTATATTTCAATTATGTATTCACACGAATTTGTATATATTTTGCTTACATTGTTTTATTGAAGATCCGGTTTACACAAAAAAAAAAATCGTAAGATTAAAAGGAAAGATTTAAATAGAAGTAAAATTATAATTACCCTAAAATAGTTATTCCCTCCGTCCTATTTTATGTGTCTATTTTTCTTTTTTGAAATGTCCTAAAATATGTATCTACTTTGTGTATTTATGACAAATTTCTTTTAGTTATTCCTCAAGTCAACACCATTTTACACCATCATCATCTTATCACAAATTTTTCATTTGAAAAAAAAATTAAAAAAACTTGAAACAATCACAAACACAAGATAATGTTGGGTGTTGGTATGTGTAGATTTGAGACAGTAAATCAATAATATTCCTATTAAATATCCTTTCAACCTCACATTATTTACAATAAAAATTGTATAGCATTAAATATTCCAAAACTTAATAAAAAGCATTAATATAAAAATATTTAATTATTTAATAAGATTCAAATCATTAAGATATACTTTTTTTTTAATTTACTTGAAAATGAACACAAAATAGGACCGATGGAGTATATATTAGGATGACTGCCGTGACTGCCTGACCGGAGGGAGATACTTTAAACACTGACATCACAGCTCTGGGAGAGCATATACTTGATGCCGTTATTGACCGTAATTCCGGTGCCCTTGTTACCGAAAGGTATATAGGCCGGGCAGCTGACGCGGAGGTGGTAAAGGCCGGTAGTGACGGTACCAACTTTCCACTTAACTCGACCAGCCATCTTAATCAACAACCAAACGGCCCCAGAAGCTTGGTCCTGAGTGAGAGCTAACCCGTTGTACGGTGCAATTGGGACATTGTTTCCATAGATGAACGGCGACCAAACGTTTGCATCTCTGTGACCTTGGTACACCGGCGGTATTGAAGTATAGTAAGTGATCTGTTGGCTTCTGTAGGTGGCGTAAACGTCGGATTTGTCGTAATAAATCCCTATGTTATCATTAGGATTGTGAGAATAGATGGTGACTTGGATGGTGGCTGAGAAGATGTTGGGGGCTGAGACGTTGAAGTTGAAGATGGTGGCGTCCTGGAGGATGAAGCGAGGTTTGTGGGGTTGAAGGGTGGCCCACACGATGAGGATGACCAATAGTAGGAAGAAGAGGAATATGAGAAGGGCGGCCAAAAGCCGCCGGAAAAACTTCCGGCGATTGTCCTTGTGGTGGCTACACACCTTTTCTTTTGTTGACATTTCACTTATTAATTGGGTTGGTTTGTAGTAAAATGTAGTGTGGGCGGTGGAGGAAGTTTAGAGAAGCTTCAATATATCTGTAGTGGAGCAGATATCAGTGGGATAAAGCGAAAAGGAAAGGTGAGGTCTATATATAAAACACAGAAGAGGAAAAGGGAGTATTTTTTTGTGTTGTGTTTTCTTTCAAGAGAGATAAAATAGATAGTGGGATAAAGCGAAAAGGAAAGGTGAGGTCTATATATAAAGGGCACTGCTACAGCCATACCCGTGTGCGTCACATCCGGCCACATCGGTGATCTGCACCGTTGATCGGTGTTAGATCATATTATAATATAGATCTAACACCGATCAACGCGCGATCATCCGACGCGTGGCCGGATGATGCGCACACACGATGTGCGCACTATCATTCCGATATATAAAACACAGAAGAGGATAATTTCGAGTATTTACGTGTTGTGATTTTCGTATATAAGAGAATAACGTAATAGAATGTTAATAAAGGTTTATTTTTAATTCTATATTTTTTTTTCTTTAATTGAGAGAAAAATAGATAATGATAAATTATAGACACACATCAATATGTATACTTTTTTTTTTTTGAATTGGATTAAGTCACGGAAAATATGTTAGAAAAAATTGATAAAACAAACGAAGCGAATGATCTCGAAGCGCACGTATAAAACGTTTCTTTAAAGAGATGTTTTAAGGCACTCTCTCGGGATTGATAATGCTTTATAGCGAGATTATGAAACGATGATGCTTTATTCGTGTTTTTCACCGAATCGGTGTCTCTCTATATATGACAACGAAAAGATATCGTGAATTTCGAAAGAACAAACGAGTTCGTCTTCGAAAGGATGTGTCGATGAACATGCAAACCCGAAATGGTGTTTCCCAATGAAAATTACGAAATGGTGTTCATTCGCATAGGTTCGAATTTCGGGGCGTTGAATTTAAACGACCGGGCGGGTCGAATTTCGACACGTATAAAAAGTGAATTTCGACGACGTGGATAAATAGACTATTTTCCGATATATAAAACACAGAAGAGGAAAAGGGAGTATTTTTTTGTGTTGTGTTTTCTTTCAAGAGAGATAAAATAGATAATGATAGGTTTATTTTTTCAATTCTACATCAATTCTATATTATTTTTATATCCAATATAATCTTTTTGTTTTGATTTTTTCAAGTTTTTTTTAATTATTTCTACAAATGAAAAACATTTGTTGAGATGATGATGGTTAAACCGGAGCGAGTAATTTTATCACTCTTCCGGAGAAAATGGAGTTTTAACGGTACATTTTTTTCCCTTCCTACATATATAGAGTTTCAACAAAAACATAAGATGAAGGAGAGCTCAATCCACTCAATCATTATCGGTATGTTCAGCAGAAGCAGATTACATTCAAGGGAAATCTATTATATTTGCTACTAGGTTCTCAAGTCTAGCAAACATGCCACATCGCAGATAATAACAACACCCAGAATACGCAACACTAGAAAATATAAAATACCTGAACTACCCCCACAGTTATATCACCTAACACCCCCTTGAAACTAAGTGTGGTAAGAATCATATTTAGTTTGCTTCTAAAGTGATGGAACTGAGTGACAGAAAGAGCTTTAGTGAAAACATCTACAATTTGGGAAGATTAAGGAATGTAATTGAGACTTGAAGCTGCTTGTTAAAGACTTTATCTCTAATGAAATTGACATCCACTTCAATGTGTTTTGTCCTGACATGGTAAACTGGATTTTGTGCCAGGGAGACTGCACCAAGTCTGTCACACCAAGTTGTTGGAGAAGATGATAGATGAATTCTAAGTTCCTTCAGTAAGAGTGGTCCAAGAAATTTCTTGCAGCCAGATTAACAAGAACTTATGTACTCTGATTATGTGCCACATCTAGCAACAACTGGGTATTTTATTTAACACCATGAAATCAAGGATTATCCAAGGTAGATACAATACCTCGTGACAGACTTTCTATCTAAAGGTAAACATGCCCAATCAGCATCTGAAAACCCTTGTACGTTTAGATCACCCCATGTGGGAAGAAAGAGAGCATAGTGCCGAATAACCTTGACATATCTTAAGAGTTTCTTCAAAGCCAACCAATGATCGACCGCATGACATTGCATAAATTGGCATAAGTAGTTAACCACATATGTTAGATCAGATCTTGTAGAAGTAAGGAACCGCAGACCTCCAATTGCACTCATGTACAAGTAGGATTGGACATAGGTTGACCTTGGCTAGGACTTAAGTGAGACCCAACAACAATTAGAGTTTGATTGGGTTTGATATTCTCCAGGTGCAATCTTTTTCAGCAATTGAGCAGCATAGTGTTGTTAGGACGCTAAAAGACCAGATGAGTCTCTTTTGGCCTGCATGCCCAAAAAGTGTGCTATGGGACCCAGGTCCTTATATAGAGTTCAACATTCCAATGAAATGTTGGACAAGATTTGTTGAACCCCCTGTAACCAGTATATCATCAACATAAATTATGACATACAACAATCAGAATTAGATTGCAAAGTAAATAAGGAGGTGTCAGCTCTTGATTGTTGAACGCCTCACTGTAGCATCTGGTTTCTTAGTGCCGCAAACTAGGCCCTAGGTGCCTTCTTAAACCAATATATAGCCTTGTTCAACTTTGTTGGTCTCTTGGAAATGCTTGGATTAAGTTTAGATGGGGGGTTGAATAAAGTTGATACTCAAAAACTTTCTCTATAGTTCAAAACTCATTTGAAGGATTCGTCTGCTGACTACTTAGCTCAGCTGTGTTTTATGCAGCAGATATATTTAAAGCCTTTTTAAATGTTATTCTTAAAATTTGAATGTGCTAAGTGTTCTGACTCAGCGGTGTGTTCAGTGTAGGTAAACAAACAGATTATAAGTTAAGTATTGAAAGTAAATACATAAATTAAAGTGCATAAATAAAAGACACAAAACATATAGTGGTTTAAAGTGGTGTAATCCCTTAGTCTACTCTTCTATTGTGATGTTGGAAGAATTCACTATTGTTATTGGGTTAGACAAATGCAAGACACAATAAATTTTATGATTGTCCTTTGTTGACTCTTCATATCTTCACAATCTTGAAAAATCAGTCATTCACAGTTGTCTCTACTGCTTCATTGAATTGTTTCATTGTTCCTTGGAGGGTAGTATTTCCTCTTCAAAGCTCCACCACAAACACATAGCTCCATCTCAGTTCCACTGATTCAGATGCCAACACAATCCTTCACACTCAGCGGTGCTTCACTGTCCAAAAAACATTGTCGAAAACAAAGTTGTGGTTGAATCAACTTTAGCTTGAAATTAGGTGCATTATGTGCTTTTACTTGTTCATAGTTAGTGACTCAGCGATGTACTGAATGGAGTACCATGGCCCTGTTTGGTTTCGGGTTGTGGGTTGAATGGATTCAAGAAAGAAAAAGTAAAACAAAATATAGTGAAATAATGATTATTAAGTTGAAATGTTATGTTGAAATTTGTATAGTTGAAGAAATAATTGGTGAGAGAAATTTTAATGAAATATTATATTTAAAAAGTAATGGTTAAATAGTGTAGTGGGTGAAAAAAGTGAATTGATTACTATTAATTTATTTGTTGATGTTGAATGATTGATGAGAGAATTTATAATAAAATAATAGAATTAATAAAATAATGATAAGTAAGATAGTGGACTGAATAAAATATTGGGTTGGATCCAAATGGATCCAACCCCACCCGAAACCAAACAAGGCAAGTCTCTTGTCGGATGTGTGACTAGTTGTATTCCCCATGTTGTTTCTAAAATTATGTACCGAGCGGGGTACCATGACCCATCCCCACGTTGGACGTATGACTAGCTAGTCATGTAACGTGTCGCATCATGCCTTAGTGTCAAGTAAGTAAGAAACATGAACATGTCAGACAAGACAAGAACACGACAAGACACGAACATGTTATTGTTAGTTGACAAGTAAAGTATGGATTAGTAGTAGCTTATGTAAATTGGATCAGTAGGCTAAACACGGTAAGTAATAAGTTAATGAAACGAACAAGTACGTGCAAGATGAACTGAACGTAGCTAATAGACATGTTTTCTTTTCATTGTTCAAAATGGTTTAAAATTGGACTTCCTTTTGTTTCAAGACATGTTTTCAAAGATGTTTTAGGTATTCTTCAAAGTTATGTTTTTAAAGTAGGTTTCTTATGATTTATGTATAAGTTTTCAATTTTTTTGTGAACTGGATGAAGCAGATTAATGTCATGTCCCCCGGTATCAGGGCCGGACCTGGCATTTTTTGGGCTTAAGGCCAAGTCCTCGAATTGGTTCTTTTAGTTTAAGTTGTTTTTTTTTTTTTGAAAAACATACTTATCGTGTTTTTAACATCCGTAAATACAAAATTCAATTTATTGATAGCCTCAAAACATGCCTACAAAGTAGTCTTTTCTAGCATATTTAGAAACAAAAACCAAATTCATACGTATACACAAAACATACTTACATATTACTATTTCAAGATCGCTCTTGCAATATATTTAGAGGCGAAATCACTAATCAAAGTAGAATTGTTAATTTCATTAACATAATATAATTTTGTTTGTTTGTTTTATTTTTTCTTTGTGTACTTTTTTATATAGATATATAATAATATAAAATAATTTTTTTTTTTTATATTTCTATAGTTTTCCAAACAAAAATTTAATAAACTTGTTCGTATGGCTAATTTTTTTTTGGGTCAAGTAAATTTTTTTATTGAGACCTAGATTGGAGTAAAAAAATTTGGGCCTTTATCAAAATAAAAAACATATTATATTAGATTGGATCGGATTGAATTTACACGGGATTTTTTTTTCTTTTAGCGAAACATGTACTGTTGGGCCCTCCCGGCACTGTTGGGCTTAAGACGGCCGTCTCTCCGACCTCACATGAGGGCCGGCCCTGCCCGGTATCCGACATACATGAATCTCTCTTTTGATCATCTTTCTCCTTACTGAGCATTCAACTGGCCATCCTCACTCTTTTATTTGGAATTATAAGATATGCACGTTAAAGATGTGTTGGATTATGAGAATGGAGAGAAAACTTAAGAATGAAGTCAGAGAGTTCTTTGGGTTTCAACAGTTTCCAATTCGAAGAAGATGAGTTGTAATAAAAGTTAGCTTTATATATGATTCTTGCTCGATAGTAGTTGTAATCGGTAGAGTTAGTTAATGGAAGATTTTAAGTGTCAGTTTCCCAGTCTCTTGTTTGTTTCCTTTCTTTCCCATGTTTTTTAATTGCTCTAATATGACATTAGACGTATGTGAGATTTATGGTTTACACTAAATATCACGTGCCAAACGTTTTTTTTTTTTTTTCTAGACAAAAACATGGTATTCGGAACAGGGCGTTACAGTTTCACAAGATTCAAGTTGACATTGAGGTTGATTTCTTAACAAATAATCAGGCAAGATAGAGATAATCTTTGTTAAAAAATAATTCAAATACCTAAGAGCAAGAAAGTAGGGTAATGAATAAAACGATTTCATTTGGAGAATTGAGCATTCATTTAAATTTTATATGTATTTATAATTTTCTAAAAATAAATATACCTTTTTAACAACCTCTCCCACTGAAGCGTGCTGGTGGCTTTCACACTATTGAATAATATCTAGCTGTGATGTTCCAATTCTACCAACCTTATACACTTATTTGTCTATTGTTTCGCTTTTATTATAAGCTACTCAAGAGAAACCACCAAATCAAACGAACTTGCATGGCCACCAGAAATAATTCACATGACGCCCCGTATTTCGGACACCGAGTTATTATTCAATAAAAATGCCTAACACATATATATATTTTTAAATAACAAAAATAATATATACGTAAGCCTAGTAACAGTTCAATAAGAGCAGAGCGGAAAAAAAAACTAAAGAACGACTTGAGAATGTCAAAAGACAATAAACGGATCAACCGTTTCACTTAACATCTAAGAAAACCAAAAGAATGAAAACAACAAAATGTTGTTTAAACTATTGCATTTCCAATGAAATGAAAAGGATAAAGTCTAACTCTCAACCAACAATATGTGTCGCTCAAAATAAAATTCATAAATAAATTGATGACATTCTTCATAAAATCTTGAGCTCAAACGTCAGCTCCATCATTGCTTCCCTCAAACTCAATATCATCATTCTACCAATCACCTTCTCAGGGTAGAAACATAATAAGGGGTTATGTACTATGTACCTAGTAAGGGGTAGAAGAATGGAATACAATTAAATACATGCATATATAACAAGAATAAATCTACAAACACTACCACGTAGATTGTAACAGAAGAGCTCACTCACCGTGTAATAGCTTAGTTAGTATAACCATGCACAAGTAGGTTTGTTACGCTAAAACCAAAGGACACTGCGTATGGTCAACACCACACCACAACACATTCAGCACCTCGAGGGCACTGACAGTTCCGTGAGAAAGATCACACGAGTCCCTTGGCATCAGATGATGAGAGTCCACTTGGCTACCATTTAATTTACAAGTGATTTGGCCCCTATTTATGACTTGTTTTATGTGGTTTCAGGGTAGTTTAGTGGTTTTATATGCACTATTCAACATAACATGAATCACGAGCCGAAGACGGTTACGTCCGGAAATCTCTTTATTTTTTGATGAGTTGCATGCATTTTATTTGAATTTATCATGCTTGGGTTTGCGGATCATATTTTTTTTACAGGTATAATATTATAGAGGATGTGGAATAGAGCGTGACATGATAAAATTTGGTTCAAACGGAGTCCGGGAGTGAAAAATGGCGCAAGAATCAAGTTCGAGGCGAAAATATGTGGCACAGCCCGGCGCACGCCGGGCTAGGGCCGGGCGCACGCCAGGATTAGCACGGGCGCACACTTAGAATCACATGGTGTTGGTCCCTTGGAAATGCTTTGGTCAAGTTTACAGGGGGTGAATAAACTTGACACTTAAAAACTTTTATAGAGTTTTGATAATTCTACTGGGTAAATAGTCTGCTGACTATTCAGCTCTACTGAGTTATATGTAACGGATAAAACATAAAGCCTTTAACTTGTTGTTCTTATAAAACTGATGAGCTAAGTGTTGTTCACTCAGCTATGAGGTGTGTGCTCGGCAGATTGGTAAGTTAGCAGTTGATGTGATAAGATGCAGAAATTAAAGTGCAGGAAAGTAAATGCAGAATTAAAAATACAAGGTCTATAGTGGTTCAGGGTGGTGTAATCCCTTAGTCCAATCTTCTCCTATGATTTCGGAGGAATTAACTAATGTTCTTGAGGTATAGTCATAAGATACAATAGATTGATGATTGTCCTTGACTGATAGCTACCACTTCACAATCTGAACACTTAGATGGCATGTAGAATCGATGCATCCCTAATATGTTCCACTATTCCTTCAAGGGTAGGATTGTCTCTTCAATAGGTCCCTCACACTCAACAGTCCTTGACACCCCAACAGGTGCTTCTCTGTCCAGAAAACCTTTGTTGAACAAAGAGAGTTGTGTTAGGAACATTTTGTTTTGTTTTGATGATGGTCATACTAGCTGTAAGAGCAAGCCTGAAATAAGTTGAAATACTTGTATAGGCTTTACTTAGAGTCCGACATGTTGTATAAGTTAAGTCAGATAAACATTGTACTAGACTGGTAAAGGCAGCCAAGTACCAGCAGAGAAGCATGAAGACAAATGGACTGACTTATAACCAAGAAAGTTTGTGATGACCTTGGATAAGTCTAAATTATATTGCAAGTGATGAAACTCATTGTTAAATAAGGTGGACACTGATCTCACACAAATCAAGATCAGTGAAGTACAAGTACTCTTGAAAATCAAAGGAAATCAAGAAAGCAATGAACCGGCAAACTAAACTGTCCACCGGCTAAGTAAAGGAAAAGCAGTGAAGGAAGAACTAATCAGCTAAGTCAGCTGGAACACTTAACCGGTCAAGCAACTGACAAGTAAAGACACAACAAAGCAATCCAAGCCTATTCAGAATGTGAAGAAATAAGGAAGATTCATAAGATCAAGCATTAAATGCAGAATCAATCAAGGACGGATTTTATGATAGAAGTTTGAATAAAATCTGGATCACTGAAATCCAGGAGGATATAATCAAGGGGGAATCAAGAATTAAATCAAGGATTATTCTCCACATTAAATAGCCAACGGACTGAAATTCAAATCAAGAATTATCAAGGCTATAAATAGAAGGCATTGACAGATAGGAAAAACAACAATTACAATACTGAAAAAGCCTTCTATTTGAACTCAAAGACACATCTAGAGATCAACTCAGCAATCAGAGCTCAAATTCCACATCAAGCACTGAGATTGATCAACAAAATCTGTGAATCCATTTCACACCAGTCAAGCAACTGAATCCGAGCCATCTGAGATGGAGTTGTGTTTGTGATAGCTGCTGAAGGATTTGTTCTCACAGAGCAATGTTGAAGTCTGAGTCACTGAAGCTTTTGTAGCCAGGGAGTGATAGTATTGAAGATTGTGAAGCTTGTGTAGCCTAGGACAATCTAACTATTGTATCAATGAAAGACAATAGTGAATTCCTCCAATCATCACATGAGAAGAGTGGATTAAGGGATTACACCACCCTGAACCACTATAAACCTTTGTGCCTATTTACTTTTAGCACTTTACTTTACTGCACTTACTTATTGCATAATTCATACTCTGTGTGTGCATATTCTACTTTGAAATGGTATTTAAAGAAGGGATTTATCCGCTGCCCAAAAGCGTTTTATTATAAGAAAAGTTTTTGAAACTCCAGTATAGTCATTCACCCCCCTGAAAATACTTTTACCCTTCTCTGGGACCAACAATTGGTATCAGAGCAGTGTTCCTAGTATCAGAACCTGTTCAGATATGATTTCTGGTAACAAGGAGATCACATATTTTCAAAGTAGTTTTCAAATTTGTGCTTTCTAAATAAATTCTTATCTGCGATTATGGATTCCTCAAATTTCATGTCTAAAGTACCTGTGTGTTCAATGTTAATAATTTTGATGAATATAAAATAAGGATGTCTCATCTTGCAGCAACTCGTGAGGAGATGCTGGATGTTATCAATGATGGCCCAATCAAGATAATGACTGTGATAACCACATGAGCAGATCAAGGAAAGGAAATAGAGAAACCTATGAACGGTTTGACCAAGGATGATAGAAGAAGAGAAAACCTCAAATTTGTTGCAAAAGATATGATCTTGAAGACTCTGGACAGTAACATGTTCATGAGGATCAAAGATTGCACAACAGCAAAGGAGATGTGGGATAAATTAGCACTCATCAATGAAGGATCTGAGGCAGTCAAAGAAAACAAATTGTCTGTTGCAAAATATAAATTTGAAAACTTCAAAATGAAGACTGGTGAATCCATTGATCTAATGGATTACAGATTTTCAAGCATCATCAGTGAACTGCAACAACTTGGACATGCATACCCACAGAAGGAAGTTTGCCTGAAAATCTTGAGAGGTCTACCTGAAAAAAAGATGGAAGATCATCACATCAGTACTCAAAGGAACAATAAATCTTACAAATACCAATACTTTGACTCTGATCTCTCAATTAAAGGCTCATGAATTTGAGTTAAACAGTGAAGACAGTGCACCAACAGTGGCACACACGGCTAGTGCACTGGTTGCACCCCAGCAAAGCAAAACGGCTGAGACAAGCAGCAAAGAAACACAGGAGCTAAAAGAACAAGTTGCTTTACTGATTAAAACATTTTGACAGTTTTAGCAAGAAGAAACAATTCAAAGGAATTTCATCATCAAACAAGAAGACAAACTCAAGCAAAGACATGAAGATGAATACAGATGTTTCAATTGAAAGAAGAAAGGTCACTTCAAGGCAGATTGCCCTGAAGAAAAAAAAAAGATGAGAAAAAGAAGAAGTACAATACAACGGAAAAGAGAAAGAGAAAGAAGGCACTTAAAGCTGAAACCAGTAGTGAAAAGGATGAAGAATCATCTGACAATGATTCAAATGATGGTGAATCCAACAACTCAGACAATGACAAGGCATACCTATGCCTTATGGCTAAGGAAAGATATGAAACATAGGTAACATCTAGTTCATACTCATCAAATGCATCCACATCTGACACTGCACAATCTTCTATTCTCCCATTAGATTCTGCAAACCTAATCCAAAATCTCATGAGTAAATTTGATGAAATTCAGACAAATCATGAAATTCTGGAACAGGAATGTGAGAATCTGAGAGAGGAGAATAAAGGAATAAAGAAAGAACTAGATGACTGAAAGCTGAATCAACTAGTAAGGAAGTTCACTCAATTGATCAACAAGCAGTAAATGATCACTCATCTTATGTTGATAGACCAGCTGAGAAAACCTCCCTACCAGTTAAGAACATCACTGAACCATTTAATACACCAGCTTACAAACTCCCAAAAATGTTTTGATCCAGATCTGGTCTTGGCTACAACAGCCAAGATGATAAAGGAAACAATGGACAACATAATTCTGAATCACGGACCAAAACTGGACCTAAAGTTAGAAAAGGATAGACCATAGTTTCAACTACTCATCCTACACCAGTGAAGTCAAAACCCAGTGTAGTGAAACATCATAGTAAATCATCTTACCTGTCTAGTAAAGGAAAAAGCATACTTAAAGGTAAGAGTCGACTTTACCCTTCAGAAGATGATTGGAATGTTGCACCCCTAAAATAAAAGAAGAAACCATTTCATACTATGCAACATGTGTTTAGGAAAAGCCAACCAAGACATGTTCTTGGACACGAGACGCAATATGAAAATAAGTTTCCTCCTACATATTGGAAAGTGAAAAAGGATCCAAATGCACCAAAAAGTAGAGAATTGTATCAGAATAATTTCAATAAGTTCACAAGAAATTATTGCCATGCCTTACATGTATGAAGTTGATGATTTCAACTGTCCAAGAAGGAGATCCTTTGGATACACTCTTGGAATGAGATGTGTGACTGCTAACAGGTATGGACCCAAATATTTTTGGTTACCTAAACATACTTAATTTGTTTTGTAGGATGTCTGGTACATAGACAGTGGATAGACAGTGGATGTTCCAGACATATGACTGGAAACAAAGGATGGTTGACTGACTTTAAATCTTTTGATGGACCCAAAGTTACATTTGGAGGCAAATAAAACCCCGGCAAAATTAAAGGGGAAGGCACAATGCTCAAGAATAATTTGAAGATTCAAAATGTGGCTTATGTTAAAGGATTGACTTTTAATCTTCTAAGCATCAGTCAATTCTTTGACAAAGGCTACAATGTGCACTTCAACAAAGAAGGATGTAAAGTGATTCACAATAAAACCAGCACAGTTGTACTTGCAAGAAACATATAAGACGACATGTATGTGGTGGATTGGAAAACAGCAAAAGCAGAAACATGTCTGCTTGTCAAGAATAAGAAATCAACCAGCTGGATTTGGCGTAGAAGACTGAACCATCTCAACTTCAAGACCATCAACAAATTGTCAAAGAACAAGCTAGTTGAAGGCCTTCCAGAGATCACCTTCAAAAATAAAAGCCTTTGTGATGCATGTCAAAAAGGGAAGCAGATCAAAAGCTCATTCAAGTCAAAGCCTTATCAATCTACAACAAGGATCTTACACCTTTTGCACATGGATCTTTTTGGACCAGTCACACCAGTGGGTGTAAGTGGAAAGAAGTACACTCTAGTGGTGGTGGATGAATTTTCCAAATTCACTTGGACTATATTCATGAACAAGAAAAGAGAGACACTCAAAAAGCTACCAGATTTGCTGAAAAGAATACAGAATGAATAAAAGTTGAAGATCATCAAGATAAGATCAGACAGTGGAACAGAATCCCTAAATGAAGTGATCAGATCTTACTGTGAAGAAAATGGAGTACTACTTCAACTATCAGCAGCAGGGACTCCACAACAAAATGGTGTAGCAGAAAGAAGAAACAGAACACTCAAAGAAGCAGTCAGAACCATGATTGCAGAAGCATGTCCACCAAAGAGATTTTGGGCTGAAGCAGGAAATACAACATGTGATACTCAAAACAGATCTATCATCAATAAACACCATGGAAAAACACCATATGAAATTTGGAATGGAAGAAAACCTAACATTTCACATTTACATATGTTTGGATCTAAATGTTTTGTTTTGAACAGGAATCAGTTGCATACCTTTGATGAAAAATCTAATGAAGCAATCTTTATGGGATACTCAGACACCAGTAAATCTTTTAAAGTGCTCAACAAAGGAACCTTGGTGATTGAAGAGTCAATTCATGTAGTTTTTGAACCAAATACAAATGGTGAAAGCTTACACAACCTTGAAGAAAAAGCTGCACAAAGACAAGTCTATATGAATACAACAGTACCAGCTACTATTTTGAGTCACACCTTTGGAAATCAAGACGATGCACTAGTCAATACAACACAAGAGGCACCAACACAAGATTATAAAGTTGATGCACAAGTTGAAGTTGTGGAAGAACCAAATCAAGAGCAACTTCAACCTGATTTGAATTGGCTGAGAGATCAACCTGAAGAACAAGTCATTGAAGATGTTCATACATGAGTCAAAACCAGAAGACAACTGGAAAGTATGCTAACTTGTTTTATGTCACAGGTGGAACCCAAAACAATAGATGATACAATTCAAGATGCTGATTGGATTACAGCTATGCAAGAAGAGCTCAATGAATTTGAGAGAAATGAGGTCTGGGAAATTGTGGACAGACCGGACATGGCAAATATCATTGGAACAAAATGGGTATTCAGAAACAAGATGGATGAACAAGGAACAGTTGTCAGAAACAAAGCAAGACTAGTTGCAAAGGGATATTCTCAAGCTGAAGGCATAGACTATGATGAAACCTTTGAACCAATAGCAAGATTAGAAGCAATCAGACTCTTCCAAGCTTTTGCAGCACACAAGGATTTCACAGTATATCAAATGGATGTCAAAAGTGCATTTTGGAATGGACCTCTAGAAGAAGAAGTGTATGTGGAACAACCCCCTGGGTTCCAACTCAAAGGAAAGGAAGATAAAGTATACTAGCTCAAAAAGGCACTATATGGACTCAAACATGCACCTTGAGCCTGGTATGAGACACTGTCACAATTCTTAATCAACAACGGATTCAACAAATGGACTATTGACAAGACTCTCTTTAAGCTAGAAGATGGAACATGAACTTTGTTAGTTCAGATCTATGTTGATGACATCATCTTTGGATCAGAAGCTGAGAAGTTGTGTGAGAAATTTGCAAATCTGATGAAAAGTTAATTTCAAATGAGTATGACGGAGAACTCAACTATTTTCTTGGTTTACAAGTGAAACAAATGGACGATGGCATCTTCATCAATCAAGCCAAGTACACAAGGGACTTGATACACAAATATGGTATGGATACAAGTGGAACATCAAACACACCAATGTGTGCAAGAGTTATTCTTGGGAAAGATGAAAATGGAAAGGATGTTGATCAAAAGTTACAGAGAGGAATTATTGGATCTCTAATCTATTTAACTGCAAGCAGACCAGACATTTCTTTTGTAGTAGGCGTATGTGCAAGATTTCAAGCTCAACATAAGGAATCTCACTTACAAGCAGCTAAGAGAAACATCAAATATTTGAAGCAAACAATCAATGTAGGAATTTGGTATCCAAAAGATGAAGGATTCAAATTAATATCCTATTCAGATTCAGACTATGCTGGATGCAAGTTTGATAGAAAAAGAACATCTGGAACTTGTTAGATACTAAGAAGTAGACTAGTATCATGGTTTAGCAAAAAGCAAATCTCGATATCCACTTCAACAACAGTTTCAGGATATATAGCAGCAGGTAGTTGTTGTTAGGTGTAGTGCCCGAAAGACAATTTGTGTAATTGTTTTTAACAATGGATGACGATTTTATCTCACCTTATTACTTGCTTTGTGCTTGTAAATAATACACCGTCGCAAACCCTAAGTTTATCGTATGTAACCGCTTAACTCGGTGTATGGCATGCACGTGAGGATTGAGTTAGTGGTGATATACTTAAAGCGTTAGTCCGTGGTGAACTTAATCAGAGTTTAGGGTCTCTTGATTAAAACACCAATAATGCGCCCAGAACACCTTAGGGTGTGATAGTCTTATCCGGACTGTCGGTAGAGGGTACCTAAGTGGGGCATTTATATATGATGGCATTCATATAGGACATGACCGATTTAATCTGAATTTCTCGGTATAATTCCTTAATCGAGGAATCTTATTAAATCATTAGATGATCATATATGGATCAACCTTAATCCTGAGGTGATCACATGATGCCGCTTGTCTCGGGGTAGTGTTTGATGTGTTAGTTACGGTTCACTTAGATATGTGTTCCAAGCCACTTCTCATTGGCACTATCTCCGATGAGTGAGTAGTTCGATTTTCACGGACATGGAATCCATTCCTTCCCGCGGGAAGTAGAGAGACGATCCCTTATTTGTTAGCCCTAAGAAAGTGATCGATCCCGGGAGTTCACATTTGACTAATTAGCTACTAGTCAGATATGTGTGCTAATTGATCATCAGGGGGTTAATGGTAAATAAGGATAAGATATTCTGAGTCGGGTTTACGGAGACCTCCCACTCAGAATGGACATTCTATGGAGGGTTAATCCGTATGTAGTGATTATATCAATGGACGCTTATTCACTCTATGGGTTGAGTATAAGTATACATCTGTAATCGGTAGAGTTCAGTTTCGGGTTTATGGTGGCGTAATCCCGGAATTAATAATTAATGTACTTATTCTGTTCGATGAATAATTAATTATTGGAGCTACTGCGGTTATAGGTCCATGGTCCCCGATGTGGCTTACGTAATTCGGACTAATAATCTTGTTACTTAGGCCTCGGTGATAATTAATTGGTCGGGTGATTAATTGATATGCATGAATATTATTTAGTTGGGCTAAATAATATAATACACATAAAAGACATTTTATGTGGGCTTTTAAACCCTAGGGGTGGCGCCTCATACTTCATTAAATGCAAGATTTGATTTTCTTGTGTGATTAATGATTAATAAAAGATGATTTATTTGTAATTGATTGATTGATTAATCACAATCTTTTATAAATGGAATTATCCTTTATTGTGATTTCTTTTTAATTAATTATTTAATTAATTAGAAACTTGGAGGCCAAGGATTTATTTTCCTATATAAAGAGAGTTCCCCCAATCCTTAGGCATTGAAAATTTCGCCCCACTCATTAAAAAAGAGAGAAGAAATTTGTTTCTCTTGTCTAGGGTTTTAGAGAAAGAAAAACTTTGAGTTTTTCTTGGTGTTGCATATCAAGGAGGCTCGTGTATCAAGAAGGGTGTCCACCAACCGCCGTTTGGAGAACACATCGGAAGATCAAGGCAACTCTTCCCGTTATTGGTAACATAATCTTAAACCCCCCTTGTAGTACTTAAGTCCTTTAATTATGAATTGTGTCATATAAATCGTGATCCATCCATTGTGTATAGATCTAACTCGTTTAGATCTAAGAACCGCATCCTTCATGTGGTATCGAGACAGGTTCCACGATTTATATAGTCATAGTCATAGTTAAACGATTTAAAGGAGTGGAATTGCATGTAGGTAATTTTTACTTATAATTATGCATTGATTATGATTAAAATTGCTATGGTTGAAGAGATGGATTGGGGTTGACACCGTTTTCCCGTTATATCTATTGTAAACTCATATAAACGATGAAAATTCGTTCATATGAGTATAGGAAATTATGTAATTTATTTATTATTGCAAGTTTTGTAAATAGATCTGTTTAGTAGCTGTATAGTGTTTTCGTTTTTTCCGTTGTTTGAGCCGTTAAAACGAAGATCTCTCCGGTCAGAATTAAGATTAGAAGTTGATGAACAATCCCACAAATTTTGGTGTCGATCAGAGTCCGTTTGGGTCTCCGTTCGTTGCTGCGAAGTGGCTGCTGTAACAGAAAAACGCAGGATTCACAGAAACCCTAACTGTGACTTCTTCGATTTTCTGGGAACAATTGGACCGTTCAAATTAAAATCCGACCGGTCAGATCACATATCATGGAGTTTTTGACGTAAGATAAAATTTTCAGGACGATCGGGATTTATCTAGATCCCCAATCGGCCTCGGGAAGTCAATGAGGCGCTGCTGTAAGAGTCTGTTTCAGCAGCAAGTTGGGCGGCTCACTGAGGAAGATTGACAAGTCAAAGCTTCGATCCGACCGTCCATCTTGAAGTCCGAAGAATGAAGATCAGATCTGGAAAGTTTCGTCCCGATCCAAGTTCGTTTGATATACTGATCGTCGAAGATTCTCAACAGCTGCAGATTAGGGTTTTAATTTATTTTCGAATAGATTAGTTACGGGGGTGCCAACGGTCCATCTCGGTGTTTATTTTCCGCACAAGTATACATGTGTATATTGTATGAGTAGAACCGGAAAATTGCCATGACATGCATCATATCATGAATTCCACTCCATATGCATACATGTAGAAATTAATTCGAGGAATTAGTTAGGCATGTATAAAACACACGATTAGTTTTAATTAATTGTTTGATATTAATTAGAAACTAATTAGGGTAAAAACCGAGGAACACGGGTTTTTTCAATCGTCGAGGTTGGGTGATGGATTCTCGGTGAATCCCACTCTGCGAAAGCATAAGGAGTAAAATCCCGAAACCTCGTGGTTAAGGTGTTGGATTCTCGGTGAATTCCACCTTACCTAAGACGAGATTACGTTCTTGTTCCGTAGTGTCTACGTGAAAGTTTGATGTTTAAGGATTGGATAATCACGGGCAAACAGGTTCGAAAGTGGTTTAACCACGGTTGGGTGGTCAACAGTAGCTACGGCTCAATCGACTTCACCCTCCACGTGTGGCGTTTGCACGGGGGTGCGGCAATACTGAGCCATCCGAAGAGCCACTACGGCTCAACGGACCTCTCCTAGCCTTGACCCGTCCGACGGCCACATATGTTCTAACGAATAGGTCGGGTGGGCTAGCCCACATAACCGACAACATTCGGGCCTATGATTTATTGTTCCTTAATGTAACATCAAGTCCAAAAACGTGATCAGTAAACCCACCACTTTTTCAAAATATTGAGTGGGAGCGGGAGAGGCGACGGCCGACCCCACGGCCTCTCTTGTTGACACAAGCAACGTGAGAGAATGGTGACGCCTCGTGCCGGCTCGGGACCGGCCTCCCTAAGGAAGGCCTTCACCGCTATCAAAATTCAAGGCTTGGTCTCCGAAAGGATAGGATTTTGGGTACTCGCCGGGTCACCGACCGACCCTAAGGCGGCACACTCGGGGTCTACCTAAAAATGCGAGACGGTAGGTCACACTCATAAAGGGTATTTTTGGTAGTACCTTGGCTGAAAAAGGAAAGGTGATTGACGATCACAAATGAGATGTTCGATTCTCAATCGATCTTCAATATTAATCGAAGCCTCTTTGACCTACCCTAAGGCGGCGAGGCATTAGATTAAATCCTTGGAACGGTAGGATAGACTATAAGTACTTAGTTTATGTTCCAAAAATTTTAGTAGTGTATGATTTGGATTTATTTTTCTGTCAATTTTATTTACAAGTTTGTTATATATATCTCTCTAAGGTGCTAGACTCGCTAATGTAAAATTGACTAGTAATGACTTCGTTAAAAAGTGGTAAGTAACTAGAACGTTGTATTTATTAATCTCACATGCGATTAATTTTTCGGAAGAGATATTTCTTTTGAAGCCTTCAAAACTTAAGTGACGTAAATAGGCATGTCACCGCTACTTTGTCACTCGTGCAGAACAAGAGACAACCGTAGTTAGTTTGAAAGATGATTGGGACGATAAAATTCTTCTAGTGAATTGTGTAGTGTCTACACGAGAAATTTTTTGATAGAAAAATTGGAGAATCATAAATTAAAGTGTCGCTAGTTAGACGGTATTTGGAACCGATAAACTAGTGGGAGCTTTTATATTATGTTTTTCTAATTTATTAGAAAATCGGTCCCACGGGTAACACTTTCATTAGACATCCCACGAGTTCACGAGTAGTGTCTACTCAAACGAACTGCTAGTTCAAGACTATTTCCTTTTAAGGAAAGTTAAGAATGGGAAAGAATGTCTATAAGTGTTAATCATCTTAACTAAAGTTTTGAGGCTAAACCGAAACATTAATTAAAGAAAGTATATGATAAGGAAAGTGATTTCGGATCACTAACCAATGAATCCTTAGCGACTTTCTTAACCGAGTAACTTGACTCAGTGGCTTAGTTCTTTGGAAGAACAATGAAGCTGTGCATTAATAAAGTAACAACGGGCAGTAATTTCAGCTAGAATAGTGGGAGTGATATAAGGAAATGAATTTCGGATTCTATCCTTGAATATCACAAGAAAAATTTATTTTTCGTTTACAGATTCGTTGAAACAATTGGATTCACTTTCAACTCGATATATTGTTGCCTCATAGAAAGTGAATATGACATTTGTAGTACGAATCCGAGACTCGGACTTTTGTTTGATAAAGTCAGAACCACTTAGAACAGCTGAATAAGTATGTGTAACACATCTAAAACTATTAAAGGTAAAAGGTTTCGTATTAAGATAAACGACCTTTCAATATCTATTAATTAGTGCATATATCCTAGAGACAAGACCCGTTGATCGGCGGCTAAGGGTGATTCCTATCTCCCGAGTCTTGGAACACTATCTCAAAGGAACAATGACTAAGTTTCCTTTCAATCGGGAAAGGGTAATAATTTTGAAGGGGTAACATAGCTTGTTCACCATGACCTTCGGGGTCTAGTGAGAGATACAAGCTAGTGGGAGATTTTGAGTGGTGACATTACGTCGATAACTACTCAAAACACTTTGGTTGGTTTATCGAAAGAATACGAGGAGGTGTCTACGATTTTAGCGAGAGAATAGAGTATTCCATGCTCGAAATAGGCTATCGCATAGTCTTGGGACTGATGCTCGGCCTGCCTCCTAGTGGAATATTTCTCACTGAGGAAGAAACCGTAGACTTGCCCTATATAGTTATTGATATGCTACAATATACTGCTAAACTCGATTAAGATAATTCGTTGCAAAATAACGGTTAACATTATTACGTAAACCGAGAAGTCTACCTAGAAGATGCTAGTGAGTTTATGGATAAGGAGTGAATTCGGTTCACACCACATCCGTAAATGTAGGCATTTAGCATTTAATGCTTGAAGGTAGGGAATTTGGGGATTTTGCGCATACGTTCGGATTGTGATTGTTCGTGAAATATCTTAATGAGACGAGTGAAGGTTGATTATAAGATTCTTGAGATCGAAAGTGACGGTTGAAGCTGTCACAAGCCTTCGATAGAATCTATAAGAAACAACCTTAAACCTTGGAGTACGGTTACCCAAAGGTAGTTACTATCGATTTAATCGGACCACGCCCAACATTAGTTGTTGGTGATTACACGATAAATACTACTAGATCGAATGTCAATCCACCCAAGACACGGTGGGAGTATGGTTTAACCGTTGACCCATTGTGATTTTGTGGACTTTATAATCTATTTGGGGTGATTGATAACATATGGCTCTTGGTGGGTTGTATAGGATTCGATTATAGAGGTTGGTTTGAAAACCTTAACCCTGTGAATGGAGTTTTGGTACTCCAGTTCTGTTCAGCCTCTTGTAGAACCACCTGAGTGTCTCAGGCCCAATGGGAGCAATTGGATTTACACGGAAAAGAGTCGAATGAATAGGAAAGTTTAAACTTTCAGTGCAAAGTTGAGTGGTATAGGGGTGATTCCCTGACAAGTAGAGAGTTAACCAGACCTTGAACTCTCTCACCACTCAGTCTTGCTAGATTTCGTTAGAAAGCAGAAAAAGGGGTGATTCCCTGAGACTTTCTTGCCGAACAATGGAATCTGAATTCATTCAGAACAGAAAGGTTTTAGCTAAGAATGAATAACGGATTCGTTACAAAGTAGAAGATAGGGGTGATTCCCTAAGACCTTTTTGCGAGACTAACGATATCTTAATTCATTCAGAAAGAACCTTTGGTAGGAGGCCTGCCATGGCTTATATCCTTTGTGGATTTAAGAGAACCTCTCGGTCATTTAAAAGTCACATGTTTTAAAATATGTGGACTTGACCAAAATATTGATAAGTTTTTCGTATTTGGATATCAATATTGGTAATGTAGTAGTAGTATTAGTGTTCATAAATGATAACACTAAAATGGTTGGAAACAACATGGGTGTGCTATCTGAAGTCGGAAACTGACACGCCAAGATTCTCTGGATGAGAGAATTGGACTATATTCTAAGAATTTGATTCGGTCAAATTCACAAGAATGAGTCATTGGCTATCCCATCCGTCTTATTGGTTAAGATGATTATGCATATACGGTTGCAGCATTCAACGAGAGTAGTCCTACCTTACCTCTCAGGAATGATTCTCTAAATCTCCGGATAAAAGAGAAAATGGGATAGAGTCTCTCTTGGATAACGGCAAGTCAGGTTGTCACAAGTCAATAGTAGTCGAATCTCGGATTCGAGCATAAAATAGCGGTTTAGTACGTCCTCAAATATCGTTAGAGAACGAGGAATCATATGCTTGTATATTCAGGTGCAAACTTGAATATGGTTGACTACACTGATTCTGACTTGTAGTCAGATTAAGGATGATCATTAAGTTGATCTCGGGCTCAGTGTTTACTCATAGTGCTTAGAAGTTCCTTTTTTGGTCTGGGAGTAACTCCAGGTCTGATAAGCCGATATCACTTCATTGTGAAAACAATGAAGAGATAGCTTTGAAGGATCTTCTCGGTCAAAAGAAGTCAACAGCATATTGAGAGAGAGTATCGCCTGATTGGAAGGACCGACAACGTTTCAATCCTAAAGATCGTCTCGAGTCGACAGCCTAGCTAATCAGTGTACCAAGTCGAGTGCTTGGAGGGTACGGCATTGATGGATATGTCTCACCTGCTTTTAGAGCAAGTGGGAGAGTGTTGTGAATAAGATGAGAAAGGGTGTGCTCTAAAAACAATCGTTGCTTGTCATTTCGTGCAAGTGGGAGATTGTTAGGTGTAGTGCCCGAAAGACAATTTGTGTAATTGTTTTTAACAATGGATGACAGATTTTATCTCACCTTATTACTTGCTTTGTGCTTGTAAATAATACACGTCGCAAACCCTAAGTTTATCGGTATGTAACCGCTTAACTCGGTGTATGGCATGCACGTGAGGATTGAGTTAGTGGTGATATACTTAAGCTGTTAGTCCGTGGTGAACTTAATCAGAGTTTAGGGTCTCTTGATTAAAACACCAATAATTCGCCCAGAACACCTTAGGGTATGATAGTCTTATCCGGACTGTCGGTAGAGGGTACCTACGTGGGGCATTTATATATGATGGCATTCATATAGGACTAGACCGATTTAATCTGAATTTCTCGGTATAATTCCGTAATCGATGAATCTTATTAAATCATTAGATGATCATATATGGATCAACCTTAATCCTGAGGTGATCACATGGTGCTGCTTGTCTCGGGGTAGTGTTTGATGTGTTAGTTACGGTTCACTTAGATATGTGTTCCAAGCCACTTCTCATTGGCACTATCTCCTGATGAGTGAGTAGTTCTGATTTTCACAGACATGGAATCCATTCCTTCCCGCGGGAAGTAGAGAGAGACGAGTCCCTTATTTGTTAGCCCTAAGAAAGTGATCGATCCCGGGAGTTCACATTTGACTAATTAGCTACTAGTCAGATATGTGTGCTAGTTGATCATCAGGGGGTTAATGGTAAATAAGGATAAGATATTCTGAGTCGGGTTCACGGAGACCTCCCACTCAGAATGGACATTCTATGGAGGGTTAATCCGTATGTAGTGATTATATCAATGGACGCTTATTCACTCTATGGGTTGAGTATAAGTATACATCTGTAATCGGTAGAGTTCAGTTTCGGGTTTATGGTGGCGTAATCCCGGAATTAATAATTAATGTACTTATTCTGTTCGATGAATAATTAATTATTGGAGCTACTGGTTATAGGTCCATGGTCCCCGATGTGGCTTCTGTAATTCGGACTAATAATCTTGTTACTTAGGCCTCGGTGATAATTAATTGGTGGAATTTGCCGATTAATTGATATGCATGAATATTATTTAGTTGGGCTAAATAATATAATACACATAAAAGACATTTTATGTGGGCTTTTAAACCCTAGGGGTGGCGCCTCATACTTCATTAAATGCAAGATTTGATTTTCTTGTGTGATTAATGATTAATAAAACATGATTTATTTGTAATTGATTGATTGATTAATCACAATCTTTTATAAATGGAATTATCCTTTATTGTGATTTCTTTTTAATTAATTATTTAATTAATTAGAAACTTGGAGGCCAAGGATTTACTCTCCTATATAAAGAGAGTTCTCCCAATCCTTAGGCATTGAAAATTTCGCCCCACTCATTAAAAAAAGAGAGAAGAAATTTGTTTCTCTTGTCTAGGGTTTTAGAGAAAGAAAAACTTTGAGTTTTTCTTGGTGTTGCATATCAAGGAGGCTCGTGTATCAAGAAGGGTGTCCACCAACCGCCGTTTGGAGAACACATCGGAAGATCAAGGCAACTCTTCCCGTTATTGGTAACATAATCTTAAACCCCCCTTGTAGTACTTAAGTCCTTTAATTATGAATTGTGTCATATAAATCGTGATCCATCCGCTGTGCATAGATCTAACTCGTTTAGATCTAAGAACCTGCATCCTTCAGTTGTTGTGCACAAGTGTTGTGGATCAGACAACAACTAAGGGACTATGGAATGGAGGAGAAGACAATTCCAATTATGTGTGATAATACAAGCGCAATATCTATCACTGAAAATCTGGTATTACACTCAAGAACCAAGCATATTTATGTGAGACATCACTTTATCAGAGATTGATGACGGTCAAATTATACCTAGTAAAGTCATCAATATTATCCTTAAATCGAGCTTAATTATATATACTTTATATTAAATCACATGTTTATAGTGTTTATTTAATGTTATGTGATTTATAAGAGATAATTGGTATTTATCTATTTTTATTATTAAAATATGATTTACTGTGCGATAATTATTGATTTTATAGATTATGGTGAATCGGAGAATATCTACCGACAAAGGAAGTAAATCTCAAGATAAATCGGAGCAGAATCGGATTCATTAAAAGATCGAGATTGACGTAGCATGAAGAATGGAGTAAGGAACAAGAAAAGCCAGCGAGCCAATCAGAAGGCAGTGAGCTCGCTAGCAGCGAGCCCATGATTCGCTGGGGGCAAGTTCGCAAAATCTCGAGGATCGGCTGAGGGTTATCTCTACACGTTTTCGGGTTTTCGAATCTAATTTTAGGTCGGCCTAAACTCCTATATAAAGGCCTGAGCACAAATTTTATTAGTTACACTTTTAGAACACCTTAGATTACGCTTTACAAAATACAATACTATATCTTAGCTTTATTTTATTATGTTTCTTCATCACGGAGGCGATGGATTCATCGATTAGAGATCGCATTGAAGGATTGGAGGACCCTCCATCTATGAGGGTAATGCCTATCCAAATATGTTGTTTTTATTTGTAGATCTATTTTATTTCGTTATGGAGTAGTCCTTTGTGTATTGATTTCGTGATGTAGTTAATTAACAAACCCATATTCATGTAGCTTTGAGCTGTACGAAGGTGTTTTACGAGAGAATCTGGGGCAGCGAGCCTATGTCTCGCTGGTAGCCATCCAGGCCGTTTCCATGATTTCTCTGTGAACTACTTCGGCTACGTCGTGCTTTCTGTTTTTCATATAAACATGTAATAGATCCGGCCAATTTGTTACATCGTTCTCGTAAATTAATATGATATATTGTGAAAATTGTCATGTTACTAGGACATTAGTTAGCCGATCGTTTAGGAGGTGTGCCAACCCGTCCACGGTGGTTGCCTAGACGAGGTGGCGATTTTAGATCGGCCTCCCTAGTTTGGTATAACATGCTTGTTATAAGATGTTCTATCCTGTCCAAGGAAGGATTCACAATTAAGAATAAGGATCTTCTATCCGTTCACGAATTAGATCCAGTTTAGGGGATGACTCCCGTAGTCAAAATTTAATCAATCCTAATGTCTTTTCTGTCACGGCTTAGATATACATATATGGGGGAGTAATTATTAATAGCGTAATCAATACCGTTTGTTAGAGTCTTATAAAACCTTAAAAATAAGTGTTTTAGTATTTGTGTCGTATTGTTAGTTTCTGTGTTTTCTATCGTGTCAACCTTTATCTCTACGTTATAGTTGGTCGTAGACCGCCCTTTAATCTATTTTTAGTTTAATAACGTTGTACTTGTTTAAGCCGAGTCTCTGTGGGATCGACCTCGACTCTATCTAGCTATACTACGATTGAACCTAGTTCTCTTGCTAGTTGGTTATTTAGGTATCGAGTATTTTATTACTTGACCTGACATCAAGTTTTTGGCGCTGTTGGCGGGGACTCGTGTCATTAAATCTAGTATAGCTTATTTTATTAAAAGTATATTCGGAAATATTGTGAATAGTGTATGTTCAATTAGTTTTTGTAGCATAGAATTAACCTGCTAGTGTCGTAGAACAAATCTGGGCAGTTTCCCAGAACCAACTAGGCAGGCTCACCGGCGGCGAGCGTGCCGTTCACTTCGGGAGCCGCCCGCTTTTTTACGGCGATTTCGTTTTGTTTTGTTATGAACGTTGTCTGCTTTGTGTTTTTATATTTTTCATATTTTTAGAGTCTGCTTTTGTTTCATTAATTAGTTAGTCTAGTTAAAGGCCTAGCCTTTAAGGTTTTTAATTGTTTAATTATTCTGTTTCATATAGAGTCAGTTTTATTATTTGTTTATTTTAGAGTCTTGCCAAAGGCAGTTGCCTTGGCGTATTTTAATTGTTTATTGCTGTTTTTGTCATGCAAATTATAAAAAATAAAAAAATAAAAAAAAACAAACAAGCTACCCGGATTTCTAAGGATCCAAACGAAAAACAAGGCGAGGAAAAATTGAAGGAGCACATAAATCTGACTCAGACATGGAAGCATTACTGAATAACGCTAGCCAGGTAAATGGAAATAATTTTAATAATGCAAATTTTGTTAACCAAGCTGTGGCTGCATGGGAAAGGCGTACTTTGCAAAGCTGTGCAATGCCTACCATTGAACAATTCATCCCTGCTATCGTAGTGCCTGAAAATGCTGCTGAAGTTTATCACCCAAAACCTAATGTCATTCAAATGGTGGCAAACTATTCCACTTTTCATGGTATCCTGAATGAAGATCCTAGCATTCACGTGATGAATTTCTTAGAGATCGTTAGTACCGTGAAGCCAGAACTGGTTCATGAGGATAACATTAAGCTGAAACTTTTCCCTTTCACTTTGAAAGATAAAGCTAAGCAATGGATTTTCTCTTTAGAGGCTAGATCAATCACGACCTGGGTGGAACTGCTACGAAAGTTCATGAATAAGTAATTCCTTATAGGAAAGGCCTTTAAGTTATGCCAAGATATCTTGGGGTTCAAGCAGCAACTTGGGGAGAATTTTGATCAATCTTGGGAACGTTTTAAGGAGTCCATGAGGAAGTGCCCTCATCATGATATCCCTCTATGGATTTTAATGCAAACCTTTTACCATGGATTGAGAGATACGGAGAAGATAAGAGTAGATGCCTCCAGCAATGGAGCGTTTGTCTTTTATCTCCTAAGGAGGCACAAGGAAAGATGGAGCAAATAGCAATGAATATCCAATTGGGAGGTGGTGAAATAGCAACTGTGAAGATGGCCAATAATTTATTTGAGGAGGATGTATCACATAAGATCTTGCATACTCTATTGCTTATAAATGATAAGGTGGATGGTATGCATGAGAGGATTCAACGATTAGAGACTGGAAAAGGGATGGAAACGACTAGGCCATTAGAGAATGCGGGTACTAAAGAAGCCAAATACATTGGGAGACAGGGTAATCACTATGACGGTTACAAACCAAACACGACCAACCTGAATTCCGATGGAGTGATCCGAATGAAGGGGTAAAACCACATAACACTTATGTACCTCAGCAAACTCAAACTTATGGTTGGGAAGTTGCACTTGAAAAGATGAGTAGCACAATGTCCGACACTGTGACTCAATTAGCAGAATCCATTACTGACTTGGCTACAAACTTTCACCAATACTGTCAAAATAATGATGCCAAAGTCACCAACCAAGAAGCCTTAGTCTAGAATCTCTCTCATAAAATAGGACAATTAGCTGAAGAACTGTCTACTAGACCTCCTGAGGGGATTCCCCAGCCCCACTGATAGGAACCCTAGGGATGTGAATGCGATAATGACTAGAATTGGAATGGAGCTTACCCCATCAATCCCAAAGAACAAGGAAAATCTAGAAGATGTTAGAGATGATGAAAAAGATACTAAGGAGGCATTTACACCCTTTGGAACTGAAGAAACTTGCTTAGAAAAGCCCCCCGACGAGCAATTATCCTCCAATTTAGGGAATAGTGATTGCGCCGCAGTATCTTCGCAAGGTGAGGTTGTTAAGGATGAGAAGAAACAACCATGGTTTAAAGATTATGTGAATTATTTATCCAAGAGATATTTGGCCCCAGAATTGAACCAGCAGCAAAAGAAGAAGTTCTTTGCGGACCTTAAACACTACTATTGGGATGAACCATATCTTTTCAAGCGATGCTCAGACAATATCATTAGAAGATGTGTTCCTGAGAGTGAATTCCTCGATATACTTAAACATTTCCATACTTATGAAGCAGGAGGACACTATGGAGGGGACAAGACTGTTGCTAAAGTTCTCCAATGTGGTTTTTACTGACCCAATCTTTACAAAACTGCGCACGAATATGCTAGATTCTATCATTCATGCCAAATGATGGGCAATATCTCGAGGAGACATGAAATGCCACTGAGGAGTATCCTATAACCAGAACTCTTTGATGTATGGGGAATTGATTTTGTGGGACCTTTCACTTCGTCTGTTTCAAACCGCTATATTTTGGTGGCGGTCGACTATGTGTCTAAATGGGTTGAGGCTATTGCTTCAGCTACCAATGATACAAAGGTTGTACAACGGTTTTTAAAGAAAAATATCTTCACGCGGTTTGGAATCCCTCGTGCCATCATTAGTGATAATGGGAGCCATTTCTGTAATAAGCCGTTTGAGAAGTTAATGGCCAAGTACGGGGTGAGACATAAGTTAGATACCGCTTATCATCCTCAAACAAGTGGTCAAGTTGAGGTCACGAACAGAGAGATTAAGCACATCCTGGAAAAAACTGTGAACCCAACAAGGAAAGATTGGTCGTTGAAGTTAGATGACGCTTTATGGGCTTATCGGACTGCGTATAAGACTTCCATAGGTATGTCCCAGTACCATATTGTTTTTGGGAAAGCGTGTCATCTACCTGTTGAACTTGAGCACCGTCCCTTATGGGCTACTCGTATGTTGATTTAGATGAAAGTTTAGCCGGAGAAAAGAGATTGTTGGAATTAACTCGCCTAGAAGAGTTTCGCATTGAAGCTTACGAGAATGCTCGTATCTATAAAGAGCGCACTATGAGATTTCATGATAAAAAGATCCTTGCCCGCACCTTTAAAGTGGGTGATTTGGTTATTGTTTACAATTCGCGCTTGAAACTCTTCCCGGGCAAGTTAAAATCAAGATGGTTTGGTCCTTATAAAGTGAGTAAAGTATTTCCATCCAGAGCTGCAGAGGTAAGTCACCGGGATGATCGAAAAACTTTTATGGTCAATGGTCACCGATTAAAGCATTACCTCGGGAATCATTTTGATAGAGAGGAAGAAGTACTTACTCTAGGAAATCCTAGTTACAACTAGACCAGCACTTGAGTACAGTCGAGCTAACGACTATAACCATAGAACTATTTCTTAAAACTATATTTTAAATTTGTTTTTGTTTTTGATTTTAATAAAGTAGCATGAGATTGTTAAGGTTTTTTTCATCTCGCCATGTTCCGAGTCTCAATTCAGAATAAACGAGGTTTTTTCCTTGATAGCCGCCATGTGAGTTTTGTAGTTTTAACTCTTTGGTTTTCCTTGTCATTGGTTGTAGGAAATAAAGTGGCTTAATTTGTTTTTGGATATTCTATATCTAATTACTGCCATGTTATTTTATAACTTCCATTGACATGTTATTAACGGTTTCATGGAGTTTCTGTTTGGTTTGCTTAAACAGGTTTTCGTTTGCTTCTCCACGATGTGCTTGGACTACTACTATATTCTGCATTTACTTGAGAGCTGTTTCCAGAGCTAAGTCTTTTTCTTAAATTCTCCTTTTTCTTTGTCATTGGGGACAATGCCAAGTTTAAGTGGGGGGTAGGAGACTTAGCTATGATGTGTTATAATTGAACAATTGAATGAAACGGTGAAAATGAAAAAATTGAACAAATGCCAAATTAAGTATCTCGTACCCTTAGAATTGTGAGTTCTTAAACATGGAATTGATAGGAAAGGAAACAAGTTGCATGAGTACGTGATCATTTTATACTTGTGTGAATGTAAATTTAAGGATATTCATGCCGACTATTGCAAGTAGTTGTTTATTATTTGATTACTCAATTTGAATCGACGAATACCGCACGAATTATAATAACTGAAAGAATTGTGTGTACATTGCGTAGATGATTGGTTATGTAAACTTAGTTTCGATATTTATCTGTTGATGTATTCTTATCTTATGGCCATTAAAGCAGAGTAATAAGCTTGAGAATTATCTATGGTTGAACAATGCGTTAAACACTGAGCTTGTAGTAACATTACCAAAGTAGACCCGAGCTTGTGGTAATATTCAATGCTATTGACTAATCCGTGAGAAGGGGATTCTTGCAATGCATACTTTACTTTTAAAGCAAGTTTCTTTCTTGAGAGGTTTTAATACTTGAAATTATGAAAATGCGAAGAAATTCAACTTTTTAAGAGGCTTTGAGTATTTCTCGGTCTTCGAGTCCAAAAACCTTCTGGATAACGCTCTTTCTTATTGAACCATGTCTTTACCCATTGCGAGGCTTAATAAGTGGGAATGCTGATGTTGGTAGGTTAAGACTGCGAAGTTAGCATAAACTTTAATCTTGCCACGAATATATAAAACTGAATGCACATGCACATATCACTTCGATTCATAGCGAGTAGTGAATATTTGATACCTTATGAGCATGAATGGTATGAGTTGACTCGAGTTTCTTGCGTAAGTATGATTTGACAATGGAAAATGTTGTCTTGGGGAATGACTTATTGATGCTTTGTTCGGGACGATCAAAGTCTAAGTGGGGGGTAGTTGATGACGGTCGAATTATACCTAGTAAAGTCATCAATATTTAAATCGAGCTTAATTATATATATTTTATATTAAATCACATGTTTATAGTGTTTATGTTACGTGTTTTATAAAATATAATTTGGTATTTATCTATTTTTATTATTAAAATATAATTTACTATGCGATAATTATTGATTTTATAGATTACAGTGAATCGGAGGATATCAACCGACAAAGGAAGTAAATCTCAAGATAAATCGGAGCAGAATCGGATTCATTAAAAGATCGAGATTGACGTAGCACGAAGCGTGGAGTAAGGAATAAGAAAAGCCAGCGAGCCAATCAGAAGGCAGTGAGCTCGCTGGCAGCGAGCCCATGATTCGCTGGGGGAGAGTTTGTGAAATCTCGAGGATGGGATGAGGGTTATCTCTACACATTTTAGGGTTTTCGAATCTATTTTTAGGTCGGCCTAAACTCCTATATAAAGGTTTGAGCACGAATTTTATTAGTTACATTTTTAGAACACCTTATATTACGCTTTACAAAATACAATACTATATCTTAGCTTTATTTTATTATGTTTCTTCATCACGGAGGCGATGGATTAATCGATTAGAGATCACATTGAAGGATTGGAGGACCCTCCATCTACGAGGGTAATGCCTATCCAAATATGTTGTTTTTATTCATAGATCTTTTTTATTTCGTTATGGAGTAGTCGTTTGTGTATTGATTTCATGATGTAGTTAATTAACAAACCCATATTCATGTAGCTCTGAGCTGTACGAAGGCGTTTTACGAGAGAATCTGGGGTAGCACTGGTCTCGCTAGAAGCGAGCCTATGTCTCGCTGGTAGCCAGCCAGGCCGTTTCCACGATTTCTCTGTGAACGACTTTGGCTACGTCGTGCATTCCATTTTTCATATAAACATGTAATAGATCCGGCCAATTTGTTACATCGTTCTCGTAAATTAATATGATATATTGTGAAAATTGTCATGTTACAAGGACATTAGTTAGCCGATCGTTTAGGAGGTGTGCCAGCCCGTCGACGGTGGTTGCCTAAACGAGGTGACGATTTTAGATCGGCATCCCTAGTTTGGTATAGCATGCTTGTTATATGATGTTCTATCCTGTCCAAGGAAGGATTCGTAATTAAGCATAGGGATCTTCTATCCGTTCACGAATTAGATCCAGTTTAGGGGATGACACCCGTAGTCAAAATTTAATTAATCCTAATGTATTTTCTGTCTCGGCTTAGATATGCATAAACGGGGGAGTAATTATTACTAGCGTAATCAATACCGTTTGTTAGAGTCTTATAATACCTTAAAAATAAGTGTTTTAGTAGTTGTGTCGTATTGTTAGTTTCTGTGTTTTCTATCATGTCAACCTTTATCTCTACGTTATAGTTGGTCGTAGACCGCCCTTTAATCTATTTTTAGTTTAATAACGTTGTACTTGTTTAAGCCGAGTCTCTCTAGGATCGACCTCGACTCTATCTAGCTATACTACGGTTGAACCTAGTTCTCTTGCGTGTTGGTTATTTAGGTATTGAGTATTTTATAACTTGACCCGACATCAGAGATCATGTGGAGAGATGAGATGTTATTTTGAGATACATACCAAATGAAGATCAATTGGCTGATATTTTCACAAAACCACTCAGTCATGAAAGATTTTGCAAATTGAGATCGGAGTTGGGAATGATTGAAATTGATCAAGTTACAAGGAGCAGCTAATTGGAGTAATCAGTTGAGTAACTTCACCAGCTGACTGAACCTTTGCCATTTTGGGTGCGCTCGCTTGGCAGGTAAAGCACTGTAACCAGCGAAGTTCACTTCACTGATTGTTAGGAACAGTTTTATACAACAGCTTAGTAAAGAAGTCACTACACCGGCTTAGTGACCAGCCAAGTTACTCCACCGCTAAATACTTTGAAGAAAATAGATAAGTATGACGGCAACACCTCGATTCAAGAGACAATCCCCAGCTAGAGCACGTGGGAATGAGGGACAATACCAAAGCTAAAATCACCATAACATAAGAAGGAGTACATCTATTGAATCCAAGTTGGACAATCTGATTAGCAGAGGTGAAACTACCAACAGCATTCAACTACAACGGCAAGATGATGCTGCCAAAAAGAGGAAAAGAAGAGGCATGACTGAAACTTCTAAGAGAATGAAATTGTTTTGCCTGAAACTTCTAACAGAATGAAAGAAGAGGTATGCCTGAAACTTCTAAGAGGATGAAAATGTTTTATTCATTTTGGTGAGTTTTATTTCTTTTATCATATGGAAAAATGCTTGCTTATGTTCAGGCTTATGAGGGTTTTGGCATCATCAAAAAGAGAGAAATTGTTAGGAACATTTTATTTTGTTTTGATGATGGTCATATTAGCTATAATAGCAAGCCTGAAATTAATTAGAAATACTTGTATAGGCGTTAAGTCAAACAAGCACTGTACTAGACTGGTAGGATGGCCAAGTGAAAGACTGAAGATCAGCAGAGTAAAGGCAGCCAAGTACCAGCAAAGAAGCATGAAGACAAATGGACTGACTTACAACCAAGGAAGTTTGTGATGACCTTGGATAAGTCTAAATTATATTGCAAGTGATGAAACTCATTGTTAAATAAGGTGTACACTAATCTCACACAAATCAAGATCAGTGAAGTACAAGTACTCTTGGAAAATCAAAGGAAATCAAGAAAGCAGTGAACCGGCAAAGTAAACTGTCCACCGGCTAAGTAAAGAAAAAGTAGTGAAGGAAGAACTAATCAGCTAAGTCAGCTGGAACACTTAACCGGTCAAGCAACTGAAAAGCAAAGGAACAACAAAGCAATTCAATCCTATTCAGAACGTGAAGAAATAAGGAAGTTTCATAAGATCAAGCATTAAATGCAGAATCAATCAAGGACGGATTTTATGATAGACGTTTGAATAAAATCTAGATCACTGAAATCAAGGAGGATATAATCAAGGGGATTCAAGAATTAAATCAAGGATTATTCTCCACATTAAATAGCCAACGGACTGAAATTCAAATCAAGGATTACAAGGCTATAAATAGAAGGCATTGACAGACAGGAAAAACAACGATTGCTCTACTGAAAAATAAGCAGAAACTCTGTCAATTTGAAAAGCCTTCTATTTGAACTCAAAAAACACATCTAGAGATCAACTCAGCAACCAGAGCTCAAATTCCACATCAAGCACTGACATTGATCAACAGAATCTGTGAATCCATTTCACACTAGTCAAGCAACTTAATCAGAGCCATGTGAGAATAGGTTGTGTTTGTGATAGTTGCTAAAGGATTTGTTCTCAAGGAGCAGTGTTGAAGACCGAGTCACTGAAGCATTTGTAGCCAGGGAGTGATAGTCTTGAAGATTGTGAAGCTTGTGTAGCCAAGTACAATCTAACTATTGTATCAGTGAAAGACAATAGCGAATACCTCCAATCATCACATGAGAAGAGTGGATTAAGGGATTACACCACCCTAAACCACTATAAACCTTTGTGTCTATTTAACTTCAGCACTTTACTTTATTGCACTTACTTATTGCATAATTCATACTCTGTGTGTGCATATTGTACTTTGAAACGGTATTTAAAGTAGGGACTTATCCACTGCCCAAAATCTTTTTATTATATGAAAAGTTTTTGAAACTCCAGTATAGTCATTCACCCCCCCCCCCCTCTAACTATACTTTTACCCTTCTCTGGGACCAACAAGTTGAATCAAGAAAGTGATTCGGTTTTAAGAGCTTTGATTAGTATGGTAAGATCAGCAGCTTAGTCTTCAAGTGTTGAAACTGGATAAAACTTGTAAGGATGAACATTTGAAGATTTCTAGATTCTGTAGTTAAAATCTCAACAAATAGCAGTAATATTCAAGACTCGGCAGTGCAACTTGAAAGCTTGATTGCAATGAAATTCTTGGTAGTTCTTCCGGATTGCAAGGTCCTCTATTCTTACTTGAATATCTAACGTTCAAAATTTGAATTCATAATAGACGTTGTTGGATTTTGTGATATTCCTCTTAAATTCTCTCCTCCATGATTTGTGTCAGTGTTAGTGTCCTTCTAACAGTGACAGGCTGTCAACCAATGAAAATTCTCCAATTATGGCGGCTCTGAAATTCTTCTAACAGACATTTAAACTCCACCATTGAGTGACCCATTGATCATACGGTTATTATTGATTCTTATCCTTATTTTTAATCCAGAATAATCCTTGAATCAATCTTAAAAATGATCAATAAACATGTACAATCTTAGCTATGAATCTAAAGTTTAGTCAGCTGAGATGTACAATAGCTCAGCCGACTTCATGCTCTTCTGAATGACTTGACTGGGTTCTCAGCTTACTTGCTTATCATATGATCTAATTTTGTTAGATCATAGTACACTAAATTTAAACATAAATAAGACCATTCATCACATTTCTGATGATACGGAACCTGACACGGTCCCATTATCCCCGGTCAACTCGTCTGAGGACATAAGTCAAACTCTTTCCCTGAGCATAAGCGCGCGACATCGCCAACTTGATGGCCATCCCGCCATCCTCATAAGCATAAGGGGGCCGCCCCGCAGCGCGGGCCCATTCCTATGAGAATATCAGTTAATGGAAAGTTCATAAGCTTAGATAGAATGCGAGGCCAACTGCCATCTGTCGGGCATCGGCGCCGCTAGCACGAGTAGTCTTTTACAGCTTTATCCTTTCCCTATAAATACCCCCACTGTGACATTAATGAAGATATAGAACAACTTTTGCACATTTATTTCTATCAGCACTGTTCTCTCTCTCTCTCATATTTATTTCATATTACCACCGCGGGCTCATCACCAACATCGATAAACGCCACCGTCCGACGGCGATAACCTCATTGATCGGAGCACCACGAAGAGGCCAGATATCCCACGTCCAAGTCTTCCTTCCAAACTACCTGACGGAAACGGATCACGTCAATTGGCTCCGTTACCGGGAACGTTTTCTTCAAAGGATTCAACACCTTCGTGGACTCCATAGTTGCTCAGCTTGTACCGATCTCCGTCTCCCTTGTATAAAAGGTTTGTTATTCCGAGTTTATCATCATCAAATCGGTTATCTTTGTCTTCACGATCCGTTGAAAAATAGCTCATGTGTTTATGTAGACTATCCCAATCTTGCGTTTGAAGATTCACCACTATTGGGATAATCTTATATGAACCGCTAAGAAACGGCCGTGGTTAGCGTTTTTCCGATTTGTATGTTGATCGGGACGGTGTGAACGCCATAAAATTCGACTTGTAGCATCTCGTGTTGGGATCGATTGCTTGTAGGAGGGTAAAAGGTTCATCGGATGTTGCGTACATAAAATCGACGGCGGATCACGTCACATCACGTCACATCAACTACCTTTTGAAAAGGATACTAGAGTTGGCTTGTGTCAGAGGCAATAATCCCACTTGCTACCTTGGAAAGCTTGTTGTCAGACTGGCATCAGACCTCCCATCATGGCTAACCCTTCGCCTAACCCCGTCACACCCAACCCGGCAGAAAAGCAGATCGCCCCAACGAGGTCTCATGAGAGTGACCCCGCCCGTACAACCGTCGATTACCGTGAGTTCTTAGAGTTAAGAAAGAAAAACACTCGGTTAGAGGCGAGCTCGCCCGAAGACGGATTAACACCGAGGGCCCGGACAAAGAGGCCCCCGCCCCGCCGGTTCCTAGCGAGGCCGATCCGGCAAGAATAAAGAGTTATGGTGAATACGCGGCGAAAATAAAGGCGACCAACGAGATCTTAATCTCCGCCGGCCGGCCCGCGCTAGCAATTGATCCTCCCCAACCGTAGAGGGCATGAACGCCGGACCTAACGTCATCGCCCCTCCGTGGAAAGGGCCAAACATGGGGGAAACAACGCGAGCTCGGCGTCACGAGCATCGAGGGAAAGCGTATCCTCCTCTCGGCACGGTGAATACGGCCAAACTAGAATATCGGCGCACGACCGCCGGGAAAACGTAGAGCTTTACCATCACCACCGAGGGATGAAGATAAAGGAACGCGAGGCAACGTCGGACGGAGGCGGGTCCCCTCGGTGAAAATCCCCGGAACATTATCCCGAGAAGAAGAGCACGGGCCGAAACAGAAGGCAAGCAGTGGACGAGGACGACGCCCGCTCTCGGGGCGCACCTCGAGCCCGGACCAACCGGCGATTTGAAGATCCGAGGCGATGGTTACGGAGATGAAAAAGAACAAACGAGAAGAGGATAAGGAACCTAGCGCGCTATGGATGCACTTTCGGACTCGCTCGCCATAGCGAGCCTCCTCGACGCCGAGTCTCCAACATCAACATAACAGATTATCAGGGTAAGTCAGACCCATACGAATGGATAGCCTCGTTCGAGAGCAAAATGATGCTCGCTACTCACCATAGCGCGGCCTGGTGCGTGGCTATGGTGGGTTGCATGAAAGATAGAGCCTCTACATGGCTTCGCAAATTGCCGACGGATCGGTTAACATTTGGGAGGATATGCGGACAAAGTTCCCGACGAGAATTCAAGACGGCGCATAGACCTCGCAAGACCACAACCGATCGTTTTTGATAAAGCGGGACACCTGGGAGTCCGCCCGGTCGTATTACGAGAAATTCGTCCAAATTTACGATCAAACACGGGACGAGCCCGAACCCACGGTCATGATGGCATTCTTAACCGGACCGGTGGGCGGCGAACTTAAGACACACTTAACGATGCACGCTCCGACCAACTTGAGGGACATGTTGGAGCGAGGCCCGGAAGTTTACTACCGTCGAGGTCATCCCCGCCGAAACCGGGGCCTTCAATCGATCCCACGGCCCCGTCCAATAGTACTCGAGGCCGATCCCCAAAGAAAGGAGGAGGCCGTCAATCCGGCGAAAGAACGGACGACCGTGATTTCAAAAGGCCGCAAAAGTTCGACGTAAAAGATTACATTCCGCTGAATGCCCGACCGTCGGCGATCCTGAACGAAATTTCGGAACACATCCGGAAGCCCCGCGACAATCGTAGCGAAGACGGCGTTCGTAAAGCGGACACAAGCAAATTCGTGAGTTTCATAATTATCACGGCCATAACACGGATGATTGTTTTTCCCTGATAAGGATCCTAGACAAAATGGCCCGGGAGGGAAAGTTAGATCGATTCAAATTGGCAGGCGGTGCCAACCAGAGACTCGTCGCGGCCGAGTATGAGCGTGAGCTTAATGTCATCCACGAAAGCCCGCCTAGCAACAGGCAGATAAAAGAACAGATCAACTCGATCAAACAATTTGGACGTGAGCGGCCTAGAAACTGCGGCCGGATGAAGAGGCCTTGACTTTCACAAAGAGCGAGCTTAGCTTTGTTACGGGAGCAATGGAGATGCCCCTCATAATCAAAATCGGGATCGGCAAGTGCGGGGTTAACGAGTCCTGGTGGATACAAAGTGCCGCCAGAGACATCATCTATCTTGACCGCCTCAAAGGTTTGAATTTCACCGAGGCCAATGCGAAACCGTACTGGGCTCGCTAGAGGGTTTTACCAACCATGAGGTAAAAGTTAAAGGAATGATTGACCTGGAGGTCCGCATCGGAGACTTCGAGCCCTTCCGGATCGAAAAATAGAATTTACGGTGGTCGATCCGCGACTCGCTACCACATGATCCCGGGCATACCCGCGATGCGCAAATTTCGGATGGTGTCTTCCATTCCGCATCGAGAGGGTCAAATTTTATACGAGAAAATGGCAAGATAGGCCGGGCGATTAGCCGACCACGGACTTATCTTGACCACTTGGCAAAATCAAAGGCGGGGTTGAAAAGGGCACGGGAGCCCGAAGTCCAAGGTGTGCTAGGACAAGCTTATGCTACACCTCCCGTCGCACCGGCGGGGACTAACCCCATCACGAATTCAATAAATACGTTGGGAGAAGCTCTAGTGATAATCGATACGGTGAGATCCCAAGTACCGCCGGACGACTCAACCCCCGGATAGGTGAGTCCATGGCCGAGTTAGAGGCGAGCGCTAAGAAAAGAGCGGCGGAAGCCCATATCGAGCGGGGACAAGGCACGAACAGCCCTCCGCCGCTTAAGAAACAACAAAAGGAAATTGTATGCGACACATTGCGGATACGAGATGATCCAAGCATTGAAGCGAGAGGGGAGCTCGTCGAGGTAATCATCAATGAGAGATACCCCGACCAAAAGATCAAAGTCGGGGCGCACCTCGCCGAGGCCGATATGTCCGCGCCGATCAACGTGCCGAAAGAGAACCCGGAGGCCTTTCTTCGGGGAGGTCACCGACATGCGAGGCGTCGACCCCGAGGTCGCACTCCACCGTCTCAACGTGAATCCCCACTTCAAGCCAATTCGAGCGGCGGGCTCGCCAATTTTCAACCGCAAAGGAAGAGGTGTAAAAATTGAGATCGCCAAACTACTTGCGGCGGATATCATTGAAGAACTACAATATCCTACTTGGCTAGCCAACGTCGTTATGGTTTTGAAGCACAACGGCAAGTGGCGAATGTGCGTAGATTTCACCGACTTGAACAAAGCCCGCCCCAAGGATCCCTATGAGCTACCCCGCATAGACGAATGGTAGATCGGATAGCGGGTTTTGAAATCCTCGTTTCGTCGACGCCTATTCGGATACCATCGGTCCGTATGGCCGGGGACGAAGGACAACTTATCGCTTTCGTAGCTGGAGGCGGCATGTATTGTTACAAAATGATGCCCTTCGGCTCGAAGAATGCGGGTTCAACATTCCGAGAGGATGATCAACCGGGTCTTCCACACTCAAATCGGCCGCAACATGGAAGCTTACATAGATGACATGGTCATCAAATCCAGCAGATGCGACTTCATAGCAGATTTGAGGGAAACTTTCGTGAACGTACGAAAAAACAACATGAAGCTAAACCCAGTCAAATGCACGTTTGGGGTTAAAGCTGGAAAATTCTTAGGCTTCATGGTCACACAGCGCGGCATCGAAGCAAATCCTGAGAAAATCAGAGCCATTCCGGACATGGCGCCTCCCACGACCGTGAAAGAGGTTCAGAGGTTGAATGGAAGGATAACCGCTCTGGGGCGTTTCATTTCGAAATCGCGCAGACGGGTGCCTTCCTTTTTATAAAATTTTGAAAGGCGGCGGCAAGGGGTTTGAATGGACCGGAGAATGCACCGAAGCCTTTGAAGAGCTCAAGCAATACTGGTCGCCCGCCTCTTTTAGTAAGTCCTATCATAGGCGACCGGCTTTATTTATATTTGGCGGCCTCGAGATGGGGGCTGTCGCCGCGATTCTTGTAAAGGAAGAGGGGACTCGAGAAGCCCGTTCAAAAGCCCATTTACTATGTTTCGAAGGCTCTCGGTCCTGTGGAAGGTCGATATTTTAATGCGAGAGAAATTGGCTTACTCTCTTGTTATAGCAAACTAGAAAGCTCCGTGCATATTTTTCATCACATACGATCATTGTACTATCGGATAGTCCGCATTGCGTCGGGTTTTACATAAGCCGGACCTCGCCGGTCGTCTCCGAAATGGGCAATTGAGCTCACTGAATTCGACATCAAGTACGAGCCTCGAAGGGCAATCAAGGCACAGGCCCTGGCCGAGTTCATTCTTGAAGCAAGCTTCCGAGATCCCTCGACAACACAACCCACTTCCCCTTCGACCAACTCGCCCGACAAACCGGCTCCTAGCGGCCCCATGAGGCCCAGCCACTGTTGGCAGTTGTTCGTTGACGGCGCTAGTGGAATTGGAGCTTGCGGGGCCGGCATCGTCTTGCTCGAGCCGGGAACGTCCGAAGAAATTGAGAAAGCGCTTCGCTTCGATTTCACGGCGTCAAACAACCAAGCTGAATATGAGGCAGTCATCGCAGGCCTTGAGCTCGCCCTCGCAATGAGAGTTGAGAACATACACGTCTTTTGCGACTCACAACTGGTTGTCAATCAAGTGAATGGAGGTTATAAGATTTATTGTTCGAAACTGCAGCAGTACATCGACCTGGTCCAGAAGTTACGTCGTCAGTTCGGATATTGCGAGCTCTCTTATATACCACGCACTCAGAATTTGAGGGCAGACTATTTATCCAAGTTATCCGACGCTGACGCGGCGCTCGCTCCTGACATCCCTTTGGAATACCTCGGGAACCTTCTATCATCAACGATGCGAGGTCATGGATATTCAACCCTCCTCGCGCTGCTGGATCGATGAGGTCAAGGATTATATTGAGCATGGAGTTTTGCCTTCAGACAAGATAGAGGCGAGAACCTTGGCTCGCCGAGCAGCAAGATATGTCGTGCAAAATGGGATACTTTACAGGCGCTCTTTCTCCAAACCTCTGCTCCGCTGCGTCAGGCCGGAGCAAGTAGAGGGTATCCTCCATGAGCTTCATCAAGGAGTGTGCGGCGGGCATCCAGCCTGTCGAACCCTCGCACAAAGGGCGATCACCGCAGGATACTACTGGCCTACCTTGTTGAGGGATGCGGATATATTCGTTAGGGAATGCGACCCCTGTCAAAGGCACGCAGATATACCCAGGTTACCCTCCGTAGAGCAGAGCATCGTCACCGCTTCATGGCCTTTCGAAATGTGGGGCATCGACCTCGTCGGTCCAATGCCTAAAGGGCGCGGAGGATGTGAATACATAGTAGTAGCGACTGATTATTACACCAAATGGACAGAGGCGAAGCCCCTCAGAGAGATTGCCACCACCTAGGTCATCTATTTTTTAATGGATCAAGTGTGGACTCGTTTTGGAGTACCTCGCATCATCATATCTGACCATGGACCACAGTTCAGAACGGAATTCAACGAGTTTTGTAAAGAGCATGGCGTCATTCATGCGACGTCTTCGGTCGCCTATCCTCAAAGTAATGGTCGGGCGAGAGAACGCAAACAAACAAGTGCTCGAGGCCCGAAACGCACTCTATGCGGAAAGAAAGGCAGGTGGGTAGATGAGTCGCCCGCGATCTTATGGTCGCTCCGGACCGCCAAAAAGTCCACCACGGGGAGAAACCCCATTCTCCCCGACTTATGGTTCGGAGGCGATGACACCGGTGGAGATGTCTCTACCTAGCATCGAGTGTCGCATTTCAACGAGGACACCAACGAACGATCGCGTGAGTTTGAGCTCGACATGCTCGAAGAAAAAGACCGCAAGCGGCGACCCGTTTGGCTAACTTCAAGATGGCCGCTAAGCGACACCACGATAAGAAGGTACGCCACCATTTTTTCAAGGCGGGAGATTTCGTATTAATTAAATGTGAAGCCGCCGGCCGCAAACCCAAAAAGTTAGACAAAGAATTGGGAGGGACCCCTTCGGATCTCTCGCGAGCTAAAGAAGGGGACATATTATCTCAAAGACGGGAATGGCCGTGAATATGAGAATACTTGGCACGCCGACAACCTCAAGAGATATTACATGTAGTCCTCTCGTTTTTTGGAAGTTTTTGTTCCTTGTGTATATATTTTTCTTCCTTTTTGCCCAAAAAAAAAAAGGGGGGGGGGAGTAGGGGGACTGTGCCCAGCGCCGCCCCGACCCCGCGCACAGGCTTGTGTATTTTTGGGTTAGCAAAAACAAAAACAACTCAAAATACCAAAGCAGAGAACAAAGGCATAAAACGAAATGGCCATGCAGCGGCCCCAATGTGCACAGAAGGAAAAGGATCAAAGTTAACAGGGTGGCGAGCCCCACATCAGCCGGAAACAAAAGTTAATATTACAAACCAATAACAAAGTTTCGTCAATAACAAAAGGAGAATCAAACGCTTCCGGAATCAAGGCCGCCTTGCGAATCTCCCGGCCGCGCCCTCCTCACCACCCGGAGCCGCCCGATCCCCCTCTCGTATTGGCCCCATCCAAGATCGCCCGCACGAGTGATCGCATGTTCTCTTTTGCCGCCGCCGGAAATACCGCCGCCGTAAACCATCAACCCTACATCGCTCGCGGTATTCCGCGATCTCCTCCTCGGAGTATGGAACCACGGGATGATATTGAAGGAGCTCGGCACTGAAGGAATTCTCCTGAGTCCACGCCGCCATATCATGTAAGCGGGGACCCTCTCGCCGGTGCATCGACCTACAGACACACCTCGCCATATGATAGCGGCCTTGGTCATAATTGTCACCCAGATCCTTCCAATATTCGGCGCTGTCCTTATATTCAGCAAGGGCGGCCTCGATTTTGGCTTGGACATCCGAGGCAAGGTCCTCGGCCCTTTTGATAGCTTCCTCAGCTTTCCGACGGGCATCCTCAGTTTCCTTAGCAGCATCAGCGACAGCATCCTCAGCAGTTTTCAACTTTTGCTCACAGGCACCCAGGGCGGCTTCGACCTTCTTGCGATGATTCTTCTCATGAGTAACTTGGCGCTCCAACTCCGCTATCTTGTCCGCCCGTGTCTTTTCTTTAGCAAGTATATAGAGCCTTGGCGTCGCCAACTTTGGCCTCCGTGTCCTTCATCGTCCGCACCAACTCCTGGTTCTCCTGCGCCTTCTTCGCCAGCTCGTCGCTCGTTCGCTGTTCGCTCTCCACCAACTTCTCAACAGTATCTAAAGCGGCAAGCATGCAACGCGAGACCTAAAAAAGACACAGTAAGCACTTGGAAAATAAAAGGAAATTCGTGCGAGGAAACATATTTACCTTATGCGCCGACATCCCGTACTCGGCGACGGCAGCCCTCATAGCCTCGCGGGGATCAATAGAGCTGTTGCCGATGTTGGCAGGAGCAATCCTTTTTATCAGTCCGGTCCCCACGGATAGGCGAGCCTCAGCGCTCCATTTTCTGGTAAGTACAGGAAGAGGAGGAACCGCTGACAGAGCTGACTCCATCATCACACCCCAGTCAGGCGATGATTGATCGGCGCAGAAAGCCTCGTCAAAATATAAAGGAATGTCAGCGCTCGCCGAAGCTTCTTGCCGTGCGCGCTCCTGCGGCATGAATTCATAAACAGGTGCAAGGTTGAGAGGGGAGAGTCAAGACCCTCTAGGTCGACAACCTCAGATGGCGCATCCACTCTTGGTCTTTTCCGGGAAAGGGGGACGTCTTCAAGAACATCTTCAAACTCTACTGGCTGCTTACCAGGGCGGTGCTCAGAGCCTTCAGCTGGCGGGGGGCGGACATCTTCTGTAATCGCTCTGGCGATCGCAATACCAGAGGAAGTCCCCGCCTCAGACGCTGTACCCGCCGCAGCAACGGTCACTCCCTGATTGATCCCCACATGAACAGTCGGTATGATCACGGGATCTGCCCTCGCTAACGCTTCCTCCCGCGTCTTCCTCGCGGCATTAGCAGCGGCAACATTAGCGCTCCTGCGAAGACCGGATGCCGGCATCACTGAAAAAGAAAAACAAAAGAGGAAGCAATCAGAAATGTACAAGTCAAAAAAAAAAAAAAAAAAAAAAAAAAAAAAAAAAAGGGGCGAGTAGGGGGACTGTGCCCAGCGCCGCCCCGACCCCGCGCACAGGCTTGTGTATTTTTGGGTTAGCAAAAACAAAAATAGAGAAGAAATGGTTTTACCCCGGCGGCTCGACCAATCACCGCCACACTCTTCGCATTGCGTCGGAAAGTTCCTACCCAAGTGGCACTCGCCGACCCAGTCAGGATCACTAAGCTCCACGGCCCGGCGGGGGAATGTTCACGACAGGCAAAATCCCCGACTCCAAACAGCCCGGGATCCCCGCCATCCTCGCGCTACCCGGCCTTTACGTTCGTCAACATCCGAACGCCGATCATGCGGACTCGTGCGGATCCGTCCGCGAGCTTATCAAGGCCACAATCGCCTCTACTTCTTCGGGACTTGTGAGAGGAACCACTCGCCTTTGAGCCACTTGGAGTCTAGTCCCCGTGCAGCCCGACTCCCAAAATGCGGGAATGGCCATCCGACCCCGGATTGCACGCGCATCACTCTTTGGCTCCGGTTGTAGATTTTGTTGTCGGCGGGGTAAAAATGGCGAGGCCTCCCCTCACGCGCCCTCACGCTCACGACCCGGAGTTTGGGTGCCGACGAAATCATGGAACTCCCTAAACAGCCCAAGGAGGGCTCAATTCCATTAAGGCGGCGGTCGCAATAAACGCCGCCAGGGCCCTAACGAGATTAGGGTGAAAGTCCGCCGGCAAGGCTTCCAAAGCAAATACATCACCTCCACCAAAAAAGGATCGAAAGGGGGCCCGAACCCCGCCAGGAAATTGTCGAAAGGAACATACAAGCGGTCCCCGGTAGAGCGCCCACAAGTATAATCATACCGTCGGTCGTCCATGCACGGACAAAAATGATAGTCGTCGGAAAGCCGGTATCGGGCGCGGATAGCGGTGTTAAAGTCGGCGCCGCGGTCAACAAAGATCTCCATTCTACATCGGCGGCGCGATGCATGGCCTTCGCCTTGCCACCCTCTTCCAAAGACTCCGCAGCCTCCAAGCCGATCCGGATTTTCCCCTCTCGCGGGGCGGAGCTAGCAGGGTTTGGGTGCCCCCACGGTCGTCCCCCTTCGCCTTTGCGGCTTTGGGGCGGACGCCGTCCGAATCCTTTCACCGGCGGTCTTAGGAATTCGCTCTCCGGGAGCTAAGTGCGCAAGGATTCGAAAGCACCGAGTGCCCCTCGTTATAAGTAGCCTTTGGGCCTCGCCAGTCGCAGGACGCGAGTCCTCTTCGTCAGAATGGGAAGATGAAACCTCGCCGCCGCCATTTCCTCGGCCCCGCCATCCCCATAACTAAATTCCTCTTTATCGTTGTCGTCCCCGCCGTGCGACATGCGCAAAATGAAGAGAGGTGGATCAACGCTTCGTTCAGGTCGACACCGCCCCCCCCCCATTTCCGCGCAAGCCAAACAAAGCACGGGGGGCAACGGGGTCATAAAGAAATACTACACGGAAAAATTGAAAATTGCACCCTAATCCCTGAGGGCTTCAAATTCACAAAAGAAGGGTTTAGGCATACGGATTCTATCACCGGTTAGAAAACCTCAAAAATCCGAATATCTACGGGACAAAAAAGCATACTTATGATCTATACGGAGCCAAGAATCAACCACAAAAAGACGATCAACAAAGAAAAACCCGGTGTTAGATCGGATAAAGATGGTACCTTTATGATCCGGTTGGCGTAAAATTGGGAAGACAAGGATGATCGCTCCGATCGTCGAAAAGGCTCACTCCGATGAAGTTCAAACACACCAAACCTCGAATTCGGAAACTTGGTTCTAAATCACCACGGGATGCTCTTGATTTCGGCTTGATCAGCCTGGGAATTTTGGAGGAGGTTTTCGAAAAAGTGGCAAAAAGAGGGGCAACACCCCCTTAAATAGACAGGCATTCAACCAACCAGCGGCTGTGATTATCTACATCCAACGGTTCGGGTTTACGCTTGAAAGCGAAAAGTTTCAGAATCCGACACGACGCTTTGAAATTTGAAGTTTGCGTAAAAAACGAAAAGCCATCATTACCAGCCGTCACGTCCTGCGGCGAAACGTCACCTTGTCAGAACTGAAAGGACGCCACATTTAATGATACGCAGCGTTCTGCAGCCCATTTGTATTGCTCCACGTGGCACGCCACCTGTAATAGCTCGCTTGTACAGTTTTCGCTCTCGCTAACACAAATGACTTCGCCATCTCGCCTGGGATCGCAGAAAATGATAACTCCCAGAAACTCAACATGTCGACCTCGGTCGACCAACGAGCACGGACGATTTACATCGCAAGCTCTCAAGCCGCGATCGCGGCGACCGACTGCAACTCCTTGCGGCATATCCGGATCGCTCTATGCCGTGCACCTCAACATGTTGACCTCGGTCGACCAACGAGCACGGACGATTTACATCGTAAGCTCTCAAGCCACGTCGCGGCGACCGAACAGCTCCTCGCGGCATATCCGGATCGCTCTATGCCGTGCACCTCAACATGTCGACCTCGGTCGACCAACGAGCACGGACGATTTACATCGCAAGCTCTCAAGCCGCGATCGCGCGGCGACCGAACGCTCCTCGCGGCATATCCGGATCGCTCTATCGCGTGCACCTCAACATGTCGACCTCGGTCGACCAACGAGCACGGACGATTTACATCGCAAGCTCTCAAGCCGCGAGCGCGGCCGACCGAACGCTCCTCGCGGCATATCCGGATCGCTCTATGCCGTGCACCTCAAATCGCAGTCCGCGGTGTCATCGCATCTCCCCGCCGCGTCCACAAGCCGTCGGGTATCCCAACGGATGGAACGGTTCAAAAGCCATCATTGGTGGTCTTCCCGAGTTTTAGCCGTGTTTAATAGGGCTACTTTGACTAGGGACTATTACGGACGAAAAATAGCCCATGATTACCCACCATAAATAAGCGTCCCTTCGAATGCTCATAATGACGGTAAACCTCTCGGATAACCATCATTACGCCGGTCATTATGACCGTCTCTTCGTATAGCCGTCGTTCGTCTCGTCCACCATTATGGTAATCCATGCCAAACACGCCACCTCCTCTATAAAAGCCAGCCATTTCACCGCCTCCTCCACGGATGCTTCTTCTCCCATTCGAATCACTCGTTTCTTCCTTACAAAATCCCAGAAAAACAAGAATGTATCAGTCGGATAATGTTGAATACGAATTTACGGAGGATTACAAAGGCAACGAGCATCTGGAATCTAGCTTGCACTTCCTCCATAACCCTTCAGGGGAAGGACAACCCCCAATTTCAATACCACGAGTGGAAATGGAACAGAATCTTGATACCGCTGCCGCCTTCTTGCGCCCGAGATTGCGGAGTTAGAGCGTGAGGAGGAAGCCGAGATAAGTGAATCCGAGTCCCGCGGGCTCACGGGAGGATCGAGGTATTCATCGGCGATCGGATCCACAGACCGCACAAAGCAAGCTGTTCAAAAAGTTTGTGCGTCTAGTCCGGAATGGAAACTGCCAGGGGGCCATGGTCGACGCTGTCTGGGAAGAATGGCAAAGCGTCTTTCACCAGAATTGGGCCCCTTACAATCACCGAGTCCGCAAGCTGAGATCCAAGATGAGAGAGGATCGCTTCCTATATGAGGGGAAGACGACCTGGTAGGCCGTCGGATGAGAGAAGATCGCTTCCTATATCTGAAAAGGGGCGGCCTGGTAGGTCAGATCCCTTGTTGCTTGCGACTGACTGCGAACTACCGAGCGCGACGACGACTCCAGATCACCACTAACGTGTACTAGGAGGAGGAAACCCGCTTGTAGTGATTGGCAAGCCTTTCGTATAGCTTCAACTTCACGAAGCGCTCGCGGGATATGTTGCATCAACTTCATGTCGCAACCCCGCCTCGCCTCTGAAGGAGCGGTCTTGAGATTTCTGATACAAACAGAGAGTACTCTTTTCCCTTGCTTAAGATTTTTTCCCACTGGGTTTTTCTTAAGAAAGGTTTTGATGAGGCTCTACGAGTTTGTATCCCTAATCCTGAGTCCGCTCAACTTTTGTCTTCCAAGAGTGTTCGGACACCGGAGACTCCTCGACCAGTATACTACTCTACGCCGCAACAAATTTCCGCCGCGAGTAGGGGGCCATTGATGATACGGAACCCGACACGGTCCCATTATCCCCGGTCAACTCGTCCGAGGACATAAGTCAAACTCTTTCCCCGAGCATAAGCGCGCGACGTCGCCAACTTGATGGCCATCCCGCCATCCTCATAAGCATAAGGGGGCCGCCCCAAAGACCGCGGGCCCATTCCTATGAGAATATCGGTTAATGGAAAGTTCATAAGCTTAGATAGAATGCGAGGCCAAGCGCCATCCGTCGGGCATCGGCGCCGCTAGCACGAGTAGTCTTTTACGCCTTTATCCTTTCCCTATAAATACCCCCACCGTGACATTAATGAAGATATAGAACAACTTTTGCACATTTATTTCTATCAAAGACTCTTGTTCTCTCTCTCTCTCATATTTATTTCATATTACCACCGCGGGCTCATCACCAACATCGATAAACGCCACCGTCCGACGGCGATAACCTCATTGATCGGAGCACCACGAAGAGGCCAGATATCCCACGTCCAAGTCTTCCTTCCAAACTACCTGACGGAAACGGATCACGTCAATTTCCTTTAGGATCTTAAGTCTTAAATACAAGGTCTATAAGGTAACTCCAGGCCATCACAAACTTACCCGAATGCCAACCTTACAACCTCAAATTAGTCATCAATCTTCTCTACAGAGTTTGATCCCTTAGCCTTCTCTACTGAGTTTGATCCCCATCTGTCTGGGATGAAAAATTGTAATCAAATCCAACATGGTACCGAATTGTTTCTGAAGACTCATCCAAAACCTGCTAACAAACCCATTGTCCCTGTCTGATACGATAGAAACTGGAACCTCATAAAGCTTCACTGTATTGTTGATGTAAAGATTAGCTACCTTCTTCAATTCTATGTTCTGCTTAACACTTTGTAAACCTATCGATTATTACTCATATCTTGTCATATCCTGTCTTAGTCTTCGTTATAACACCCTAAATAATACTATAAATCATACTTTTATTTATCTTGAATTATGCTCAAGGGGGGAAAGATGGTCCGGATATTATGTTATGTTAAACACATGTTAAATGCATGTTAAATGCATAGCATTCTGCATTTGTATAATTATCCCGTGGATTTGGTACCGTTCTACCTTGTTTGTGTTTTTTTTTTCAGGATGTACCTTATTCCAGAGCAGTAGAGACATGGATCTAGACTGAAGGAAGTCATGGGGATGAGTCAAAGAAGCCCGTGAAGTGATCTGCCGAATAAAATAGCCGAAGTTAAGCCCGATAGCTCGAGGCCCGCCATTGATGCATCGAGATCTTAGAAGACACGAAACCAACCTACGCGGTTTATCTAAGTCAGTTAGGGTTTCTAGTATGTTCTTAAGTCGGTGCAGAGCCTATATAAAGCCTGCATTCATCCCTTGTAACATATACTCCTACATGGTACTCAAACAATTTATCGAATTGATGAAATAAAAGTTTAGCTTTTGCTTTGGGGTGTCTTTAAAGGCACCACACTTATTCTATTTGGGCACCTAAATTAAAGGGCACCACACATCCATATTTTGTTCTACCTAATGCACCACATTGATTTTTGAATATACCCAATGCACCACAGTGAAATTAATATATTTTTATTTTTACCTATTCCACAACATTTATCAAATTAAAGCTTCCACTCCATCAATATAATTTCACACATAACCCTAAATTACCCTAATTTCCTTTTAGATACCTCCCCTCACTGCCCCCCCGCCCGCTACCGCCACCAACCACCACCACCAGCCCCGCCACCTCCCACACCCCACCCAGCCCAGCCCAACTGTCCTTTCACCAATCTTCGTTACTGCCACCATTACCTTTAGGCTAGAGCTTTTTTTTTCCCCAAGTCAAAAATGAGACTAAATAAAGGTGTTGGAAAGGAAATAAAAAGTGGATGAATTGAACAGACCAAATAAGCTGCTGCGGTTTTTTTTTTTTTTTTGGCTAAAGATGCAGCCATGGATGGTTTTATTAACAGTGCAGCAATGGACGATTATGTTTTGGTTTTTTTTTTTTTTTTTTTTTTTTTTGTTTTCTTCAATACATAAATGGTGTCTATCCTTGTTTTCTCGATGATTTGGAGTTGATGTTGAAATTAATGGATGAGTTAAGAGAATGGTTGAATTTTTTTTTCTATGGTTAGAGGTGGTGGACATGGTGATGTGGCTAGTTGAAGGGTGGGAGAAATGGTGATTGAAGGGTGGAGAAGATGGAGGTTGAAGGTTAAGGAAAATATGCAATTGTTTATGAGTTAAGGGATGTTATTGTAATAAAACATTTCTGGATATAGTAAAAAAATTCTGGGTATAATAAACTTGAAATTTAATAGGTGTGGTGTGACTAAGTAGATTTATCATTTAAAATTTTATTGTATGGTGCCGTGAGTAATCACCTAATTTTTAAAGTGTTGTGGTGCTCCAAGTAAAAATAATGTGGTGCCTTTAAAGGCACCCTTTGCTTTGTGAGTTGTTTCCCGGTTTCCTTCTTCCAAGCGATCTCTAGCTTGAGTAGATCAAGCTAGATCTCCATAGCCCAAGGTATGAAGCTTTGAACGTCCCTTTATATCTCAGTTATGATAGATTTACTTTTTTCTATGTGTTGTAATTGATCCGAATGTTTAACAACCCCGTAATTTACTAGAATTAATCAGAACGAATCAATGTAATTCCAGAACTAGGAACCACCACTCCCGATTCAGAAAAGGTCTATATTGCCGAATCGAGGCAACCTTTAGGCCACCCAAAATCTGGAGATTCGGCGTTAGCTACGTTGATCGACAGATCTAATTTACATGTTCTTTGCATGATCACCTAATTGCATGTCATCATAAATTAACATGAAGGACAATAAAGTGAAGTGTTAGTTAGAAAATTGTCTGGATCAATCCTTAGGAAGGTTCTAGTCAATCCACAATAGCTTCTTAGGGAGGTTCTCGGTCTTGAGCCGGCAGTTTCTAGTACTTATTGCGTGTGGGTCAATACAACCAATAAAGGAGGTTAATTCAAAAGCACTTTTAGACGTTTAACAACGCCCTTTCAATGGAAGTAAACAAGGTTAGGAGATTTTACCAGTAGATAGACCGTACCCGAAGCTAAAATCTGTTTACGAATTCAATTTGAGTGGGTTATACCTGTCCAAAAATTCGAATATAAAACATCTTTTGATTGACTCGGGGAATTATTTAAGGAAGTAAACATGATGATTAATTATACCAAGCTGTGAGATAGGTTAGGAAGGGAGGAATACCATTTTCTTTATTCGTCTTTATGTTGGTCTAAGACCATTTGTGTGTCTTAATTAGATTGAGTGCATTTATTTTTTAAAGTTGCATTGTCTATATGTGATCGACCTTGATTCGCCGTTGCTATACTATGATTTGACCAAGTACTCTTGCTAGTATAAGCGACCTCACGCGCGACATCAAGTTTTCGGAGCTCTTGCCGGGGACAATGGCCAATTTTGTTAATAAATTCATTTAAATCTAATTAAGAACCTAACCTTTTTCTGTTATTTTTTATTTTTATTTTTTCTGAGTCTTGAGTCGTCTACACATTCTTGTGATGTTGTAAGATTAAAAGGATAAAATCCATGCCCGATTCAGCGTGGTGTCACCGTGCTGGATCGAGACCCAGAAATTCGAGCTCTGACCGTTCCTGTGATTCTGTGTTTTCCCCTTTTTGTTTCTAGTTAGTAAGTCCACAGCAGTTGGGTCTGATCCCAACTGAAGCGGAAGTTTGCTAACCGTGTTTTTGTTTTTTTAGTTTATCTTATAGGACGTCCAGAAAACTTCTGATTTCGATTTAGTTAAGCTTTCTGTAGTTGGTACGAACCAAGCATGATTGCTTCAAATCAACATCTCGTTTTGAACATTACACCAATTTTTATGTATCCTGACTCAGAAGTAAGGCAACAGTATGAAAAGGACAAGAAGAGGGTAAAGATAGAGGAGGAAGAGAGAACGAGGAAGAGCATGGAAACTAGCCTACACGAGTATAAATAATTAGAATAGGTAAGTGCCCAATTCCGATCATTGATATTTCTTCTAATGAGTCTGACCCCGAGGAAGACCCAAACTATATCCCTTCAGAGCCTGTGGACTATCCCGACTCTGATGTAATTACGAAGTTAGGTGACCCTGGTAGTTATAGGCTACCCCTATCGATTGATGTTGCATCCGTAGGATTAGGGTAGTGCGATTCTGGTTCTAGTAGTAATATCCTCACTCTTTCTCTGTGCCGAGTTTAAGCTTGAAGGATGAGGACGGAGACGTGAGGGAAGTGTGTGTTGAGGACGAGCAAGATAAGGATGTTGTGGTAGGAGCGAACGAGCATGAATTTTTACGGATTTTGATTCCAGAAAAGGTTGATAAGAATCACTACAATTGCCAAAGGAGGCAACCAATCCCAATCTGTTAGAAAAGGATACGCCCACCCCGCATAGTGAAAGTTTGGTTTTAACGGACAAAACATTGAACTCTTTGAGCTTTAAGGAGAAATTTCGAAACACGCAAGGCAAAGAGCTCGAGGTCCTACCAAGGGGGTTAGAGAAGGTGCTCTTCTCGATGAAAAGAAAAATGCTTTTTCTTAGGCATCAAAAGCCAAGGAAGAGCGTGGATCGAGAGACATAGAAGATGCACTTCTGTGAAGGCCTCCAGATTGCAGGTTTGACAGATTGAGGCCTGAAAGTCTGACTAAGGAAGAATTAGAAGATAAGACGAGCCGGTGACTTTAAACTCGGAACTACTTCTTACCCTTAGATAAAACGAGTTGAATAAATGCAGCTAGAGAAAGAGACGAGTTTTTTTTCATCTTTCTACATCCAAAGGCCGTAAACCGATGGATGGTGGGAAGGTTTTTTTTACTCGTTGTTAGATCTAGTGAAATAGGTTAGGTTTGAGTCGAAGAAGATCACAAGGAAAGGCTAAAGTTTGGTTAGTTGAGGAGTTAGTAAATGAGAAAGAACCAGTGAAGGACATACTGGATAGAAGCTTAGATAATCCAGAAAAATAGTACCCTCAATTAGGCGAGGCATCACCACAACTAAGCTAGCTCTGTTGGACCTGATTTCAAGGTTGGAATCAATTCTAGAACCTTTTGATGGCGCGTGAATGCCACAGACAGTGTGTCAGCCTCTTTTCCATCTTTTCCACCATTACCCCCTTCCTAATAAACCACCATTACTTCCCCTTCACCTCAATTACCTCGCATCTTCTCAAACCAGTCCCCCAATTACTCCCTTTACCACTCTCCCACTCAAACTCTCCAACTTCACCCTCATTCTTCTATTTAAGCATCCTTCCACCACTACCATTAAACCACCACCACCACAACTAGCCACTACCCAACCTCTCCACAACCATTACCCCACAAGCCAACATCATTTTCGGCTATTGCGTTACTCTATTAGTTGATGCTTCAGTTAAATTGTTGTTCTTCATCTCTATTCTAAGGCTACAACGGTTACTAGATAAGATTATGAATTTTAAGCTTCAATTCCACGGCATAGACCTTCGATTATGCAGAACCCATTTATGTGCCGGTTTTGGTAGGAGATGTTTTAGAGGAGCCTAAGCCTATTCTGAATACGATCTCGGTTTCGCAAGGGAACCACCAAGAGCGGTCAGGTGGCTAGGCGGGAGCGCACCCCGATTATCGGTGGACATAGAACTCAAAGGGAGTTCAATAAGGATGTTGGCCGAGAGATTGCGACTCTACACGACATGATGGACTACATTACAGAGCGCCTCAGTATTCCACCTTATACCCCACCACCGAGACCTGCCCCACATCAAGACGATTCTTCATCAGTTACCGGTCCTTCCAGTTCTGCACCACCTCCCAGTTTTGAGCCCCGTGAAGATTACCTAAAGGTTTGTTATTCTGATTCTGATTACTAGCTTTGTTTTACCTTTCTGTTTTTCTTCATTTCTGGTTTCATTTTTTCTTTTTAGTCTTTCCGACATTGGTTTCTCGTGTAAAGTAAATTTTTTTTTTTTTTTTTTTTTTTTTTTTCACAATCGCATTTTTAGTCTTTCCGACATTGGTTTCTCGTGTAAGGTAAATATAATGATTTTGTGGCTTAATTTGTTTAGAGTTATTTTATTTCTCTTTTAATGACGCCATTTTTCTTATGCCGGTAAATGTCACCCCAAGTTTCTCATTCTGTTTTGAATGAGCTATTCAATGCAGATATTTCATGGATTTCTTTCGGAAGCCCTTTGACGTACAAGTAGCGATCCATCCGTCTTCTTCATTGCACGCTTAACAAAGCTAAGTTCCTTTCTTGTTTTAAGGGGACAATGTTTTGATTAAGTGGGGGGTAGGAAACGACACTTAGATCTTTAGCATTGTATTTCTCTAAATACTTTATTATCTTGATTCTCTGTGATGCATTTTCACCACTTTACCTTTTGATTCGTTTTCGACAAAATTGTAAGGGACATGAAATATTTGATCTTTTGGAGCTAATTAATTACATCTATGTTTCACGAACGAATAGATGAAAGTCATGCCAACTTTTGAAGTAGTTGCATATTAAACACTTATTTTGTTTATGAACCGTCCATAAGCACGTATAACTCACTTTCCTCAGTATGTAGCTTGATGACGCATTATTTTGACTAGAGTTGACCTTAGTTGTCCGAGTTTTGTTCTACCTATGGTCATTTAGGTCAAGTTGTGGATCTTATAAGGGTCAGGGATTTATGGATTTGGTAGTTTATCAATGAGCGGACCGTGAGAATGGATAGATTTTTGAGTGTCCACCCTGCCAACAAAAGAGAAAATTGATAAAACAATATTGCTATTCATAAGTCTCTTTGGCAAGAGGGAAGCGAATTCAGAGCGTAAAATGCGTGACCCTCGCACAAATAATACATAGACCAGATAAACGTGACTGATGTGATACGTGCCCAGGAAGGTACTAAGGGATCAATGGAGAGCTAAGGGAACCTAGTCCTAGAGTATCCAACCAATGATCGAGGCTAAGAACACATAATGTTTGCTCAACACGCTGATTCGTTATTAAGGGTGTATTCTCTACGACAAAGAAGATGCTCACTCACAAGTGATGGTTTTTAAGCCCAACTCAACTTAAAAGAAATAATTTAACTGAAAATTTCAATCATAAGGTGTGTCTTTACAATGATAGTAGAATGCCTATATATCGGGTACAAACAAAAGACTTCTCAATCTCCTAAGCAGTGTGGGAGAATGAAATCAGAAAACCTAAGTAAACTAGGAAATAAAGAGGCACCTCACATGTGGGCCTTTCTAGTGTTTTCTTGTGTCATCTAAGCCCACAAGATAATTATTAAATAAAATCCATAATAAAAATGGTAAAACAAGCCCAATAATCCTAATAATGGTGCCATCTCTAGATGGACCAGTCTTATTGACAGAATAATTAAATAAAAGACTTTCTTGCAATTTAACCAGACCATTTATGTTGTCTTCAAGCCCAATAGCATAAATGGTGCATTTAACGGCCTGTTCTTCCTCCGGCTTGGGCTGGTCTTGCTCCAAATAAATATCTAAGACCAAACTAATCAAGGCCACATGTATTCTCTTCGAATCACAAGATGATCAGTCGACTGCATCGGAGCCAAAGGGTCGGGAACCTCACTCGGATCGTATCATTCCCGCCCGGTTGCGAAGGATCTGTCCTCAGATCGTAAGGATTGTCAAAGTGCATCAAATCAGCCACATTAATCGAATTGGAAATGCCACAATCCTCAGGAATGACAATCTTGTAGACGTTGTTGTTGATCCGCTCCAGCACTTCAAAAGGTCCATCACCAAGAGGATTTAACTTGGATTTCCGTTGTTTTGGAAATCGGTCTTTGTGAAAATGCAGCTGTTGGTCCCTTGAAAAGGCTTTGGTTAAGTTTAGAGGGGGTGAATAAACTTAACACTTAAAACTTTTGGAGTTAACAAACTCAGCAAGGTCAATAGCCTGCTGACTGCTCAGGAGTCTGCTGACCACTCATTAGTCTGCTGACTATTGATATTACTAAATCTGTTGCAGCGGAATATATTCAAATTAATCCTTGTAACTTGTTGTTAGAAATATGATACTAAGCATTAGATACTCAGTAGTATAAGTGTGTGATTTAGTTGCAAGTTTCAGTAAGTTGATGTAATCAGTATTCTAAATGCAGAAAGTAAGTGCAGAAGTAAGTAGGCAAATTTTATAGTGGTTCCAGGTGGTGTAATCCTATCAGTCCACTCTTCTGTTGTGATGTTGGAGGAAATTCACTAGAGATCTTTGAGCTTGCAGTTACAAAAATCCCTAAGCTGTCTGTCCTTCACCAATAACTATGGCTTCACAAACTGAATATTTGAAACAGGTAGGATTGCTGCTCCAAAGTATTCCACTGGTCCTTGATGAGTAGGAATTCTTCTTCAACAGCTCCACCACAAACAATAGTTCTTGACACCTAAGTGCTTCTCTGTCTTCAGCAGGTTTCTTGTAAAAAAAAGTTTGAATCAAATGAATGATTCAACAGTCAGCAGCTTGATCAGGATGAAATGATCAGCAGCTTATAGTCTTCAAGTGTGTGTACTTGATATAGCTTGAAGGCAGGTTACACTTGAAGAATTTTCTGGATCAGTAGCTTTAAGTTCAGTGTAAGTCAGCAGGGTGAATTTCTTGATAAAAACTTGATAGCTCAGAGTAGATTGTTATTTTTCATCACTTGTATCTGAATTAGGAGTCCTCTATTTATAGGTAGGAGTCCTGTGACTTATGTTTGAAATTCAAACATAGCCGTTTCATATTAGTCCCCATTCTGACTTGCATTATGTCCCTGTACATAGTACTGACAGTGTCAGTTTACTTATTGACATTTTCCAGTCTGTCCACCCTTTGACTTGTGTCCATTGGTTAATCCTCTGAATCTTTCCAACGTTCTTTTAATCTTGGCCATTGATTTTTTGACAATATCAAGGCTTGTAATCCATCCTTATCCTTGTAATCTTCCAATGTAACCTTTGAATAAATCGAGATTTATACTCGGTGAATACCTGTGTATATTGGTCTGCTGATGTACATGTCAGTCAGCTGTCTTAAGTTTGTTGTGTTTTAAAAACAATTCAGCTGACTTTTTTTATCTAACTTTTGATTGTAAAGTTAGAGTACACCAATTTGAACATAACCAAGTTCCAATCACCACTCAACTTATGGAACTTAGACCTTGTACACAAGGTATATGTAATCAGTTTAGGTCATCACAGACTTCCCTAAATTCTGATTCCATATCCTTGACTTTAATTACTTAGTTTGATACCTTAGCCTTCAATAACTGAGTTTGAACCCTCAGCCTTTAGTCTTCAGTAGGTCCCTAACTAGTCTACTGACTTAGTTACCTTACTGACCTACACAGGTCTGCTGATAAAGTCAGCTGACCTAATTACAATGCTTGTTTGATCAAACCTATACAAAGATCAAACTCTAATAAACTTATACATTTGATCTAGACATCTTTTTGTCTTTACTCTATAACGTCTAGTCTGGCACTCATCATTAAAACTTAAAATAAGTCCAACAATTTCCTCATTTTTAGTGATGATGCCAATACCCTCCTTACCGCAAAGCAAAAAGATAAAAACAAAAACAGAACAAATTCAGTCATTTCTCATCATAATCATATTTGTTCAACATTATTACAAACTAGGATTAGCAGAATGAAATAAACCGTGTAAGTATGCTGATCTAGTTCCTGTCTTTGTCTTGCTCTTTCTTCTCATAGAACTCCTTGATTTCCTTGACAACATCCTGCATCCACTGATTTTCAATTGGAGAAAAGTCAACCCAATGATTCAGATCTTTCCACCACTTCCAGGCTTCTGGTAGAGTTAATCTTATGTTATGAACACTGAAGCTCTGTCCCATGTAGAAGTGTTTGAATTCATCCAGTGAACTTCTTGCTGATTGAATAGCTCCCAATCTACCTCTTTCTCCTCTGCCTCCTCTTCCACCTCTAGTAGAAGCTCTCATAGCTTTGACCTTTGTTTCCCAAAGCTTCATTCCCAAAAAGTAATCTAGACCCTCAAAATATCTCATGTGACTATATGGTCTTTTCTTTCCATAGTATAGCTGCTTATATTCTTTCAGGAGATCATCAGTCAACTGAACTCTGGCAAGTGCAGGGTTCCTGAACTCATTATTATCATCCTCCCATTTCTTCTTTGCAAAGATCCTTGCAGCTTCCTTTGCTACTTTTGTAAGGCCCTTTTCCCCCTTATTGACATCATCAACAAACCGGGACAGTAGACCATGAACACTCTCCTGTGTGATCACTAAATTAGCAAGTTGACCTTCCATAATTTCTGTCCTTGTGTCAACTGCAGTGATCCTTCCTTCCAGTGTTTGCTCCAGCAGATTGATCCTCTCAGTAACTTTAGGATCCAATGCACCAGGTTGAGGTGTTGCAGCAGGTTGAACTTTAGCAAACTTGGATGTGTCAGTAAGTTTGTCAAGCTTTTTGTGTAAAGAGGCAAATTGTTCATTCAAAAGTTTATCTCTGTGGGTATTGCTTTGTTTTATGCCTCTTACATATTTGGTCAAGTCAGCAAGTGCATACTGAGTGGAAATAATGTTGGATGCAACTGTTTCAGTGGTTCTCCCTCTATTTTCCACCAGATTGACCAAGTCTTCAAATTTCTGTTCTTGTCTATTGAGCTCTTAGCTGGGTGATATCATCCCTCACAACTCTCAATTCATTCAAAACATGTGCTGGTACTGCACCAGCCACATCTCCAGCCATATGTCCAGCAGCATCATCAGTAGGTTCTTCCACATTATAGTTTGCCCTCTGTGTGCTGAAAACCATGGCCCAAGTCCTATCCCATCCAGTAAGGTCAGGACCATCCTCAATCACATCTCCAAAAATATCTTCAAGATAGGATCTTGTGCAGGTGGAGGTTCCAAGACATGTTCTTCTTCAAATATTGGTACATGTGCCTGTTGAGGTTCATCAGCAACTTCTTCTTCCTCAGGCACTTGGAATTACTCATCACTAAATTCATAGTCCAGCAGTTATCCATCAACATTAACAACAGTCTGCTGACTATCTTTACCTTCAGTAGCCTTAGCTTCAGTAGACTGCACTGAACTGACAGGTGTTTTAGCAACCTGTTCTATAACAATCTTTTCAGCTAGTGCAGGGGTTTCCTCCAAACCCATTGTAGGTTCCAACCTTTGTCCAGGTGTTGTCTGATCCTCAACAGCTTGTACCTCATGTTCCAACCTGTATTCAGGTGATGTTTGTAACTCAGCAGCATGAACCACCTCTTCAATAGGAGCTTGAGGGAATATAGCATCATTTTCCTCTAAAACTCCTCTAGCTTCAGCTATCTTCTGTAGAACATCAGCAGTTTGAGATAAGGTGTCTTGAGTGTCAAACCATTCCTGATACTGTGCTGAATCTTCTGAACTTTCAGCAGCTTCTTCATAGACAACAACATCATCAAGAAGAAATATAATGGCCTCTTCTAAAGATGTTGCTACAGCAAGCTGTTCTTCTAAATCTTCATTAAAAATAGCTCTCAGCTCTTCATTTAATGAGTCAGCCTCCTGAACCTCAGGATTTACATCAGACTCCACAAATAACAAGGTGTCAGACATACTAATCATCATGTTGTCTCCAAGATTTATCCCATCATTGATTAAAGCTTCTAGATCATTTATGTTCAAGTCCTCCATATCTTCATCCACATTACCAGTCTGTTGTCCCTCAGCAGATTTACCAGCATCAGCAGACTGATCTGTTGTATTATCTTTGGATCCCTATCCTACCTCCTCAGTAGGTCTTTCCAATGCAGTGCCACTAGATTGGCCGGGAAAGCAGGGTGATCATCATCAGAATCAGAAGATGATGTATCAACATCATCAGGTCCAGAGTGTGGTCCATTGATCTTGATGCTTGCACTATGCTTTTCACTTTCAATGAGATCCAGCAGCCTTACTTGTAACTCAGATGTATCAATCAAACCAAGTAAGTTCTCCAAACCAAACTTATTGAATGACCACTCTTCAAAGTCAGTCATTGGCTCTGCAGCTGATTTCGGTCTCTTATAGAAACCAAATTTCCAAGCAAAGTAGTCCTGAATTTTCTTGATGTTGGGATCTAATTTTTCGTTCCTTGATTTCTTCTCTTTCTTTTCAAAAGGCATTGTTGTCCTTGTTGGAGCAGATTTCTCAGCTTGTTGTCCCTCAAAGGCCTCAACAAGATGGGCCAATGTATCTATAGCAGATACAAATAGGTCACTAGGTTCTTCAGATGTACATTTGTCCCTACTACCTCCAACTGTTCCACACTAGGTTCCCCCTGACTTGTATGTGTATCAGTAGGGTCTGCAGTAGTGTGTTCTTCCTCCTGAGTTGTAGCATCCACAACAGGATCATGAACAGTTTGTTGTTCAACAACAACCTCTCTAGCCTCAGTAGGCTCATCACCTTGTACAGGTGCTTCCTCAATAACACTTTCAGCTTCCTTTTGGGCCTCCAAAACCCTTAATTCCTTTCCCTTTCCATGCTTCTTATTTTTCACAATCTCTTTCATCCTCTTTGTAGGTCGTTCAGCTTCAATTTCAGCAGCTTTCCTCTTCCTTGAATCTTCCTTTAACTGCTCTCTCAAAACATCAGCAGCAGTTTTCTTTTTGGTTCCAGCAGGCTCAGCAACCTCAGCATCAATTGGAACCTCAATAGATTCAACAGGGTCTACTGATTGCTGCCTTGTCTTCTTAGACTTTAACAACTCAGTAATCTTCCTTGTATCAGCGGCCTTTCACTTTTCAGCTACCTTCTTAGGTGCAGCAGGTTGTGCAACATGTTTAACCTGCTCACCACCAGCATCACCATCTCCATCACTGTCACTTTCAGTCATTTCAGTGTCCAAATCCTCATCGTCATCCAAACCAGGGATGAGATAACTGATTTCCTTTTTGTATATGGACTTGTTGATTTTTACAGGTACCACATCAGCAATCTTCAAGTGGTTCAGCAGGCCCTGCACCATCAAACCCAAATGTAGTGTCTTGGACTTCCTGGTCCCCTCTCTGTCCTCAGTAATCACCTTCTTCATGTATTGGACAAAGAATCCTTCCCAATCAAACTTCATACTTTTGCATATAATTATCAGCAGGTCAATCTTGGGTCCAGACAGTGTATCAAGGCTTCCACTAAATCCCAGAATGTTTTTGGCAATAATCTTACTCAGCAGATTATACTCCATTTTGATGTGCTTCACATTGATGCTCAGTGTTGATTTAATGGAATTGTTGGTCTTTATTGTATCAACAAACTCCGATCTTGACAGCCCCATAGATTCAGGATTGGTAGGAGCACCATTACCAGGCCCAAATCCAAACACTTCCCTCAGTAGGTTTGAAGAAATCTCAATCTCCTGGCCATTTACAGTTGTAGTAAATGCCTCTCTATCATCTCTAATCACTATATTTCTCCAGAAATTTGTAACATTAGTGTATGAAATGCTTTCCAGTCTCAGATTAAGAACATCCTCTAATCCTTCAACCCTTCTGATTCTTCGACCAATATTGATAGCTAGCTCAGTAGTGTTGGCATCAACAACGAACCCTCTGACACTTTGGCTCGTTCCAATGTGAATATCACCTTTATCCGCCATTATAATTTTGAGAAAGATGAAGAGAAAGCTTTCAAATCTGTGTTCACACTGTATATCTTCAGAGAAAAATCGATCTGAGAGTTGTAAGTAGCTTCTGCGTGTGTAGGTCTGTATATAAAAAGGAAGAAAGTGGGTAGAAACTGACAGTCAATTACTATACTCGTATTGTAGCATTAACCACGATTAAAGTTGGAATGAATGTGATGTTGCCACGTGTCCCACTAATTGATCCCACAAAGTTGTAACCGTTGGATATTTGTAACCGCAGTTATATAGATAATAATAATATCCAATTACTGTTGACTTTCAGTTAAGTTTGACTGTCTTGTAAAGTATAACTCAGTAGACTTGTTTTTCAGTAGATTTGGTTCAGCAGCCTGCTGACAAGAATGGCTCAGCAGCCTACTGACATGGCAACTCTACTGATCTTCAACAAGATTAGTTTTGTTCAACTGATAATACAAAGTGAAGTTTTATACCAATGACTGATCTGTCAAGTGAGCTCACCCAACAGGACAAAGACCAATCCCCTAGGCAACTTCATTTTCTCAATTTTCCAAACAATTTAAGTACATGGAATTGTTGATACCAATGACTAATCTGCTAAGTGAGCTCACCCAACATAGCAAAGACTAATCCTCTTGGTGAATTCCAGTACACTGCTGATTAAAGGTATATCAATCAACTTTTATGATTCCAAGTTCAGTCCTTAACTTTGCAAATCTTTCACTATCCAATGGCTTAGTGAATATATCAGCAAGTTGATCTTCAGTAGGGATGTAAAGAACCACCACATCTTTCTTTTCAACATGATCTCTTATAAAATGATGTCTCACATCAATATGCTTGGTTCTTGAGTGCAAAACTGGATTTTCTGTGATTGCAATTGCACTTGTGTTATCACACATTATAGGAATTTCTCTTTCCTCATTTCCATAATCCCTTAACTGTTGTCTTAACCATAGTATTTGTGCACAGCAACTTCCAGCAGCAATATATTCAGCCTCAGCAATGGAAGTTGATATTGAATAATGTTTCTTACTGAACCAGGAAACCAGTTTATTTCCCATCAACTGACAGATTCATGTGGTGCTTTTTCTATCAATCTTGCATCCAGCATAATCAGAATCTGAGTAGGATATAACCTTGAAGCTTCCATCTTTTGAATACCATATCCCTACTCCCAAAGTGTAATACCCTACTCCCGACCCCTAGGTCCACTGGGGTCATTCTAGGAAGGGTTGCGAAGCTCTCGCCGCGACTTCATTAACTAGACTTTAATTCTCAAAATATTTCAATAAAACTACAATTATATCTACAAATATTCACTAAGTGTTTCAATTATAGAAATTACAACAAATAAAATACTATAATTGTAATTAACATAATTTACATAGCATTTTCAAAATCCAAGTTCATGTCTTCACTTTCATCCTCATTACATCTCTTTCGAACCATTACCTGATTTTATTTATAGAAGAAAAACAAAACAAAAACACAAAGAAACAAAGAAAACGAGTCGTCAGCAAAAACACTGGTATGAGCATGTGCGAGAGTGTTATATATATATTTAAGAAAGTGTTGTAACAAAATATACATTTTCTAGAAAACTTGTTCGAGTATTTATGCAATAATATACTTGTTTAAAATTTATATATCAAGTTCAAGTCAAGCAAGCTCATTCGAGATCCGTCAATTCATCAAGTTCCCTTACTAGACATCGATATAGCTAATACGATTGTCTCTACCTTATGACTCCCATTTCACCACCTTATAACCACAACTAGAAATTTTTATAGTGAAGTCCGTCCTTCCGACACCCAATCTCCTGGGGCTTCCGGAGAGTCCACTTGCCTCGGACCCCACAACCGCGGTCACAGGCCCAATGCACAGCTAACCCGACTGTGAAATCCTCGGCGGGCCCATCGAGCGAGTACGAGACGAGACGAGAACCATGCCGCCGAAGCGGGAACTAGCCATGCCGCCGAAGCGGGAAATGTATAAGTACAATATACCATGCCGCACGAAGCGGGAAGTACGGTACCATGCCACCGAGGTGGGACATGCAATGTCATTTGTACAAGATTTGTTTCATCACGTTATTATTATTAATTCGAGAAAGTTAATAAATCATTTTTAACAAGAAACATATTAGTTATCTATATATATCAATAATAATATATATATATTCAATCAAATACTTTGAAAATACTTTTAAAAAAAAAAAAACACACTTGATTTTTATAGAAAATAAAATTTAACTCACCATATGTCCGCGTTAATATAATACTCGTAGCATCCAGTGGATTGATCCATTTTGTAGTTACTCCGAAAACAAATTATATATTATGAGAGTTGAAATATAATTTATCTATTTCCAAAACTTACGTTATTAGGGACATATAAAATTATATTTGTTTTATTTATCATATAGCTAGTCTTACAATTTAGTGATCATACATGTAAGATCGAATCCATCAACTCATGAAAATATTTGTAATTTATGTCTAACGTAAATTAATAATGTTACAACAAAATCATTTCAATGTTAGAAAATACTCTTAACTTCTTCGTAGATTAAACAATAGTATTGAAATGTCATATATCACTCTATCTTAATGGTGGAAAGAAAAAAAAAAAAAAAAAAAAAAAATATATATATATATATATATATATATATATATATATATATATATATATATATATAATCTAGACAATTATTTGGAAATACTATAAAGTCCTTTATAAACAACAAGCCGAAAATCGGGGTGTTACAATTCTCCCCCCCTTAAAAAGAAGTTCGTCCTCGAACTTCCCTCTACTTATAACTTTGATGTTAACCATATATATATTTCTCGTGTCTTTCTAGACTGTCTAATGAACAAAAAAAAAATCTATTGCAAAATAAACTCTTTTTTTTTTCCTTCAAAATTATAACATATCAAGGAAAATTCAGTTTGAAACAAATAAAAATAAATAAATAAATAAATTTAAAAAAATAATAAGTATAACATTTGGCAATCTATGAGTACCTAAAAGGCTAATAGTGTAACATATAGGAAAGGTAGATCAACCACATTAATTCAGCAATTACAAATTAATGTGACGAAAAAAAATCATATTAGTAATGTAACAAATAAAATTTACACGTATAATCAAAGAAATGTTACTATGCATGAAATATCTAAATCACATATTCATTAAAAGATTTTATTTAAAATATATGAAAATCACGTTTGCAAAAAGTTTATAATATATATATATATATATATATATATATATATATATATATATATATATATATATATATATATATATATATATATATATATATATATATATATATATAATGACTTAGACAACATGCTTTGATGCATTCAATAAAATGTAAATATAAAAAAAAATACTAAACACAAGTTTCATAGTTTTTTTTTTTGTCTTCTTCTTCAAAATCGGATATACCAGGCATGCAAAACACTTGTGTCCTAACCAAGTTCTAATTATTAAGACTTAAAATTAACACTTGACACTGTATATATATGTAACTTATAGTCTAAGGAATTCATACCATATTGTCTTCCGAGTCCATTTATCATAGTTAGTCCTAATAATCGTTTAATTAATGAATTTCTAGACATTAGAGTTAGGTTACGATCCTAAACGTGTGAGGGTTATCGGCCAACCTAAGTCTCTGATACCACCTGTAATACCCTACTCCCGACCCCTAGGTCCACTGGGGTCATTCTAGGAGGGGTTGCGAAGCTCTCGCCGCGACTTCATTAACTAGACTTTAATTCTCAAAATATTTCAATAAAACTACAATTATATCTACAAATATTCACTAAGTGTTTCAATTATAGAAATTACAACAAATAAAATACTATAATTGTAATTAACATAATTTACATAGCATTTTCAAAATCCAAGTTCATGTCTTCACTTTCATCCTCATTACATCTCTTTCGAACCATTACCTGATTTTATTTATAGAAGAAAAACAAAACAAAAACACAAAGAAACAAAGAAAACGAGACGTCAGCAAAAACACTGGTATGAGCATGTGCGAGAGTGTTATATATATATTTAAAAAAGTGTTGTAACAAAATATACATTTTCTAGAAAACTTGTTCGAGTATTTATGCAATAATATACTTGTTTAAAATTTATATATCAAGTTCAAGTCAAACAAGCTCATTCGAGATCCGTCAATTCATCAAGTTCCCTTACTAGACATAGATATGTAATACGATTGTCTCTACCTTATGACTCCCATTTCACCACCTTATAACCACAACTAGAAATTTTTATAGTGAAGTCCGTCCTTCCGACACCCAATCTCCTGGGGCTTCCGGAGAGTCCACTTGCCTCGGACCCCACAACCGCGGTCACAGGCCCAATGCACAGCTAACCCGACTGTGAAATCCTCGGCGGGCCCATCGAGCGAGTACGAGACGAGACGAGAACCATGCCGCCGAAGCGGGAACTAGCCATGCCGCCGAAGCGGGAAATGTATAAGTACAATATACCATGCCGCACGAAGCGGGAAGTACGGTACCATGCCACCGAGGTGGGACATGCAATGTCATTTGTACAAGATTTGTTTCATCACGTTATTATTATTAAGTCGAGAAAGTTAATAAATCATTTTTAACAAGAAACATATTAGTTATCTATATATATCAATAATATATATATTCAATCAAATACTTTGAAAATACTTTTTAAAAAAAACACACTTGATTTTTATAGAAAATAAAATTTAACTCACCATATGTCCGCGTTAATATAATACTCGTAGCATCCAGTGGATTGATCCATTTTGTAGTTACTCCGAAAACAAATTATATATTATGAGAGTTGAAATATAATTTATCTATTTCCAAAACTTACGTTATTAGGGACATATAAAATTATATTTGTTTTATTTATCATAGCTAGTCTTACAATTTAGTGATCATACATGTAAGATCGAATCCATCAACTCATGAAAATATTTGTAATTTATGTCTAATGTAAATTAATAATGTTACAACAAAATCATTTCAATGTTAGAAAATACTCCTAACTTCTTCGTAGATTAAACAATAGTATTGAAATGTCATATATCACTCTATATTAATGGTGGAAAGAAAGAAAAAAAAAAAAAAAATATATATATATATATATATATATATATATATATATATATATATATATATATAAATAAATCTAGACAATTATTTGGAAATGACTATAAAGTCCTTTATAAACAACAAGCCGAAAATCGGGGTGTTACACAAAGTCTCTTTTAGATACTTGAGAATCCTTTTGACTGCAGCTAGATGACTTTCCTTAGGTTTAGAATGAAATATTGCACAAACACCTACAGGAAAGGATATATCAGGTCTGCTGGCAGTGAGGTACAGAAGCCTGCCTATCATCCTTCTGTATAAAGTCTGATCAACATCTTCTTTATCTTCATCCAATATGATTTTAGTACTCATAGGAGTTGATACCTTGGTGCTATTTTCCATACCAAACTTCTTCAGTAGCTCATTGGTGTACTTAGTTTGATGAATGAAGATTCCATCTTTCATTTGTTTGACTTGTAATCCTAAGAAGTAGTTCATTTCTCCCATCATACTCATTTGGAACTTTCTTTTCATGAGGTTAGCAATTTTTTCATATAGTAATTCATTTTCATAACCAAAAATTATGTCATCAACATAAATCTGTACCAGCAGGGTGCTGTCTCCTTCATTGATTCTGAAAAGAGTCTTGTCAATGGTACCTTTGGTAAAACCATTGTCCACCAAGAATTGAGATAGGGTTTCATACCAAGCTCTTGGTGCTTGTTTCAAACCATAAAGTGCCTTGTTGAGTCTGTACACTTTATCTTCTTGATCTTTAACTTCAAAACAAGGAGGTTGATGAACGTAAACCTCTTCTTCTTGAATACCATTCAGAAATGCACTCTTAACATCCATCAAGTATACCTTGAAGTTTTTGTAAGCAGCATATGCCAAAAATAATCTTATAGCTTCCAATCTTGCAACTGGGCATATGTCTCATCAAAATCTATTCCTTCTGCTTGAGAATAGCCTTTTGCTACTAGTCTGGCCTTATTCCTTACAATGGTACCAGATTCATCCAATTTGTTTCTGTATACCCATTTGGTTCGAATAATATTTGCATGAGTAGGCCTTTCTACTAGTGTCCAAACTTGATTTCTTTCAAATTCATTCAACTCTTCTTGCATATCAATTATCCAATCTAGATCATATATAGCTTCTTCAACAACTTTAGGCTCCATTTGAGATAGAAAACAAGTAAATATTGCTTCCAATTGTCTTCTAGTCCTTAAACCTTGATGTATGTTCCTAATAACTTGCTCAGCAGGGTGATCCCTTAACCATTTTAAATCATGATTAGATTGATTTACAGGAGCTTCATCTTCAGTAGGCTCTGCTATTGCTTCAGTAGGGGGTTCAGTAGATCCTTGAACTGCTTCAGTTGTTGCATCAGTAGTGTTACCAGCAGGTTCTTCAGCAGAGGCAGAGCCAGAAACTTTTAAGTCATTTATCCTTTCCAAAACATCAACACATTTTGGATCAGTGACTTGGAGATTCTCAGCAGGTTCTGAAACTTCATCTTTCATTCCAGTGAACGTTGGTTCATCAAATACAACATGTATTGATTCTTCATGTTTCAGTGTCCTTTTGTTCAGTACCCTGAATGCCTAGCTGACAGAAGATTATCCCAAGAAGGTTCCTTCATCTGATTTTGGTTGGAATGTCTTCAATTGCTCCTTATGATTCAAAATAAAACATTTTCTTCCAAATGGATGGAAATAAGATATATTTGGTTTTCTTCCATTCCAAATCTCATAAGGTGTCTTCAACAGCTTCTTGTTCATTGAGGTCCTATTTTGTGTATAGCAAGCTGTATTAATTGCTTCAGCCCAATATCTTTCAGGTAGTAATGCTTCACAAATCATAGTCCTTCCTACTTCTTCCAAGGCTCTGTTTCTTCTTTCAGCAACCCCATTTTGCTAAGGTGTACCAGCAGCAGCTAATTGATGCAGCACACCATTTTGCTCACAACATTCTCCTATGACTTTATTGAGAAACTCAGTACCCTTGTCTGATCTGATCTTTACTATTGTCAAACTTTTCTCATTTTGCAATCTCTTCAAAAGTTCAGGCATCTTTCGAAGTGTTTCACTTTTCTTGTTCATGAATACCACCCAAGTGTATCTTGAATAGTCATCCACAACTACCAGAGTGTACTTATTTCCTGTTACACTTGTTGGTGTTACTAGTCCAAATAAATCCATGTGCATCAGCTCCAAAACTCTTTTTGTTGATTGCTTAGTCTTTGACTTGAAGCTTGACTTTATTTGTTTACCTTGCTGACAAGCATCACATATAGCATCCTTTTTGAATGTGATCTCAGGTAACCTAATCACCAACTTCTTTTTCACCAACTGATTGATATAATCAAAGTTAAGATGATTCAACTTCTTATGCCACAACCAATTCAGTTCTGACTTAGTATGCACAATCAGGCAGGTTTCTGGAACAGCAGTAGACCAATCCACAACATACATGTTTTGTTGTCTTCTTTCAACCAACACAACTTGTTCACATCTTTCACTAATGACAACACAGTAGCTTTTGTCAAAAGTGACCTTGTAACCCATGTCACAAAATTGTCCAGTGCTTAGTAGGATGTAGTCCAGTCCTTCCACAAATGCAACATTTCTGATAGTTAATCCATTTCTCACAAGTGTGCCATATCCTCTTGTGTATCCTGGTGTGTTTTTGTTGCCAAAATTGACTCTTGGTCCATCCTTTGCCATATAGTTTGTCAAACAGTGCTTATTCTTTGTCATATGTCTGGAACATCCACTGTCAAAGTACCAAACACCCTACAAAACAAAGTTAAGGCATTTTAGGTACCCAAAATTGTTTGGGTTCATAGTGATCAGTGGTAAGCATGACCCTTGGCATATTTCCATAAGGTCTTCTTTGAAAAGTATTATACTTTTGTTCATGTGTGTATTCCACACTTCCATAAGATCTAACATTTGGTTGTGTAGGATTCACATATGCTTTCTGGCCTTTTGGTACATAATGCTGTTTTAAGTGATTTATGTTGTTAGAAGCACTAGCATAACCATAGGTTTGTTGTCTGGTAGGAGCACTGTAATATGGAGTCTGTTGAGGTCTCTGCTGAGGTCTTGAATAAGTCCTCTGCTGATTCCATTGCTGAGGTTTTACCCTAGCATTATGGTTATGTCTAATGTATCTACCAGTAGGGGCAGGAATATTCCAATCTTCATCAGCAAGGAACAATCTACCTTTCCCCCTGAGATAAGTATCCCTAGAATGATTAACATTTTTAGGTTTAAGATTCTTATCCTTGGAATATTTCTGATTTTTACCCTTTTGTGGTCCAGCAGACTTGGCAGCAGGTCTGCTAGAAGTAGGTCTAGAAGGTCCAGCAGTCCTACTTTTGGATTTACCCTTTTTGTTAGGTGTTGTTGACCTTTTTGACTTCTGATTTTGCTTCTTTGAAGACTTCTCAATAGGCTTTACTGCCTCAGTAACCTTTTTGGGAGTTGGGTCTTATGCAGGTGCAAACTTAGGACCAATTCTGGTACTAGGTTCAGTAACCTTACTAGATCCACTCTTAGTAGATTGCTGAGTTCCAAATCCAAGGCATGTTCTATCACCATAAGGCTTTCTAAATTTGAATGCAGTAGTAGAACTAGATTGTTCAGCAGATTCAGCAGCTACTGAATATACAGCAGGCTTATGCTGATTTTGCTCAAAATCTTTTTCCTTACCTTTGAGAATTCTTAATTCAGCTTTTAACCTTTCAACTTTTGTTTGAAGAGCTTCTTTCTCAGCCTTCACAATCTCATAACCAGATTGTATTTTCCTCAGTTGACTAAGGATGGCATCCAAAGTTTCTTCATTATCAGAATTTTTAGGATTTGAACCACAAGTTGAATCACAATCACTTTCAGCAGGAGTATTTATAGATACATAATTGTATACCTCCTCTATTTCTTCCATGTTTGCCATTAAAGCATAATCATCCATATCAGCAACAAGTGCAGTATCATCAGATTCATTTCCCTTCTCTGATTCAACTTCATAGCCTGATTCATCATCAGCAACCATTGCTTTCTTGCCAAGTCTTCTTTGCTGATTCTTGTTCTTCAGTGGGTCTGGACAATCAGGTCTGAAATGTCCAGGTTTCTTGCAGTTAAAGCATAGATAATCAGGTTCCTTTTTCTGTTTTAGATCAGGACAGTCAGGTTTGAAGTGTCCTGGTTTCTTGCAATGAAAACACAAGTAATCATTATCTTTCTTGGATTATTCCTTCTTCTTTTCACTTGATTTCTTTGTGAAATTCCTTGGAGAACCCCTTCCTATTTTCATCATTTTGATTTTCTTGCTCAGTAGGGCAATTTGCTCTTGCATTTCATCCAGTAGATCATTTTGAGCTCCTGATGATTCTTCTTGATGTGTGGCAGCCAATGCAGTAGTCTTTGGTTCTTCCTTTTCAGTCTCAGGTGCAAGTTTCTTACTGAAGTCATAAGCCTTGAGATTTGAAAATAACTTGAAGGTGTCCTCTTCATGTAGTCTTCTCATTTCTTCTATGGCAGTAACCTTCATTTCCCAAATTCTTTTGCAAGTAGGGCTTCTAAGATTTTTGTACTGATTTCCTCTTTTGAGTATACTACATTTAGTAGGGTGAGTTCATCCATGATAGCATTGAATCTTGACTCCATTTGTTCAACAGTTTCATTTGGTTTCATTTTGAAATCTTGAAACTTCTTTTTGGCTACACTGATCTTGTTTTTCTTGATAGCATCAGTGCCTTCACAGATTAGTTGTAACTTATCCCAAAGTTCCTTTGCAGTCTTGCAATCCTTCACTGCTATCCAAGGTTCTGAATATGATATCAATAGCAATATTGTTGAGGTTTGCTCTTTTTCTATCTTCAGCATTCCACTCTCTTTTTGGCTTTGGAACATACTGAGTTTCAGTTCCCACAGTTATTGATTTAGTGATCTCCAGTGGTGCATCAATCAGCACATCCATCATCTCATCATGTGTTGCAGCTAGATAAGCCTACATACGACGTAATACTTATCAAAACGATCTAAAGAACACATCAACATAGTTCTAGCATACTGGTTGTTATCCATGATGCAAAGCTTTGAAAATCAGAAACTTGAAAAAGTTTTCAAAGTATTTTCACAAGCACAACAAGTAGGATTACTTGAACGAAGCTAATCGCTTTGCTACGATACCAATTGTTGGTCCCTTGAAAAGGCTTTGGTTAAGTTTAGAGGGGGGTGAATAAACTTAACACTTAAAACTTTTGGAGTTAACAAACTCAGCAAGGTTAGTAGCCTATTGACTGCTCAGTAGTCTACTGACCACTCAGTAGTCTGCTGACTATTGATATTACTAAATTTGTTGCAGCGGAATATATTCAAATTAAGCCTTGTAACTAGTTGTTAGAAATATGATACTAAGTATTAGATACTCAGTAGTGTAAGTGTGTGATTCAGTTGCTAGTTTCAGTAAGTTGATGTAATCAGTATGCTAATGCAGAAAGTAAGTGCAGAAGTAAGTAGGAAAATTTTATAGTGGTTCCAGGTGGTGTAATCCTGTCAGTCCACTATTTTCCTGTGATGTTGGAGGAAATTCACTAGATATATTTGAGGTTGCAGTTACAAAAATCCTTAAGATGTCTGTCCTTCACCAATAACTATGGCTTCACAAACTGAATATTTGAAACTGGTAGGATTGCTGCTCCAAAGTATTCCACTGGTCCTTGAAGGGTAGGATTGCCTCTTCACCAGCTCCACCACAAACAACAGTTCTTGACACCTAAGTGCTTCTCTGTCTTCAGCAGGTTTCTTGTAAAAGAAAGTTTGAATCAAATGAATGATTCAACAGTCAGCAGCTTGATTAGGATGAAATGATCAGCAGCTTATAGTCTTCAAGTGTGTGTACTTGATGTAGCTTGAAGGCAGGTTACACTTGAAGAATTTTCTGGATCAGTAGCTTTAAGTTCAGTGTAAGTCAGCAGGGTGAATTTCTTGATAAAAACTTGATAGCTCAGAGTAGATTATTATTTTTCATCACTTGTATCTGAATAAGGAGTCCTCTATTTATAGGTAGAAGTCTTGTGACTTATGTTTGAAATTCAAACATAGCTGTTTCAGATTTGTCCCTATTCTGACTTGCATTATGTCCCTGTACATAGTACTGACACTGTCAGTTTACTTTTTGACAGTTTCCAGTCTGTCCACCCTTTGACTTGTGTCCATTGGTTAATCCTCTGAATCTTTCCAATGTTATTTTAATCTTGGCCATTGATTTGTTGAAAATATCAAGGCTTGTAATCCATCCTTATCCTTGTAATCTTCCAATGTAACCTTTGAATAAATCGAGATTTATACTCTGTAGATACCTGTGTATATTGGTCTGCTGATGTACATGTCAGTCAGCTGTCTTAAGTTTGCTGTGTTTTAAAAACAATTCAGCTGACTTCATTTATCTAAATTTTGATTGTAAAGTTAGAGTACACCAATTTGAACATAACCAAGTTCCAATCACCACTCAACTTATGGAACTTAGACCTTGTACACAAGGTATATGTAATCAGTTTAGGTCATCACAGACTTCCCTAAATTCTGATTCCATATCCTTGACTTTAATTACTAATTTTGATCCCTTATCCTTCAATAACTGAGTTTGAACCCTCAGCCTTCAGTCTTCAGCAGGTCCCTAACTAGTCTACTGACCTAGTTACTCTACTGATTTGTACAGGTCTGCTGATAAAGTCAGCTGACCTAATTACAATGCTTGTTTCATCAAACCTATACAAAGATCAAACTCTAATATACCTATACATTTGATCTTGACATCTTTTTGCCTTTGCTCTATAACAGCTAGTCTGGTACTCTTCATTAAAACTTAAAATAAGTCCAACAGCCTTTATTCGCCTGCTTCACGTACCGAGCCTTTGCGATTTCCACATTCTTCCGAGCTTGCCCAAGCAACTCTTTTACCATGTCATGCCTTGGCCTCACCATCCAAGCTAGTTTGCATACCTGTAGGAAAATGAAAGAAAAGAAAAAGGTGTATCGGGGTTGAACCCATATACAACCTCAAAAGGGCAAAACGAGTAGCAGAATGTTTACAACGATTATAAGCAAATTTAACAAACAGAAAACATTTTTCCCAATTCCGCAAGTTCTTTTGAACAATGGTACGAAGCAACTGACCTAAAACACGATTAACGACCTCAGTTTGACCATCCGTTTGGGGGTGATACGCAGTAGAATATAACAATTTAGTACCCAAACGCTGCCATAAAACTCTCCAGAAATGACTGATAAACTTCACATCACGATCACTCACAATAGTACGAGGCACACCATGTAAACGAAAATTTCTTTAAAGAATAAATCAGCTACATGAGTTGCATCATTCGTTTTAGAACATGCAATGAAATGCGCCATCTTAGAAAATCTATCCACAACCACAAAAATAGAATCCTTACCACTTTTAGAACAATGTAATCCTATTACAAAATCCATAGACATATCAATCCAAGGTGACGTGGGAATAGGTAGTGGTGTGTACAAACCATGAGGGGCTAATTTCGACTTAGCATATTTGCTCACAATACAAGCATCATAAAAACGTGTAACATCGCTTCGCATATTAGGCCAAAAGAAATATGACTTAAGCATATCCAGCATTTTAGTGACACCAAAATGACCTATAAGACCACCATCATGTGCCTCACGAACAATTAATTCATGTATGGAACATTGGGGAATACACAAAGCACGCTCACGGTATAAAAACCATCACTCCTATAGTATTTTTCATGGGCCGAATCAGTAGTGGCAGCAAATGGTTTAGCAAAATCAAGATCCAAGACATACAATTCCTTAATAAATTCAAAGCCAAGAAATTTAGTTTGCATTGTAGTGATTAAAGTGTATCTACGAGACAATGCATCAGCTACCACGTTAAGATAAGGAAAAGATTCAATAAACTCCATCCAACGAACATGCATTTTACTCAATATACCTTGGCCCTTAAGGTATTTAAGTGACTCGTGATCAGTGTTGATAATGAACTCCCTAGGCCTTAAATAGTGCTGCCATGTGTGAAGACACCAAACTAATGCATACAACTCCTTATCGTAAGTAGCATAATTTAATTGAGGGCCTTTCAATTTCTCACTATAATAGCAATAGTACCGACCCTCTTGAATAAGCACACCACCAACACCCACACCCGAAGCATCACATTCAAGTTCAAAAGCTTTATTAAAATAAGGTAAATCAAGTATGGGGGTTCACTCGGGAACGTATTAGTGACCCTTGGAGTAGTACTCGGTTCTCAATCCGCCTTGGCTAGTTGACTTGAATTATGCAAGCAAAATCATAATAAATCAAAAATAATAGTCAATGGCGTAAAGAGAAGACATTCTTGTGATTTTCAAGGAAAACAATGAGTCGATATACTGTGATTCTGTCTACGTTACTACAGTTTGAGAGTTATTGCACACACACACACACACACACACCGGTTCATGAATTGAGTATTGTTTATTGCATTACTTATGGATAGTAGTTGGCAGACTTTAATCTTGAATTTGTGATGATATTTGATTTTAACTAACTTGTATATTGGTCCGAGAGTTCATTTTCTTTTGCCTTTTTGCTCGGGACGATCAAAATCTAAGTGCGGGGTAGTTGATAACACCCTAAATAGTACTATAACTCATACTTTTATTTATCCCGAATTATGCTCAAGGGAGGGAAGATGGTCCGCATATTATGTGAAATACTTGTTACATGCATAGTACGTGTTCCTTAGATATTGATTCTGCATTTGTATAATTATCCCATGGATTTGGTACTGTTCTACCTTGTTTGTGTGCTTTTCAGGATGTACCTTATTCCGGAGCAGTAGAGACGTGGATTTGGACTGGAGGAAGTCATGGGGTCGAGTCAAGGAAGCCCATGAAGAGATCTGCTGAAGAAAAGAGCCGTCGAAAGCTCGAGGCCGACCACCGATGCATCGAGATCTTGAAAGACCCGAAACTGACCTACACGGTTTATCTAAGTCGGTTAGTGTTTCTAGTAGGTTTTTAAGTCTGTGCAGAGCCTATATAAAGCATGCATTCATCCCTTGTAACATATACTCCTACATTGTACTCAAACAATTTATCCAATGGATGAAATAAAAGTTTAGCTTTTTCTTTGTGAGTTGTGTCCCGGTTTCCCTTCTTCCAAGCCATCTCTAGCTTGAGTGAATCAAGCTAGATCTCCATAGCCCAAGGTATGAAGCTTTGAACGTTCTTTTGTATCTTAGTTATGGTAGATTTACTTGTTTCTATGTGTTGTAATTGATCTGAATGTTTAACGACCCCGTAATTTATCCTTATATTCCGAACGGGGCCTAAAAGTTTCCGGGCATGCAATTTATAAAGAGGATAGGACCCGGCCATTACCTTTTTAATGAAGCTTAATCGGATCATAATTGATGTAATTCAAGAATACCGGTGATTGCTTGGACGGCTGATTTGTCTTCTTTGGTGCTTTGTTAGACATTATGAAAGAACTTTTTGCCCAGTTGCTTTTTCATAGATATCCAAAAACCGCTCTAGCAAAAATGATAAGATCATCGGCATACGGGGAGTGTGTAACGGGGGCAAAACCATTGGGAGTAGCATAAGTGTCAACCCCAGGCTTCATGATCTTTTTAAGGCCTCTAGATATAGCTTCGGTCGAATAATAAAGAGATAGGGGGGAGGGGGATCCCCTTGTTTGATACCCCTAGAAGATTTGACTACCCATCATTTACTTGTTTCTATGTGTTGTAATTGATCTGAATATTTAACGACCCCGTAATTTACCAGAATTAATCAGAACGAATTGATGTAATTCAAGAATTATGAACCACCGCTCCTGATTCAGCGATGGTCTATATCGCTAAATCAAGGCAACCTTTAGGTCACCATAAATCTAGAGATTCGGCGTCAACTACGTTGATAGGCAGATCTAATTTACATGTTATTAGCCTGATCACCTAATTGCATGTCATCGTAAATTAACATGAAGGAAGATAAAGTGAAGTGTTAGTTAGGACATAGTCTGGATCAATCCTTAGGAACGTGCTAGTCAATCCATGATAGCTGCTTAGGGAGGTTCTTGGTCTTGAGCCGGAACTTTCTAGTACTTATTGCGTGTGGGTTAATACAACCAACGAAAGAGGTTAACTTCACATAGACGTTTATTGTCCTTTCAATGGAAGTAAACAAGGTTAGGAGACTACGTCCGTAGCTAAAACTGAATATAAAACATCATCTGGTTGACTCGAGGAATTATTGGGGGAAGTAAACATGATGATTAATTATACAAAGTTGGGAGATAGGTTAGGAAGGGAGGAATACCGTTTTCTTTATTCGTCTTTATGTTGGTCTAAGACCGTCTGTGTGTTCTTAATTAGATTGAGTGCTTTTATTTCTAAAGTTGCAATGTTTCCATAGGATCAAACTTGATTCACCGTTGCTATACTATGATTTGACCTAGTACTCTTGCTAGTATAAGCGACCTCACGCACGACATCACTTTGGTAAACCACTGATAAAATCCATGGTAATTTTTTCTCATTTCCACTCTGGGATCTCCAAAGGTTTAAGAAACTCTACCGGCCACTTATGATCAGCCTTTACCCTTTAACAAGTGTGACACTTTGACAAAAACTCTGCTATATCAACCTTTCTAGAAGGCCACCAATAGTACTGTTTCAACTCTCTGTACATTTTGGTCACTCCGTTATGAACTACAAACGCTATACTATGGGTTTTATTTATCACTGTCTTCCTCAACTAAACCACATTTAGAACACAGAGCCGCTTTTGATACCAAAGTTGACATCTTCATCTAACGCATACCCACTGCCTGGTTTGGTTCTAACTACTCTCGCTTGTAATCAACCATAACTGGATCTTCATCTTGTTATTACATGATCTTAACAACTATCTCAGACCTTGCAATCAATGGTGCGTCATACTTTTCTTGTTCTTGTTGGCCTATTTCCTAGATACTTAAACCTTCCAATTGATCCATAACTTCTAGCACACTGAGAAGCGCACTGACCAGTCTTCTTCTACTTAAGGCATCTGCTATTACATTTTCCTATCCTGGGAGGTACAATTGTTGGTACCCTATAAAGGCTTTGGACAAGTTTAGAATGGGGTGAATAAACTTGTCACTTGAAACTTTTTCTAGAGTTTAAGCAACTCAGCTGAGTAATAGTCTGCTGACTATTTGGTCTGCTGAGTCAATGCAACGGATTAAAACTTATAGCCTTTTCTTGTCGTTCTTAAATCAGATTACTAAGTGTTAGACACACAGTTGTGTCGTGTGTGAGTTCACTAGGTTGTAAGTTAGCTGATTGTGTGATAAACTTGCATAAAAGTAAGGTGCCGGAAAGTAAATGTAGAAATAAAAACACAAAATTTGTAGTGGTTTAGGATGGTGTAATCCCTTAGTCCACTCATCTCATATGATGTTGGACGAATTCACTAGAGCTCTTTGAGGTACAGTTGCAAAAGCCTTAAGAAGATTCTGCTTGACCAATGACTATGGCTTCACAATCTGAATACAAAGATAACAGGTAGATTGCTGCTTCTCTGAGTATTTCACTGGCCTTTGAAGGGTAGATTGTTCACCATCCCCACCACACTTCAACAATTCTTGACACCTCAGTAGGTGCTTTTCTATCTTTAGAAACCTTTGTTGAACAAAGAAGGTTGAATTAATAAAGTGATTCAGCTTCAAGAGCTTTCATCCGAAGGGAAAGATCAGCAGCTCAATCTTCAAGTGTAGAACTGGTTTGATCTTCAACGAATGAACACTTGTTGAAATTCTAGATTTGCAGATAAAGCTCAGCAGGTAGCAAAGATCAGGACTCAGCAGTGGAAAACTTGTAGTTTTAAAAATAATTTTAAAAACATGAGGTCTCATAAGAACATAACTTCTTTTAGAGAGTTAGAAGTGGATCTCCTTTGAACTGAGGTTCCGATCTACCCTGAAAGATCCGACTAACAATAGATCTCTTCAGGTATGCAGGCCTACTCTGATACCAATTGGTAGGTCCCTTCGAAAGGCTTGAGACAAGTTTAGAGGGGGTGAAAAAATTTGTCCTTTAAAACTTTTTCTATTTAAACAAAAATAGAACTAGAGATTGATAACTCAACTTAGTTAATTAGAGTGCTGACTAATTAAGTCTGCTATGTTAAATGCAGCGGAGAAACTTTAAGGCCTTTATAAATTGTTGAACTTTTTGAATATGTCTGGTGTAGAAACTCAGCAGTTGTTGTGTTCTCAGCTGAGTTGAATGATTAAACGATTGTGCAATTTGATAAGGAAACGGTCAAACAAATAAGGTAAAGTACTGAATGTAAATGACTGTAAAGTAATAATCACAAGAAATTTGTTTATGGAAGTTTGAGGTGGTGTAATCCTCTACGTCTCCCCTTCCCTTGTGATGTAGGAGGTAGTCCACTATGATCTTGAGTTACAGTTACAATATACAAATTAAAGATGATTGTCCTTGACTAATCCCTAGCTTCACAATCTGAACCCTTAGTCCTTGGCAGGTAGCATTGTTACTTCACTAAGCTTGCTCCACTGGTCCTTGATGTGTGTAATTGCCTCTTCACCAACTCCACCACAAACATAGTCTTATCATAGATATTTATGCTCTAGCTTCACTAAACTGTCCTTCACACCTTTACAGATGCTTCATAGCCCAAAACCTTTGTTTGAACAAAGAATGGATTGAATCAAGAAAGTGATTCATCTTGTAGGTGAGCTTGATCTTGATGTATATGATATGCTCAGTTTCTCAGATTCTCCATGTGTTGTAAATCTTGATTAAATGTAGTGTTTCTGACACTGAAGATTTCTTGATCAGGCAATATAAATTCTCAGCAGATTTCTCAGCAGTGGATATTTTTCTTAATAACTTTCTCCATAATGAACAAAACTATATATCATCAATTTCTTTCACAGCTTGTTATCCACTTTGTTTTCCCCTCCCATTTTTGGATGATAAGTCCTCCTTTCATAGGTGGAAATCCAACGTTCAAATTCAAAAACTTGTAGCCATTGTTGGATTTTTCTTGAGACAAGCAGACATCCAATATGGTCCTGCTCTGTTGTTATGTCAGTTGTCAGTGTCCTTCTAACAATAACAGGCTGTCAACCAATGGAAACCTTACACTTGTATTTCTTGTGAAATATTACCGTTAAGAGCACTTTGTCCATTGATCTAAGTAGTGGGTATGTGATCCTTTGAATGATATTAAGGATTGGATCATAATACTCAGCACCTCAGCATTCTTGCTTCTCAGCACTTCAGTTGGATTACTCTGCTGAGTTATTTAAACCTCAGTTGACTGTCTTTATTTTTCATTCAGATGACTTTGTCATTCTGATTTACTTTGATTTACATAATTGATGTGAATCCAGATCCACTACATGCACATGATCCGTTAACATTTTGTGTTGGACCTGAAACTCGGCTTCAACGTAAAAAGAGACTCAAAGCTTTGAAATAATTAGCCCAAGTAACAATGCAAGAGTCCAAGTCCATTATTTATGCTTGTGGGATGCCTAAATAATGGCCCAACATTAAGGCCCTTATTATGGTATTATATTATATATTTTATTATGCAATATTAGTTAAATAAATGACAAAAACTTGGCTGAATTTGGAGATGATATTGGCGCCACTTTTGCTAGCATGGAAGATGAAGAAATCAAGTTTTGATAAGCAAGATACATTGAACCAAGATGCATGAATCAAGATGCCAAAAGTTCAAGCATTTATTCAATATACATTGAATCAAGATACAATGGAACTAGCTTATTTGGGGCGCCACATTTTGCATTTATTTTAGGAAAACTGTTCATTTTATTTTCTATCTTTATTTGTCCAATAAATAGCCAAGATTATTGTAACTTGAAATTCAGCTTTTGATCAATATACAATTATATTTCACTTTTAAAGTGTTGTGTTGAGTTAATCTGGAAAGAGAATTCTAAGGTTTAGAATTTATCAAGGACTTAAGCAATCCTTGTGGATATCCCGAAATACCAAGGTGCTTAGAAACAGGTTTTCTAAGTGTTGAGGCAATTTCAAGGTGCTTTTACACAAGTTGTGACTGTGTCGATGAGCTTATTGATTCCAATGTGCTTCCACACAGGTTGTGGTTGTGTCAAGGACCTATTCCAAATACCTTCAAATCCATGATCTTAAATTAAATCAAGTCAACCATTCCCGGTTCACTTCAGTTGGTATCAGAGAACAGCGGATTGACGGTATTATATCCTACTTTTCTTTTTTTCTTCTTAGTCAAAAAAAAAAGGAAATTCAAAAAAAAAAATATTCGTGAAGAAAAACAAATATGTATATTATCATCCAAATTTTTCAGCCTATGTACTTAATCAAAGTTGCGTAAATCGTATGTATTTGAAGAAATAAAAAAAAATCTATTCCGTACGAGCACCAAGTTAAAAGAAAATGGTGCACAAGCAAATCGTGTGTATTTGAAGAACAATCTGTTCCGCACGAGCATCCAAAGCTCTTTATCCCCCCCCCCCCCCCCCCCATTTTTTTCCAATACACTTCACGACTTTTTGTTTGCACCATTGGTTTCCAATACTCTTGGATTGTTGTATCTAAATTCTTGTAATTTGGAATAATGCGAGATTGTTGAACACTTTGATCTTGTCCTACTTTAATTCTCTGACTGTGAGCAATACACACACACTCTTGGAAAAAAAAATGTTTGGATATCCAATTGAAGAGTTAGAAAAAAGGTTCCAAGCTCAGGCACAAGCTTTCATAACCACGTATGAACAACAAGTTGAATGCATACGACAAGCCGTGGCTGATGAGATGGCTGAACAATTAAGACAACTACAAATCCAACGAGGAAATGAACATGGAGGACGAGGTGGCCAACTAAACAGGGCTGAAACTCCACCTGAAGAATACTCCAAACAAGTTGATGAGATCGATGATAACGAAGAGGAGACTGTTGAAGAACCACGGGAAATTCTGAGAGGTATTAAACAAAAAATTCCGACATTTAAAGGTAACTCTAATCCCGATGAATATTTTGCTTGGGTAGTTAAGGTTGAGCAAATTTTTAACTGTCATAATTATTCTGAACGTACCAAAGTTAAACTTGCTACTAGTGAATTTGAGGAAGACATCTTCTTTGGTTCCACAATACTAATGAAAAGCGCAGGAAAAGGAGGCAACAGGTGATTTTTACTTGGGAGGTCCTTAAGGATGAAATGCACCGTAAATGGGTTCCCGAATCATATCGGCGAGATCAAGTAAGGCATCTTCAAACCTTACAACAAGGAGAAAAATATGTACAAGCATATCAAGATGAATTGGAAATGGCCTTAATCCGAACGGATACCGAAGAGTCCGAGGAACATTCCATGGCCAGATTCTTAGGAGGATTACGAGCTGAGATAGCTGATCATGTTGAGATGATGAATTGCAAAACCTACGACGAGATGGTACATGCAGCCTTAACTAAGGAGAAGCAGCTCAAGAAAAGAAAGGCACAATTTTCGAAGAGCTATTCAGGTACCACATCATCTAAGTCCACATATTTCCAATCCAAAGGCGACGGAGGTGAGTTTCCTTCTAAAAACTCTGCTGTTAAATATATGTTAAGGGTGGTTTTATACGTTTTATAAGTATATATTTTATGTCAATTTCCCCCACGTCTGGATAATTTGCATAGAAAATGAGCGTTTAAATGGATTTATTGAGCAAGCGAGGTTTTTAATGAGTTATTCGCAAAATTGGTTTATTTTGGTGTTTTAATCTTGATTTTATGATTATTTGGATGTTATCACGTTTTGCGATGTTTTAATGTACTATAGGTACGTGTTGATGCTTAAATGATGATCACAAAGAGATGAGAGTCGAATTACATTGAAGGAAAAAGGGATAAAGATGAGAAAATCGCATTCTGAACAGCTGAACTGGCGTCCAGAATATTGGACGAGCGTCCATGGTAGACGAGCGTTTGAAAATCTGAACGGGCGTCCAGGAGGATATTTTACATTCAGGAAGTTTGGACGCAGGTTGGACGCTGACCAGACGGGCGTCTGAGGAAGACTCGGCCCGACTCGAAGTCCAACAACAAGCGAACGAGCGTTTGAAAATCTGAACGGGCGTCCAACGCCGACTGAACGAGCAACCGACCTAGTTTTTGACCTAGCCGATTTATTTTCCTATTTAAGCAGCTGCACCCCAAACCCTAGGATATACATTTTTTTTGACAGCCGAATTTCAACAGCAGCTTTGTTCTTTCTGTTTTTCGTTTTTTTATGCAATCAAAACACCCTTTTGATTTCAAGATTATTATGAGTAGCTAAACTCTCGGGTTGGACGAAAGGGTGAAGCAATTCAAGAGGTGTTTTGGGTTTTTCTTATTTTTTCGCGTTTGCAATCAACAAAAGGTTAGATTTCTATTGCGTTTATTTTGTGCTTGATATCGATAGATAAAGCCTGTGATATTCGTTTGACGATAGTTGAATGGACTCTAGATCACCGCAATAGTATTCAGTTTAATCAATTTGTCTAAAAACGAAAGTTATCAAATTGTTAACCTAGATAATAGATTCGAAAGAATTTATACCTATCGTGCTTGAAGAATCAATCTTTGATAAAAGTTGATAAACAAATTATCTAAGAAATTAGTAATTTGCATTGGGTATAGGTTAATCTTGGCCTTTAGTTGATTTGCATGCGTAGGAAATTAGAAGCCTCTATTGCTTTCTTGAATTGTGAATCCTTGTTCGTCTGCCTTTCTCCTCATTATTTGATAAACCTTAAATTGTTAATTCGTGACACTTTTAGCTTAAACTTAAAAACACATTCAACCTCACGTTCCTCGTGGGATCGACCCGGAATAACCGCTTTACTACAAGCTTTGCACTTGGAGCGACTAACCGGATTTTTATTTCTTGTCTTTTTGTTTCATTTACAAAATCCACCACAAGTTTTTGGCGCCATTGCCGGGGAACTGGCACGGTTTTATGTGTTTTTAGCATAAGTTTAGGTAGATCATTCGTTTTTGAATTGAATAGCTTCTTTTCTCTGAACCGTTTTTTTTTACTTGTCGAACGAGCGTCCATCCACTTTGGACGTCCGTCCAGTTCGTCAACTAATCAGACGAGCGTTTGGGCTTCCAGACGCCCGTCTAGTTCAAATTCCAGGCAGACACCCGTCCAGGACCTTGGACGCCCGTCTGTCCTCCTGATTCAGTGTCTCTGTTTGACTTCGTTGTATGCAAACACGAAGTAAACAAGGACAGTTAATTTTTGAGCCTGAGCTTGAACGAGACGTAGTTCGAGTAAACCGTAAACGAAAAGTTCCCGAGCCCTTTCCGATTCCCGAAGAGGAATTAGAAGAGAGTTCGAGTGAAAACTCTTCTGAAGATAATCTCTTCTCCAACCTTTTCTTTGAGGAAGAAACTACTGTTTCAATGGCTCAAGCCGACCGCACCCCGGCGGACTATGCTACGCCCGGTGATGTGAACATTCGCTCGGTTTGTGGTTATCCCTACCACTACAGCCCCGTTTGAGATAAGACCGGCTCTCATCCGGATGGTGCGGCATGCATCAACTTTCTATGGGTATCAATCCGAGAACCCCTACACGCATCTTTATGTATTTACGGGTATATGCGATACTACTCGCATTAAGGATGTCAGTCAAGACATCATTAAGCTGAAACTATTTCCATTCTCACTCCGTGGAGAAGCAATGGAATGGTTTAAATCTCTCCCTTCTGAATCTATCCAAACTTGGGCCCAGCTCGAAAGTCAATTTTTGGCCCAATATTTTCCTCCGTCTAAGACAGCTCAATGTCTTAACGAGATCTCAAATTTTCATCAACTGAGTGATGAATCTTTCTTTGAAGCATGGAAGCGTTTCAAACTTCTTTTGAACAAGTGCCCCCATCATGGAATGGATTTGCAGAGAAGGGTCCATACTTTCTTCAGTGGTCTGAATGAGTCCACAAAAGGGATGGTCAACTCCTCATCTGGAGGAGTCTTCTTGAAGAAAACCCCACAGCAAGGGTGGGATTTATTTGAAGATATAGCTAGGTACAACTATGCACCTACGTATCAATCACCAACGGCCCCTGCTGCACCTAAAATCGAAGAAGTCAACAACCAGAATCATGGTCAATTGATTGCAGCCCTGCAGGCTCAACTTTCTGCTTTGACCATGACAAAAAATCAAAATCAGCCCTCTCTCCAACAGAATTCACAAGTATTCTCTTGTGATAACTGTTATCAGACTGGTCACATCAGTGACCATTGTCAGTACACCCCTCAAGTCAACGCTGTCCAACAAACGAGGCAGTATGATTCTGTGAACTGCTATACCTGTGGACTTAGAGGTCACATTTCGCAACTTGCCCCTTGAATGGTGGAAATGAGAGATACGATTCTTCGGCCCGCGAACCGAGAGATTTTCAAACCAGAATAACTCTCAAGGTCAGAACTACAACCAGAATAGGAATCATGACCAAAACCGCACTCAGAATTTGGGCTACAATCAAAATTCGGGACAGAACACCTCTCGCAATGCCTACTACCAGAACCCCAACTCGGGTCAAAGCTCAAATTCTCAACCAAGAACAAATCCAACCCCGGCCCGCTAATCAAAACTCACAAAGCAAAACCGCCCTAATCGGGACTCCTCAACTTATGGTGCTACCCTACAAGGGCGAGTATGAAGAGCAACGAGAGGACGATGAAGAACTTAGAAAGACAGTTAGGACGACTAGGCCGAACAATTAGGCGCGGACCTCAAGGTCGGCTACCCGGCTTTTACGAAAAGAATCCTAAAAGTGGGCATGCGGCCCAAGTGAAGCAAGAACAAACCACCGTACCGAGCTCGCACCCATTACTCCCTATGAACAAGAGGAGTCAAATGCTATGAATCGAGATCCGGTACACAAGCGCAACAACACCCACGGTTACGAGACGAGAACCGGGGAAACGAGTAAACCCTCCTACCCCTGATTCGGTAGGAGGGGAAGAATCGCAGTCCCCTGACCTGGATGAAGAGAAAGATGGAAATAAGATTGAAGCTGGAGAAAGATTTCAGGTGATTGAAAACCAAAACGATGAACCTGAGAAAGTCACTCAGGCGGATGATCCACTGATTAGTAAAAAGACTGAAAAAGTGGTGAGGTGGAAAGATCTTGAGGACAAAGCTATAAGAGCTTCCTCCCCCGGGAAAGTCTTCTCCGAAGAAGAACTGAATAAGCTCCCATTTCCGCCAAGAAAGCAAAACATTTCATTATCTGAAGACAAGAAGTACGAGAAGGTACTCAACCTACTAAGAAACACCCAAGTAAATTTGCCTTTATCTGAAGTGTTGGTTGAGATGCCTAAGTATGCCAAGTTTGTGAAGGATGTTGTTTCTTCAAAGAAGAAGTTAGACGAAATGGAGAAAAGATTGGGAGAGGAATGCTCCGCTATCAATGACGGAGAAATTCCTAAGAAGCGCAGCGATCCGGGAAAGTTAGTCTTAACTCTGCAGATCAAGGATTTAAGTTTCCCAAACTCTCTCGTGTGATTTAGGAGCGTCCATTAGTTTGATGTCTCTATCGTCCGCAAGAGACTACACCTAGACCATCTACCGGAGCCTACCCCCATAAGTATCCGGCTTGCGAGATAGATCTTTCAAGAGAGCCGACGGAGTGCTTAGAGACCTTCTAGTCCAAGTAGACAAATTTACATTTCTGTGGATTGGTACGTCTTGGACACTAAAGAAGAAGATACCCCCTCCTCCCGGGACGACCTTTCCTATCCACCGCCGAGCCTCTATAGATTGCGACGCAGATTTGTCACTTTACGTGTTGGGGATGAGGAAGTACGCTACGGTGTAGTTAAAGCTCTCGAGCACCTTCGAAAACCCCTCGGGTTTTGTGATTGAGACGTCGACGATTTCACGGACTACACTCGGACGAGCTAGAGGCGTCTATGGAGAAGAGCTTGTTGAAGAGGACACGGTGCTCTCTGAAAGAACTCTTTCCCCCTCGAAGAAGTCGATTTGCTTGAGGCAAGAATTTTTGACCCTATCAGCGAGGAAGACCTAAAACAAGGAGAAGCCAAGACCGCTTAGAGGAACCTCCCGAGGACCTTGTTCTAAAACCTCTACCTCAGCATTTGAAGTATATCTTCTTGAGAGAAGGTGAGCGCTTACCTCTGATTATCTCCTCTAAACTGTCAGCAGAAGAAGAAGCTGAGTTAATTGACGTTCTGAAGAAAAATGAGAAAGCCTTCGGTTGGCAGGTAGGTGATATAAGAGGAATATCTCCAAACGTCTGTATGCATAAGATTAGAACCGAAGAAGGTGCAAAGAGTATAAGACAACCACAGAGACGTTTAAACCCACACATGCAGGAGGTAGTGAAGAAAGAGATCATTAAGCTGTTGGATATGGGGATCATATATGCGATAGCTGATAGCGATTGGGTGTCCCCCACTCAAGTAGTACCTAAAAAGGGAGGTATCACCATTGAAAAGAATGACAAAGGTGAAGAGGTAGCTGTTAGATTAGTCACCGGGTACGAGTCCGTATAGACTATAGGAAGTGAACGAGGTGACCCACGAAGGACCATTTCCCTCTCCCCTTCATAGACCAAATGTTGGAACGTTTGGCGGGGCATGCTTTCTACCGTTTTACGGACGGTTATTCGGGTTATTTCCAAATCCCTATTGACCCAGTAGATCAGGAGAAAACAACCTTCACCTGCCCCTATGGTACTTTCGCTTATAGGCGAATGCCCTTTGGACTTTGTAATGCGCCAGCTACATTTCAGAGATGTATGTTGGCTATCTTTGATGGACTTGTGGAGAGATGCATGGAGGTGTTCATGGATGACTTCTCGGTATTTGGCACATCGTTTACGGACTGTCTTGAAAATCTAGACAAAGTACCGCAGAGGTGTGTGGAGAAGAACTTGATTCTCAATTGGGAGAAGTGCCATCTTATGGTGACCGAAGGGATTGTTTTAGGTCACAAGATTTCCGCTGAAGGCATAGAGGTTGATAAAGCTAAGATAGAAGCCATTGAAAAGATGAATTACCCCAGAAACACGAAAGAAGTAAGAAGTTTCCTCGGTCATGTGGGGTTCTATAGGAGATTTATAAAAGATTTTTCAAAAATATCTAAACCTTTATCAACTTTACTGAAAGATGACGTCACTTTCAATTTCGATAATGACTGTCAAAGTGCCTTTAAAGAGCTTAAACAGCGTTTGACCTCTGCCCCTATCCTGATCTCTCCAGATTGGAACATACCATTTGAACTAATGTGTGATGCCTCCAATTACGCTGTTGGTACTGTATTGGGGCAAAGGATTAATGGTAAATTCCAACCTATTTCCTACGCAAGTCACACTTTGAATCCGGCCCAAGCAAACTATACCACTACGGAAAAGGAAGCTGTTAGCGGTTGTGTTTTCCATGGATAAGTTCCATGACTATTTGCTTGGTGCCAAGGTGATTGTTTGGACTGATCATGCGGCTGCGTTACTTGATGAACAAGAAGGATGCTAAACCGAGGCTGGCGAGGTGGATTCTTACACTACAAGAATTCGATGTTCACATCAAGGATATACGGGGTAGTGAGAACACCGTAGCGGACCATATTTCGAGAGTATTGCCAGTAGCTGAGGAAGATCTCCAGGACATTGATCTTTATTATCCCTTCGAGAGCGTTATGAATATGGATGTCCTCACTCCCGACCCCCCTTGGTATGCTTCGATTGTCAATTACCTTCATTCTGGCTATCTGAATCCTGAATTCTCTTACCAGGAGAAGAAGAAGTTCTTCTCTGATCTAAAGTACTATGTCTGGGAAGAACCATATATGTTCAAGATCTGCAAGGATGGGTTGCTTCGCCGGTGTGTCCCTGAATCCGAGCAACGGGATATTATTGAGCAATGTCATAGTGGTCCCACTGGTGGCCATTTCAATCCATGGAAAACCGTTGCCAAAATATTTCAATGTGGTTTTTACTGGCCCAGAATCTTTAAAGATACTGAAGCTTTCTGCAAAGGCTGTGATAGGTGCCAGAGAACCGGCACTTTGACCAGGCGGTATGATATGCCGCTTAAACCCATTTTGGAGTGTGAAGTGTTTGACGTATGGGGCATTGACTTTATGGGACCATTTCCATCTTTATGCGGAAATAAATACATTCTAGTCTGTGTAGACTATGTATCTAAATGGGTAGAAGCCTGTCGCAACTCCACCGAATGATCATAAAACGGTCATGAAATTTACGAAGAGAAACATTTTCACGAGGTTTGGCTGCCCTAGAGCTCTGATCAGCGATGAAGGGTCACACTTCATTAATAAACCCCTGGATAGCCTGTTAGCTAAGTATGGTGTTAAGCATAAGAGTGGCACACCATATCACCCTATGACCAGTGGGCAAGTTGAGCGTAGTAATCAGAGTATAAAGAAAATTCTTGAGAAAACGGTCAACTCCCATCGAAAAGATTGGAGTCTGAAGCTGGATGATGTACTGTGGGCTTACAGGACCGCATACAAAAACCCTATGGGTACATCACCATACCAAATGGTGTATGGAAAGCCCTGTCATTTGCCAGTAGAATTAGAGCATAGAGCTTATTGGGCAACTAAGTTCCTAAACTTCGACTCCCAAGCTTGTGGAGAACGTAGGCTCCAGCAGATACATGAATTAGACGAGTTCAGACTCCAAGCTTATGAGAGTTCACGGATAAGCAAGGAAATGATGAAATTCCTTCATGATAAAAAGATCAAGAAAATAGAGTTTCATGCAGGCGAGCTGGTACTGCTATACAATTCCAGGCTGCATCTTTTCCCCGGAAAGCTAAGGACGCGTTGGTCCGGTCCATTTGAGGTCCTGTCTGTTTTTCCTAGCGGCGTTTTGGAACTGAGGGGGATTGGTGATCGCCTTTCAAGGTCAATGGTCAACGATGCAAACACTACATTGGCCAACCGAAGGAATCACCCGAGATAGTTAAATTCCTTGATTTGCTTGGTTGTATCACCTCAGAAGTTGATGATTACGATGAGTTCTCCCCAGACCTATTTTCTGATGATAGTGCTGAATCACCAGCTGAAGTTTTTGCCGGAAGCTGGGACATGGAACAATATTGGAAGGAAGTGGCTTTACAGAAAAATAGAGCGCGGAAAAGGGCCCCAGTCAAAAAGAAGATCAAGCAGGCCTGGGAAAAATGGGTGGGTCGGATCCCGAATTTTCACTGCTGTTTCTGTAGTCGTAATTTTGTTAAGAATTCTGTTGATAAGATGACCGGCACAAAGCCAAAGTGGCCCGACCCGGGTTAAACCTGAATTGAATGTCGAGCTAACGACATTAACCAAAAGCGCCACTAGGGGGCAACCTAGATATCCTTATTTGTTTTAGTTATTTTCGTTTTGTTCTTTTCTTTGATTTATTTGTTTCGTTTAGGTCTAATTAGGGTAATTGTTGATTCTGCTTGTCGGTTGATTCGATTTCACTTTATCATTCTCTTTATCTTCATTGTGCCATGTTATGTCCCCCTATGTTCCCCGAGATCTTGTCTTGTTTTTCAAGTGTGCAGGATAGTTGCGATAGTAATTGTGAGTTTCAGAGGATATCAGTTTTCCGGTGGATGGTCCACAGTCTACTGATTTCGTCAGGCAACTCTGGATTTGAGTTGCAACACTTCCAGAATTTCCCCATTCGAATTACAATCAGCTAAGTTCTTTATCCTTTCCTTTTAATTCTGCACAACCTGAGGATATGTTGTGGTTTAAGTGTGGGGGAGGGGATAGATGATTTATGTATCTACGTTGATTTGCTCATATTAGTTTTAATTTTCTATGAAAAGTGCTTCAATTTTCAAAAATTTTTGTTTAGTCCTGAGTAACATTTCACTGGCATGCTAGTTTTATAATCTGGCACCTTTAGTTGTTATCGTAGTCATATCATGTTCGAGAATAGATTTGGTAAGTCGATACTCACTTGAACTTCATTTCACGAACCTATTAGATGAAGAGCCAAATATAGAATAGTTTCCGGTTAGTTAAAGGGAAGTTAATTCTTGATACAGATAACACTCATTTAGCATTAATGAAAGTTAAGAACTTGTGCTATACTCACAGTTAGAATCTCAGTACCTTAGTGTTCTTGAGAACTTTGAGAGTCTTGAATGTGTTAGAAATATATTTGACCGAGAGTTTCCAAAGAGTTTATAAAAATATATATATCTATAAATAATAAATGAATAAAATTTCTTTGCGGGAATTTTGTTTATATCTATCACCTCGAGTCCATTTGGATACTGCCCCAATTGGGGAGTGTGGTTTACCTTGGACAGGAAGGGATTGAGTGATCTCAGGGTGACTGCCTCTAGTGTAGGGGTGAGTGTTATACTTTTGAGACGCGACGATAGGAAATATAAAATATACGTTTTTTTTTTTTTTGGAATTCTAAGTCAAGTTGATCTAAACCCAGTAGAGACCCAAAAGGTATTTTCTTGGTACTAAGTAAAGGAATTTAGTTGTGAGCTAGTTACTATGTTCTTGGTAATTAGTTTTTGTTAGGTAAGTGCTGTAGATAGAATGAAGTTTTCGTTTAGTTGACCGGGTAACTGTTAGTGCTTGATGTATTATATCAAGGGAGGATCGGTGGAAGTTTAGTAGGTTCTGCACACACATCACCGAGTGAGGTCGATTTGCTGAATACTAGCTTGTCATGATTTTGACTATATCTCGTGTCAGGTTATGTGGATTCTTGATAGTATGTTCTTGTTTTGTTTTGCTCGGGACGAGCAAAAGCTAAGTGTGGGGGAGTTGTTAAGGGTTGTTTTATACGTTTTATAAGTATATATTTTATGTCAATTTCCCCCACGTCTGGATAATTTGCATAGAAAATGAGCGTTTAAATGGATTTATTGAGCAAGCGAGGTTTTTAATGAGTTATTCGCAAAATTGGTTTATTTTGGTGTTTTAATCTTGATTTTATGATTATTTAGATGTTATCACGTTTTGCGATGTTTTAATGTGCTATAGGTACGTGTTGATGCTTAAATGATGATCACAAAGAGATGAGAGTCGAATTACATTGAAGGAAAAAGGGATAAAGATGAGAAAATCGCATTCTGAACAGCTGAACTGGCGTCCAGAATATTGGACGAGCGTCCATGGTAGACGAGCGTTTGAAAATCTGAACGGGCGTCCAGGAGGATATTTTACATTCAGGAAGTTTGGACACAGGTTGGACGCTGACCAGATGGGCGTCTGAGGAAGACTCGGCCCGACTCGAAGTCCAACAACAAGCGAACGAGCGTTTGAAAATCTGAACGGGCGTCCAACGCCGACTGAACGAGCAACCGACCTAGTTTTTGACCTAGCCGATTTATTTTCCTATTTAAGCAGCAGCACCCCAAACCCTAGGATATACATTTTTTTTGACAGCCGAATTTCAACAGCAGCTTTGTTCTTTCTGTTTTTCGTTTTTTTATGCAATCAAAACACCCTTTTGATTTCAAGATTATTATGAGTAGCTAAACTCTCGGGTTGGACGAACGGGTGAAGCAATTCAAGAGGTGTTTTGGGTTTTTCTTATTTTTCTGCGTTTGCAATCAACAAAAGGTTAGATTTCTATTGCGTTTATTTTGTGCTTGATATCGATAGATAAAGCCTGTGATATTCGTTTGACGATAGTTGAATGGACTCTAGATCACCGCAATAGTATTCAGTTTAATCAATTTGTCTAAAAACGAAAGTTATCAAATTGTTAACCTAGATAATAGATTCGAAAGAATTTATACCTATCGTGCTTGAAGAATCAATCTTTGATAAAAGTTGATAAACAAATTATCTAAGAAATTAGTAATTTGCATTGGGTATAGGTTAATCTTGGCCTTTAGTTGATTTGCATGCGTAGGAAATTAGAAGCCTCTATTGCTTTCTTGAATTGTGAATCCTTGTTCGTCTGCCTTTCTCCTCATTATTTGATAAACCTTAAATTGTTAATTCGTGACACTTTTAGCTTAAACTTAAAAACACATTCAACCTCACGTTCCTCGTGGGATCGACCCGGAATAACCGCTTTACTACAAGCTTTGCACTTGGAGCGACTAACCGGATTTTTATTTCTTGTCTTTTTGTTTCATTTACAAAATCCACCACAATATACCCCTCCCCAATTTTCAAATGATCGTTCTAACCATGCCCCGAGGGCTAAGGAATCTGACAAGGGTAAATATGTAGCTTCTTCTGAAAATACCATGTGTTGTTACGAGTGTCAAGGATTGGGACACAGGGCTAGCGATTGTGTTAACAAAAGGGCTTATGTTTCGTCTGGAGATGGCATGTATCATCCAGCTACGGAAGACGAGAATGAGCAATCACGTGACGAACAAGAACCAGTTGGGGATAACGAGGAGGATGATCAAGGAATTCAATTTGATGAAGGTGATATGTTTGTCGCAAAAAGTTCCTAAGTGTTGTAACACAGTTGGAAAATAATGAGGTTCAGCGTGAGAATATTTTCCAAACTCGTTGCCTTATTGGTGGTAAATTATGCATGATGATTATTGACTCGGGAAGCTGTACTCATGCAATCAGTGATGAGGTTGTTGAAAAATTGAGCATTCACACCATTAAACATCCCCAACCTTATAAATTGCAATGGTTCAATGAATGTGGTTCAGTTAAAGTTACTAAGCAGGCACATGTGACTTTTAGTCTATCAAAGTATGAAGATAAAGTTCTTTGTGACGTGGTTCCTATGCATGTCGCCCACATCTTTCTTGGCTGTCCATGGAAGTTTGACAAATGTGTCACATATGATGGTTACTCTAATAAATATTGTCTTACACATAAGAGTAAGCGCATCACCTTGGCCCTGCTAACACCACAAGAGGCTCACTCCGATCAGATCAAGTTTGCTAAGAAAAGAGAAACGAGGTACAATAATACTCAAGCACGTTCTTGTTTTGAATCTATGGCGATTTCCAAGGTGGATTCGCACATTCGTGACAAAAAGGGAAGTTACATGACTATTCAATTTCCTTTCCTTTTCATATACAAGGATTCATCCCCATTGCTTCACCATTCGGTTTCTACCGAACACTTTCCTACTCCAAGACCTTGTTTTATGCTTATATCTGATCTTACCGGAACTCTTCCCAGTGTTGTCCTATCTCTTTTGCAGGAATTTGAAGATGTATTTCCGGAAGAAGAACCAAGTGGCTTACCACCACTAAGAGGAGTGGAGCACCAGATTGATTTCATCCTGGGAGCGGTTCTAACAAATCATCCAGCCTATAGGGCAAATCCCGAGGAAACTAAGGAAATTCAGCATCAAGTTCAGAAGTTAATGGAAAAATGAAAGATTCGAGAATCAATGAGCCCATGCGTAGTTCCAGTAATAGTTGTGCCCAAGAAGAATGGTGAATGGAGAATGTGTACCGACTGCCGTGCCATCAACCAAATCACGGTTAAGTATCATTATCCTATTCCCCGTCTTAATGATATGTTAGATGAATTGCATGGTGCCAAATTGTTTACAAAAATTGATTTAAAGAGTGGACACCACCAAGTACGAATTCGTCAAGGAGATGAGTGGGCATTTAAGACAAAATTTGGGTTGTATGAATGGCTTGTTATGCCTTTGGACTTACCAATGCCCCGAGCACATTTATGAGGTTAATGAATGAGGTACTTTGAGAGTTTATTGGAAAATTTGCCGTGGTCTACTTTAATGACATTTTAATCTATAGCCATGATTTAAACTCACATTTGTCACACTTAAAGGCTGTTTTGGAAACACTTCGAAAAGCACAAATGTTTGCTAATCTTACAAAATGTTCTTTTTGCTCGGAAAGTGTTGTCTTCCTTGGTTTTGTTGTAAGTGGACAGGGTATCCAAGTTGATCAAGAGAAAGTAAAGGCAGTGGCTGAATGGCCTACACCCACAAATGCAACGGAGGTCCGAAGTTTTCATGGCCTAGCAAGTTTTTACCGGCGTTTTATCCGAAATTTCAGAAGCATAGCCGCCCCCTTGAACGATTTGGTCAAAAAGAACACACCATTCCATTGGTGTCCTGCTCAAATGGAAGCATTCGAAACTCTTAAATCTCGTTTGATATCTGCACATATACTAGCTTTACCTGGTTTTTCTAAATGTTTGAGATTGAGTGCGATGCATCCGGGGTGGATATTGGTGGTGTTTTAATACAAGAGGGACGTCCTATTGCATGTTTCAGTGAGAAGTTGAAAGGCGCGAATTTGAATTATGCCACGTATGATAAAGAATTATATGCACTTGTTCAGTGTTTACATGTATGGCAACATTATCTGCGTCCTAAAGAATTTGTCATTCATTCTGATCATGAGTCCTTAAAATACTTGAAAGGGCAATCTAAGTTGCACTTACGCCACATTAGATGGATGAAATTCATTGAATCATTTCCGTATGTGATCAAATATAAAAAGGGAAAAAAGAACAACGTTGCTGATTCATTATATAGACGCTACACTCTAATCACACGCATGCAAACCAAACTACTCGGTTTGGAGCACATTAAAGAGTTGTACGCATCTGATATTGATTTTTCTGAGTTGTATAATGCTACTGAGTTTTCAACATGTGAGAAGTTCTATAGACACGAGGGATTTCTGTTCAAAAAAATAAATTATGCATTCCCCGAGGGTCCATACGTGAGTATTTGGTGAGAGAAGCACATGGCGGAGGTCTTATGGGTCATTTTGGCATTGCTAAAACCTTAGACGTACTTCATTCGCATTTTTATTGGCCAAAGATGGTTCGTGATGTTCATCGTATTTGTTATTCATTTATTACTTGTCGTAAGGCAAAATCGAATTCACATCCCCATGGTTTGTACACTCCCCTACCTATTCCCTCATTCCCCTGGGTTGACTTATCTATGGACTTTGTGTTGGGTTTACCGCGTTCGCGGACAGGTAAAGATTCTATTTTCGTGGTGGTCGATCGTTTTTCTAAGATGGCGCATTTTATCGCGTGTAACAAAACAAATGATGCTTCACATATTGCTGAATTATTCTTCAAAGAAATTGTGCGCCTGCATGGTGTCCCTAAATCGATTGTCAGTGATCGTGATGTAAAGTTTGTAAGCCATTTTTGGCGTGTACTATGGATGCGATTAGGCACTACCTTGTTGTACTCCACCACTTATCACCCCCAAACCGATGGTCAAACAGAAGTTGTGAACCGAACTTTGGGTCAATGTTGCACACAGTCGTGCAAAAGAATTTAAAGAATTGATAGTCTTGTTTGCCATATGTTGAATTTGCTTACAACCGTGCTACTCATTCTGCTACTAAACACTCACCATTTGAAATTGTTTATGGTTTTAATCCTATCACCCCTATTGATCTCGTTCCTCTTCCCCCAGGTATGCACACAAGTGTCGAGGGAGAAAAGAAAGCTGAAATGGTATGAGAATTGCATGCAAAGGCAAGGCTGAATGTGGAGGCTCAAATAGCTCGCTATGAAAAACAAGCCAACAAGGGCAGGAAAGAAGTAATCTTTGAACCCGGAGATTGGGTATGGTTGCATTTTGCAAAGAAATGTTTCCCACAACACGCAAGACCAAGCTACACCCACGTGAAGATGGCCCGTTCAAAGTTTTGCAGCGAATCAACAATAACTTATACAAGCTTGACATTCCACCTGACTGGGGTGTTTCAAACTCTTTCAATGTGGCTGATTTGCACCCATTTGACAACCCTGATGATATGAGGACAGATCCTTCGCAACCGGAAGGGTCTGATGTGAATCCGGATCCACTACCTGCACATGATCCGTTAACATTTCTAGTTGGACCTGAAACTTGGCTTCAACGTAAAAAGAGACTCGAAGCTTTGGAAAAATTAGCCCAAGTAATAATGCAAGAGTCCAAGTCCAATGATGAAGATTGTGAAATAACCAAGTCCATTATTTATGCTTGTGGGCTGCCTGAATAATGGCCCAGCATTACGGCCCTTATTATGGTATTATATTATGTATTTTATTATGCAATATTAGTTAAATAAATGACAAAAACTTGGCTGAATTTGGAAATGATATTGGCGCCACTTTTGCTAGCATGGAAGATGAAGAAATCAAGTTTTGATAAGCAAGATACATTGAACCAAGATGCATGAATCAAGATATCAAAAGTTTAAGCATTGAATCAAGATACAATGGATCTAGCTTATTTGGGGCGCCACATTTTGCATTTATTTTAGGAAAACTTTTCATTTTATTTTCTTTGTTTATTTGTCCTATAAATAGCCAAGACTATTGTAACTTGAAATTCAGCTTTTGATCAATATACAATTATATTTCACTTTTAAATTGTTGTGTTGAGTTACTCTGGAAAGAGAATTCTAAGGTTTATGATTTATCAAGGACTTAAGCAATCTTTATGGATATCCCAAAATACGAGGGTGCTTAGAAACAGGTTTTGTAAGTGTTGAGGTAATTCCAAGATGCTTTCACACAAGTTGTGACTCTGTCAATGAGTTTATTGATTCCAAGGTGCTTCCACACAGGTTATGGTTGTGTCAAGGACCTATTCCAAATACCTTCAAATCCATGATCCTAAATTAAATCAAGTCAACCATTCACAGTTCACATCAATAATCAGCAGACTCTTTTAATCAAATCACATTTGACTAGATCAGAGTACACCATTTTGAAACATAACTAAGATTTTTCATCACATTTCTTTTTGAATCTTACACCTTCAAACACAAGATCTATATAGCCAGTCCAGGGTGCGTAGTGTAGCCCCTTACCTAAGCTGGAGGTCAGCGGTTCGATTCCCGTAAAGGGGTTGATTTTCGATTGATAACACCCTTCAGTGTAGATGTTATAAAAGGCAGCCCATGTTGGAGCTACTAGGTTACCTGATTAACCTCTCCTCACACCTGTGGGATCTGGGGTGAAGGGACCCTTAATGGTAGGGTTTACCATTTTTTATATAGCCAGTCCAGGCCATCACAGACTTACTTGAAGTCTAACTGTATAGTCTCGATGTAATCTTCATAACTGATTTTGATCCCCACAGCCTTTTGGTCTTCAGTCTTCACAAACTGAATTTAATCCCTCGGCTCTTCATTCTTAAGCACTTCATAGATCAGCTGAGTTTAAACACTCAGCTGACTATCTAGATGGTTTCTCAACAGTCAGCCTAGACTCACTTAAACCTATATGATTTCTATTACAGTGTCAGACTCTAGTAAAGACTTATACATTTAATTCTAGACATCTTTTTACTTTGTAACTATAACAGCTAGTTATGGCACTTCATCAATGGGGTTAGACCAAAGGATGTCTAAAATGCAACATCGGTTTTTTGTTCTATTTTATTTACGTCTATTGTCCCTTATCTTCTCATTATTGTTGATAATAAAGTATCTTCTTATCTCTCAATTCTCTTCTTAAATTATCTGTTCCTCTCCAATTTCTGCAATTAGTTGCTTGTGAATCCGTTTCAGCTAGCTAGTTCCTAATAGTAGCCCATTATTTATTGTCTCATGAAACAACCTATAAACTCATAGTAAGTCACCACCAACCAACATAATAAGCCACTAGCATGATTGCGATCAGACAGGAAAAAACACACAAATATCTTTTAGTAAGTCACAGAAGAAGTATGCATTTAAAAGCAAAAGAATAGTGTTCATGCAAATCCAACATATTAGTAAATCTAATTTTCAAAAAAAGAAATAGAAATAAGACAATTTTTTTTTCCTGCAGCAGCATCCTTCTGATATTGCCTACAAAAACCTAGCTCCTTCATGGTGATGGTAGTAGAGCTTTGCTTGCTGGAAGCACCGCCTCAAATTTCGAACCTCAAACCGCAAACCGCAAAAAACCTCAAACAATGAGTAGAAAGAAAACATTAAAAATTGTACTCCTAATCCCACCACAGTCCTCTAATAAGACCAAGCTGCAACAGAAACTTTTACAAGAGTAAAATTCTCATATCCTGCAAAACACACAAAAAGACCACACGTTATAAGTTAAATGTAAGAGGCAACTCTGAATCAATGAAGGCTTCTTCCAGTCATCCCTTGCTAAAGGGAAGCACATACCTACCTTTATCATGCAACTAAAGAAAAAGAACATCCGTGATTAAAGACCCTGAAGAGCAAAATCACTAGCTTCTCGGGGGGGGGGGGTGGAGAGAGAGAGAGAAAAAAGGGTAGTTAGGTCACTTATGGATACATACCACTGTCATGGGATACAAAATTAATCACAAGTTCATCTGATTCAACTTCCTCCCTTCTGCTTGAGAGTAATCTTGTCTCCCAAGCTAAGAGCAATTCCTTGAGTCTTGCTTCTTATTCTGATATAACCACTCAACTTTCCATCTGCTTGTTTCTCAATGCTCACATTAACTAAAGCGTCTTCCCCAAACACGCTCTTCGCATATAGGTTGGCAGCCACAAATCCACACTCACCTTCTAAAGCTGACCTGGAAACAAGAACACCAAGAGTTGATACAAAAAAAGTGCAATTTCTCATAAATAACCAGGATACAAAGTACAGCCATGATTCTAAAATAAAAGTATATCACAAATGAATGCATGTTATATATGTGCAATCCAAGGAAGGACTGCAAAGTTTAGGCCTTAAGATGTAGGCAGTCTTATCTTATATTTATTTGAAAATAAATGTTAAACGGCTTGAACCTTTACCTTATATTTCTATAATAGACTTTTCACAGCTCTAACCTTTGACCTCTGGTAATGCAGCGACAACTTTGTATTGTTTTTAGTCGAAAGGAAAGGAAATTGGTGAAGCTAATTGCAATAGAAAAGTATAATGAAGCAACACAAGAATAGTGAAACCTACTGTGGCGTCAGGCACTTCATATTGGTTGATTTGATTATATGCTCAAGGAATTCCTTCTCATCTTGAATTACAGTGTTAACAGCGACCTGTCACAAACATCAGATGAATCAAATCAGTGTGTGACCCGATAAGATGCTTGAAGATACCTCTAGACTAAAAAACAAATTTGAGTTCCCGCATGCTGAATCTTCCTTCCCTTTAATGTGGATGTGTGAAACTGAGTGCAAATGCAATATCAGCTGAATCAATGCAAGCTTTGTCGTGTGTGTGTGTGTGCATGGGGGGGGGGGGGGGGGGGGGGGGGGGGGGTCATATTTGTGTATATTGAGTGACCACAAATCACATACACAGGGTGAAAGATCTTGGACAAAGTTTATTGGAGAAATATCGTGACAAAGTGACACATCTCTACATGGAATTGCAAGAGAAGTTTACTGAGGATGTGAAATTACTTCAATTGCAATTGAAAGACTCTAATTCCCCAAGAAATGAAACAAGGAAACTAAACAAACGCACATAAACATGAACAAGAAAAGGAATAGTAATAGAGAAAAGTGAGAGATGTGTCAGTACCTTGTTTTCCCATTCAAATTCTGCCCACATAGTCCTAAACGCAGCATCGCTACAGGTAGCAGGAGAAATGTAATCCATGATGTCAATATGGATATCATTCAAAACAACTACTGTACGCTCAAGCGCGTTTGAATTTTCATAAACGATGTTTCCAAATATGACCCCCGTCTCAGTTGATGACACCTTTATGTTTGCTTTTATCTGCTTGCTGGATAAAGGAGCTAGAGTGTAATTCTGTGGGCGTTCAACTAGTTTAAGGTCACCCATAGTAGCCAACTCCAAACATAAATTCTGGAGAGTTTCCTTGGTTCTATTGATAACAGTCACGTCGAGGACAATATCATACTGATGAACAGTCACATAAGCCTCAGCATACACAGGATCACTAAACCCTGTGAGTTGAAGAATTCGACTGAGTTTGTTTGCATCGTCTCCATCATTGACAAATTCCCCAGTGGCCCGTTTCAAGTCATCTTGGACTGCATCTTCTAACTCTAGCTGGCTCATGCCCTGAAACAAAGGATATAAGCACAATAAGTAAAGCCTGTAAAGAGTTCTTGAAATATAAGAAAAGGCACAAATAAGAAAAGGCACAAATAATGTTCAAAATATCCAATATTTCCATGAATGTTACAAGAAGACCACTAAGATAATACCCAGAAATTGCCACTGGACAAAAAACTAGGTCTTAACATCAATATGTTACCGAAATATGAATCACACACATGCACAGAAATACTCTTAACAAAGGAAACTCATCAGTGAATTCTTTTTTTTCCCAAGGCAAAAAAGCATAATAATTTTAATGGATGAAGTAGGCAGAACCACACAACAATTGTAAAAGAAAATTTTCACAAACACATCTATAAGACACATAAAACTAACTCTTCGGCTCTTCAAGTGGTAGAAGTCAATGAGGTCATCGGGTTGAGAATGAGAAATTTGAGCCTTCGCCTTAATTTCTTCTGTTTCACGTAGCTTCTTATCTGAGAGCATTTTTACAAAGCTCTCACGGCAGGACTTCAACCAGATCGTTCTGATTGCATCTGCAGGATTAGTTAGCAGTTTAATACAAAGAACAATCCTGTCGTAAGAATCATTATCAATTGGATGAGGCAAAACTGAAGATTGCCCAAGCTGTAGCATTGATATCATGATCAACATTGCATTCGCAGATGCTTTATTGACTTCAAGTTTCAATGGTTGAACCTCTCCCAATCTCAAAATGAGCTTAGTCAATGTGCAGGCAACAACAGCTCCAAGAAAGAAATCTCCACTGAGAAGAAGAGATCTAAGAGTTTCAGTGGTTGATGATGCCTGAACAACTGCAGGGAGTGATAAAGCAGTTTCTGAAGCAGCACTTTGTGTAGCATATGTCCCATCAGCAAGTATAGCAGGTCTTCGAGATGAAACAGTGATAGTGGAATTAACTTGTTGATTCTTCTTTGAGGAATCAGCAGCTTCCCCTTCCTCAGACACAGAGTAAAAGGGTAATTCCCCAAGACATTGCTTAATGGTAGCAATCCCACTTTCCACTTCAGAAAGAGACAAACAATACTCTCCAATAATCCAAAGAGCTCCAGAGCAAACTCGTGCTGCTCGGATCTGATAGAAAGTATCCAGTAACCTTGTCACAATAGAAACCCTTAACTTGGGGTTGGTTTCAATAATTTCCCGCACAAACACGACAACATCTAATGCCGAAGCGACATTGCTGTCTCCCAAGAAGTCCATCAATAGGTGGACTACAGTGCTTGCGACTTCCGGGAATTTTATTGCGCATGAATGGATGGCTTGTATGAGCATTTGGCGGTATTCACCATTTTTTTCAACCTCCACGCCTTGTGTTTTAACAACTTCCTTCTTCAAAGTCTGAACAACCTCATTGACATTTCTTGGTGTGATCAAATCAAGCACTATGTCGAGTGTCTTCCTCCGTATGTCAAGATTTGGGCTCGAGAGCGCCCTTAGAACATCCATTACCATATCAATCATGATGTCCCTGTGAGATGATTTGAGTTCACTCAGACGATCAAGAATAATAAGCTTGACATTATTATCACTTTGAGATAGAAGCAGCTGACAATAGGTGTTTGCAGCAGCCCTGATTGCCGTAGGGGCAGAAGACAGGGAAACTAGGGTTCCGGCACATTCATAAACAACAGCAGCTGAAGGAACAGTGAGCAGAGAGATAATGATCTTGATGTACTTCCCTTTCTCTGATTTGTTTGTCCTACAAACCTTCCTGATTAACTCCAAGACGACCATCTGAAGTAGCTCTCCCCAATCAGGAACTTTGTCAACATTGGTCAATAGGAAATTAATGGCACGGTCCTGGGCACAATTAAAGAGCATTAGAAAAGCATTCCTTTTTGCTGATTGATCCTGCTCAGTCAAAAGAAGCTTCTCAATCATCTCAGGTGCATCCGCCAAAAGCTGCTCACCCTGTGGGAGTTTGTATATCGACATCACTGCACGAATTGCATTCCTTCTAATGTAAGGATGTCGATGCTCCAAGTTTGACAGTACAGAGGGAATTAAGGGCTCAATTATCTCAACCTCCTTCAAGCGGCATAAGAACCTCAGCGTGACACCTCGAATGTACTCATTGGGATGCTGAAGATTGTTTCTTAGATTCTGACAAATAAGGATCATTTCAGGCAGTACTCTACCCTTAGAATCAGTCTTGTCAATGAGCTCCAAATAAAGCAGCAGCAACTTCTGAATGGTGTGGTCTTCAGAGGGTAAGACGTATCTCACAATTGTGATAAAGAGCTGCGGAAGGGACTCTCCGTTTAGCAAAAGCATTACGGCTTTCTTCATAGCATCAACCTTTGCAGGAACATCATTCCCCTCGAGTGCTTCTTTAATCTCATTAGCAATAGCCGGTGAACTCTTATCAAAATGAACCAAAAGAGTACAAGACTTCTCCATTTCTTCCAAAAGTAACCTGACAGCAACAAAAAGTTAGTCCTAGCATCCAGATCCGTAAACAGCCCGCATAAAAGAACACATTCTGAATGTTATCAATATAAAAGATCCGTGAATCACTACAGCATTATAGTGTATCAAAAAACAAAGGATAAGCTTAGAGTGACAGATTGAATCAGTACTTGGGAAGATTGACTGATCAAGCGGTACACTAAGCAGGCAAAACAAACACTGTTTCCAGAAGCAGAAGCAAATGAGATTTCAGACACAATTTGAACCCGTAATTGAAGATATATTCCAAATTTCAATTCACTACGCCAGAAACAATAACGAAAAAAATACCACCCAGACTCGATTCAAATGTCCCGATCCCTAAAATTCATAAATTTCTTCCTTTTGCCGTAATCCAACATCTAACACCTAATAATAAAATTATACAAATAAACAAAGAAAAAATCTGATCGGCAGAATTAGAAACTGAATATACGGAGAAGTGCCAGCTTACCAGACTTGAAACGCCGATGATCAGAAACTCTTTGGTGATGAGATAGACGAATAAAATGATAAGAAGGGACAGATCTGCGATCCAGAGTAACAGACAGTAGTTTTCCTTTCTTTTAAGTGCCTGTTCTCCTGGAAATGAAATGAAATGAAATGCAAAGTCTTTTTTTTTTTTTTTTTTTCAGGAAATGCAAGTCCAGTTCTTTTTAGAGGTGAACATCATCCGGTTCGGCCGGTTTTTTTCATTTTTAAAAGCGAACCACTTTATACGGTTTCTAAATTTGGAAATCAAACCTAAACGGTTTTAAGACGTAAATCATTTGTTCAGTCCGATTTAGTTCGGCTTGGTTCCGGCTTTTTACGGTTTTCTTTAACAATTAAAATTATTGATAGGAAATCACAAAAAAACTCTCGTAACAACAAATGCTAACATATATAATACATTAGTACTATATGTCAGTAAATTTAATGAGATGATTTAACAAATGTTTTATATATATTTTAAAAAAAAAAAACAAATGTTTTATATTTAACTAACATCTACTATACGAATCATAAAGTTCCAAAAACAAACCTTCTTTCAGCACAATCCAACACAACAAACTCGACACATACCATTAAATTCTAAGTTTGGACAAACAAGATAATAAAAAAGTCATCTCTTACTCATTTCAATTCATCAATGAATCATCAATTTCAAAAAATACTAATAATGAACTAAACATTATATTATTGAATAACATGTATAAATCTCAAAATCTACTAACATTTCAGGTTTGGTTCGATTTGGTTCGGCCGGTTGGTTTGGTTTTCATAATTTTTGTTCACCCCTTAGTTCTTTTTGTATTTTTCCAAAATAAAAATGTTATTGTTGTAATTTAACGTATCGTTGATAACCACACCCAACTATTGATATCACAAAGCTTGTAGGTAAACAATATAAAGTAATATATAGAAAAAACACAATAGTTGAAGGAAAGTAATTTTCTTATTCATCATCTCCATCTATATATATATATATATATATATATATATATATATATATATATATATATATATATATATATATATATATATATATTCATTACAATCGAAATGAAAGGGGTTTTGAAAACTAAAAGACTAGTAAATAACTCATGAGTAATAGCTATATTAAAGCTTTGGTTACAACGAAAATAATGGTCATATTAAAGTTTCGGTTACAAGTAATGGTCATATTAAATTTTTACTTACAACACTCCCACTTGGACATTACTTGTGTGATGTTCATGCCTCGTTAAAAAACGCGCTATAAAACCCAGTGGGGAAAACTAATCGAGGAAAAGAGTTCACGACATACACATACTTATGTGGTACAACGATTGTCTCATTAAAAACCTTTTGTTAAGAAAAACAATGTGGGAAAAAAACTTGACAAAAAGGAAAAAGAGTACAATCGTTGGCAGGCACGTCTGCAAGAATTGTGTGACACAGGTCAGGGATCAATAACGACACACCGTATTACAAGTTTCTAATGCATTATATAAAAAATATATGTATAATTATGGGTCAAGGGTAAATATTTGAAAATTTTAGCGGTTCAATGAGTACATAAAAATTTTAAATTGCGTAGAAAATATGTACATTTTTTTTACATTTTTGAGGGTCAAGTGACCTAAACATCACAAGGTGGCGCCGCCCCTGATCGTTGGTCTTCAAGACCTATCCTTCAATATTGTTTTGAATTGCTCGCTCCCCCTGAAGATGACAATCTTCCAAGCCTACGTGTTCCAATCTTATGAACAAGTTTCTCGAAAGTAGATGTAGGAAGAGACTTGGTGAATAAGTCTGCTAGATTTTCACTAGAGCGAACCTTTTCAATGACAATCTCACCGCTCTTCTTGAGCTTCTGTGGATAAAAGAATTCGGGTGCAATATGCTTAGTCAATTTTCCCTTAACATATCCATTGCTCATCTGTGTTACACATGTTGCATTTTCCTCGTAAAGGAGTGTGGGGGATACATTCTCTGACACAATACCACACGTACTACAAATGTGTTGTATCATTGACCTTAGCCATACACATTCTTGTGAGGCTTCATATAAAGCTATAATCTCTGAATGATTTGAAGAAGTGGTAACCATAGTCTGTTTAACATACCTCCATGAAATTGCAGTGTTACCACATAGAAAAACATAACCAGTCTGAGATTTGGTATTATGGGGATCAGACATATAGCCAGCATTTGAATAGCCCACCAATGTCATATCTTGACCTCTTGTATAAAGTAAACTCAATCTAATGTGTCTTGAAGATACCTAAAAATATGTATAATACCATTCCAATGTCTCATTGTAGGAGAAGCACTAAATCTTGCTAGCAGGTTTACTGCAAACGCAATATCGAGCCTAGTGCAATTTGCGATATACAGTAATGCTCCAATAGAACTCATGTAAGGAACTTCTAGTCCTAACATTTCCTCATTATCTTCTTTGGGTCTAAACGGATCCTTATCCACTTCAAGGGATCGAACAACCATATGTGTGCTAAGTGGATATGATTTGTCCATGTTGAATCTCACCAAAACTTTCTTCAAGTAAGCTGACTGGTGTATGAATATTCCTTCAGGTAGATGCTCGATCTGCAGACCGAGACAATACTTGGTTTTACCCAAGTCTTTCATTTTGAACTTCGTCTTCAAATATGAACTTGCTTCATCAATCTCCTTGCATGTTCCAATAATATTTATATCGTCAACATAGATTGATATAATACAAAAACCATTATGCGTCCTCTTAATGAACACACAAGGGCATACATCATTGTTTTTATATACCTTTTTAGGAGGAATTCACTTAGTCGGGTATACCACATTCTACCCGACTGCTTTAAACCATATAATGACCTTTGTAACTTAATGCTATACATGTTGTGATTTTCATTTCCTTTATATTAGGAACTTTATATACATCAGAGATTTTCATATGTATATCAGCGTCTAGTGGCCCATATAAGTATGCAGTCACGACGTCCATTAACTGCATTTCCAAATTCATTTTTGCTACCAGGGATATTAAGTAGCGGAACGTGATGCCATCCATCACATGAGAATATGTTTGATCAAAATCAATACCGGGTCTTTGAGAAAACCCTTGAGCTACTAGTCTCGCTTTATATCTCACCACCTCATTATTTTCATTTCTCTTCGTACAATACTCATTTATATCCTACTGGGATAACATTGTGGGGTGTACGTACTATAGAGCCAAAAACATTACTTTTATTTTGTGAGTCTAGCTCAGCCTCAACTGCTTCCTTCCATTTCAGCCAATCCGAGCGCTTCCGGCACTCTGCTATTGTTTTTGGTTTTGGATCCAGATTATCAATTGAGATATTATGAGCAATTATCGAGGCAAATTCATCATCGACGATTGTGATATTTCTATTATAAGTTTCTCATGTATTTACAAAAATTATGTCCACTTCAATATTTATGTCAACTAGATCTTATTCATTTCCCAATACATTATGATCTGGTTGTTCCACAATCCCAGTGTTATGATTGTTTGAAGCACGTGCATTTTCACTAGGATTCTTGTCTTTAGGACAAACTTCTTCAAGAGGTTTCATGAGTGATAAAAATTCTTTGTTAGATTTTGTCTTCAGTGGATTCTTATCTTTTGCACCAACGGGTCTCCCACGCTTCTGGCGTTGAGGAGCGTCATTACGTATATCATTTTTCTTAAGAATTTCCACTCTCTGTGGTGCATTTACTGCTGGTATATGAGATTTAGTCACTCATTTATGATCAGTTAAACATCTGGCAAGTTACTTCCAGTTCAGTTTGACTAGTGCATGGATATAAGTAGATAAGAGCTGGTACATTCCATGCAATTTCTCGGCATTCATTTGATTTTGGGCTTTTATCTCCCTAATGCCGGGAAATGATCTTCATCAAATATGCAGTCAGCTTACCGAGCAATAAACTGATCCCCTGTCATGGGCTCTAGGTATTTAAGAATAAACGGAGATTCATAACCAATGTAAATACCTAATTTACATTGATGGCCAATATAAGTATGCTTTGGTGGTGATATAGGAACATAAAATGCACAACCAAAAATTCATAAATGGAAAATGTTTGGTTCTTGACCACGCACAAGTTGGTGGGGAGAGAAATCGTGATATGCAGTTGGCCGAATTTGAATTAAAGCAGCAGCATGCAAGACTGCATGTCCCCAACAAGATGTGGGTAAGTTGGACTTTTGTAGCAGTGGTCTAGCGATTAATTTAACACGCTTAATCAAAGATTCAGCTAGACCATTTTGAGTGTGGACATAGGGAACTGGATGCTCCACTTTAATGCCTAATGCCATACAATAACCATCAAATGCTTTTGATGTGAACTCACCAGCATTATCCATACTAATAGATTTAATATTATAATCAGGGAAATGAGCTATGGGTTCAATTATTTTAGAAATAAATCTGGCAAAAGCATAATTCTGTGTGGACAATAAGAAGATATGAGTCCACCTAGTGAAAGCATCAATTAAGACCATAAAAAATTGAAATGGTCCTGATGATGGATGTATCGGTCCACATATATCTCCATGAATCCTTTCAAGAAAAATAGGGGATTAAGTTCCAACTTTAGTATGAGAAGGACGTACAATAAGTTTTCCCTTTGCACATGCTTCACTAAAATATGCATATGTCAAAGGAAGTTTGCTACTAGACATATTATGCCCAACTTAATTAGATAAAATTCGGCCAATCATTGTTTGCCCAGAAAGACCCAATCGCTCATGCGATAATTTAAATGAATTTGGGTCTATAAATTTTAAATTCATCGCAACATGATAATTAGATGGCCGTATGTAAGTATAATACAATCCTGAAGAAAATGATGGGAGCTTCTCAACAATTTGTTTCCGGCATCCTTTTGATTGAGTCATAAGTAGATACTCAACCTTATTTTCAGTTTCAGTTTCAATGTGGAAACCATTTGCGTGTATGCCTTTAAAATTTAAAAGGGTACGTTTAGACTGTAGGTAAAGCAAAACATCATTTATAATCAAACCAGTACCCATAGGAAGGATTAATGATGCTCTTCAGGAGCCCACTATTAAAACATTATCATGGGCAATTGTAGTGCTCCCTTTCTTTTCTATAAGATTATAAAAAAAAAATTCCTATCTTTTAAGATAGTATGTGTGGTTGCGCTATCCACTAGACATAAATCATCCTCATCACGAACTTGATGCATTTTGAATTGCTAAAAAATAAAAAGTCAAATAAAAATAGGGGTTCTAAAGGCACCCTCATTTTTACTTCTGGCACCACATTACTCTCGGCACCACAAAAAATTACTCCGGCACCACGATGATTTTTTATGAACGGAACGTCAGTGGCACCGACGTTGGTTTTAAAACAAAAGTCAGTGGCACCGATATTTACGTTATAAAAGTGTCACAACTTAGAAACGTCAGTCCACCGACTTTCGTTTTTGAATAGTCACTGACGTTGATGTTCCATATCAACGTCAGTGCCACTGACATTCTGTTCATAAAAAAAAATAATCAAAAAATAGGTGTCAATAGTAAAAGTGGGGCTAAATTACAAACTTAGTAATAAACTGGACACACTTTGTGAATTTGGTCCTGGTTTTTCTCCGACGACAATTTCAGTCCTATAAGTGGTCTTTTTTTTTCCGTAAAAGTAGTCCTGAAAGCCGGAAAATGCTGACTGTACACATTTTCCTGCAAAAAATGCCATGTCATCGGAAATTGACATGTCAGTAATGCATGTCATCACCATTTTCCACGTCAGCATTTTTTTGCGTGGAATAAAATGTTGATTGTAATGGGATTCGAACCTCCAACCTAATACTAAAAATTTAAACACTTGACCATGAGCTACAGCAATATATATTAATTAAGATACAATATAATATACTTAAAGACACGTTCAATATTTAATATTCTAGACAATCTAATGATACAGACAGTTTAATTTTTTTATAAAGTATAGATATTATTTGGTACACGTGTATTGCATGTTTATTTGAAGTAATAGAGATGTTCTTAATTTTTTTATTGTTCTTTTTATATGTATAATATATATTGTATAATGCACGTGACTTAATATTTGCTTATTTTTTAAGTCACGTGTATTACTCTGATTATAGCTAATGATATTGTTACGATCAATCTAAAACAACAATTAACTGTAACATGATGTAAAAGTGAAACATCGAATGATATTACATTCATCAAATTAAGGTATATAATACCATTGTCACATAACATTGCATGATTCAGTGTGTCATAATGGTTCATTAAATTACGAGATGCATTAAGTTAGAGTGGTTCTAACAGTAATATTATTCAGAAATTAAAGATAGAGAAATAAACTAATCGGGAAATTAATAGAGGTACTAGTACCTCAGTCCTTCAATGCTGTAAAAACCATATGATCTAGCTGCATTTTCTTCCTTGTCATAATAACCTTAATCAACAAATTTGAAAAAAATAAGCAAATATTAAGTCACGTGCATTAAACAACATATATTATACATTAAAAAGAACAATAAAAAAATTAAGAACCTCCTATTAATTAAAATAAACATGCAATATACGTGTAACAAATACTATCTATACTTTATAAAAAAAAATTAAACTGTATATATCATTAGATTGTCTAGAATATTTAATAATGAACGTGTCTTTAAGTAAAATATGTTGTATTTAATTGATGTATATTGTTGTAGCTCAGATGGCTAAGTGTCTAGATTTTTAGTATCAGGTTGGAGGTTCGAATCCCATTACAATCAACATTTTATTCCATTCAAAAAATGCTGACTTTGAAAGTGGTGATGACATGTATTACTGACAAGTCAATTTCCGATGACATGACATTTTTTTTGCCGGAAAATGTGTACAGTCAGCATTATCCGGCTTTCAAGACTATTTTTGCAAAAAAAAAGACCACTTACAGGACTGAAATTGTCGCCGGAGAAAAACAAGGACCGAAATTGCAAAACGTGTCCAGTTACAGACGAAAATTGCAATTTAGCCGTAAAAGTGAGGGTGCCTTTAGAACACTCCTGAAAATAAAACAACATTCTTATTCTTAAAAAGTTCAACATGAGTTATATGAAGAAGAAAAACATAATTATAAAGTGCAAAAAAAAACCTTAGAGAAATGTCAAAAAATAAATTCATTCATTATCACCAAAATCCACCAGCTCAATCTTATGGGAATCACGAGTATCAATGTTTTAAGTCATGTTTGCTTCAGGCAAACTCGAATGATGTGATTCACTTTGGTGTTTCCTTTCATATTATGTTCAGTATAGGAATCGATCTTAAGGGAATCACCAGTATCAATGTTTAACTGTAAAATATTCGAACTTTAATAAATTCTATCCACTTGAGCAAATCAAGTACATTCACTACTAGAATTTCTCGGATTTGCGACGAAAATTTGTGACGGAAATTGTTCGTCACTAATTTGCGACATCATTGCAACAAATTAGTGACGAAACATAAAAAGATAATTTTTACAAAAAAGTGCGACGGTATTGTGACAAAATATGTACGTGACAGAAGACAAGTAATTATTTTGTTTCAAACCTTTGCGCCAAATTTATGCGCCATTTTCTGTGACAAATATGCGACAAACTAGTTTCGTCACAAAATATTTCCGTGCTAATTCATCACTAACGGATAAGTTTGTCCATATATGTTTACTTTTAAAGTTGCTACAAAATTTGTGACTAAATTTTGTGACAAAAATATTTTGACACTCATGTGTAACAATGTTCTGATGGATGAGTGACAAACTGTACATAAATTATTATTACAAGTGACTGTGAGGACAATGTAACAAAATATGTACATGACAAATAATGGTGACTATTTTGTTGTAAAAACTTCGTTCCAATTTAGAAGCCATTATTTGTGACAAATATGCGACGGGCTAACATGGTCACTAAAATTTCCGTATCTAATTCGACAACAGATAAGTTTTAATTATCTGTGTCGTATCTTCGACACGATTATATATAAAAGATACGCAAACAACCGATTTTTAAATAAAAACGTTTAAAAAATTTTAAATTTATTATAACCGAACCAGACTGGTTCATTACATTTTGAAAAAAAAATTATATATATATATATATATATACTAGTCTATAACCCGTGCAGTGCACGGAGACGTATAATAATGTGATTATATTCAATTAATATGCATAATATGTACTACAAAACAAAGACCCTTTAAACTTATTGTAATGGTAGCTATTAAAATTCTTTTATTCAAGATTAGTATTCGTTTCTGGCGTCAGATAGAGTCAAAAACAGACAACACAAAATGTCCAAAAGTTATAGATGCCAATAATTGTCGTTATATTTCTGCTTTAAGCATTCAAAAGAAGAATTTTTTGAAGGATGAAAAGAAGATTTTATTGACATGTTTGTTACGCAGGAATGAAATTGAATGAAATAAAATAATAGGAACGAAATAGAATGTACTGGAATAAATTATTTCAATTACTGCGTTTGGAATATGCAAGATTGGAATGAAATAAATCATATAAAAGATTACATATTGAGTGATGAGTAAAGCAGGGTAGTGAATTAAGGTTGACTGGAGTAGGGTATGATATGATTCATAAGGTAAGATATAGACTAAGGGGTGGGGTAGCCCTACGCCATACCCCATTGCACCGTACCTCTCTTCTCAACCAGCCCTACCCACCGCTATCATACCCTACCCACCACCATATCCTACCTACCCAATATCACCGTATCTTACCCTCGACATCATACCTACCTTACAAATTACCTACTCTACTCCAATATCACCCATCCCTACCCTACCTTACCCACTACCCCACCCTTCTCTACCCCACCCTACCCACCATCCCAACCTTACCCCTACCATATCCACCAATCCACTATACCCTATCTTACCTACAACACCACCCTACATTACCTTACCCACTACCCCAACCTATCCTACCATACTCTACCCTACCCTATCCTACAAACCATACCTTACTCACCACTTCACCTTATCCTACCATACCCTACCCACCCTACCGTACTCTACCCACCATTCCACTTTACCCTATCTTACCCACCACACCACCCTACTTACCTTACCCACTACCCCAACCTACCCTACTTACCTTACCCACTACCCCAACCTACCCGACCCTACCCTAGCAACACTACCTTTCCCACCACTTCACCTTACCGACCCTACCAAACCTTACCCACCACCACCCTTTACCCTACCCACGTAGCAAGTGCCCATTTTTATTAAGTATCTTTTCAACCTCATGCGAATTTGAATATAATTAAAAACAAAATTTAATGTAAGAATATTTAGCATTAATGTGAGCCGAATTTATTCTCTATTTTTATTAGAAGAATCAAATTTTAAACAATTTTTCTAAATAGGGCCGAATTTATTCCCTATTTTTATTAGGAGAATCAAATTTTAAAAATTATTTTTCTAATTAGTTTATGTGAATTTATTAATTATGGTAGGTTTTTTTTTTGAAAAATTAGAAGAATCAAATTTTAATGATTTTTCTAATTTGGGCCGAAATTATTCAGTATTTTTATTAGGAGAATCAAATTTGAAATGATTTTTCTAATTAAGGTAGGCGAATTTTGTAATTATGTTAGGTTTTGTGTTAAAAAACATTAGGAGAATGTGAACCGAATTTAGTCCCTATTTTTATGAGGAGAATCAAATTTAAAATTATTTCTCTTAGTAGGCCGAATTTATTCCTTATATTTATTAGGAGAATCAAATTTTAAATGATTTTTCCAATTAGGGTAGGCGAATTTTGTAACTATGGTAGGTTTTATTTCAAAAATAAATTAGAAGAATGTGAGCCGAATTTATTCCCTATAATTATGGCAGGTTTTTTGAATTTGGTTATTTGTTAATGTGAATGAGATAGGGAAATCTGATGAGTTTAATATGTAAGAATATTTGACATTAATTAGGGTGGCTAATTAGTTATTTTTGAATTTAGTTATTTTTGAACATTTAATATGTAATAATATTTGGCAATAATTATGGTGGCTAATTTATAGGGATTATAAAATTGTGAGAATATTTCTCATTAAATGACATAAACACGCAAAGAGAAAACGGGTCAAAAAAAATAAAAATATTATAAATAAAAATAGGTGAAATGTTTAAAAAAATAATTAAAAGTTCGAATATTTGGAATTAAACGAGGCGGCTAAATTTGCAGGATATGACATAAATGTAATAATATATGTATTAATTAGAGAATGTGAATATAATTATTTTTAAAAACACAATTATTTTTTTACGAAATAAAAACACATTTTAATGGAGCAATATTTAGCATTAGTTGAAATGTCTAATTTGTAGGGGATTAATTTAATGTCTGAATATTTCGTGTTCGAATTTAATTTAATGTTCGGATATTTTGTATTAATTGATAAAATTGATTTAATATTTTTTTGAATATTATAATTTAAAGCAAAAATATTTCACATTTAATTCCACATTTGATGGAATGTAATGCGAAATATTCCCTATTTTCATTAGGAAAATCAAATTTTTAATGATTTTTATAATTAGTGCTGAATTTATTCTCTATTTTTATTAGGAGAATCAAATTTTAAATGATTATTCTAATTATGATAGACGAATTATGTAATTATAGTAGGTTTGTTTTTTTATATTTTGAGGCGGCTAAATTTCCAGATATGACATAAATTTAAGAATATTTGTTTTAAATAGTGAATTTGAATATAATTATTTTTAAAAACAAAATTTAATGTAAGAATATTTAGCATTAATGTGAGCCGGGTTTATTCCCTGTTTTTATTAGGAGAATCAAATTTTAAATGATTTTTCTAATTATGGCCGAATTTATTTTCTATTTTTATTAGGAAAATCAAATTTTAAATGATTTTTCTAATTATGGTATGCGGTTTTTGTAATTATGGTAGTTTTTTTTTCAAAACAAATTAGAAGAATGTGAGCGGAATTTATTCCCTATAATTGTGGTAGGTTTTTTGAATTTAGTTATTATTTAATGTGAAATGAGATGAATTTATTTTGTAAGAATATTTAGCATTAATTAGGGTGGCTAATTAGTTATTTTTTAACATTTAATATGTAAGAATATTTGGCAATAATTATGGTGGCTAATTTATAGGGATGTATTTAATGTGATAATTTCTCATTAAATGACATAAACACGCAAAAATAAAACGGGTCAAAATTAATAAAAAAAAATTGTAAATACAAATAGGTGCAATGTTAAAAATAATAATTAACAGTTCGAATATTTGGAGTTAAATGAGGCGGCTAATTTACAGGAGATGACATAAATGTAAGAATATTTGTATTAATTAGCGAATGTGAATATAATTATTTTTAAAAACACAATTTGATGTAGCAATATTTAGCATTAATTGAGGTGTCTAATTTGTAGGGGATGAATTTAATTTCTGAATATTTCGTGTTTGAATTTAATTTAATGTTAGGATATTTTGTATTAATTGATAAAATTGATTTAATACTTTTTTGAATATTATAATTTAATGCAAAAATATTCGCATTAAATTTCTTATTTGATGGAATTTAATGCGAAATATTCCCTATTTTTATATGGAAAATCAAATTTAAATGATATTTATAATTAGGGCCGAATTTATTCCCTATTTTTATTAGGAGAATCAAATTTTAAATGATTTTTCTAATTTGGGCCGAATTTTTTCCCTATTTTAATTAGGAGAATTAAATTTTAAATGAATTTTCTAATTAGGGTAAGCAAATTCTGTAATTATGGTAGGTTTTCTTTTCTGAGAAATTAGAAGAATGTTAGCGTAATTTATTCCCTATTTTAATCGCAAAAAAAAAAGTTGGACAAAATTTTAAAAAATCGGTGCAATTAAAAAAAAATTGAATTTGGTTATTTTTTACTTCTAAATTTAAAACATCATCGATTAAATGGCCTACAAATTTGCCAATTTGGTATCAATATGGTGTCAAAAACATTCAAAACACAACAAAATATGAAAGAAAGAACGTAGTTCAAAACAAAAAATAATATACAAAAAATTAAAGAACTTAATTAGTCGATAAAATAAAAGAAAGTAAGATCTCACCAGACAATTCTTTTTTATGAGTGACGGTTTGTCAATTTGGTCAAGAAATATCTGCTGAAGAAAAATATTCAAAACAAAAAACAAATTTTTTTTTTGTTGAGGTGTAACAAAACACAATTCAATCTCAAAAAAAAAAAACACAGCTAAAAGAAAACCTAAAAATCCAGAATACAAACCAATCGTATTTCTATACCATAGTTCAGGTAGAACGGTTTTTTTTTTTTCAAAATGAAGAAATGGAAAAAGGTTGTAAAATACGAAGACTGACTTAAATTTGTGATTTGCAGTTGCATTTGATTTGAATTTTAAATGAAAATCACCTTGATTGAAAGACATTTAAAACATTCGATTCAACATAGAAAATAAATTGAATTTAAACATGAATCATACCGTCAACCAAATGTTTCCTTGATTTCGTTCAACACGGAGTCTAATTTTCTCGAGTTTCTCACGTTCATCTGCCACCAAGTGCCCAGAATGCGAAAAGCTGTTTTAAATCGACAAAATAAAAACATGATAAATAAATGGCCAAGCGAGAAACGAAGACCATGATAGGTGATTTTCATTTTCTTCATTGAATATCGTTCTCTTTTTTGCTGTATGTGTTATCTTCCGACAGATTGGACAATGAAAAGTTTTTTATTTGATGGGTTTATGTTTGCTTATACCTGAAAATTTGTGTAGTTTTATTTTCTCATCTTTTTTCAGATCTTCACTCTGGTAGGTATCATTTACCTATCGGAGGATAGATGTTGTGACTTTCACTCATATCAAAATATTCAACTTTACCTGTCCAATTCTCAAATTGTTTCTCCAACAGAAAGTCATATGATTGATAATTTGATTTTCTTCTGTGATACTTTTTGTTTCCTTTGATCATTCCATTTTTTTCTCTTATTCATTGTGGGACATTTTTGCCTCCTTCTACTATTTATTGTCTTGGTGAATCCATGACGAATCCACGACGACCTGCTAAATTTTGTTGTCTGACACCATAGGATGTTACAGATGATGTTTCCCTACCTTTATCTTTTGTGTTTTTCTTCTTCATATAACCACAAGAGATCCTATTTTATCCGATGATTTGATCTTTCTGTTTGAGCTTCAGCGTCGACTTTTTTTGCTTTTCCGATAATACTATAATTTTCCAGTTTGTTTTGTTTTGTTTCTCTGCTGTTAGTTTTATGTTATTTTTTTGTCATCTCATCGATTGATTGTCCTGTCTGTATTGTGTAGGGCTAAAAGGAATAAAGTTTCGTAATCTCATTTAGATATGCAGTCTGGGTGATTGGTGCAACGCCTAATATCAAATCAATTGACAGATTGTTGAAGTTTTCGATTCGAGCATATTCCAAATTTTCTCAAACAAGTTCTACAACAATGGAAAAAGAACATCAAAGTGAGGCGCCTTACACATCAGCTGGCTAAATGGAAGACATTTTTATGACCAAAATGGGATTAAAGAGGTAATCTATATTTGGATTCCTAAATTTGTAAGATAGATGTATCTGTTTTAAGGTTGTACCATTTGCGTAGAATGTTCAGTTTTTGTTTCTTGATTGTTTGACTGTCTCAATTCATTTTTCTTTTTTGATTCAGTTTGATTTGGTATAATAATATCTTGATGAATGTGGTATTTCAGTTGATTAGGATAAAATCGAGGACATTTTCCGGAAAATGATTTAGGCAAAAATGGAAGAAAGTTTTTCATATTCTGATCCGCAATGTGGCTAAGTGGTGTAACCATGCAAAATTTTAGCATTGTTGTGGTTTTTGATTCACGAGGGTTTTTTTAAATGGAAATAGTTTTGATTCTATTGCTAAATAACAAAGTAAGGCAGGGATGGAGTTCTGGCTGTTGAATTTCACATCTATTTTGTATATGGTCTGTGCGCAGAAAATTTCATGTTTTGCATCTGGGTTATAGTAACTTCTGATTTACTTTGCAGGCATTTCAAGGATGGAGTGTGTTTATGGTGTGCTTTGGCCGATGCGGATGTATGTATTATGTTCTATGTTTTGCTCCATGGGTTTTGGGGGATGCTCTGCCTGACATATTAGTCCCTGGTGGTTTTAAATACAAGCTCCACTAAGTCTTGATCTTTTTTTTTCTACTTTTTCTACTTGTCATGTTAAGTAATTTTCAAAGTGCCCTAAATAATATGATAGTCATGTTCTATACCTTCTTGACCTATTAGGATAACAGTGTATTTGAAATTGATATGTGTCTAAATTCCATGACACATGAAGATTTTGATGTTTCATGTATTTGTAAATGAAGGCATGATTTACTGTTGTGGTCTATATTTATTTTGAGGATGAAAAATGCCAAGCAACTGCTTTTGTTTGTATGTTGTGAGTTATGGTTGATGTGAATAAGGTACAACTTGAATCTTATAAAATTAGTACACACATAACATAATAAGCACAGCTGGCTAGACTAAAGTTCGAAGGCGCATAGAATAAACATGAGCATAAACACATATGCTTGAGATGTGAAGCACATGGAATACACACACATCATTTTGAGCGACCATTTCGGAGTTTGGTTCCCCTCTGTCATAAATATTGGTGATGAAGAAAAGATAATTGGACGCCGATAAGGTAAACATTGATTTCTCCGATGGTTTTAATTTCCTACATTCAATGGTGTATGGTTTCCATTCCATTTAATTTTTGCAGTGGGTTAGGTTAAAAATGTGTCAAACGTTAGTAGTCTATTTGAGGTTGCGTAATATATGATCCTTTTGTTTCTTTTTTGTCTTAAAGCAAGAGATGTCATTGAATCTATTTTTGTGCACACCTTTACACATTCAAAGGAACATTTTGTGCAAATCATGGCATGTATGCATATATTGAATTTCTGCAATAGATCGGTGTTTTCCAACAGCGAACAATTCGGATATTCGTTCCTTCGTGCCGGACTTAATGGTGATGAAAGAAGTAGACATCTTCTAAGCAGTAATTTCATTGATTCTAAATACTATATTTCTAATAAAGTGAATTAGGTAATGGGTGGATAAATTATTGCTTAAGTTATATAATTTTCTTCTTAAAATAGTATTTTTTTTAAAGTTGTCATTTTACAGATTACTTGCTGGTTTATTATTAATACATACATTTATCAGAAATATTGGTTTGCTTAAAATTAACCTTTGTTTTTCCTTAATTTTCTTTCAAAACTGTCCTTTTGTTTCCATAAGTTGTATGGTTTTGTTCATACTATTGGTTTTTATTTGAGATCATGTATGCATTCCTATACATTGCTTGAAGGTAGTGCATGTGTTCTTCATTCTTGGGGTTGTTGTTTTTGGACATTTCTACATATGAACATACACTTCATGAGCTATGTTATCTGCAAGAAGTTTTCCCTGGGTCTGAGTTTCATTTTATTCATAGGTTGTTCAAAAATGGACATTGTCTAATCGAGTATGATTCGAATGGATTTTACTTTTGTGTTTTTAAATTGTGTTCAAGTAGAAAAAAAAATGTTTTCTTGCAGGTTTCACCGTGTATTGAATGGGCTATTTTCATTCAGTGGCCCCATCCAGTGCAAATACAGATTGATTGTGGTGATCAGAAGTAATTATTTTGTTTAAATATAGATGTGGGTCACCACATTTATGGGGCGTGTCAAAAATATCGTCATGATATGTGAATTTCATATATCATGACCGTGGTTGCTTTTCAGCGTCAATTGTAATTTTCTGTGGGTCATTATTTGTTTCATTTGTCCACAAGGATGAAAGGTCCCTTGGTGTTGCGCGTTTTGCGTAGTGGTTAAGGAGGTAATATAAGAAAAATATATTTCCCAAGGGGTGGGAGGGAGGGGTAGATTTTTCTTCAAAATGATATTTTGTCTCTTTGTTTTGAAACAATTATCTTTTCCTCTATTGACTTTGGGGGATTTTTTGAAAATTTATGAGCTGTTCAATGTGGTAACTCTTTGATGCAGTGAATTTTTTTGTAAGGGTAACTACTCTAAACTGACACTAATTTTAGGGTGGTCCAGGTGCAAGTATTGGACTACCAAGTCAGCACTTTAAATGAAATACATTGGTGGAAAGATTTTACAGGTAGGGGCCTATTTTTACAAGTTGAATTCCTATTAGTTTTAGTACATCAAGTAGGATTTGCACCTGGACCAACATAAAATTTGTGCTAAACTGAAGACTCTTTACTTTTGGCCTGAGTAAAAATTAGCCTGCAGAGTCAAAAAATCCTGGGCATATTTATACATGATTTGAAGAATAATATAGCTAGGTTGGAGGAGAAGAACCCACAACATCCTGAAAGGTATGGTTGTTATATTTTGAGATTTTGTTCTTTGAAATCATTGTCGTGATTTCTTGATGCCATAATTATGTGATATAGAGGATGTGAGGAGCTTCGGAGATTTACGGCAGGAAAAAAAGTCCAACAACATAAATTTATTCTTACATGAAAAGAAAACATGTTTATTTTATCTAATTTTGTGCCGAGTATATTTTGATCATATAGTAACCTTCTCTTATCACATGCTGATTGATGTTGTTTGCTGTTGATATGGTTTCGTAGTTGCCAGGTGGATTGGACCTTTTATCCAACCATATTTGGGGAACTAGGTGGTTTTGACTTATTTCATCTGATTGAGAGATTTCTTTTGCGATTGTATTAGCTTATTTGTACTTCAGTTTCCGATCATTTTATTTTTGGGTACCATTTTAGCCTTTTGATAGACTTTTTCATTATTAAAATTGCTTATTATTAGTTATTACTAAAAAAACAGTGATATCTATCCTTCCGACTCATATCGTGGATCATGTTTGCTACTTATGAAATGAGCATCTTTATTTTATTGAGCACTAATATATATTAGATGAGACGATGACAAATAAAACATAGAGCTTCAAATGATGAATACAATATAATATTTATAAGCATCTTTATTTTATTGAGTTCGGCTGATTACTTAACATTTGTAGTTTGTCAGAATAGTTCATAATGAGTTTGCATTGTTGATATTAATAGTAAAAAAAGGTATTAGAGTAGTTATCGTGAATTTGCATCTATTGATGTTGTGTATGATCATGTTTATTATTTATGGACAAGATATATCATTTGGTTTACTTTCATTATCCCTTACTGATTGCAACGAAACACAAGTTTATGATTTTTTTGAAAACTCAGGTTTATGAATTTAGATTCACTTTTATTGCACAACAATTAACAGTTCCGTGAAATGCACGGGTTTATGACTATATATATATATATATATATATATATATATATATATATATATATATATATATATATATATATATATTATTCAACTTGCTTCACCAAAAAAGACCCCACGTCAGAAATTGGAAAATGTGGTTGTGTCGGTCCCGACACTTGAAAATCAGGTCGTGCCTTTTCTGACATGGAAATTCAGGTAAACGTAAGATTCCTTACGTTTAAATCTACGTTTAAACGTAAGGATCTTTACGTCTCAACGCAAGGAACCTACGTTTAAATGTAAGGTATTTCAATAATTAGGAAGTTACAATAAATGTGTAATTCTCTACGTTTAAATGTAGGTTAAAACGCATTTATCTACGTTTAAACGTACTATTTCTACGTTTAAATAGCTATTATCTACATTTGGAAGTGGTATATGGCAATTAATGTTGTTGTAAGGTACTTATTCAATATACACCACATTAACGGGCTATTTTTCTCATTCCTTCAGAGTCTTTGAAGTTGATATAAATTTTCTAACCACTTATTCATCTTTCAAGTCCATTTCTTCATCATTCAAGTGCTCAAATGGGTAAGTTTTTGCTATGTAATTTGTCTTAATTCAAGTGCTCAATGTGATTATGTTGTTTATGCTAGTAATGAAATGTACTTAAACGAAATGTGTGTTTTTAGTAGGTTGTTTATGTAATGTTTATACATCTAAGTAGTGTGTTTAAGTATTTTCTTAGTGTTATTGTTTAGGGTTTAATTACTAGGGTTTAGTGTAAGCAATGATATGTATTTAACCGAAATGTGTGTTTTAAGTAGCGATTATGTTATTTATATTGTAGTAATGATATGTATTTATCGAAATGTGTGTTTTAAGTAGTGATTATGTTATTTATATTGTAGTAATGATATGTATTTAATCGAAATGTGTGTTTTAAGTAGGTTGTTTATGTAATGTTTATACATCTAAGTAATGTGTTTAAGTCTTTGGTATTGTTCGATTGTAGTAAACTTTGGTATTGTTGATTTGGTATTGTAGTTTTGAGAAGTTGGGAAATTTGTTGTTGGTAGTAATGGAATTGTCAATATTGATGGTTTGATCGTGCATAAGGGTGTTGTTCCTACCCAAAATGGTACTGAAAATGGCTCTATTTCAGAGACCATTGTTATTGGAAATATTGATAACACTTACACTTAGAGTGAAAGTGTTTTAAGTGTTAAAAGTCTTTGTTTCCTTGTTTGAAACATCTTAAAAGGGGAAAATAGTCTTTGTTTCCTTGTTGGGGTTTAATTAGTAGGGTTTAGTGTAAGTATGTTTTGTTTTCTATTTGTAATAAATTTGATTAGGTAGGGTTTTGAATTACTATATTGAATGTCTATAATGCATTTTAAGTTGTTATCTAAGTTGATATTGAATGAGTTAATAATGACTTGAATTGTTTTTAAATAAAAAAAACAGATAATCGCAACACTGTGATTGTTGTCTCGTTCAATGGAGAATTTACGTACGATCCTCTCTATACCGGTGGAATCATGTAAATGGATCGATGCTCTCATTATTTGTCCGAAAGAACATAAGATTGAATGCGTTGTTGGATAAATTGCATGTGAGGCTTGGTATTGATCGGTCTGATTTAAAGCTCGGCGTAAAAGCTTTGTTTACTTATGGTAGTGTGGGGAATATACCACCTGATGATATCTTAGACGACGAGACACTAAATGGTTACATCGAAGTGGCCTCTGACAGTAAAAATGTAATTTTTTGCATGAATGCTACACCAGTGTAGGCAAACAATGAACCGATATTTGAGGATGATGGCATTGATTTAAATCAAGATTGCAATGCCCCGGATGATAACAATAATTCGGATTATAGTCTTGGTAATTTCCCTTCTCCGGTACAAGAACTTGCTACAGATCCAAATTTTAATCCATTCGAGCAACAATATGGATGTAGTGGGTTTGAAAACCATGTTTCTACACAAAGGCTTTGTGAAGCTTCAGAACAACAGTTTCAGTATCAACCAGTCAGACCAAGTCATAATCTTTCAAATCAACCTTCAAGTAGTCATGTTCGTGTTGAAATGGTTGGTGAATACTTTGCTCCGTTTGAATCCGGTCCTCCAAGTTATAATGGTATAAATAGCCAATCACACCATCCGTTTAAGTATCCTTCTAACCAACCTTCAAGTAGTCGTGCTCAACCTATCCAACAGCCATATAATTTGTTTGGTGGATCAGTCACTAGTTTTGTGGCTTCTCCGTTTGCACCTCATATTCAAACCGATCAAACGGGCAGGGATGGAAACAATAATCAGGGTGCCAATGCTAGGGCAAGTGTACGAGAAGATTATTCATGGAGGATTCCCACATTTGAAGATGATGATTTACCGCAGTGTCTATCTACCGGTACGTTAAATATGAATGACGTGAACGAATTGTTCATTGGGAAGAAATATGATTCGAAAGAAGATTTTAATTTGAAAGTAAAATCGTATGCGGTTGCCAATAATTTTCAGATGTGCTTGGGTAGGTCGGACACACGTTGCTTGTATTACACATGTCTAAACGATACATGCAAATGGCATGTAAGGGCGAAAAAGGTGAAGACGAATACAAATGTCTCACATACATTTTAGATCACAACGTTGAATGATGTGCATACTTGTGCTTCTCAGAATGCGGATAATGACATTCGACAAGCAACACCTATTGTTATTGCGAGTCCGCTAGTCGAGTCGAAAATGGAAGAACTCGGCAATGAGTATAAACCCGGACATATTATGGAGGACATGCTCACAACTTACGGTGTACGGTTGACTTATGACCAAGCATACCGAGCTCACGAGATGATGAGAATGCTGGTTAGAGGTTCACCGACGGAGTGTTACAATGCGTTACCCTCGTACCTGTGGATGGTGCGTGAGGCCAATGAAGGGACCTATGTTGACTTTCAGCTTGATAATCTAGGAATGTTCGGTAGTTGTTTCATGGCTTTGGGAGCAAGTTGTCGTGGGTTCAAGTATTGTCGACCTATTTTGTGTGTGGACGCCACTCATCTAAAAACCCGTTTCTCAGGGCAACTATTTATTGTTGTTGCTGTAGATGCCGGTGACCACCTATTCCCTATAGCCTTCGGTATTGCTGAAAAAGAATGCAACGATTCATAGGGGTATTTCATGAGACAATTGAGGGTGGCCATTGGAGGTATCCATGCTGAAAATTTGAGCTTTATATCTGACAGACACAAGGCTATTAGAATTGCGGTTGGTCAGGTATTTCCCAATGCATATCACGGTGTTTGCTATCATCATTTAAAAGGCAATCTAACAAAAAAAATGGAAGGATTACGGTTTTTGTGAAGACACATTCTATCAAGCAGCCTATGCATTCTCGGAGGCCGAATTTCTCCGAAAGTACGCCCTGATCAAGGCACTATGTATTGGTGCATATCTAAAACTAGAAGAAATAGGTGTTGAACGGTGGTCGTGTGCCAAATTTCCTGGGAAAAGATATGCCTTAATGACGAGCAATTACGCTGAAAGTTTCATCTGTGCGATTAGAGGAGCTCGTTGTTGGCCCATTCCTAGCCTCTTGGAATTCATTAGAGCTACACTGCAGAGATGGTATAATGATAGACGACAGAAGGCGCTTGATTGTGCGACTGTGTTAGCACCGGAGATCGATACAATAGTGGCTTCGAATATTACTGCTAGGAGGAAGTTCAGGGTTAATCCTATTAACCCCGATGAGTTTGAGGTTCATGGAAATAACATGTTTCATGGGGTGGTAAATCTACGAGAGAGGAAGTGTTATTGTGGTTATTTTGAGAAATGGAAATACCATGTACGCATGCTATAACAGCCGTAGCAACATGCAGAATTAGTCCACCCGAACTCTGTTCACGGTATTATAGAGCTGAATGTTTCAAGGAGATTTACATGGGTAGCATATATCTAGTTCCTAACAGGGAGGATTGGGATGTTCCGGAGGCGGTAAGAAACATGAAAGTCGGAGTGCCTAATATGAGATATGCGCCTGATGCCAGTGGATCTCCAAGAAGAGGTAGAATTAATACCACTAGTTACCATTCTGAATGGAATCGTCCAGGCCATCAGAATGTATGTAGTAACTGCAAACATCCATGACATAACAGAGCCAGTTGCACGCAATACCGGTAGGAAGTCATTGTTTTTGTTATGGTGATATTAGAATGGATCGTTATTGTGTAACGTATTAATGGATTGTAGTATTTTATTAATGGATTGTAGTAATGATTGCATTCAGTTATTAATCGGAATCAAGTTTGTCTTGTATTACACTACCTCTGTAAAACTAACAATAATTATTACGGGGCTTACACACACAAAAAAAGAGTAATGATACGTTGGCTTACATACAGGGCTTACAAACATAAAAACAAAGAGTAATGATACATTGAGATAACAATAAGATGATGCTTAAATAAACTAAGGGTGATCATTAAATACGATAGGATGACGCCTAAATAAATGATCTTCAATATTTAGTAATCACCATATTAAACACGACGTGATTTTCTATAGGTTGATCAATGACTTCAAAGCTGCATTCATCTCCCACATTTAGGTCATTGTCCATAATGAAAACATTCAACCCGCTTAAACAAACCTTTTGATTTACCATATAGACAATTCTAGCAGGCCATGATTCCTTTGTGGCAATTCGCAGTTCCACGGTCTTGTTTCGCAACATGTCA